>CM029467.1:12086621-12686621 GCA_017140185.1 Eucalyptus polyanthemos subsp. polyanthemos | reverse complement strand
TGGGAAAACTTGGGGTTTGCAAAAGAGATTGTTAATTTAGAGTTAATATCATGTCAAAAGCATTAATTTTTCTTTTCCTGTAAAAAAAATTAAATTTTGTTGGAATTTTAAATAAATGTGATGAAAAATATTTATGAATTTACATGTCAATATTTCTCATGCTGACGACTGCTTTGACTCGCTTCGCTTCTCCGTAAAGATACGGCGAGGTGCACGCTCTCGTCCTCAAGCTTGAGAAAAATCCCAGTCTGGGCAATGCGCTCATCGTGGCCTGCCTCAAACTTGGCTGCACCTCGCACGCTTACGGCGTCTTCGATGGGCTGTCGCATCCCAATGTGGTTTCTTATACGGCCGTCGTCTCTGGTCTCGCTAAGGCGGACTGAGGACTCGAAGCAGCGGAGGCTTTCTTGGGATTGATGAGTTCAGGTACTCAGCAAAATGAGTATCGTGGACACGGCTGACTGAATGGAGCTGGTTTGCAAGTCCATGCTTTGGTGGCTGGCCCGGGTTATTTAGAAAGCGTCTTTGTTTCTAATGCACTTAAATGCGAGTGTCTGGATTCTGTTCTTTGAATTGCTTGACCAATTGCCTGAGAGACACATTGCTTCGAGGAATACTGTAGTTTCGGGATTGGTGAAGGCCCAATACGAAAGAGCATTTGAATCTTTTCAGCCAATGGACCAAATTGATAATGTGCTGAGACTAATAGTTTAATTAGAGTAAAGGAAATTCATGGTCATGCCATCAGAATTGGAATGGAATGGAGACCGCACTTATCAGATTTTACATAAAATGCGGAACCATAGACGATGTGGAGGCCTTGTTTGAGAAGATGGCCACGAGGGATGTTATCACTTGGACACAGATGGTTAGAGCCTATGCAGAGTTTGGGTTGATTGATATAATGCCAGAGAACTGATAAGATGGGTGAGCAGATTCACATGCTCTTAAATCTGGATTATTTTCAGATTTAGAGTAGCAAATGCATTGATTGGAATATTAATGCTGCTAAAAATGTCTTTAACAATATGCCTGCACATGATGTAGTTTCATCGAATGGCTTGATTGCGTGCGCGGTTCATTATACATCGGGGAGATGATGCCCTCACTGTCTGTTCAAACTTACAGGATGCAGGGATAAAGCCTGGCATAGCATATAAAAAAGAGCAAGCCAAATAGATACGAGGAAAGAGATAAATGCCTGTTTTCATTTCTTTTCATTTATTCTGGGGTCATGAAAAAGAGAAGAAGGAGGAGGAGATATTTTTTAACTCCATCCATCTATAGAAATGTCAAATCAATATTAATAAAACAATAGATATAAAGAAAAGAAAAAGAAGCAAGAACTTTTACCCAAAGATGTTTTTTAATACTTTTATAAGGCTATTATAAGTAACATTTTCCACTCATATATTAATTTTTTCAATTTTCAATTCTTTACTATTTTCTTAATTTTGAAAAAAAAAGGAAGAAGATTATATGTAGAAGATAAAGCTAAAAATAAATTTTCCTTGGAGAACTAAGTTCTATTTCATCTTTAATATATATAAAAAAAAGATGGAATATAAGTTGAATATAGCTTCTTCTTTTTTTTTTTTTTTATAATTACCAGGGTTTTTGTTTTTCCTTTCCACAAAAGAAAAATCACAGTTCTCACCACATCTTTTACGCTTTTGGCCATTCCTTTGCCATGAGCCCGGGACATAACAAACACCTTCCTCAGCACCGTTTTGTTCTATCCCATGATTCCGTCCCGGTCTCCACACGTTTTTTTGTTCTTTTTGTCCAGTGGCATGAGGCGTGATTCGACCTATCCTAAGTCAAAATGGATGGATAGCTGTGTTGGGTCCACCAAGGTGATGTGCAAGTTTCTGTACTATGAGGTCCTTATTATAAAATTTATAATTTCAGTAAAGATCTTGATAAGGATGGATGATGAAGGATTGATCTTGACTCCAAAAATAAATCATTTCTCTAATTAGGCTCCATTTTCCAATAAATCTTTTTTTTAGGAAAATGATAATCTCCCGCAAATTATTATCAAATTATTATTATTATTATTATTATTATTATTATCATCTTTAGAAAAAAATTGTAATTTATAATTATTTTCTTTTCCTCCACCGGTGGCTCGTGAGCAAGCCTCCTCGCCACCCTTGACGTTCAAGGGTGCACAGTGCACACTCTCTCGAAGCCTGGCCGGTTGCTCGCCTCTCCTTTGGCAGGTCACTAGCCAGGAAGAAGAAGAAGAAAAAGGAAGAAGGAAAAAAATAATAATTCAAATTACAAAAAAATGAAAATAAAAATAACCAAAGAAAGAGTAGGGAAAATGTTTTTTCACATTCCCAAAAAAATCAATATTTGTCAGACTTCCCCCCACAAATTTATTCATTTGCCAAACTTAGTTTTCATGGAACTTATTCTCCATCCACATCTTTGTGAATATGCCACCTGTGTTGACAATGATAGGATTATGGCTGGTTAGGCACCCATTAGGAGGTTGCTGTATTTTGAAAATACCAAACACATATTTTGGATTTTTTTGAAAATATCAAGCACTTTATAGCTTGCCATTGATTATATTTGTGTCTTTTTATTTACAACTTTATTCTTCAATTTTTCACTCACCCCACTCTACTCTACTCTAAGCAGACGATGATGAAATGATTATTCAAGAGGGGCAATTTGAGATCTTTAAGGCGGGATTTGGCTTAAAAATTGTGTGAAGGGTAGTTGGAGAAATAAATGTATAGCCGAGATTGCTTTTTTTTTTTTTTCCTAAGATATTTTTTTGCTCAAGAAAATGTAGGAGGGAAAAAACGGTCCTTTGCATTGGGCGCTTGATATTTACATAAAAATCATTTCAGATTTCCATTTTTCCACCATAACCAAGCAAAGAAATGATAAGTAAATACCCTAATTTTTGGACTTGAGAACAACCAAGGGAGAATTTTAAAAAAAGAAGAACAAAAGAACAAAAGCCCAAAAGAAAAGAAAAGAGGAATAAAAGTAGAGGGTGTCGCAGTCTCAATAACCATAATTTTTTGAGGAGATGGGCGGCGATGACTGATGACCTCTGATGAATTCATGGGTCTTTCCCATGCTTCGTAGCACCTCATCTTGGACTTTATAAATCTTCCGAAGAGACACAATATCTTCGGTAATATTATGAAAATAAACTAGTGACTCGGTAGCTGATATGAATTTCTTACTTTTAATTATAAAAAATCGATTTTCTTATTTTTATCTTTTTTTTTAGTTTCTTCTTTGTTTCTTTTACTTCCTCCTTCTCCCTCTCCTCATTTCTTTCGCCAGCCATGACCAGATTACCAGCCAACACAACACGTGAGTCAGCAAGCTCAAGGCTTAGCTGAATTTCTTTGGTCACTACTTTTTTTTTGTGAAGGTGTTTTCTTTATGGGTTTCCCTTTCTTAAAAAAAAAATAGTTTTATTTAGTTTGTTTTCACTAAAAAATAGAAAAATAAAGAAAAAAGGAAAAAAAAATCAAAAGACGAAATTATGAAGAGGCCTTATTTGACTCCATTTCCTACTTGTGCCTTGGGGCCTTATTTAGAACAAAATTGCCAGTTTAAAATGATAAAATGATGGCCACTCCTTTTTTCTATTTAGAATAGTTACTATTTCACACATTTTTTTATAGCATATTAAAGAAAAGTACATTCTCGAATATTTCCTATAATTCCCCATAATAATATTCCCTATAATTTCCTATAATATTTTACATACTTCGTGTAGAATTATTTACTAATGAAAAAAGACATTTTTATATAGTATAAAGGAAAAATAACTTTTTTCGATCTTACAACAATTTATCTTCTTCTTCTTCTGTTTTTTATTTTATTTCAAAAACAGCCCAGATAATTTTACAAGTAAAACATTATAGGCAACATTATAGGAGGTCTTTTAGTAGCAATAGGGGAGCCTAGAGGAGAGAGAGAAAAGGTTGGTTGTTGTGCAGAGATATAAATTTTGTCCTCAGCATTCAGCAAGCAATGATCAGCTTTTTTTAATAATTTATATTTTATTTTATTAGAGCCATCCTCTGGCTCTGGGATTATGGATAAATAATGGACTTATCTGCTTTTTGTCCCTTCACCTCTCGCCTCCAAACCACCCAAACCTGGCCAATCTTTAGCCAATCTCTCTCTTCGCCGTATAGACCACTATTAAATCGAATTGGTATTCAGGCGGTAATCATCGAATTGGTATTCAGGCGGTAACCTCTGTCTTCGCCGTATGGACCACTATTAAATCGAATTGGTAATCAGGCGGTGGTGCAGGCGGTGGTGGAGGAAGGTGGTGGAGGAAGAAAAATAAGTTCAAGTTAGAAAATTATTTAGAAAGGTAATAGCAGACAAACCTTTGCATTAGAATTTTACTAGACAAATTCTTGTTTCACAAGAAACAAATAAGAACACACACAATATTTGTGTATTTGTGTGCATATGTTTGCAATTTAAAAAAAGTAAAAAGTCAGTTAAAAAGTACCCAAGCACCCGGTTTGCCTTGGTTTGCCTTGGTTTGCCTTTGCTTGTCGCCTCAATCTAGATTTTGGTAATTGTAGAGGGTATACACAAGTTTAAACAAATCAATTGGGGCATATAATCCATTTTTCATGATGATGAGTACTTAATGATATGATAATGAACTACCTGCTAAAAACTACCTATTCATTATTTCATTATTTTTTTTACTTCTATTACATCGCCACAAGAAGTTATTTTTCCTCTTCCACGGATGCCATGAGGTGGGCCTTGGAGTTTTCATATAGGAAGGCATGACTAACTAACGTCCCGGGGGGGGGGGGGGGGGGCGCAAGTAAAGAGAAATGAAAAAAAATAAAAAGAAAAAACTTATTAAAAATGTTCTCCCCATGGATCTAGAAAGGAATCCAATCCATAACAAAAGAATTTCCTAATCCTATTTGCATTAGGATTTTTTTTTTTTTTTTGTATTTTTCCTTGAAAAGTGCTCATTCATACATCATACAAATATGAAGTAAAGGGGAATTCCTATTATAAAGAAAAGAAAACTCTCTCTAATGATTAGAGCACATGGTGGATCCTAAATGTCATGAAGAGAAAAAGTTAAATGTATAGGACAATTAAATTATTGCTACTTAATTACAAAGAAAAATCCTCTCGTCAAATATTTATTTACCAATTAAAAGGAAATTTTGGGGGAGAACGCTTCTTATTTTAGTCTAGAATTGGATTAAATCAAATTCACAGGAAATTTGATCAAAAAGTTTAATAAAATAGAGTGCCTACGGTGCAATATTAGGAAGTATTAGAAAGTATTAGAGTATATCCAACTCCACAGATCCAACTCTTCTCGGAGACCAAATCCGTCCAACTCCAACAACATCATTAATATAATAGTGGTCCATAGTACCGGATGACTTTAGTAGATTTTGGTCAATTGAAAATTTAGTATTTATTTGAGGTAACAAAACAAAATGAAGAATTCAGAAAAATAAGGCGTGGATTGGGAATGGGCTTGCACTCATGTAATAATACCAAAAGTAATTTTCTAAAGACCAAAAAGATTATAAAAAGTTAAACTCTTAAACTAGAATCCAAATGATGCCTAAGCATATTAGATTAGGTGAAAATAATTTCATAAAAGAATTTGATTTGAAAGACCAAAAAAAAAAAAAAGGGATAGAAAGTCAAATTGTTTAGACGGCTCTTCCTTCTCCTCTTTTTCTTAGCTGACCATATCCCTCCTTATCCAACTCCAAGCAAGCCCCAAGCAAGCCCCCCATAGCTTAGCTAAGCTAACCACAGCTAAGCTAACCACTTCCGAGAGAGAAATAAGTGGATTAAGTTCCTTAAAAAAAAGTTAATGATCTTTAATAATTGATCATCTCTATTTAGTTTAGTCTCCTAATTTAGTTTGTTTTTCCCCGGAAAAACCTGAGTTAAAAACATAAGTTTAAACATTGGGCACCCTACGGGCACTGGAAGGGGCATTATGGCATGTTGTGTTAAATTTACCCAAAAATTAATTCAAGAAGCTAATGTAGAACATTTGGTAGGGGATAGCTTGGCAAAAAAGACATTAAAACAAACTTGAGTTAGTTTTATCCCAACTCATCTCTACCAATGTGGTAGAACATTGGGTAGGTGGGTGTACAGGTTTGGCTTGGCAAAAGAAGATAATTTAGTAATGAAATAAATTCATAAAAAAAAAAAATGCTAATGAAGGGTATAGGGGATAGCTTGGCAAAAGACATGTTTAGACATGTTTATGTTTATGAGTTTTATCCTAATGTAGAAGAATGGGTACGGCATAGCTTCGCCTCGATATGTTTAGTAATGAAAAAAAAAAAAAACTTGAGTACCGCAATTTATCCAAAAAAAATTAATTCCAAATAATTAACCTTTTACTTTTACTTTTGGTTTTAAATCAAAATAAATTCATCAAATAAAAAATAAAAAATAAAATGATTAATAACTATTAGGAGAGAAATATAATGGCATACCAAAATGAGATTTCTCCTTCCTCACCTACCTGACCTGACCTACCTCCTGACCTGATGTACTTGACCAACCCACCCGCTTGGTCGCTCCAAGGAAGCTAACCCACCAACTTGGCTAACCCGGAGAAATAAGTGGATTCAATCCTAAAAAAATAAAATAAAAATAATGAGAAGATAATGGTTGGTGATCCATAAGTTTAGGTTGTTATATCTATGGAGCATGCCAAACTAGTTTACTCTTCTTTACTTGTTTACTTACAAATGGAAATCAAACAAAACAAAATAATAAGCCTCTCCAAATTTAACTTATCAAAAAATTATGTTGAATACTTCCCATTATATACATTTCTTTGGAGATAACTGCAGGGATATTTATACACCATGGTTTTAGGCCAATTAAAGCAGAGAGTCTGTATGGTCAACAGTTTATGCCACCTCCTATGTCGAGTAATCAAATCCCAAAGTGAAAAAGCTTAATTATCTGATTGAAATAAAATAAAATATTTGGAGGTTATTTGAGGAACTTTAATCCACACTTCTTCTGTGGCTTAGGACTTTCAACCCAACAAGTTGTTTAGCACCAAAGCCACATAAAGAGAAGCTAGGGCCAGAAGCAGCCCCCTATTTCCAAGCTTGTGATGAGAGACTTGACTTGCAAGGGGATGCCAAATTACCCCATAAATTGCAAGATATGTTTTTATTTTTATTTTTATTATATCTTCCTTTTTGTCGTGTCTTAGTAAATGCAACAATAATTCCTCAATCCAATGAAAGTCAAAGTGAGGGAAAAGAGGGGGATGGGAAATAGGCTTAAGGCTAAAATTCAATTTAGAATTTAGGAGCTGCCAAGTCAAAGGCAGCTCAAACAAGCTCCTCTCAATTCAAATCCAAGTAAAATTAAACACCATCTTCCAGCAAAGTGAAACATGTATCAATCCAATCTTCCATATAAAAGAGATGCTGCCATTAGATGCTCATGAAGAAACTTTATATGATGATGATAGGAAATAAAACATTTTACATTGGTTCCTATAAGAGGAAAAGGTGTGGGACATGACTTCATGATGATGATCATCATGGATGATGAAGAGTATGCTGGATTATCGTTAAAGGAGAATCCATCCCCGACATTTCCACGTCAGCCACCCACGCCACCCACGAGGATGGTATGAAAAATGGGAAACTGGCCATGGGACAGTATACATAGCCCTACACATACACATACACATAGCAGATTGATTAAGAGGAAAGACAACTTCATGGAACAAAATAAAAATCTCTAGAGATGGCATCATTGGATTGGAATAGCATGATTGGAAGGAGTCCATGCTTCTCTCAACTAAATGACATTATTATGCTTTTGAGTCCTCCAACTCCAAATTAGCCGCATCAAATAAATTTAATCTCAATTCTGATGCCTAAGTCCATTTAATCTTGGAATGTCAAATTTGTCCACAAAAAGATAATTCACCGATTAAAGATTAAAGCGACCGAGCAAAATAAACTTGGCTTAACGAAGGTAAACCGACTGGAAAGGAAATTTCGATATACTCAGGAAAGGAGTTCCTTTCCTGATGCAAAATGCAAAACGCAAAGAAGACAAAAAAAAAAAAAAAAACTTGACAAAAGACCTCGAAGAACCGCCCGATTGGTGTCAGTGGGATGGAGACAGGAAATGATAGCAGCGGAAGAGCTTCGTTTTGCCTTTGCACTACTGCAAGAAAACCTCACCTCTCTCTCTCTTCTTACGAGACAAAGCTGAAAAGATGATCTTCCCAACGCACCCGGATGCGCTCTGCAAGAATCCTGCAAGAATCGTCCTTTTTTTATCCGCAACAGTCCACCTGCTACAAAGCCTTCTCTTTCGTCGTCACTCTGATGGTCTCCTTCCGGTGTAGAAAAATTTTGGGGAATGAGGACGTGGGACAAAAAAAATTAGCTAAAGTATGTTAAAGTATAATTTTTAATTATTATAGAAGATAATAGATTTTTTTAAATGCGTTAATTATATATATATTTTTTAAAGTATCAGTTCAATCTATAATTTTTTTGTTAAAGTATGTTCTCATTAATTATTAAGTATTAATATGTAATATATTTATTAATATTGTTATTGCAAATTCATTAAGTTTTTTTTTATTATTTATTCAATGTCATTCCCTCTTCTAGCTCCTGTTCCCTTTCTCATGGAGCAGCAGAGGGTGGGTGCTGGGTGGGGCCATGCTCATCCCTCGGCTTCTTGGCTTCTTGAGCCGCCGGTTCCTCTTCCTTTCTTCTCCCCCGCTCTAATTTTTGGGACCTCTTCTAATTTGCTACTCTAGTCTGGAGAGGAGCTTGACTCCCAATATTAGCAAAATAAAAAGTCCCAAAATAACTTGATGAGAAAATTAATAAAAAAAATATAATTACTGGTGTACCTGTACCTAAAAAAAACAAATTTAATTCGAATTTTGGTGAAATGGTAACTCTGTTGGTTTGGTTACCACAACTACTCCACCTCCATCAACCTCCACTGCCACGGTCAATCAAACCTCTCCTCCGGGGGAATCTCCGTCTAAGGTGGATTAACCACCAAGTTTAGCTCTTTTAACTTTTGTAAAGTCAAGATACTTATTTTAAATTTGAAATAATGTGATTTTTTGGAATTATTAATTCTAAACTCCGTGCACCCAAATCTACACCCAAATTTTATGTAAGTATTAAATAGTTATTTTTTAGGTCAAACTTGAGAAGCCGCCTTTCTCCTAAATATCCATCTTTTTGACTTTTTTTTCTTTTGATGTATTTTTTTTATAAAGTTTGCTTCCTTACCATTAAGATAGCGTGTGAGAGATGCAATAATATTAAACAAACCTTATGTTTTTTTTTCAATAAATCCTTCTTCTTCTTTTTTCCCTAGAGCTAAATTTATAAAGTTATGTTTTACTTTTTCTCAAATAGGTAAATCATCTAGTCGAAAGTGGCCTAAATTGTGCCCCAAAAAATTGGAGTTTTTATTTATTTATTTATTTAGAGGGTTAAAAATTAAATTCGACTTTTTGTCCTTCGAAAAATTTCCGAAAAGCCACAAAAAGCGTGGGGAATTCGACTTCTTATCCTAGAAAATTCCGAAAAAAAAAAAAAAATCCCGAAAAAAGCGTGAGACACTGAATGAGCAGTTATTTCGGTTCCTTTTTCTTGGAACCGGAACTGGAAGGGAGCTGGTTAGAGTTAAAAAAAAAAAAAAAACACAAAACGCTAGCCGCACGTGATTTCCCTTTCTCTTTCTTTTCTTTCTTTTGACGATGACGTCAACTCCTCCCCACCCCCACAGAAACCTTTTTTCTTCCCTACTAGTACTCACCGCACCACCTCACCACCTCTTGGCCCGAACCACCACCACCCACCGCTCGTCTCGCCGTTGAGCCCGACGAGCTGTCGTGCCGCCCCTCGCCGCCGCCGCCGTCCGGGCCGTCGTTGCTCCTCCGAACCGCCACCAGAACCGAGCTCTTCCCCCCTTGGCCGTGGGTTGAGCCGCGACCGCCGCCGTCTTCGCCGCGCCGTCCGTGCCGCCGTCCGTGCCGTGAGACTCGTGTCTTCGTCGCCGTCGCCGGACCTCCCTCGACACCGCCGCTCGACGCCGTCACCCCTCGCTCGCCTCGCCGCTCAGCCGCTTGCCGTCGACGCCGCCGTTGGACGCCGCTCGTCCCCCGGGTGGAGGCTGCTCGCCGCTTGCCTATCCGGTCGGGGGCGACGCGGGACGCCTCGGAGACTCCGGCCGGGGCCTACCGGCTGAGGGATGACGAGACAGTAGGTTTTCCTCCGCATTTTTGCTGCTTGAGGAACACCCACAGTTTTCGACCATTAAAAAAAAAAAAAAAAAAAAAAAAAAAAAAACACGCACAGTTGCTCAACCTTCATGCAACCCTGTAACGGTAGTTATTAATCACCAAATTATAGTAGAAAACTATTTATTTAGTTGTCTATTAGGATGTAAATATTAGGATGTAAAAGATTCAGGTTCAACCTCCCCTACATGAAGGACCAACTATTGAATTGAAAAACTTTCCTTACGGAACTCTTATATATGCTTTTTACTTTCACACTTTCCATAGGAGATTGAGGAGGAGATTGAGGAGATTGATTTATTTGAAGGCAATTTGAAGGCAATGTGGCAGATTACCTAGAGCTCACATTGGTCAACTATCGTTTTCCTCGTTCTTCCTTCTCTCTTCCTTCTCTCTTGCATTATTTATCATTATTTATTATTTTATGTGGGCTTACCTTTTACTTTCTTTACCTTTTTAATTTACCTTTTTAATTTCTGCAGAATCCAGAATCCAAACATCTTGGATTGCAATGCAAAAGAATGCTATACGCATCAAGGTATACTAAGCTGGACACCTGTGACAGCCCCAGCAGCTCACCCCTAGATCACCCCTAGATGAAAGATTAGATGAAAGGTTAGCTATGTGGGGCTTGTGGGGGCTTGCTTAAGTCCATAATTATTTTGTTTTGTTTTGTTTCGTTTCAAGAAATGATTTCCATTTGTAAGTAAACAAGTAAACTATTTTGGCATGCATGCGGGATAGGTTTAACAAATCTTCTTGATTATTCATTATTTTTTATTTTTTTAGGATGGAATCCACTTATCTTGGTTTGCTTCCTTCGTCCGTTGGTCACGGTGGTCAGAGGTACGTGAGGTGAGGTAGGTAGGCCATTATATTTTGAATTAATTTTTTTTGAATAAATTGCCCTAGCCGAGTAGAGCTTCTTTTTTTTTTTTTTTGTAAGTAAACTAAATTCAAAGGTTAATTATTTTGAATTAATTTTTTTTGGGTAAATTTAACCTGATATTGGTAGAGCTTAGAGATAAAACTCATTTCTAACAAATTCTCTCCCCCATAATTAATAATTAATAATTAATGATTAATAATTATTTTATTATTTTATTTTATGAATTTATTTTCATTTGCCACGCACCTAATGCGGCACCCAATGTTCTACGAATTCGTAGAGCTTACTTGGGATAAAAGCTTACTTGGATAAAACTCAACTTTGTTTTTTTCTTAGTTTACTAGAGCTTACTCGGATAAAACTCAACTTTTTTTTTTCTCAGTTTACTAAATTCTCTCCCTAATAATTAATAATTTTTTTTTTAAATTTTATGTCTTTATTACTAAATGTCTTTTGCCAAGCTACTGCCAAGCTACGCCCTATGCGATAAAACTCAAGTTTGTAGAGAGAGCAAGTTTGTAGAGAGAGCGAGCGAGAGAGCGAGCCAGCCGAGCTTGATAAAACTGAAGTTTGTTTTTTTTCTAATATGCAATTCTATTTTATTAGGAATAATTTTTTTTTGAGGAAGCATGTTAGTGCCTATTTTTTGGTCTCTTTTTTTTTTTTTTTTTTTGGTGGAATAAGATGCAAGATGCCCGCGCCGGGCGCCCTACCCTTTATAATAAGGAAGGAGGGCGGTGGGTCCAAACAAGGGAACCTAATATCTTTACGGGTCCGGGTCGGTCTCGAAAACGACCACAAACGACCACGACCACGCTGGCATCGAGGAGACATCCAGGTCCATATCTTGCATTCTTCATCTCCGACTCTCTCTGCCTCCTGGGATCTCTCTTTTTCAAGGGTATTTCTCTCTATTTCAAGGGTATTTCTCTGGATTCTCTTCTTCGGAATGCCAATTTGTTTATGGGGCTTGCTTGCCATGTCATCAAATCTAAAGCCCTATAAATAGGACGCTCAACCCCCGATGTCCATTTCCCATTTCTTTTCTTCCACGGCCGTCATCAAATTTCTGACAATTTCTGACTCTCTCACTCTCTCGGCGAGTCTTTTTCAAGCGTATATTCTCTTCTTCTTGGCATCTTGGCATGGGAATGCCAATTGTTTTGGTAAAGCTTGCTTAGAAGATGCCATTTGTGACCTTATATCAGGGGTATCATCAGGTTATGGGGGGATTTTTAATTAGGATATGACAATTATAAATATGATTAGACTCTTATGATCCATTCATAATGAAATCCCAAATGAAATCCCAAATGCACTAACACTCCAACACCGGTGCTTATTGTGCTTATTGTATGATCAATTTGGCTGAATCAAGAATAATAACCCATGGTTTAATTTGTTTCTATAGATTTGGGAGATTTCTGAGATTGCGTTCGGTTTTCCCTCTTTGGCAAGTATTTTTACCTTTCCGACTTTTTACCTCATTGTAGCCCCAACTCCTTAGAATTCAATGTAGAATTCAATTATTTGAATTAAATATCATAGGGAAAAAAAGAAAAAGAAACCAAAAATTGAAAGAAAAAAAGGGGGGGAGAGCGTGTGGAATTCAATTATTTGAATTAAATATCATAAGGAAAAAAACCAAAAATCGAAAGAAGAAAAGGGGGGGGGGGGGGACATCGTCTTCATCCGCGAAACACCAATTTTCATCTTGATTTCCTTTTGGAGGAGCTCTCTCTCTTTCCTCTCTTTCTTACTTACTGTGGAAAACGAGAACGATCCTCCTTTTCCACATTCTTTCCACAAACAACATCCAAAAACAAAGACAAAGAAAAGACACAACAAGGGAGGAGAGGGGAGGAGGGGAAGAAAATTAGAGGACATCCCCCTCCCCCTCCCGTCTCTCTAGCCTGTCTTCTTCTTGCCCGTATTTTTAAATAAAATAAAATAAAAAGATTCCGTAGAATATTCTATGCTCATTATAAGTTAATGAAACTTTGAAATAAAGGATGAAGAAATTTGTTTTAATACTAAACTTTCCTATTTTATTTTGTTTTAATAGCTAGAGATAAAATCATACCTGTCTTATTTTAAAAAAGACCAAAATATATTTAATTTTTTTAGCATTTATATATTTGATTTTTTTAGCATTTAAATAAATAATAAGGAGGGAAAAATCCCCGGTTGCGGGTAGCATTTTACAAGAGGGAAAAACAACAAACTAATAACTAAGAGTAGACCTTTCAATCTTAAATAAATCTTAAATAGACCAAGGTTTCGGATCAGTTGGTAAGTTATCATTGTTTGATTAATTATACTCCTGTCTCTCTCCCTAATTTTTGGGGTAAATTTTGCAAGGCAGCTCTCCTTCCTCTCCCCTATTAATTATAATTAGATAGCTAATTGCTATCTAATTATACGTAGACGTAGGCGACAAAAAGGAGCTATCTCCCACTGTCCCCCTCTCCCCCTCTCCCGGGCGCCTCTCTCTGCCTCACTCTCTCTATCTCTCCGTCTGGTACGAGCCTCACCAGACTCACCAGACTCTGTCCCTCCTCTTGTCCACACTCTTCACCCTCCTGTGTCCCTCCGTCTCGTCCGTCTCGTCTCTGCGCGCCTCTCTCTCTCTCAGTATCTCTCCGTGCTCGTACGAGCAGGAGCCGTCACCAGCCCAGTCTCTCTCAGTATCTCTCCGTGCTCGTACGAGCAGGAGCCGTCACCAGCCCAGCCCTCCCCTCACCGCTCACCAGACACTCACCAGAGTCTGTCCCTCCTTGACCCTCACCCCGTGGTCCCCTCTCCGTGCTCGTACGAGCAGGAGCCGTCACCAGCCCAGCCCTCCCCTCACCGCTCACCAGACACTCACCAGAGTCTGTCCCTCCTTGACCCTCACCCCGTGCTCCCTCCATCCATCCCTCCCTCTGAAGCTAAGATGAAGCTAAGATGGCTTTGTTGGCAAAATTGTAAGTTTGTGTTGTATCACTTAGTCATTCTGAAAGAGCTTTCAGGCAATGTCATTATAGATAATGGAGGTAGCAAGTAAACTGAAAGTTTTGAAAATAGGGGGTCCAAGTCCTTTTTTTCAGAATTTATGAGTTTGGAGAGATTGGTTCAGGAACATCTTCCAAATTTGGTACAAATTGATCACTCAATTGGAAAACTATTGGAAAACTATTGGAAAACTAGAGGGGTTGATTTACTTGAAGATCAAATGGTGTCCGCAAATTGGTTATCTAAGTGCCCTCAGACTTGGTTATCTAAGTGCCCTCAGACTTGGTCATCTTGATCCAGGGTTTCAGCATTTGTTAGCATTTGTTATTTGCCAGACTCAATCCCCAATCAAAGACTTTTGTCAAGGCTAGTAGTGGAGGATGGGGGGGGGGGGGGGGGGGGGGGGGGGATTAGTTGAACTTCCGAGCACAATCAAAGGGCGACTTTTGTCAAGGCTAGTAGGGAGGATAGGGATTAGTTGAACTTCTAGTTGAACTTCCGAGCACCTAGGGGATCTTGAGTACTTAAGTTTGGCGAGGATGCTTTGGAGGAGTTGAAGTCATTGACTGAGTTGGATCTATCCGGGACAACCATCCAGGAACTACCTCAACAACCATCCAAGGAACTACCTCATTCCCTTTATAATCTTATAATCTCAAGGATCTAATATTAGGGATAAACAGTAGTAAGATAAGGGACTTGCCTTTCTTGGAAGGTATTGAGGATTGCTTCGACTCTATAAGACTTGAAGCAAATTGGGAAAGTGAACCAAAGAATTTGAAGGAAGCCCATCCGACAGGAGTTCATGAGGGAAGTGTCATTCATAGGAAATTCAATGAGGAAATGTGCTGGAAAAGGTTGGACTTGGACAGAATTCAATCAATGAAGAGGTTCAATCAATGAAGTGCCTCTGGAAAGAGCCCAACATAAATTAATGTTAATATACGAGGGACTTGAATATGGGGATAAACAAATTTTCCTCCACATTGCAAGTATCTTTCTAAGCAAGAAAAAAACGGATGCAGTGTATATGAAAGTTCTTGGTCATGGCAAGCATGATTGGGTGATAGATTTTGGGAGGGAAATTATTCATCGAATATGGAGATATCTAGAGAGCAAAGCACAAACTAAGTTTTATTCCTTCCTCCTTCCTACCCTAGGACGTGTCTAAGAGTTCATCTCTTGCACATTCCCTTCTTCATTATTACTTGCTAAGAAACCCGTGCCACTGGAAATAGTGGTGAATTACTTCTATTTTTTCTTAAAAGAGAAAATTGCTAATTATCTGATTCTTCTGCACCCATTTCCGATTTGTGTGCGTGTGTGCGTGTGTTTTTTTTTGTTAAAGATACGATAAAAACATTTGAAAACAATAGAAATTGGGTTTAGCAGAACATTGTCCATTACATATGACCGAAAAAAAAAAAAAAAAAAACTTGTCCATTACGTAATCATACCAATACAATTATCTTCTAACTTTGCAATTCTTCTAATTGATATATGATGAACAAAAAAAGGTATCTAAGGTTTTTTGAAATTGTTGGGTCTCCAGAAGAATTAAGTATCTTTTAAAAAGATTACATCAGTAAAGCAAAAGGAAAAGAAAAGATTTCTCTCATTTCTCCAATCTAAACTCAAACTCCATCACTCACTACTAAAATCATAATTGCCAAAATGCATACATCCATCGACACTGTGATAAAATTAACAACTGCCAAGTTTCTCAATCCTACCAACATTAGCGAAAATTATGAATAGGACAATTTCACTGATGAGTCAGCGGATTATTAAGTACCAAATCATTTCCATGGAATCAAACACAATCATTATTATTGTACATTCATCAGTCCCAAATCACTGCCATCCTTAGAAGTAAAAGTTTCACTTTAAATGAGTACTCCAGAATGCTTTCCCGTTGTCGATATGGCAACGATTTCTTCTTTTTATCCTTTGTACAAAGGCCAGAAGCCCGAGATAAAGCGCACTCAATAATAGACGAGGCGAAAAGGAAATCAAACCTTAGGTCTTCAGCTGTGTGTGTGTGTGTGTGTGTGTGTGTGTGTGTGTTCAGCTTCAATTTCCATCACCAGCGCAGCCTATTTCTAGGCCTTCTTCGACCGATATTCCTTATCAAACACCTCTGAACATTGCATGCCGGCCATTCTTTAGCACTCATTCACAAGACAAGCTAGAATTATGTGGATTGATCTAAAAAATTCAGCAAGATGGATCAATTTTGTGCAGGAGCACAGCATAAACGGTATGATGTCGGCAATCCTCTCGATCATTGCATGTTTGAGACAGATACTCCTACTGTCAGGAGAATTTGACAGCTGGGACACAGCCTCCAAAGAAGACTGGAGCATGGCTACGATGCTTGACAGGAGAAACTCAGGGATGCTTTTATCTTACAAGTCCATCTCGATGATCATGTCTTTTCTGTTGTGCAATTTGGTGATCGTGTGTAAGTTATCCTTCCTCAGGTCAACATGGAAAAGGGACTACCAGAAGGCAGAATTTAGGTCAAGCGTAATGGCGGGGCTAATAATTTTACCCTCAGTGCTTTCCATATGTCTGTTAGGTGTTATGACCTTGGCGGATGGTAAACTCCCTCGGCTTGGCGATGCCAAATTTACTTTGTTACTCGGTCCCTCTCTTCGTCTCTTTATCTCAGAAAGTGTGTTGCCAAATTTACTTTTCCGTCTTCTTCTAGCTTGGTCTCGCTTATATTAATTGGTGGGGGAACTGAGACATACCTTCTGGATGACTCCAAAGAGGAGAGAATGGTGGCTGGACTTCTGCTCGCTAGTGAATCGAATGACCGATTACTTGCGACAACCAAATGTGGGGAGGTGTCACGTCCTCATTTTTATTTATTTTTTTTTTTGGCCAATCACTAGTTCCAGTTGATCATTTGATATTATGGATGATTTGCGGGAAATAAATATGTACTTGCCTGGGTGTATTTGCTAATTCTACTATAGCTTTCCTACAGGGTTGTTTGTTTTGTAACAGTACTTGAATTAATCCCTGTTTCTATTTATTAGCTTAAATTTTTTAGACAGTTAGATGTAATTTCACAAAATTTCACATCACAGTCTGAATTCAATTGTTTCCAGCCCTATTTGCATTCTCTATAATATATTTTCATATGTTAATCTTAGAGTAAAGTCCAACCTGCATTTGAGTAAGAATATTAAAGTATTTGAATTAAACTAGGCCTTAGCCTACATAATTCAAGTTCTTTTAAATAGTTTCATAGTGATACCATGCATTGCATGTAGTATTTAATTAATGTTGCCATCTTCTGAACCACACATTTAGCTTACTAAGCTTAAAACTTAGCATGAACTCACAAGTTTGGAGTTTGGGGTTTGATTAATTAAATCAATTCAATTAGGAATAGGAGTGGCTCTTAATCTTTAATAGATTAAAGGTCTATTGGAATCCATGGAAGTAAAGCACTTTTGCACTTTTGCGAAATAGAGATTGATGGATAGAGAAAGTTGGTTAAGTTAAAATGTACTTTTTAGTCCATTTTTCTTTATTTCCCTAATATTTAACTATAGGAGAGACTTTTATGAAAATTGGGTTTGAAATTGCTCTCTGATTTTTTCCATAAAGACCACTGGCCTCACTTTCTTCTCTTCCTCTCGCTCGTTGTATCTCGCGCACGAGCACTCACTTTCCTCTTTATTTTTGCTTTTGTCCCAGTCGGGCAATCCTATGATCTTTTAGGGGTCCCCTACAAAACTACAGCATGTCACGTAATTAAGTATAAGTCCATCGTAACGCATTGTAAACTTTGATTTGCGATATTGAGACAAGCCGCCATCGCAAACAAATGTAAGACGGTCTCAAAAAAAAAAACCAGTGGGTCGTAGAAATTCCAGTCCAGCTCCTTCTCATCTCTCCGCTTTAGCTCTTTCCCTGAAATTGCCGCCCTCCTTCTCGCGAAATCGATCCTTCTTACGAACGAGCAAGTTGTTGCAGTCGTCGATTAGAAGGAACGAGTCCGCTTTTCGCGTCCCTTCGCATTCCCATCTTCGCCATGCGACCGCCCCGTGTTTTTTCGCGTTGCGGGCGGGATGCTCGGTGGAGACTCGAGAGTATCGAGTGTGACGGCGATAGGGTCGAGCAGATTTCGCATTTTTTCCCTCTGCTTTTTTTTTTTTTTTTTTTTAATCTCCCGCCTTTTCGGTTTCGGTTTCGATGGCTGCCTGAAATGTTGTCCGTTCAGGATTACTTTGACCAGCTTTTCGCCTCGCGGGAGGGCTGCCGCCTCAAGGTGAGACAAGACGGCGAATTCGGGAAAGGTAAGACCGGTCTCCTGCTCGACAAGTTGGGTTTTCTTTTTCTTTCTTTCTTTCTTTCTTTCTTTTTTTTTTTAAAATGAGTTGGCATTGTGCTACTACCTGGCTGTGTTCTCGAATTGTCTCTTGTTTTGTTGTGGGATCACTTCGTCGTCTAGAGGTAGTTGCTATTCCTGAGGATGGCGAGTTGCTGTTGTGAAATTGGTTGTGTTGTTTTTGGCCATGTGTTTCCATTTTCATGACTGGCTGCGGAATTAGATTGATTAGAAAAAAATTTGTAAAAACCATTGATTCATTTAGTGTCTAATTATATGATCCACTTACAAGTTTACTCGATCAATTTATTGATGACATTCAAAAACTTATAGATCCAATGTCACATTCATGTATTATTATTAGATGTACTCAATATATGCAAGCCTACCAAATAGATGTATGATGTAAAGCTAAGCAAATTGCTTTTGCTCCAATTTGAGCATTGGAGTTTATGGGCCTAGCATATTAATACGTTCCAGAATTTTTTTTTTTTTTTGTCCAAGTGTATCTTGACTTTACCGCAAATTATTTTCCTTGGTTAACAATAATAATAATTTTTTAAAATTTTCTTTCCACCTCATTGATACCTCATCATCCAGGAAACGAGTTCTTTCATTGTCTTTTGTTACATTCATGAACGCTCATGGCCATGTAGAAAGTTTTCTGCAGGTGGTTTTTCTTTTGTGGAGGGAAAAACAAACACCCTCAGAATTTTAAAAAAAAATAATGGCTATACTCAACTTGTATTTCATCTTTTTTGAGACTGTTGAGTTGTTAGCTGTGTGTGAGGCAACTTTATTTTTGGTTTTATCTTCTACTTATAGTCTTCTTCTGTTTTTTTTTTTAAATTAAAAAATAGTAAAAAATTTATGATCTTTTTTTTTGGTAAAAAAAAATATGATCTTTCATGTTTTTGAAAATCAAGAAAATTAGTATATGAATGGAAAATGTTACTTATAACCTTATAAAACTATTTAAAAAAATCATGTACTCACTAGGTCTAGATGCATAACATAAAAGTGCTTTTCTTTTTTTTAATTAATATCTTCTTCTTCTTCTTCTTTCACTAAGAGTTATTGCCCATGATCCCTCAAAACTCAAAAGACCCACAGCCTCGTGTACGGAATGGACTAAAGAAATGGAAAGAGGAATTAATCTAATGCACATGAAGTTGAACTCGATATTAGAGGAGTCGAGGACCATGAGCTCTTCTCCATTAACATGAAGACCAAATTACGTGCCATTGATGAGCGGTTGGTGAGCCACCGCCACCTTCACCCTAAGGTCGGGCAACTTTAGTGGAGGCTAGCTAATGGCTGATTTAGCTAGCCAGCCGCAGTTGATTTCCTTGGACAAACCTCAAAAGCCGTGGGCTCCTTCATTTTGCAAAGCTTCCTCTTGTCTCGCCTAGGTCATAAAGCCCAGCCCCACCCCGCTCGTTGTTTCCCCCGTCAGAGTCCATCATGGCATTCATTACTGGGTCATCTTCAAAACAAGAAAAATGATAATAAGGAACTCTTTCAAGATGAGTATCTGGACCCAACAAAAAATCAAAAAGAAGAGACGGAATGAATTCTCGACCAACTGCCAACTTGTAAAGCGCGATGTGATGACAACAGGGCTTGTGGGGCATTTGTTGATAGGATAGGATCTATCCTAGATTATGAAAATAATCTATTAGATTTTGGAGCTTTCCTTTTTCTAACTCGAAGGCATTTATGGAATCTAAACTTAAAAATTACTGCGGAATCTAAACTTACTGCATTATTTAAAAATTAAGAGGAACAGAGAAGAAGTTGGGGGATGCCTCAAGTAGGAAAGGAAAGAAGGCATCTTGACAGAGGACACACGCGCATAAGGAATCTAAACTTACTGCATTATTTAAAAATTAAGAGGAACAGAAGAGAAGAAGTTGGGGGATGCCTGTGGACTTATCTTTTTGTTTCTAGTTTCTTATAACAATTTGTAGTTAAGACTAGTTATCGTCGTGTGTGCCGGTCTTTGTGCATGAATCAGCCTAATTTTTTTTATTAGAGATAATCATTTGACCTCAAAATATTTCCAACTACTCCCTTTGAAAATATCAAAATGTTTGGGCAATCCTGTCCAATCCAGAAAAAAATATTCTTATTTTCATGGCGACCTTTTAAGTTGGAAATAAAAAGATTGTTACTTATGGGACTATAAAAAGATTGTATTATTCCTATTAATGAAATCTATGGTATGCATGGGACTTTGAAAATTCTATGATATACAACTTTCTCATGACTTAATAGTTAATCCTCTGCATCAAAATGAGCAACTCTCTAGCTCCTCATGAGTGCGGGGGAATTAGTTCAAACAACAAAAAAGTACAAGAAACTCAAAACTCTAATGCTTTAAAGGTAGAAGTCACTCTCCGTCCAAAACAATTGACAAATTCGAAAATTATTTTGAACCCATTGAAATAAAATTACTAGTGAGCAATACTAATGTCAGGAAAATTTCAATTCGGTAAATTTAAAACTTGAAAATTACCTATCAGTTCCCTTCTTCTGCAACTAATATGCAACTAATATGGTGGTGAATATATTACCATCATTCTATTTCATCATTTACCGGCCAACACCTGTCAATAGGCAATTATGGTTGTGGAATAACATTATATCTTAAATATTATCTACAAAAAGTGGAGAATTTTGGATGTCACAATTGGCGGCAGTAATGATGTGAAAAAATGTTCTTTGTGGAATATTTACTTTTGCCAATTTATGTTGAATATGTTAGGAAATCCGTTTTGAATACAATTGAGTAGACCATGCAAGATATTATCAAAGAAAGAATCAAGAGAGAGGAGACTAAATGAATATCTTGAGACTTACTTAGAGATTGCAAAGTCTCTTCCATGTGAGGAGATGGAACACAATTAGAGGAGACTACTGGGCATTTGTAACCATTTGGGTAACCATTCTCCTCCCAGGAATCATTTCTCATGGTAACTATCTAAAATTTTTATTCCCATAATAGAATAGAATTATGTTTGATAGTTTCTTGAAAATTTCTAACCCAAATCTTTTTCTTTTAATTTTATAATAATTTTATTATTTTTCTTCTTTTCTTTCTCTTCTTCTGGGAGGTGCCAAGCTGGCCTTGAGATGACCGGCCAGGCCAACCTCATCAGGCCACACCTGGACGAGGCTGGGCCAAGCCTTGGCTAGGTGAGCTGCCAAGCTGCCAATAGGGCTCAACCTCGCTAGATCTAGCCTAGGTCTAGGCCCAACCATGCCTCACCCAACCATGGCTATGCTGAGGCTCACCGCCTATGGTGGGCTTGTTGAATTGAGTAAGAGTGGTGGCATTGAAGAAGAAGAACAAGAAGAAAGAAGAGAAAAAAATAAAGATAAGTTGGCTTGATTCTTGTTTTAGAGACAAATTATGTTTCAAATCTACTTCCCCAACAAAAAAAATAGAAATTTGTTTACAAAAACAAAAATTTTGCCAAAGAAATTTCTCTCCCGAATTTAATCCGGAAACAAAAGAATATAAATTTTCACTAATTTAACCCGGCCTAAATGAATATATTATACACGGTATAGAACTACACACACGTGGATGGATGTGTGATGGTACACAATGTCGACATGTAGATACAAGCCCAAAATGTATATGACTAGTAAGATTTGATTTATTTTAATTGATGTGAACTTTCTAAATGAAGAAACTCTAGTTATGGAAATTTGTATGGGGATCAAAATATCACCAGCTACTAACTTGTCTTGATATAGATGGTCATAATTTAGAATTCCAAAAATTTGGATCATACACTTTAAGCTTAAACATTTATAATTGTGGGAGAATTACCTTATCTATCAACGATCCATGGACGAGTATTTGCACTCAAAAACCACTATAAAATCTACTTACAATTCTCTTATCTCTTCTCTCTTTACTTAAGTCTATTGCACTATTATAGTTATCTCAGAAGTCTCTTGCATAACAGATCACTAGTTTTAAATATTTTATTTCTGAAAATCATTTATTACCTATTTCATCTATATTAACCTCTACCTTCATTAATGCAAGGGGTTATACTTAGCCAAGAGAGGGCACATGAACTCTTTCAATTGGAAGGACGAGTCACTCTACTTTTACACCTCATGATTTCACCAATAAGCATTAAATTCACTAACCATGGCTAACCCATCTCCTCTTTCATTCTTTGCTGTGTATAAATTGGAGAGAGATTCACTAATCATGGTTAACCCATCTCTTCTTTCATTCTTTCTATTGAAATCCTGTCATTTATTTATTCAATACAAAATTAGAGATTAATGGGACAAACCCATGGAATTAATGGTTTTGAGCTTTAGTGGAGTTGGACAAAGCCCACTGTGAAGAAAATTCTTGGCCAAGTCCATTAACATTATAAGAGCTGAAATTTTCATTGGAAAATGCCCATTCTGAAAATATTCTAGATATTATCATGATTTCAATTAAACAAATTGAATTGACATTATCACATATTATAAGAGGTATTGAGGAAAATAACAGCAGGAGTGCCAAAATTTTGATGCCTCCTCTTTTTTTTTCTCACTCAACTTCCACAAATTCGAAAAATCAAGTCCCTTCCGCTCCTCCTCACGTGGATAATCAATAAAAATTCAAAAATTAAAAAAATCAACGTTGGTATGAGAACTCCTTAGGATGATTTGCATGAAGTGGCAATCATTTATAGTAAAAAAAATAAAATTGGGAATCCACATTAAATTTTTAGTAAGTGAGGTTGATATAAATGTTATGGGAGTCCTACTTTCCTTATTCCTTTGCATTTTTATTTATAAGTAAAAAGATTGGGAATCTAAAGCTAAAGCCTAAAGCTAGAGCTAAACTAAGTTATTCTTTGTTGCATTGCTTGCTTGCTTGCGGTGAAGTTAGGGGTTCATTGTTGGATTGCTTGCGGTAAACTAGGTTAACTGTAACCGTGTTTGGTGCTTCCTCCCAAAACCCTAGGCCTTCTCTCCCTTCTCTCTCTCTACGTCTCTACGTCCATATCAATTAAAATCTCACAAAATAATGAAATGGAATGATTACGGCCAAAAAGAAAAGTGCTTAACAAAATATTATGGGGAGTATAGAAATGTGGGGGCATGACAAGCTCTTGTCCTCTCCCCCACTCGGGGCAGCCCTCAATGGATAACACACCATCTCCTCATCCTTTAATTCACTAACATTTATTGACATTTTCAACAAAGCCTTCCTTTTTTTCTCATTCTAATAAACCTTACTTTACTTGCTCCTTAGTCCTAAACCTTTTAAACATTTTATAACTTGGTGCCAACTTAGTTTAGGTGCCAATTTACTCTTTTTATTTAGTGTCAATTTAGTGTTAAAATTTTTATAATTTTAATTAGGTCCTCCTCGCATAATATTTTAATATTTTTTTTGAATTATTTATTCTCACCGGTCATGGGGTCATGGGCAAGGCCTGACCTCACCAAATGAGGCAATGAGGCGTCAAGCTTGGTAGGGCAGCAAGGCAGCAAGGTCAGGCGGGCCTTGCGAGGCTCATGTCCTTCCATGTCCACCCTAGAGGCCTGGCCATTTGGGGGAAGAAGAAGGGGAAAAAAGAAAAAAAAATAATAAATACTTTGAAAAAAGTATTAAAATATTATTACCGGTTAGGAACCGGTTAGAACCGTTGGTTGGATCCGGTTTTGAGATATTACTAATAAAAAAACCTGGGCCTCGCCGCCCTGGGCTACCCCCCTCTTCTCCGCAGCTACTCTCAAATCTGCTGCTGTGTCCAGCCCGGCCACTACTTCTCCTTCTCCTTCTCACCGGTATGGCTTGCTAAACCTTGCCTCAAGAATTGTCAAGTGCAGCACTTTCTATCCTTGTTTCTTTGCTCTTGTTGCTGTCTATTGCAATTGCATTCCTTGGATGCTGATTCGAGGAGATTTACTTGTTCCTCTCCTAAGATTACTAAAGGGCATATTTTTACTAGTCAGTTAACTTTGCAATCTTATCTTCAGGAGGACAAAGGAGGACAACAGGACCTATCAGGCGGGCAAAGGGTTTATCTAATCAAGGGAAGCATGAAACTAGCATTGCTTAGACTGAATGATCGGAAACTCCATCTTGGGAATTACTGAGCGTGTACCTCATTGTAGAGCAGAGCATGTTTGCTTCTTTTGGTTCTGGGGAATGTAGCATTTTCTAATTATTTTCTAGCTTATTCAGGATGAGACATTGAGAAATGCTGTTGTTGCAGTTTATAATGGCAAGAGTTGGAAGAAAATAGGTATCTTTCTTTTTTCTTCTCACGCCGGTGCTTTTAAGTCATGCCATGCTTGAGCCCCAAAATTTGCTAAATATAAATTGCTTTTGGGAGTTTGATTCTCATACAGCCGAGTTAAAACATAGATTGAATTGAATGCATATACATTCTTTGTTTAACAATTGAACCCTATGTGGCTATTCATTGGAGAAGAAAATATATTTTTTGTCATTACATGTGAGGATTCAAATTGCTACAAAGACACCAATAATTCTCAAATCTTTAATTTGAGTTTTTTTTGGTGGCTTCATTTATATATGTAATTGGTTTTTTAAAGGAAGAGATGGATTACCTTTTCATGGGGTTTTACAACACAAATTGGAGTTTCCAAATGCTTTCTTTCATGGGACACTTGTTAACAGTGTGATGTACCGTTAAAGCAATATAAATCATATCATCACTACCTAATATTCTCTGACTACTATAACTTTAAATTCTTCATGGATCTCAATCGCTCTATCTCCCCTTTCCCTTCCCTCTTCCATTCGCTCTCTCTTTTCTCTCTCAATCGCAGCAGTATTTGGTGTGATCCCGATCGTGCAGCAACAGTTGTTGGGCAACCCCGGTTAGAGGGAAGGCAGCAAACCTTCAGAGGGAAGAGGGAAGGAGCAGGGCGGAGAGACTTTCACAACTCCAGGACTTGGGGAATCGGAGGGAGAGAGGAGAGGGACCATGACTTTCACGACCACAAAGCGGGTAGGAAGTTGTTCATACAAGAATGATTGCTAGTTAATACAATGCGAATATGTTTAGCTTGTTCTTTTCTCAATTTTTTACTTCCATTCAAAAGTTGCTTGCTGCCCCACTGCCTAACAATGTCCTCACTGTTAAAGCTTATTGTCTTACCCAATAATGTCTCCCATTTTTCCTTGTTTACTTATTAATTTCTCCAGATGTGAAGATTCTTATGATTTGCTCAGGTCATGGAATTGATCCATGAGGGTGAAGTGCATTCATTGCCGGGTTGAATATGTGTATAGTAGAAAAAGTGCAAAAAGTATCCTCATGAAAAATTTGATCAAGAACCTACAGCTTCCATGGTGACCCAATTACAGCCTCTTTTCTTGAAATATGTGTATAGTAGAAAAAGTGCAAAAAGTATCCTCATGAAAAATTTGATCAAGAACCTACAGCTTCCATGGTGACCCAATTACAGCCTCTTTTCCAACAACTTTCAAGATTTACGGTGGCTAGTATTTGAGTGAAAAAGCTTATTTGAAAGCTTGTCCTTTTGGTAAGTTTAAATTTAGGATTATACTCACAACTAACACCTAGAGTTTGCATAAAAGAATCATAGTCAATTTTGTGGTAATGCATAGTCGTAATGCATAGTCACAGAGGAAAAAATGGTAGAGGGAAAAATGGTGGAGAAATGGAAAAAAAGATATCCACGATAGAAGGGTTGTAGGGTTTTTGATTTTGAATGGCAATACATATGAGGTGCACTGTTTACATACTTAATTTTAAGAGATATTGCACTTATCCGAAATATGAAATGTAGTTAGATATCTGAGGACTCCTGCTACACCTAAGCTACTACCATATTCCGGGTGTTGTATTGAGAGTGAGAGGATTGCTATCATAGGGTATCATTGAGCTCTGGGATATGGTGTATGTCCTCAATACTTGTATATATGTAGGGTCTAATCCCCCGTTCTATCAACTCATTGACACTCTAAGATGTTCATGTTCATGTTCTCTCATATAGTCATTGGATTCCACTCCAAGGGGCAAACAACCATAAAGAAAGCCAGGCCAAGACAGGCACTTACAAAGTCGACCCGTCAACATCACAAGTCGCTTTCTTCTTGTGGCCATACTTGAGAAAATCCTTTAGCATTGCCTTACTCAGTCGTAATTGTCATGCATGATAGTAGCTATAATTAATAGCCCACGGACATTAACATATATACATACATTGAATTGAACTTACGGGTAGAAGGGTAACAAAGAAAGCTGCTAATTGACGTAAGCTATTTGCACCAATCTACCCACAAAAAATGTATATCATAATCTATAGCACAAAAAATTAATGCAATGACAATAATAAAATGACCACAATCTTGCTTAGCACACGAAGAGGAGGAAGAAGTCATCCCCTATATCCTTGGATAAATGCAGCAACCATTCTACATTCGACAATAGTAGAAGTAAGTTTCTAAGGCCTAGCCTCAGAAGACCCTTAAGAATTTTTCACAACAACAATAATGGTGTACCTCAATTTTATAAATTTATTCCTAAACTTTTTGTTGATTTATGCCGAAGTGGACAATTTTGCAATTTTTAATATTTATTATTTTATATCACATATTTTTGTGGAAAATTTTAATTGAAATCAGTTCCAAGGACATGATTGTAAGATAATCGGCATGCTGGCTAATAAATTAAAAATCAAACTAAATATTCATGATCAATGTAATTTGCCCAATTTCTTTTATGTATTTTTTTTTTTGTGCCTTCCCTTAAAATATATTAATAGAAAGAAAAACATTTTAAATTGAAACAGTTCTCCAAAGTTTGTAAATAACTCTAAATGAGTTAAAAGGCTTGAAGCCTTTGAAATCCAATTCCAGAATCTGCAAAAAAGCCTCGGCAGGTTGAGTGATTATATGTATGAGAGCTTGTGACATTACTGATGAGAAAATATTTTTAATTTGAATGTAAAACGGCTTTGCAACCAAAAAAGCCACAAAAAGAAAGTCTTGCAGGTGTATTAATGTATTAATGATGGTTGATGTGTGCTCTCTTCATGTGATAAATATAAGGTGGATGAGGAGAATGTTAAACAACAAAAGGAGACTAATCCATAATTATCTATGTAAAATTGAATTTTGGGCATTATTGAGAGAACTTTCTAGTCATTGTATCCATTATAGCTTTGCGTTCTTAAGAATGGTTATAAAGTTGTTTGGGAGGAATTAGATAATTAATGTAAGAAAGAAATTTGTGCTCAATCCCCTAATCATGTCTAGCTAATATATAAGATAAAAGTAAGATAAAATTATGCTTATTCTTCAATTCTAGTAACTCCCATTCATAATCTCTTTCTTTTCGTTTCTTTTTGTAAATGAAAATCTAAGATAAGATGGATAAATCTAAGATGAATAATCGAAAGTTTGAAAGTTTTACCATGCATAGTGTCATTAAAAATGGGGCATCAGTAGGTAAGATGAGAATTATTTTTGTTTAGTTAAATTATTTTTATTTATTTATTTAGAGAGGTCGCGCGAAGGCAAGCTTGTCTCTGATCCCAGGTGCAGGTGCACATAACATACAGAGGAGACATAATAACACAATAAGGGTGGTTTGGGCTAATTAATTCCACTTCCTTCGTGGTTGTGACCTCTCTAACTCTTCAAATACCAGCCTATTCTTTCTCCTGCCAAATTGAATGCCAAATTAATTAACAGGGGTTACCATACAATTTAATTGTTGGGCCTGTTAATTGGTGATTTTTCTTTATTTTGCATAGTTAATGTTAAAATGTGGATCTAATATATCTCATAAGCCCACGAAACATACATGCTTGCTTAGCTGTTGGAACCGAAGATGACTTAAGACTTTAGTAGCAGAAAAGAATCATCCTGGTCTATCTTATCATATTCATGTGACATGTGAGTGGCATAAACATAAGGGGATAAACATAACAGAACAAGGCAGAAGAGAGCAAGAGGGAGAGTGCCGGTACTAAAGCTATACCTCAATATATCCTTTACAAACTTAGTCTTCAAGTTCGAGCTCTTACTCATTCAGATCAGACATTACAAGACAAAGACACAGGATCTTAGCCCACACTTGAAGCTAGCTAGACCAGTGAGCTATTATGCTTCCAAGCCCACCTCCTGGTTGTCATGGCCCTCCATCACTTCCTTTTCCCAAAGTTTTGGACACTCACTTGTTGCGCAAAGTTTTGGACATTCACTGTGCAACAAATTGTTGCACAGTGAGAAACGGTATAAGTAATGGAAGGACATGCTCTGCAGCAAATTCTACTACATACTGAAAGCAGAATAGTAATAGTCATTATGATAAAGAACTTTCTACTTTATCCTTAAAAGTTAAAATAACAATGGTACCAAGAAACACAAGAAACACAAGTACTTGTAAACAAGTATTTGTAAACGGGCAGCAACAGCAGGAGCACGCGCATGCGACAACAATCGCCCATCCCCATCCGGGCACCGGCACACATGTCACGTGCAGTAACTGCCCCTGGCACGCGCCGCTGATGTCGCTGATGTCGCTGGTCGCTCACGTCGCTCCCACACGAACACGAACAGGACACATGCCGACCTAGATTACTTGGCATGCTTCACCCAAAAAGGACTAAACCTCATCTAATATAGGTAGATTACCTTACATATTTTAAGCTGATGAAGATGGATTACATTATAAGTTTAAAATAGGAAAGAGAATCGAAGAGATTCCAAGTTTATCATACTTAATTTAAATTTTGGATTTGCTTTTTAAGGCCTTTTATGAAGTAAGTAGGAAAGTAAGTAGGAGGAGATTCTAAGTTGGAAGCAGACCACCTAACATAGTCCGATTATTCAATGGTGTAGCCCAATAAACCATTATAAACTTTATTATATTGCATGCTTAGCTTCAGACCAACTCAAGAGGCACAGCTCAAGAGGCGCCGCCACGATTGGTCCACCCACCATGCCCCAACAGGCGCCTACCACTACACAGGCGTTACTACACACCGTGCTGCATTCCTCATTATGCCTACCTTGCCCATCCATTCAACAAGTGTAGTCACCATCACTAACCTTGGCAATTGGCAATCCTCCTTTGAGGAGTACTACTTGTTCTAATTTTAAACTTCAAGGAGAATCCTCCCATAATTTCTACCTTCCTAATCTTTTCCCATCTCATTCAATCCGCAGCAGCACAAGCATCCACTCCGGGAACACCACCTCCCACGTCCGGATTATAAGAATATATCCACCTACTCCCCACTGACACCGGACAATCTACCTTGAATACCAGAATCTTGTTACCAAAATTACATGCCATGCCAGGGATAGAAGTCACTAAATAAGATTGATCATGCACAATTTCCATCCATGGTCACAAAGGTTATCCAACAAAGGTTTATCCAACAGAATTTTTCCCATTTCATTTCTTCCATCTAAAGTAGAAACCGGATGGGATGGCCACCCAAAGCATTAATCCGCTCCCTAACAAAAGCAACAAAACAAGTTATAACATGAACATCACATGCAGAAAAAGAAAAAAAAGAAAAGATCATGACACCATTAAGGATTTATAAACCATCAATTATTCAAACTAATAGTCCACCACACCACACGCATAAGCACTCCCAATATTTTTCAATGAGATCTAATGCAATAATTCTCACCAACAATTAACTTAGACTTTTCCCAGAGTTGCATTGCTCGTGTCTTTTGCCCATGTCCTTGCCGGCTAACCTGTGGCAGTGGAAGAGCAAAGTCAAAGAGGGAAGCAATGGAATTTAAAGTAAACCCATAAATAATGCTTTGTATATAGGAGCATCTAAGAAACTGCAATTCAAGTCAATTCAAGTCAAATATGGTAATCATCTATCAAGATTCACAATGTCCATAGAAGTCTATCAACAACATTGACTTTTGGACTCTCAGCCCATCCTCTAGCTCCTCTAGCCTAGGAAATCAACATCCTTCCCCTTGATTTCTTCATAAATATGCATGGAGAATGAAGTTGTCTCCGCCTGCTGCATTTCCTCATAAATATGCATGGAGAATGAATCACGCATAATAAGCACCTCTCACACTGATTTCTTAGAGGCTCTCTACAGCATCACTTATAAGATAAGAACACCTTCCCTAAGGAAGGGAAAAGAAGGCAACACTTGCGGGGGACAATCAGCCAGTATCCCAAAAAAGGAGGAAAAAAAAAACAGTATAAACAGAAGTCTTGATATGTGTGAGTTAAATTGACTTTTGGATTCTTGGCCTTCCTCTAGTGTGGGAAATCCACGTAGTTGGCCTCCCAAAACCAAGGGCTCATGAAGGCAATTAATTAAGCATTTCATCAAGCTCATCCATCACATCAATCACATTAAAAAAAAATGCATTTTTCTAAGAACTCTTTAGTTCTATGAATCCCATAATAAAGTTCAGTTCAAGTGGGGCTTAAAATTCATATTATATTATTTATAATTGCTCGGGTCGGCGGTGATCATGCAAGGAGTTTTTTCTTTTTCTCTTTATTGAAAATGAAAAAGTGATCACGAATTGCAACATCACCTTTCTGAAAAGTTAAAACCGACTATGGGCCGGAAGGAGAAAATATTGGGTACCCTAACAGTGCCACGCAATCCGTGCTCTGAACCATTCATTGCGTGACACCTGTCCATTTGTCAGTCCACGTCCGCTCCCTCGGCTCCCTCTTCTCTCCGACGTCGTTCCAGGTTAAACCAACGCGCGGATTGAAAAAATTGAAAAGGACATTCTCTCTCCTCTGTCTTCTCTCTCCTCTTTGCTCTCTCTTCCTCCTCCGGCGCACGTCTTCGTAAATCGAGTTCTCTCCCGACGGCCGATTTCGCTCGCCGCCCATCGCCGCTCCGCCGGTGACCCGCGAGTCCGCTCCATTCCACCACAGCCGCGCCGCGTCCGACGCCGTTGCATCGCAACCGCAGCCGAGCCAAAATCCAGCCGTCGGAGTCCCTCCGCCTGCAAATCCGAGGTCCTCGCAGCATCTGTGACCCAATCCCCTGCGCTGCCACGCCGCCCTGCTGCCGATCTGCAGCACTCCAACTCGCGCCGCCCCACGGAGGACACCGATCTTGCTGCACGATCCGCCGCACCGGAGTTGCCCCGACGGCGTCGCTCCAGATCTGCCACCGTCCGCGAGCCCCGACGACCCGCGTTCTGTCCCGACACGTCGCCGAGCCGCCTGTTGCCGTCCCCCAACTCGCAACTGAGAAGCAATCGTTCCGCCCTGCTCGAAGTAGTCGCTCCGCCCTGCTGGAAGCAGTCGCTCGAGAAGCCCTAAATCTGCGAGTCAGGTTCGATTTTATTTCCCGAGGTTTTATGTTCGCATCTTTGTTTTGGGGAGAAAGCTTGACCTAAATCTGCCGTCAGAAGTTAACTGGTTTATTGCTTCTGATTCTAAGCGCAGCAACGCGAGAAGTGAAACTGCGACTGTCTCGGCGCACTTCTTCCTAAATCGCGTTCTTTCCCGACGGTCGATTTCGCTCGCCTCTCTACGTCCCCCGACTCGCAACTGAGAAGCAATCGCTCCGCCTTGCTCGAAGCAGTCGCTCCGCCCTGCTCGAAGCAGTCGCTCGAGAAGCCCTAAATCTGCGAGTCAGGTTCGATTTTATTTCCTGAGGTTTTATGTTCGCATCTTTGTTTTGGGGAGAAAGCTTGACCAGTTCACTGGTTTATTGCTTTTGATTCTAAGCGTAGCAATGCGAGAAGTGAAACTGCGAGTCGAAGCCCGACGTAATCTCGCTGCTTCGCTCCACCAAGCTGTTGAATCGCTTGTGTCTGGGGGGTTTCAAGATTTTCCAGGGGGGCAATCGCCTGTTCCGTCATTGCAGACTTCCAGGCGAGAAGAAATGTGCCCACAATAATCACCCCAACACCGAACCGCCTCCTTTGTCCTCTCTCGGTATGTCGTCATCCCTTCTCTGCTTTCGTTTTTTCCCTCGTGGTTTGGTTTCAGGAAGTGGTGGGGATGTTACAAGTAAAAGAAAGGAATTGGGCCGTGAGGTTTCACTTGAATTGTGAGAGATTAATGCGGGAGTGGTTGACCCCACGTCCCATATATGGTGAACGGTATGATTTTTGAAAGAAAGCGGTTCGCATGAGCTATGAGCGTTGGTGGGGAATGAGCAAGAAAGTGGGTTTTGCTGAAAATTTTGATTTTGTTGAAGTTGGAAAAGTTGGGAGTCACGGCATTTCTCTTTGTTGAAAGCTAGTTAATCTTAGATGCTGTTTGTCAAGAAAAATTATAGGAAGAGTAGACACTGAACTAATGTGACTCTTTCGATGAACTGAACACATGGGGAAACTGATATTACTTGAGATCTCTTGGAATAGTTGGTGGGTGTATCTAGATTCATGAACACCCTGGAATTGAATTAAATGGTTGCATTTCTTTTATTGATAAGCGTTTTCTGCTCCTCTACTCATGCTTCGTATCTGACTTTTGTGTCCATTTTTCTTGTTTTCTCATTCTCTTTTTTGGTTTTGCCATAAAGGGAATTAGTCGAATTGTTTGTGAACTTTTCATCAAGCACATGAACAAATGGCTCTCACTTTTCACTTGTTACATCTTTCCTTTAAAATGTGTGTAATCTCATCAATTTTTTTGTCATTTGCCTCTTTGTAAGACACATTTTCTTCCAACTGCTTCTCTATTCAGACTTTCGCATTTTTAAGCCTAGGGTAAAATGCACTAAAGGTGACTCAATTTTCAATATTTTTTTTCATTAGCCTGGCACATACTTTTTACTTGTTGAAAATTTGAGGTAGTTGTCTATGTGGTTTATTTTAATATTGTTTCAGTCTTAATTGATGTGGCTTATTAAATGTGCAGCGATACAATTGCAGCATCACATAGTATCTATTGAATACTACAACTGCAGCAATAAAATGATGTTGCCGAGAATTACTTGCAACTGTCTTGAGTTTGAGATAATGTCTTATAGATTATCATTACAATGGTGAAACAGTACCAAAAAAGAAAAAGGAGTGAGCAAGTTTTCAACAATACAAGTCCCAAAATTTAATGGTGTTGCTTAATTAGGTCGGTTGGATATAGAACCAGCAAGGTCCCGTGCTAACATGGCCTTTTTAGTCTATAGAGTTGCATGAGTGCATGAAAAGGCCACGGTATGGACAATTGAGAGTTTTTCATATCTGAATTTGGGTGATGGTGAGGGACTAGAATTTGGAGATGTTTGTATGTAATGCTCGATTACAAATAATAAGTTTAATTTTGATTTGTTCCTAGCCATTTTGCTGCCTTGCAGCTATTATAGTGAAAGATGTTGATTTTATGCCATTTTATTTTGTATATTCTTCTTATCATTAAAGTGCAAAATCTAGGGGATTGAGAACGTCATCATGTGCACATCGGATGCTGTGCTAAGGAAGAAAGCTTTTGATGTACTGGAAAGGGTTAGTGTTTTTGACTTAAGATGTCTGCTCTTGCATCACTAAACAGCAAGTGTTGCTCAAGAGGAAATTGAAGCAGCGGAAGAGCTTTTGAAGCATAGGTAAGGGGTTTTGGCTCCAAAATTGCCGAACTCATTATATGCCCGATATATGCTAATTTGCCTACAGATCTTCAGGCAAAGATTGTTTTTTGAACATTGCCAGACGAGGATAAAGCAATTCTCTTTGATGAATAAGTTCAAGAAGAAAGTTCTCAGAGTGAGTCCTTGAACATTCCCTTGTTGGATTTCATTGTTGTTCTTAGTGGAAAGTTAAACTTGAATTGTGTTTCCCGCATTGTTAATGTAGGTAGTAGTAGACAATTTGCCTGATGAGCAAGTGGATCATATGAAAGAGCTGTTCAACGTGATGGACACCAATAAAAATGGAGATCTAACATTTGAAGAGTTGAAACATGGCCTGCACAAATATGGACAGCAAGTTGCTGATCCTGATGTGCAGATGCTGATGAGTCACGATTTCTTGTATTAGCATCTAAAAATAGAACTCCATCTTATATGAGAACAGGCTGATGAAGATGGAAGCGGAACACTGAACTTAAAGGAGTTTGTGACTATGTCAGTCCACTCGAGACGGCTTGGCAACGATGACCACCTTCTCGAGCTTTTGAATTCTTTGACAAGAATTGAAGCGGATATATTGAATTCGATGAGTTGAAAGAAGCTTTGACTACTGGACAAATGCGTTGTAGGGTTGGGTTATGCTGCAATTGACTCGGGATCCATCTTATTCTAGAGGTTTCCTTTTTGCCCGATCCGTCACTGGATTTCTATCTGATGTCTATTCTCCGGCGGCAGATGAACTGGGGAAGATATATTTGGTTGCAGATGAAAGGGTATCTACCAGACCAGAGCACTATCTTTATAAATTTTCCCATTATAGTTTCGTTCTTTGTTGTCCATTCTTTTCATATAGTTTATGGTGCCAATGACAGGTTCAAGTGGCGGTTTTGATCTTCCTGAGGAGATTGCAAAGGAGTTGCTGAGTCAGCCAACACCACCTGGGAACACTATTACAAGAATTTCCAAGGTTGTGTGAGGGCTCAAGATACCTCATAGGGTTGAGATTACTATGGTTCACTTAAATGCAGTTGCTTCCATGCTTAGATATTGCCATAGCGTCAGTTTTGGTGCTAATTGCATTTTCAGAGCTAATTCACTTTTCTTTTATATTGACAGTTACCTGCTCTGCAAGATGATGGGCCCCCTAGTGATTTCTATGGTAGATTTTCTAGCAGAGACAGGAGTCATCGGCCAAGTCTTAGAGACCGGAGAGGATCGAGATCGTCCCAAAGTTGGGGCAGTGGTCGTGATGCTGATGATGATGTTGGTCTATTTAGACGTGGTGGCCGAGGGTCCAGAATTGAAAATAGCTGGAGTCGCCCCTCAAGAAACAATGATAATGGTTGGCTTATAGGTGGTAGGCGATCCAGTAGGCCATCTTCGAGGGACAGGTATATCTTTCTGCCTATGCAAATCTTGCGAGTATTCCCTGAGCAATTTTGTCCGCTCTTGGTACATATGGAATTGATGTAGCGTTGCAGACTTGTGTTGGAGATTTGATACATTATCCTCCATTGTTTAGCAAATATATTCCTTTTCAATCACCAATGACATACTTGACATGGCCATGTAAATCTCACTGATATGGTATTGTGTCATGACAGGAGCTTTGGAGGATCGTGCTTTGTATATGGGCGTGCAGGGCACAGGGCATCTGAATGCCCCAGTAAGCAAGACTACTGATTGTATTTATTTAAATGTGTACACTAAGCAAAAAGTGGAGGGTCCTACTCGGCCGCCGCCATCGCCACCACCGCCACCGCCGTCGCCACCACCGCCACCGCCACCGCCATCGCCACCGCCACCGCTTTGTGCTCTACCTGCTTGTTTATAACAGTTTGGTCAGTGTCTTTGTGCTGGAGAGAATGAGAAGAGTTACAGTGATCAACCCCGATTTAGCCCCGGAGCTTCGGTATGCTTGGCATGGACCCCGAGTCAATCTTGCGGACACTCCATACCAAATTGTTGATACTTAGCATCTCTTTGATAGTTTCCCTTTGGCTAAAGAAAGAACTCTTCTTTATATGAGTTATCATGTCAATGTAAAGGTGTGTCGGGATCAATTCTTGTGAAACCTTATCTGGATCTTTTTGGAATGGGATGTATCCTCCAATTTAGTTGCGAACGGTTGCTTTCATGGACTCGTGTCATCTGGCAATCTTACCATAGGCTTATGATGAAGATGAAACTAGTTTATAAGCTCACCATGTACGGGACGGGAACATCGGAAATTATCTTATGGTGTCTTCCAATTTTGACGTTTTAGTGATAATTTGAGTGATTGTTGTATGTGCTTATTTTCTGCCGATTATGGAAAATTGTGCCTACTGACAAAAACAATGTCTCTTAGTTCATTTTCGTGGCGCTCGTCGCCACATAATTGAATTAGGAGCTGAATCTTCATTTAGGTCAAGCTCTTATATAAAAGTACAAAGGAGACAATTATATTCGAAGATCTGTGAATTGAATCGATTTTCATCTGAACTGAGAGTAGCAGGTCTAGGAACAGAGTGAATGGTATGCTAAAACCCTGAACTTTAAGGCAAAACAACAAATCTTAGCAGATCACTCGAAGTTCTGATACTAGCAAACTGAATAAACATGATCGGGCTTCAGCAGCAACGTCCCCTCTCTAGGATAAGGCTAAATGATCGGGCTTATATTCCGGCCCCCATCCATTCGGCTGTCTCCTGATCCAAAGTCTCCACCACATCATAAGCGATGGATGCGATTACCCGCAATAAGCCTGTGGTGAAGCTGGTGCATCCAGGAGGCCTCACCAAAACGCATAAAAAACCGATCACTGCTGCTAAAGTCCTGAAGAAAAATCCCAGACACTTTGTGACTTGCCCTGACGTGTTCAAGTTCCCCTGGATAGTTGTTCAGCCCAAGTTGTTCTTGCAACCTGGTGACGTCTTTTATATCGACCCATTCCATACAATCTGTGGCTTGCTGCAGCGCAAAGCCTTTCCGTATGAGCTCTTGAATCAGCGGGAAAGCCCGGACTCCTGTGGAAGTGAAGATGAAGACAGTGAACATACAAGTGAATTGTTTCAATTAGGATCATGTCCGTATGATTCTTCTTCTGAAAAGATGAAAATAGTGAAAAGGAGATCTCCAAATGCATGCCAGAAAACTGAAAGATGCTGGCTTGGTGAATGTTATGCAGGAAACCTCACGTCCTCAAAAAAGCACTGTCTTGATCAATCGGGTGAGATCCTGCAGCAGCAGCAACAAGGCCTTGTTTCTCCAGAATGGTTTTTGATGAGGTTTCCTTAACAACTGAAACCAGCAATAGAATATCGGTTCCAAGGGAATTACATTGTATCACCACAAGAATAGGCCCAATAAAAATGAGTAAATAAAAATAAATGAAAATGCTCCATTTAGAAGAAAATAACCTTACCGGCAGAACTCAAATTTACAAGGAGGTGTACAAGTCATATGCATACACCCTTGGTTTTTCTCTATTGGCCGCTTACACTTCGGACAAGGCTTTGAATTGGCTAGAATCCTGCATATCATTTCATATCTGTTAGGAAAGCCAAGCAACAACCAGATATTTGCACATAATGACATTTCTGGACACTTGAATTACTATTTTATTTAAGACTTCCTCAAACTTTTGCATCCAAATTAAGAAAATGTGGCAATTATTGGAGGGAGCACAACTGTCCAAATTCATTCTTAAAGGCAAACCTGAGGTAGGATTGCCAACATTTCACGTGAAATAAAGAGTTATAATCTTCCAGACATTCTGTAAACCTCAGCTCTATCCTGTCATCCCACTTTAACAAAACATATTGCCACAACAAATCATGAAAGATACAAACAACCGGCACTAGGTTGATCAAACTTTAGCATGTCCCATCACAACATTCTCCACAAGGTCAATTTTATTTCTATAAAAGAGCTTCAACACAGGTTGTCAACATGGCGCCAACAAGTTCACAAATAACAAACTCTCCAAACATATATTTTCAGCATAAATCCCCAGCCTGCTCTTATAAACTGGGTATGACCCAAAAGGCAGACAAAATAACAGAGATACGCCTGATAAAACCGTCCGGAAACAGGATAAAAAGACTCCAATAGGAAAGATGACATCAAAACAATAGTGTTAATTTTGACAACACCATATCAGTCGTTAAAAGTATTCTAGAAAACCCATCCCAGTCAGATCTGTTGAAGTGCCTCCTACCACTACTAGCTCAATCAAAGCTTTGAAATGTAGCAGAATGATTGGATCCATTTCCATCGGTCCCATCCACCACCCTCCACAGAAAAAAGACCTTATCCTATAAATTTTCATATTGATAGACATTTGTCGAGGTCAGAAGGATTATGAATGTAGAATTTTAAGATCAAGCACAAATATAGACACTAATAGATCTATCATGTGTTGACCAACAGCAGCACCACAAGATGGATCAGGATATCTCAATGTTAAACATCCAGGACCATCGTTTATTGATGTGCTTATGTAACCTATCACAATGCTCACATTCATTAAACGACAGCAAAGACGCAGGAGTAAAAGCATGTAAATTTCTAAGGTGCACAGTTAATCCAAAAAAATACTTCCAAGAGAGTCATATCTATCAGCTGAAGACAAACACACAGAGATTCTTGTTTGGGGTACTTCTTTTCACCAAAATGATAGAGCGAGGACTGCTTCAAAATACAATAGCCAAGAAGCAAATCTCCAAGATCATCTACAAAGTGCTATTGCCTTTTCCAGTCCCACTCTCACATTTCACACATTTTCATTTTGCTCTACAGTCTACAGGAACTCAGCCCCTGCATGCCACAGCTTTTCCAAGAAGCAGCCCTCAGAAAGATATGACCAAGGGATAATAAAACAAATTCTAGCTGTCACCTTGCAAACATACACATCCGAATAACAAAATTAACATTAGCTGAGGCCTGCTGGTTAGAGACTTACTATGAACATGTATGCACCATCTTAAATTGATGATTATATTCTCAAAGACCTAGATGGAAAGAAAATATAACATCATTGTGGATAGCAACAGAAAAATCTATTAAATGATTAAAGAAGTTCATAAAAAACAGCTCTAACACATTAGTTCTTGAGGAAGAAACCCTTCTGTAATCACCAAACATGCCCCAAAATCTCAGATTACTTCAAAAGGCAAACGACCCAATATTCAACCATAGATTACAATAAACAACGAAAGAACCAAGATATGTTAACAGTCACTCTTTAGATAACTAGCTATAGATAGTGAAGATTGTGAAGACATTGCATATAACAACCCAAAGATCGGGATGACAAGAGCGGGAAATCAGACAAAACCTGCCCAGCATGTACTGCAGAAAGGATGACCACAAGCAGCTGACATAATTTTGTCACGTGGATAGGACTCAGAACAGATTCCACAAGTAAGCTGCAAAGTGAGCGGTCCATAGTCAGTGAAAGTAAGTGGAAACTGAGCCTGGAAACAATTCAGACAATTAAGACAGCATACTTCTCTTAAATTAGGATGCTCGACAACCGGTCTTTCCAATAAGCCCACTGCTTTTCACACTCTATCTTCATCAGCAAACCATGCATCATGAACTTTACTTACACTCCTGCAATGCCAACTTAATCCATTAAAAAGCATAGCAGGAATGGCAGAAACTTAAATTTTAACTCACCACCTAAACATCACGACATCAAGCATTTCTATAGACAACTCAATTACCACAACTAAAAGCGGCAGCGTGGAGATAAATGCAATTTTCCAAAAATAAATTACATATACAGGTTGACTGTCAAAAGCATTATAATGCCAAGCACCACCAGAAACAAACAATGGCAAGAAAGCCACATCATATAGCACATCAGGTGTGACAGCTAAAGCACCAACGAAGGACCCCCTTACCAATTGTAATGGCGCAGCAGGGTGATAGCAGCAACTCTAGGTATAGATAGGAAGCCTGCAACTCTCATTATATCATCCTCTTGATGATGTCGTATGTCTTCCTCCTTTAAAGAGATATAGTTTTGCTGAAGAAATGGAAACATAAAAAAGCATAATCAGACAAACAAATATGCACAATAAAAACAACAAAAGAACAGCAAAGACGTTGAAGGACAAAGATCGGGTGCTTTCTCGATCAAATAATATTTCTCCTGAAACAGATAAAGGAAAGACAGTTCATCCAATGTGTTGAACATGCATGATCAATTACTCCAAGTTATTTTCAGGACATAAGCACATTCACCCATCAAGCTTGATTGTTGGAAGAAGAAGCAGAAGAATTCACACCCACAACTATACTAGAATCTTAAAATCGAAACAAGGTAAGATCAGCGAAACCAGAATCTTGTGAACCCTTCAAGTTATGAGCAATGCGATCTGCTTACCTCCTCTAGAGCAATTTTTGGCACAGAGGTTCTCTTGTGCATTAAAAATGAGTGAAGGTCCCATTTCAACAACTCATTTGCAGTCACTTCAAGATCAGATGCAGAGCCCTAAGATATAACACATTCATAAACAGGGGAATAGACACCGAACTTCAGCAATCATTAGAACACAACCAGTGGAAAGATGTCATGAAGAAAATCAAACGTTAGAACTCACATTATGGAACATTTACTGTAGGACATTTTTGCAGCTCTTTGACGTATCAATTTTCACCTTTGATCCCAATGAGGACCAAGTACTGTTCATGCTTCCATTTCTAGGGCCACATAACTCCTCCAAGCATCTCAAAGAAACAACTTCCTCCATATTTTTTCCCAAGTGAGCAGGTAACTCTGGAGCCGTTTTAATGATACCTGAAAAGCATAAACCATACGAATGCCCAACAAAAATGATGAGAAAGTGGACCAAAACTTGCAAAATGCTACTGTCGAAGGTGAATACCATGCAAGAGGGATGGCTTAACTTGCTCGAATTTTGCCAAATACTCAATAATCCAGAACCAGGGAAGGCTCAACTCAGATGAGCTTTTGCCATCCATGGAAGCACTGTTGAGCAGTTGGGACAACAAGGATTTCTTCAACTCATGCCTTCATCAATCCATAACAAAGATTGCTTTCTACAGAGAGAAAAAATAACGATGGTTTAAAACTGATCGTGCATTTTGCAAAATTATGCACCTGGCATATGATGGGCAAAGAACTCTCAGTATTGGCCTAAAAGCTATGAATCCAATATAACTACAGCATGAACGAAATTTTTCTGATCATGCACCATATGAAAGATTCATTTGGCAAGGACACTCTAGAGTAGTGATCCTCTTTGTCAACAGAAGCAAATATGCCATGACATCCTAAATGGAGTACTTCCACAGTGGAATCAAATGAAAGCCAATTATTGCCATGCTCACTAAATTCTCACATAAGTGACCCAAGTAACAATTGAATGCAAGCAATATTAAGAAGTAAACACGTTAGTTTTGATACTTTGCTTATACAGAGAAAGTTATAATAGCTAAACGGAACCAAAGTCAAAAAGCTTTTCGTGCAGCACATGGAAAGGAGTAACAAAAAGTGCTGAATCATAAAGGTGCAGTCAGGTGACAAATCCGTACAAATAAACCATTTAACCATTCTAGCACGGCCTTCTCAGATAACATTGCACAACGCACGAACCCATATGAACAATCAAAATTGACAAAATTATAAGATTAAAATCTTTGAACCACCAAGTCCCATGAACTTAGTAAGACCGACAGAATTAAAAAGATAAAATAACTCAAGACAGAGTGTGAGCAAAAACAAGGTCAAAAGGTTAACCGTAATCATTGATGACAAGCAATTCGACTAATTCCAAGAGATCTCAAGTAATATCAGCTTCCTCATGTGTTCAGTTCATCGAAAGAGTCACATTAGTTCAGTGTCTACTCTTTCTATAATTTTTCTTGACAAACAGCATCTAAGATTAACTAGCTTTCAACAAACAGAAATGCCGTGACTCCCGACTTGTCAATAATCGAGACAGATAGATACCCATGCATGATTTTGTTACGGCAGCCTGATCTAAAAATCCACTTCATGTGGCAAAATTGAATCCACAGTTCAGCTTGAGGAGGGACATATAATCAAAAGTCCAGTCACAATTTCCAAAGGGAAAATACACAATCAAAGTCCCACTGAAAGAAAAGAATGGATCAACACAAGTATTTCCACGCATAAGATCGTGCTCGCGCGACCAAGAAAGAGAGAGCCCAAAATCCAAGAAAATCTCTACCCTTAAATCCAACTTCAACAAGATCAAAATTTTCAGCAAAATTTACTTTCTTGCTCGTTCCCCACCAACGCTCATAGCTCATGCGAACCCGCTTTCATTCAAAAATCATACCATTCGCCATATACGGGACATGGGGTCAACCACTCCTGCGTTAATCTCTCACAATTCAGACGAAACCTCACAGCCCGATTCCTTTCTTTGACTTATAACATCCCCACCACTTCCCGAAACCAAACGACGAGGGAAAAAACGAAAGCAGAGAAGGGATGACAACATACCGAGAGAGGACAAAGGAGGCGGTTCGTTGTTGGGGTGATCATTGTGGGAACATTTCTTCTCGCCTGAAAGTCTGCAATGACGGAACAGGCGATTGCCCCCCGGAAAATCTTGAAACCCCCCGGACACAAGCGATTCAACAGCTCGGTGGAGCGAAGCAGCGAGATTACGTCGGGCTTCGACTTGACGGAAGTGGGCTCATCTTCGAATTTGCCAAGAACGGAAAAACCGAACAAGAGTAGAGAGAGAGACAGTCGCAGTTTCACTTCTTGCGCTGCGCTTAAAATCAGAAGCAATAAACCCAGTGAACTTCTGGTCGAAGATTTAGGCCAAGCTTTCTCCCCCAAACAAAGATGCGAACATAAAAACTCGGAAAATAAAATCGAACCTGACTTGCGGTCGCAGATTTAGGGCTTCTCGAGGGACTGCTTCTCAGTCGCGAGTCGGGGGACGGAGAGAGGCGAGCGAAATCGGCCGTCGGGAGAGAGCGCGATTTAGGAAGAAGTGCGCCGAGAGAATGCAGCCCTGAGATGATGCCGTCGAGTGGAGAGAGAAAGGCCGTCGTCGGGAGGGAGCGACGTCGTCGAAGGAACCGCTAGACCGTCGTCGGGAGATGGCGTCGAGCGTCGGAAGACGAGACCAAAAATTTATAAAAAAAAAAAAAATCACATATAACAGGGATTCTCTCTTCCGCCCTCTCTCCCTCTCACATTGAAGCCGGTAGGGTAGGGTTTGTGTGGGATCCAGAGCTCCTCTCTTCTTCCTCTCTCCATAAGAATCTGCTGTTATCCGCTTCTCCAGTCATCGTCAGTGTCCTCATTTTGCGAATTCATCATGGCAATGGCAATGGCAATGTTGCGGTGGAGGATCGCAATCCAGAAATTGACAGCGCCTGCGCCTCGCCAATGGGCCGGTTCGGCCAGTAGCTCGCTCTCTCCTCTCCCCCCTCTCTTCTTCTGCCACAATCTTCCGCCCACATTTCCTCCTTTCTCCTTCGCGACCGGGCTCCCCTCCACCGTTGCGCACTACTCTGGTGCGCCTGAGCCCAACCAGACGAGACATAGGTCTCAGGTGAGTGTTACGAAGGTTCTGAGCTCTAAAATTTGGATTTGGAATGACTTTGGAAGAGGAAAATGAAGCGAACTGACACTCGGAAAATTCAGTTGTTGCACTTGGGCTTGATAGACCTGTTTTGTTGCCCACAAAATGTGGCAGTGAAAGAGAATCCAACCCTAATTTGTCAGGGTATGGTACAATCTGTTCTCGTTCAATGCTTAAGCCAGTTACTTTTTCTATTCGTGCTAATTGAGGATGGATTGGGGTTTTGCTCGCATCGTTTTATGCCTTAGAACTTTGGGTATTTTTAGATTCCGAAGGTGTGTCTTATATGAATTCTTTTCTTTGCAAATTTACTCTCACGCTTTATTGGCTTAGTGTTCCCTCCCCCAAGCAAAAAGTTTGGTGAACGTCACGAGCATTACGAATTAGTGGATGATGATAGTTTTTTATAGGTTGGGCGATACTTGTTTTGTTTGGACTCTACAACTCCCTTCACAATATCTTGCCTCTTTATCCCATAGGTTTTATAGATTTTCTACCTTAATGCTGTAATTCTAATTCGCATCTCCTCCTCTCCTCCTCCAGACATATATTTTGGGGGCAGATTCTTGTAATGGAAGTCAATGTCTTCAGTGTACATGAAATGCTCTTTTGATCACTATCTTGGGTGGTTTTTAATGGTCCATCCAAGGCGTATCCTTTACCTCATGTGCAGGCATGTTTTTCTGCATGCAATCTGTTTCCAGTTTTGATCGCTATAACTTATGAGGTGTCTGGTTTAGACCAAATTTTATGTGTGGCATTAATCCGTTTGCTACATCCTTTTGCATCTCTTTTAGCTTTTAACTTTTAACTGGACTCAACATATATCCATATATGGATCTTTGTTTATTAGGATGCTAATGTGCCTGACCACTCTCCCCAACAAGAGTATTTTCATGGTATCCCTCCCTCATCCTTGTCGTTGTTATGCTTTATGGGCTTCAATGAAAATCAATGTGAGGTGATTCTTATGTAATAAATCAATGTGAGGTGATTATCATGTAATAATTAGGAGGCCTAATCCATGCCAAGGAAATGCAGAATAATATCCTTTTAGACTCTACATATATCCCTATGGACCTCACTTGAGTTGTTTATTAGGTCGCTAATATGCATGACGACTCTCTAGAAGACGAAAATGCTCGCGCTCACCGAAGAAAGGTATTGCCTTCTTTTCCCTTCCATGCATCTATTCCGTTGTTGAGTTTATGGGCTTCAACGAAAATCAATGTGAGGTGCTAATAACTAGGGGTGTAATTCATCCTCCATGCATTTATTGCCAAGGAAATGCAGAACAATATACTTTTGAGCAGCAGAGACCACTTCACCAACTCACTTACTTTGTCCCATTTTTAGTTAGGAGTATTTTTAGGAGTTGATGACTTTTATGGAGTTGCCCTAGTGAATTGCAGTTTTTGGATGGTCTAGATATGCATAGCATTATTTCTCTACTTTACTTTAGTTTGCCCTCTTTAAATTCCATTACTTCTCTCTTCTCTAGCGTTTTCCCACGATAATGCGTTGGATAGAGAAGTCGCCTGAGGAAATTACAGAGATATGCAGGGCAGCAGTATTGGTAAGACTTATTGCTTTGGATCTCATTGAAAATATTGCGAGTGCTTCTTGCATGTGGTATAGTGGACCATCAGAGAGAAGTCATTACACTTAGCTAAATTTCTGGTTTTCTGCATTAGGAGATGGAACATGCTGAGGAGACATTGGACCATTTTTACCGAGAAATGAGCAAGGAAGTGGAGACAATTCTTCACGAGGGAGACCCGTGAGTATTCTCTCTATTTTTCAACGTTGCGTGGAATTGATCTGTCCTCTGTGGAGGATGACACCGAGTCGAGACCTGGTTGCTTTCAATTTTTCATTCTGCAGTTTTGATTACTTTAACATCCGGTTGTAGGAGGGTACCCGAGGAACTCTCCGGGAGGGTGGTGGTCACATGCGTGACCGACGACGCAAGATTGTCACGGAAGCACGTGTACGTGTACGTGTACGTGCTCCGGAGGAAACGAGAGGAACCCGGGGTCCGGAGCGAGTGCTGCAAAGGTTAGGGCTGCAAAGGTTCGAGTTCTAAAATTTGGATTTGGAACGAATTCTGAAGATTGTTTGGGAGAAGGGAAAAGGAAATGAGACTTGGAAAATTGAGTTACTTGCATTTGGGCTTGATGATCTGTTTGGTTGCCCACAAAATGTGGCGGTGAAAGAGAATCAACCATAGTTTATTGTCAGATTATGTTTAATATTCGTGCCATAAATCTAATAAGATGGCTTTGGTTGCAGGAATCATGTAGAGAAGTAGAAGTAGAGCTTGCTATGACTTACTCGTTGGAACTGAGTGTTTCTCAGTTCATGCTAATTTCAGATGGATCATGTTATGGGGTTTCGCTTGCACTGTGCACTGTTCAATGCTTCAGAACGACCTTGATTGCGGTTCCTATTTTGAGTGCAGGGGACGGCTGCTCATTGGCCTACTGATTACTTTCCGTTTAGAGAGGACGGGGTACCACATAAATGGAAGGTGCGTCTTATATGGATGTTGGGCTTGTTTCTTTACAAAAATTTATCTCACAAGCAAAAAGTTTTGTGATCACAAGCATTGAGTGGACCATGATGGTTTTCAAAAGGTGGTGCGGTGCTTGTTTTGTTTCTTGTTTTGTTTGGCCTTCACAATATCCTACCTTTTTATCCCATAGATTTTCTAGCTTAACACTCTAATTCTAATTCACATCTGGTGGGTTTTCCTTCGAAGAAGCACCAGAATCGAGTATTTTGACATATTTTGTGGCAAATTTTTTTCATGGGAGAGGATGTATTCAGTGTACATCACATGCTCTTTTGTATGTAAAGGATCAATTTGATTTCATCTCCATCCCCGGGTGATTTCTAATGGTCAATCCAAGGGAGCTTGGCATGTTGTTCTGCAATCTGTTTCCAACTTTGATCGCTACAACCCATGAGGTGTCCCGTTTAAGACCAAATTTTATGTCGGCATTAGTCCCTCTCGCTAGATCCTTTTGTATCTCCTTTAACTGGACTGTTATTTATTAGGTTGTAAATTTGTACCTCAAGATATATCCTTTTGGATCTCACTTCTTTTATTTATTAGGTTGTTAATAAGTTTGAGCTCTCTAGCCAAGATGTAGATGAATATGGTGTAGCCCGAGAAGAAGCAAAAAAGTGCGCTGGCTGGTTGATTGCCCAGAACAAGTATTGCCTTCTTTTCCCTTCCTCCTTTTAAGGTGTTCTGTTGTGTTCTGTTGCTGTTTTAAGTGATAGCTGTAGAGACGGTCTATGATACATTCTGGTTTATCCGCATCAATGATTGATACTCGCAGCACAGCATGAGCGCTTCATTTTGGAGGCCAACTATGTCGATTTCCCACACTAGAGGAAGGCCAAGAATCCGAATGTCAATTTAACTCACACATATCTTTCTCGCTTCCCTTAACACTGTTTTTTTCTTTTTTCTTTTTTGGGCTTCGGCTGATTGCCCCCCGCAAGTGTTGCCTTCTTTTCCCTTCCTTCCCTAAGGTGTTCTTATCTTCTAAGTGATGGCTGTAGAGAGCGTCTACGAATTATGTAATAGTTACGGGTGTAATTCATTCTCCATGCATATTTATGAGGAAATGCAGCACAAGTATCCTCCTTTTGAGCAGTGGAGACAACTTCATTCTCCATGCATATTTCTGAAGAAATCAATGCGAAGGATGTTGATTTCCTAGGCTAGAGGAGCTAGAGGATGGCTGAGAGTCCAAAAGTCAACGTTGTTGATTTGATCGATTTCTATGGACATTGTGAATCTTCATAGATGATTACCATATTTGACTTGGATTCAGATTACCTTAAGTGGCGATCTTGAATTGCAGTTTCTTAGATGCTCCGTATATACAAAGCATTATTTATGGGTTTACTTTAAATTCCATTGCTTCCCTCTTTGACTTTGCTCTTCGACGCCACGGGTTAGCCGGCAAGGACACAACGACACTAGCAATGCAACTCTGGGAAAAGTCGCCATTTAATTTTTGGTAAGAATTATTGCATTAGATCTCATTGAAAAATATTGCGAGTGCTTCTTGCATGTGGTATGGTGGACTATTAGTTTGAATAATCGATGGTTTATAAATCCTTGATCGCGTCATGATCTTTTCTTTTTCTGCATGTGGTGTTTATGTTATAACTTGTTTTGTTGCTTTTGTCAGGGCGCGGGCAAGTTCCTTTTTAAGAAGTGGCCGTTTCTACTGTTAGAATGCTTTCGTCTTTGTCTTTGGGTGTCGGGTTGCTGGGGTGGCCATCCCATCCGGTTTCTACTTTAGATGGAAGAAATGAAATGGGAAAAATTCTGTTGGATAACCTTTGTGACGACCTTATTTATTAGATTTATTTAGTGACTTCTATCCGGTGGCATGTAATTTTGGTAACAAGATTCTGGTATTCAAGGTAGATTGTCACCCGTCAGTCGGGAGTAGGTAGGTGGTGGATATATTCTTATAATTCGGTTGGTAGTACTTGTTTTCTAATCTGGACGTGGGAGGTGGTGTTCCTGGAGTGGATGCGTGTGCTGCTGCGGAACTGATTGAATGAGATGGGAAAAGATTAGGAAGGTAGAAATTATGGGAGGATTCTGGTTGAAGTTTAAAATTATGGAGGGGCAAGGTAACCCATAATGAGGAATGCAGGACGGTGTGTAGTAGGGCCTGTGTAGTGGTGGGCGCCTGTTGCGGCATGGTGGGTGGGATCCATCGTGGTGCCTCTTGAGCTGGTCTCAAGCTAAGCATGCAATTTGGCCAATATTCGAAGAAAATTAAGCTCTTTCATTGATGGCAGACCTGTAAAATGGTTTATTGTCTTATTCGTATGAGGAAATCCAACTTCTTGTTAGGTTTGCTTCCAATTTAGAATGGCCTCCTACTTCAAATGCAGGCAGGAATTTGAGGCCTTAACAGCAAATCCAAAATTTAAATTATCATAAACATCAAAACGCCATTATTCTCTTTCCTATTTTAAACTTATTATGTAATCCATCTTCATCCGCCTAAAATATGCCAAGTAATCTACATATATAATATACCTAGATGAGGTTTAGTCCTTTTTTGGTGAAGCATGCTAAGGTAATCTAAGCTAAGTAGCACCGACACGACACACGACGACACGACACGTCATTTTTCTTAAAAAATAGAGAATTTCGACAAGTATATTAAATATATATTTTGAGATATGTATATATATATATATAAAATAAATTATCATAATGATTATTTCAATCAAATTAATTTGAATTAAATTCATAAATAAATAAATGATTGAAAAAGTCTAAATATACAGTTAAAATATTAATTCGTCCTTTATTAATATCATTTACTATTTTAATTTGACAAATTCAATTATATTTAAGAAAAAAATGAGTGATTAGAGGTGAAAAAAATTTAAGGGGTAGCAACAAATGTCACACCCCGATTCATAAAAAAAAGGGCATGACACGGCTGTATAGTCTCAACATAACCAAAATTTAACCCAATAATATATATAATATATATATATATATATATATATATATATATATATATATAAGGGCATTTGGTTACAATATCAGAATATTTCTACAATCCACCGAAACAAAGACTAACTTATAAATCTATTAACTATGCAAAAGTAATACAAAAAAGTTTTCACCACAAAAGTTCTTCCCGAACAAACGTTCACACCTACTCACGACTCGCTGAAGAGTTGAAGAACCTGAGAAAGACAATGAGTGAGCTACCACGGCTTAGTGGGTAACATATTTCTTCTAAGCAGATTGAGAAATCACTATCCATGTTTAAAATACAATCGTAACTCACTTTAACATATTATATAATCATAACTTAAATTTGAAGATATCAATGGTCCAATACATTAGTTAGTCTCATAAAACATGTATTAATGATCTATTTCATTAATTAATCTCATCAAATCACATCTCGTCCATTCCATTCCATTGATTAAACTCAAATTACACGTTAATGGTCCACTCTATTGACCAATTCATGTTCAAATTTCTAACTATGGTTACGCGTAACGCCCGTGACAAAGATGACCAGATTCAAGATTCCCCTTTGGCAATGTCTCCACCTATTATTAGCGAGTGGCTCGGTCCACAAGGATATCCTAGATTATATGCGCATACCCACATACCTCTCCGGGTCCACAGAGACAATGAGCACCAACCACTAATCTAATCTAACGTAAAAAAGAAAGTTATATCACAACTCAAAATTTGATATATAAATATCAAAGTATTATCCAAAACATTTCAAGATTCTTTCATAAAGAATTTCGCAAAAGATGCATTTTATAAACTCATAAAGTATATAATTCACCATGTTTCTCAAAATATGAGTTTAAAATACAAATAAGGGGAAAAGCCAAAAATCAACTACGGCACGTACTCGAATCGGATCCCTAACAATTAACGGAAAAATAATATCAAAAGGTCGAGTAAAAATGATATTCTTATAACGACTCGCCTATACTAGGCCTATTTGTCAATAAAACGACACATATGCGCCACAAAAGCTCACATTTAGCGGAAACCCATCATTTTTCGCTAGGCACAGCTCATGCGCCAACTTTGTCACGCTAAAACTTCCTCCACAAAATTCCATTCCGGACAAACTGCAAGTTCAAATCACAATCTATAAAATGCTATAGTTTCACAACATCTCAAAGTACCATTTCTACAAAAAAAATATACAGCTCAACGACTCAAAAATGGGCTTCGCCACACAAATATCCAAGAAATCTGAATTTTGAGCTGTAATTGCGACGATTGCTTCAAGTAAGTGATTAAAGACTTCGATTTCTTACCGGCGTTGCAAAACACACTTGAGTCGGCTTGACAAGGCGTTCTTTTCCCTTTTTTCCTTTTTCCTTTCTCTCTTCTCCCTCGTTTCTTTCTTTCCCTTGCTTCTATCCGTGCTCTTCTCTCTCTCCCTCTTTCTCTCTTTTTAAAACCCAACCAAAGCTTCCTCCACTTTCCTTCAGCTTCCTTCTTTGACTTTTCAACCCTTTCTTTTCTTTTTATTTTCTTTTTTTAAAGCCATATATTACATTCTCCTTAAAAAAATAATTTCGTCTTCGAAGCACCTCAATCATGAAACAAATGAGGATACAAGTAAGGATATCTGCACCTTGCCTCTTCCTAGAGTTTCAAGTGGCCTCTTATGGGAAGTGAGAGAGTCGAAGGTTTTTCTTCATTTTCTATTTGTTATTTTTATCATTTGGAAACTCGTACGTGAGAATATTCGAGTGAGAGTGAGGGAGACTGAGGGAGACTCTGGAGAAAGTTAACGACACGTGCTTCATAGAATCTAGGTCAACATGCGTCCTGTTCGTGTTTGTGTGTGAGCGACCAGCGACATCAGCGACATCAGCGGTGCGTGTGCGAGGGGCAGTTACTGCGCGGCACACCGTGCACGGCGCGGTTACCGCACGTGACACGTCTGCCTGGATGGGGATGGGCGATTGTCGCATGCGCGTGTGCTGTGGATGTGCCTACTGTTGCTGCGGAGCCCGCAGGATGGCAGCATGCGTGCGCCGCCAACCAACCTGGGACGGGCAAACGCTACTCTAGGGATTTCCGTCCCGAGAACAAATTATAAACACATCAATACATGATCAACACGGCTATGGAATACTGAAACAAATGTGGAAATGTGCCTAGAAAATACGTAACACCAAAAAGGAAAAGGAAGGCATTTAACAAAGAATGACATATCTTGTTTGCCACTTAAGGAGGCCACCCTTTTTTTTTTTTATATTAGTAGTTTTTTCGTTACTACTGTTGATTGATATTTGATTTAGTGGACAAGATCGTATTCACTTTCTACCGACTACCATCATTTAAATTGAGATAATTCTAAAACTTGATGCAAGTTTCACTCATTCTTTGTCGTGGGAACCTTGATATTGTGATACATGTCTCCTCTTCTCTTTTGGTTTTGTCCCTTTTGCCGCACAACGCTAATGCATCCAATTACTCCTTTGAATTCGATCGATTCAATTGGATCACTTGGGAATCGGAACGGATGGATCGACTAACCAGGTTTTAGGACCTCCCACCGAGAAGCTTAGAACCGATTCCTAGTTTGGAGAGGATTGGATCGGAACTAATCACTCCTAATGTGGATGCGATCCTTTTAGGCAAATTACCAATTACAACTAAAACAGAGACCGGTCCCCCCACTATATACCTGCGTACGGCTCCTAGGAAATTAGGAACACCAACCTTTGCAGCGCGTTCCACTCACGTGCTAGATCTTCGCTTCTCCGCTTTTCCATTTTCCGACGGAGAACGGCCAGAATCTGAGAATTTTCCCGAGAAAAATGGCGCTCGCTCACTCGCTCACTCCCCTCGCCAAACCCTTGAAACTTCCATCTCTCCCGGCTCCCATTTCCAAATCGTCCTTCTTTTCCCTCTCCCTCTCCGCCCGGAACCACAAACCCTTCTCCGGGCCCCGCCGCCGGAACCCCCGAATCCAATGCCTCTTCACCGGAATCGTCGAGGAGATGGGCCGGGTCCAGCGGGTGGGCCGGGTCGACGACGGGTTCGTCATGCGGATCGGCGCGAGGACCGTCCTCGAGGGCGTTGGCCTCGGCGACAGCATCGCCATCAACGGCACGTGCCTCACGGTCACCGAGTTCGACGCCGCCGGGTTCGCCGTCGGGCTCTCCCCCGAGACGCTGCGGAAGACGTCCCTGGCGGAGGTCGAGGCCGGGTCGGCCGTGAACCTGGAGCGGGCGGTGCTGCCGACGACCCGGATGGGGGGTCACTTCGTGCAGGGCCACGTGGACGGGACCGGGGAGATCGTGTCGATGGAGCCGGAGGCCGACTCGCTGTGGGTGAAGGTGAGGACGGAGAAGGAGCTCCTGAGGTACGTGGTGCCGAAGGGGTTCATCGCCGTCGACGGGACTAGCTTGACGGTGGTGGACGTGTTTGATGAGGAGGACTGCTTCAACTTCATGCTGGTGGCGTACACGCAGCAGAAGGTGGTCATTCCTATGAAGAGAGTTGGGCAGAAGGTGAATTTGGAGGTGGACATATTGGGGAAGTATGTGGAGAGGCTCCTCAGTAGCGGGTTTGTCGATTCGATAAAGGCTCGTTGATTCCGAAGGTGATGATCTCTCTCTGTAGGTGGTATGTTGTTTTGTCTAATTCTATAGTTGAAGTCGCATTGATCTAATCTAAGCTTGTTTGCTTCACTGTTAACGGGATTGTTTGGGTCTTTCATTCGTGCAAATCATTGCAGATACCGTGCACGACAGTTTTATATTGCGCGAAGAAGTCGTTAATTCTTTCATGTGAGGGCTTGAGTGGTAAGATGGGAAAGGGGGCTTTGTGACTCCATACTTGCGTAGACTTTGTCAGTTCTTGAAGTTAGAATTCAGTCGTTCGATCGGTGATCACCTACTTTAGTCACTAGTTGCAAGACCCTTGTAGAGGTGTACCAAGCGTTGCACTAACTGGCTTGTCTAGAGACGAACGTAACATGAGACATAAGAATGGCATTTTGATGTTGTGTTGCACTTGATAGTGCTTTTTGTCGTATCTATGTTCAATTTATTTTCTATTTCATTTGATAGTTATGTTCAATTGTGAGTTATGACTTGTGAACTTGCCGTTAAGGAACAGTATATGTTTTTACTTGGGAATATAAATATCATAAAAATATTTCAAAACTAAAGAAGTTTTTCAACCAAGAATAGTATAGTTCTATCGCAAATCGATAATTGCTAGTTTTATGTAGTGTCATAAGTTCTATATTGCTGTCATTTGCATGTTGAGGGGAATAGATATGCTGAAAATTAAGGTGATAAACTGACTAAAGGTTTCCTTTTCCCATTGACATCCTAAGAGAAGCAAGAAGGTGGTATTGGTAAAAATAGGTTAGAGGAAATGAAATGCCTTCAATTCCTGACCCGTCCTTTTCCATCCTCTTTCCCCTCTGCTTTTGTCATTGCTTCCTTGCACTTCACTTCCTTCCACCACAACAACTGTCCACATAGATAATCCCTTCATTGTTGGCTCTTTCTAAATCATCAGTGTGCAGTCAATACGTGCATCATGTTTCAGTGGCACTAGGGAAGTCATTGATGGTAAGTGGAGTTTATGTATCCATTTATTCAACTGAAAGATTTGAGATCAAGAAGAGAAGGTCAATTGTATAGCAAGAATATTGTAAGCTTTGAGTTTTTTATGTGATGTTTTGAGTTACAAGGTAAAAAAGAAGGGTGTGGGGTTGGAGAGGTTACTGCTGATGTGAATGCCACGGGCTGAAACTCCCTTGGCTGAGGATAACCCCGTGTGGCGCCTGATGAGCTGAAACACCATGCTAGCCTTCCCTCGATAGATCTTGGCGAATTGCATTCTCATTACTGACTGTACCATGCTCAATTTAGCTCGGGTATTCAGTTTCTCGAGTGAGATATACGGATCATTTCAGCGCAGCAACTGTTTTGAGCCTGTGGTGGCCATCATCAGGACAACGGCATCAACTCCTCACCAGTATGCATATGGGAGGCCAATTACATCTCAGAGATCCTCAAAGACGATAATCATCCCCATCTCCAAATTCCAAAAATAGACATTCCGACACCACTCCCACGGATCATATGTATAAGCCATTCCTCATCTAACTTCACCCTAATGCCACGAAGTTCTACTTTTTAGCTGACATGGGAATGGGAGAAGTCGAAACGTGACCCTTTCCCCACCCAACTTCCGCAATGCCCTTGTTGTGGGCTATTCAGTCGCTTGCTTGTGTTCTTCAACAATTACCACCACTCTTTTGAGACTTACATGAATGGCAAAGGTTCATTCAACACAACAAGTCACTCCACCCCATTGATTGCTTCTCTCGATCTAAGTTATTTGGAATCTCTAGTCACCTGTGCTCTCCCTAACAAGTGTGGCATCTCGAGCCAACTGCACTTTCTCGGCAATACTTTTTTCAACCAAGGCTTCTCTTGATCTTAGCAACTTATGGAGGTTTTCTCTTCTTGGCATTCGCCCTTCTAGTTGGGGAAGCATGCTCTTATACCTTTGTCACGAGCCAAACTCTCCTGGCCGAGGACAAGCTCATGCAATGCCTGATGAGCACAAACATTAAGCTGATCTTCCCTTGATAGATTGTTCTGAAGGACAGTTTGGCAAATGGCATTGTCATACCCAATTTGGCTTGAGTATCAAATCTCTCAAGTGGGACATATAAATCACTTCGGCATAGTGGCTGGGTTCAGCCTGGCGTGACCATCCACAAAACTTCACTCAGCCCACTTAGGAATGGGAGAAATTTGACCATGACATGTAAATCTCATCATTTGCTGAGAAGATGCCTCCAACGATTGGTTCATGTGTGAAGATAGTGGCACAAACACGAGATGCTGGCTTAGTGGTTCAATAAATGTAGAGGTTTGTGCTGTTGTTGAGTTGAGTGCCGTACATGTGGTTGATTTTCCGTATCTTTGAGTGCAAGCAATTTTGTACTTGCTTGGTGGGGTCACTTACTTTGTCCACAAGTCCATTGAGATGTTTTGATACTCATTGGATTTTCATCCTCAACATCCCTGGTACAGCGCCGTGCATCTCACAATTGGGAGAGTTCAAATGACCATCAGTCCACCCAAAAACCAAGGCTACTGGCCCCCTTATAGTGATACTTTTTCTTGTAGCTGTTTGAGGAACCATAGATTGTGGTGTGCCCTTTTCTTATGGTTACAAAGCTGTTCCGCAGGTCTCTGCATGTCCCTTGCCAAGTTTGTGATTTCTACAGATAGTTTCTTTTGACTTTGCTTTTCTGCCTTTTCCAAGTTCTAATGCCGTCATATGAGCTAAGGCTTGAATCACCTTTATAGATGATCTTTATCTTCTTTTGATAATTGGTTGAAAGTCAATGTCACCCTTATTTTCTTCTGTTTGGTGACATTGAATTTCATCTTAACTTTAGCATGTAGCAGAAAGGAGCAGCTTCTTTAAATACTGGGATAAGGATCTCTACATTCAATGCTTTGCAAATGCCAAAATGCTGGCGCTCTGTACTTTAAATTGGCCTTTTATTATTTCCTATTTTTGTGTTCATATTTTTTGCACTTTTCTTTATTTCTCCATGATTTTTCAAGGTATACTAGAGAAAAGATTGCAGCTTAAATGGAACTTGATTGTTCTTCTTCTTCTCTTGGCAGGGATGACACTGGATGGATGCTACTGAAAAGTCTGTTTCTCTCATGTTAGTGTTGCTATAGAACTGTGCTTGGAGTTTTGTCTGTTCTGAAATAAACGAGTTCAAGGCTTGACAAGGATTTGTCAAGCAGCAACACGCTGCCTCAATCCTTATCGTTTCCAGTGCTCATGCCTCTTCTCCACAAGATTCCAATCAAGTTGTAGCAAGCTTTGCTGAATTCAGTCTCCAGGTGGCATTCATCCCTTGGGTAAACAAGAATTGGCCTGGTGGTGACATTTCTGTATGAGATGTAACTTGTTTTTTTTCTTTGGTCAAAGAGATGTACCTTTTAAGATGGTCAAATTTGTTTCCATGACATTGAAATAATCAAAGATTAAATTAACGGGTGCCCTGCAGTGCCCACTTAATGCTTCTGTTCAACTTCTGCCATAATGGCTATGAATAATTTTATGATGCCCGGTTCAGTTGGGGCAAGGAAACACTATCAGTGTGTTCGCACAGGAGCGAATGCTCATTAGGGGCTTGTGTCAAGTTGCTCATTTTTCTTACCGTAGATGATGCTTCATGTAATGCCACAGTATTCAAAAGGTTCTTTTGTTTTGTATGTATTAGCAGATATTGGTTGCTTCGTTGTTTCCTTCATGTAGTTCTCTTCAGAATTCCCTGGTTTTGGGGTGCCAATCCTGGCAACCATTGTTTTTACCCAAAGTCAAAAGTATGAACTCCTTTCGGTCCTGCCCATTTCAAGGTGTCTAGGATGGCTGTGAGAAGCCATTCCAATTTGGTTGAATTTTCTTGTACTGGTCTTCTTCTAGAAAAGAAAGGTGCCATGAGCAGGATCTTGTCTCAGACACCTATCCATATGACAAGATTGATTGTATAATGTCTGTGCCGTAACTGTATTGGCATTGTCTGGTCTGATTTGAGATGAGGCTCCAGCCGTTATCGTTCCTTTTCCTCACTTTAAATAGGAACATGTGCCGCAACTTTTGCTGTTTTCTGTCCATATGGCTCTTCTCCACCGAAAGTCATTCTATCATTTTCCTTTGCCTTGACCTGTGGGAAATGGATCATTGTGTCACTGTCTGCACCTTTTTTTTGGCTTCACGATAGGGAATGGTGGGGAGGTTCTAGATAGGGTTTTTGCTTTCTGAAATGGGGTTTTTCTCTGCCTCTTGCAAAACCACACCACTTGCCTTGTCACCCTATTCCAAGTCATATCCCATGCTTCGTCCTTGTCCACACTTACCGGAATCCCCAGTGGATTTCCATTTTTCTTACATGGCTCAGGCTTCTCTTACATATGCTCTCTACTTTTAACCTTTTTTAAGTAATTAAATGTGGCTCATATCGGTAGGCAAATCCTATGGTACTTTTTTTCCCGTGTAGTGGTCTCTGTACTTTTTTGTCCACTTAAACAAATCATGTTGGGATGAGACAGAGGGCTTCCTAATGCACCAGTCAGTCCTAAATGTTCATGCTTGAACACGAATCGATACCATGAAAGCATTTCTATGGAACTGATCATGGAAGGCCTTGGGCCCCTCCAGTACCGCACATGATTCATTATTGGTGCATCGGGTGGCTGGCACCATGCTACGAGCTGTCTTTTTTCAGTCATTAGCGGTTGATCTCGCCCCTGCGTTACTGATGAGGATTGAGGACCGACCCTCAAGACTAGCTTACGTAGAGAAATAATCAGCATGAATCCTTGCTGACTATGCATCCGGGATCATCTGAATGCATTCGAAAACGAACCTCCGGTTTCTAAAAGGCGAGGAGCGGGTCCTGAAGTCCAGAAACACGAGACTGAATTGAGTCGTGACCAGCCGTTTCGGATTTAGTTTGCCGAAGCGAGTCCAAGCGGACGCTGCTCTGCTTCGCTTTCTTTATCAACTGCCTTTGAATTACTTGGTTACCTCCGTTGGTCGTCCATCTACAAGTGGACAAGCTTGCCAACGCAACGAATTTTGTTGTATGAGCCGACAAGGAGGACTCCAAATAAGTTCGTCGGCAGCATCCTATGCCCAATAATTTCGTCAAAAATTGGTTTAAAAACAATCACCATCTTATAGCTTTCGGACAAGACTCCACATATGCGCAGCGTTTGTATTAGGCTGATTGAGACTCGAGCACACGTCTGAAGACGCCCGGAATGAGGGATCACACTACTGGAAATTCCCGTTCTTTTGCTCGAAAATCAAAATCTGTCGTTTCATTTCCTTTTTCCCCAAAAGATGTCCCTCTGCTTTCCGTAAAATGACACCAATCGTTCCTAGACCGCTGTAAAGATGGATTTTGTGGACGTGTCATTACCGCCGTAAAAAATATGCTGACGCGATCGCCATTACAAATTTGCTGACCTAGTTTTTCCTTTTCCTTTTTCAAATGTTGTCTCTCTCTCCCCCTGCCTCCCGTTGGCTCTATCTTCTTTTGCATTTTTAATTTATTATGGCCCCTTTTTCTTATTTAAATTCTACTCATTTAACCCACGTAAGCTTCCCAATAACCAAATCTTTCCCGGGTGCCAACCCAAAAGAAAAGAAAAGAATTGGGCAACTTTCTGAAAGGCACATGGCCTGTCTAAAAAAAGAAAATAAAAGTAGTCGAATGGTTTTTTTTTTTGGTAAAGGTAGTCGAATGGTTTTGATCCTCGGAAAAAAGAAAAAGGTCGGAGATCATCGCGCTACTCCTAGAAATATCTTCCTCACCCTCTTTCTTCATTTTATAACGTTTTTCCTTCTTGGGCTCCCTCGTAGATTCCTCGTCGTTGTCGTGTTTTCATGGTCAAAAGGCAAGCATAAACAATCCTGATATATCAAATTGAGCGGTCGACAGACGTAGTCAATGCTGCTTGCATCAGAGCAAGAGACCATGATCCTCAATATTCAAATGGATGGATGGAGGAAGAAGAAGGATCATCTTTTGTGGGGCGTGACTTCGCCATTAAAATTCACAAACGAAGATGAGCCGCACCTTGCTCTTGTGGAGGACCAATGGATTCCTCCTCTTGCTTTTGTGGGATCTTACTGTGCATAATTTTTTCGACTTTTGGAAGTGGCACTTTCTATCGCCATCGCCATCATTGGTGCATTTGATCCTTTTCATCCGCTCCAATTCCGTGGCGTATTGCTTTTGCTTTTAATTCAAGGAATCCGTTCACTTTCACATAGTCACTTCATTTAGTTGGTCCTAAGAAAAAAGAGTGCAAAATGGATGTCTGCATACTATTTTCGCATCTATCGTATCATGAGATGCCTTGCATAATGTAGGATATGGTGTAGGCGGCCAACAGAAAAAGGTGGTGCTTTGAGATTTTTTGATTGGAAAGTCCATCGCTTTTATTTTCATCCCCAATTTTCTTGTTTAGAGAATTCCGCTGAGTAAATCCCATGAGATATCGACTTAGCAATTTGGGATATGACTGATTATGAGTGGGGCACACGAGGACCTAATTCCTCATCCCATTATGCACAAGTAATGGCTAATTAAAATGGATCATAAACCCATTTCTTAATTCACATTTAATGGATTCATGCATTAATTATATTCAGTAAGTGGATTATGAATGACTTTCAAATTGCAAAGTCCAAAAAATATATAACACAGATTGGGTATGAGTTATTATCTTTGTATTATATATAAATGAGTCAATTTGAGTTGAACTATTTTCGATCTAACTTATCAATTTGAGAGCTTTCACACGGAGTTTTATGTTTCATCCTTTCACTTGTGGGTAGGTTTGCGCCCCACTCGATCTATTAGGTTAGGCAGGGCAGGGATTTGATGGATTGGGATCTGTCCATTCAGGGCTTTCCTTCGCCATTAGAAGAAGAAGAAGCAAATCAGGACTAGTTAGCAAAGTCGAGGTAGGCTCGTTAAACTCGTAACCGTGTCGATGAGATTGTCAGATCGGCAGGTGGTGATAGGCTCTGAATTTAGGAAGCTGATGCCTACGAACATCCGAAAAGGCCTGTGTCTTTTTCATCTCCATATCTATCTGCCAATCAAGAGAGCGCCCTCCGAACATGCACGGCCAATTAATAACGTGTGAAACCGACGCGGCTCGCGTGGCCTCATCGTCGCCATACGAGTGTCGCCGTCTGATTGGGTGGTCATGGTCGTGGTCCCTTGAGCCAGCACGGACAGGCCGAGCTTCTACGCCCACTCGTCTAAGAAAAAAATCAACTTCGACGTGCCGCGAAAATATTTCGGTGCATTTCCAAATTCCACTAAAGTTCCCTTCCTTTTTACGTAACTGCCCCTCCTCCTCAATGTTATTTTTATTCTTATTTTTACTTTGTCTAATTCTCTTTGCCGACATATGAAACTAAATGCCTCCATCCCTTACTCTTGAGAAAGTAGGGGAATTTGACTCCTCGCCTCATACTTCTTATGTGAAAATGGTGATCATTGAGGCAATTCCAATGGTTTAGATGTAGTTCGTTTGTCGACCCAAAAAGTGTTGTTCGAAACCCTTTGAGCACTTAATTTTATTTTCATGAATTGTGTTAGTGTCCCTTTCATTGGAATCCTTGACGATGGCTCTAAGGGAATGTTCGATTATGCTAATTTGAATCAAAATCCCATACACCACTTAATAAGCATGCTCATATCCTATCCGATTATGCCTAATGAAAGATGTGAGATTTTTTTATGATACTGCCATTTTTATTCTGTGCAATGTGAGCCGGTAACATGGTTAACCTTACGGTGATACAATCATCGTTCATAATATTAATCAAGTAATCTCCTCTTTCATGAATAAAATTATGAGCTTGTTTTGATTCATTACCAGATAGTTTTTATGTTGTAATTATTTCTTTACGGTGATTAAGACCGTGCTAAAAAAATTGAGATATTGGCGATTGGTTTTTCTGACTTAGAGACTTATCTCAACTCAAATACAAATTAAACTAATACAAACATCATGGTTAAAGTCAAAGGGTCTTATCTAGATAAACCTTTCTCTCACTTTTTTTAAAACTTAATTTAAATCTTATAAATGATGTGTTTTGATTTCTTTTGTTAACTCGAAACATCTGAAATCTTTCTTGATACACATATGTCAACATGCAAATTCACGTGCAATTGTTGTTTATAAATTATTCCAAACATAAATGGGTAGCATTTTGAAATCTTTTTAGGAAAAGATAAAATTTCTTTCAATTTTTTAAAAAGTAGAAGACCGACACAGGAGGCGAGCCGCAAAGGTTGATTTTTTTTTTTCAATTTCAATCCCTATCTTCGCCATATATTTCATGTTGCTATTGTTTCCGATTGGAACTCGGATTATGATTGGTGCCTACACTTTTGCTCGGACACTCTTCTTTCGGGATCGTTGACTTTGACTTCGGCGGGAAAATTCTTCAATTCAACAATCGCCAATCGAGATTGGCCCAAAACGCAAAATAGGCCGATGGCGTAGGGGTAAAATGGTAATCTCGCACCCCACGAGGATTCCGATCGGCGGTCCGCCGGAACTTCCCCTATAAATATCGGCCCGCGTGCCCTCGTCTCTCCCTCAAAGACTTTTCCTCGCACTTTCTCTCCGATTTTCTCGCCGATTTTCTCTCGGCAGTCCGAATTTTCTCGGCCCCGCACGAACTTTCTCGCCTCGATACCAGCTGCGCGAGAATCCAATCCGATCCAATCCGACGATGAAGAAATCCGGAGTCCTGGTGGCCTCGGTCGCGGCGGCCTCTGCCACTGCGATCACGGCCTCTTCTTCGTCGCCGTCGCCGTCGCCGGCGTCGTCCACCAACTTCAGCTGCAGCTCCAACTTCCAGTTCTCCCGCCAGGTACGCGCCCCGCCGTCTTTAAGCTTTTCTCGGCGCGATCGTTGGCGCGGGTTTGGTGATTCGAGAGAGCCCGAGGCTCTCGGCGAGTTCCCCGAATTGCGATTGGCGGGGGTGGGTGTGGGCGATCTCTGACCCTGCGCTTTGTGCTTTGCTTGGTTTCTTCTCAGGGCGACGGCGAGAGGAGGGATCGAGACGATGGCGCGAAGCCGAAGCCGGCTTCGGCGGACAAGTTCGCTCCGAAGTTCGACGGGTTGAGGTTCATCGAGACGCTGGTCACTGCTCACAGATGATGCGGAGTGGTCCCCCCGCTCTTCCGAAGGAGCGAGGGAGCACGAAGAAAGCTTTGGTTTTTTCTCTCTCTTCTGTTCCTTCTCTTCTGGGTTCGTACGGGTTTGTCTAAGGGATTAGCAAGAAGCTTCCTTTATTTGAGGAAACCAGCGCATGGTTGGGGGGATTTGTTGTTTACAGCAGAAGGCAAAAAAGTTTCCTGGGCTGTAACCTACAGACACTTCCCTTTTTAAGGAAAAAAAAATTCATATTTTTGCAGCTTGCTGTTTAGCTTTCATTGTACTGATCTGAGAATATACTGATGATATATCTGATGAGACATGATTCTGCCTCTGTTATGTTCTTGCCGATGTTGATTCATTGCCCGGATTTGATTGCGCAGGAGAGATTTCTTCGGTTCTTGTCGGCCTAAGTTAAAATGTCTTGAAGTTCCTGCCTTTTTGATTAGTAAATGCCGATATGAGTTTTTTTGTCCCCTTCCAGCTTAGATAAGTTCGCGAAATAAAAAATTCGTGGCTTGCCTATAGGCGGGCTCAATCGGCATGTGTGGCGCTCCGATTCAGTACTTAGGGATTGGTAGAACGCCTTGCCGCGTAACTTGTCTCATACGTCATTCATCCTCTGTCGGGCTTTGTCGAAATATGTTTCTCTCATCAAGCATCCATCGGTTTTTTCATTTCGATGATGTTTTGGTGAAGCATAGCATGAGAACAGGGCATTAGCATCCCGGGTGTTAGAGGATATTCCCAAGCATATATTTTAGATTGTTTAGGGGACTAACTGGATTATGAGATCTTTTTAAGAGAACTCGGATTTACTGTCAGGAGGGAGTTCAAGATCTGAACCATTGCAACCTTTAATCGACATCATCTATGATTTTTAGAAAGTTTCACCTGGATGACAAGTGATGGAATACAGTTGTTCCCTGCCTATTCTTTGTTTCTCACTTCCATCGAATCTATGCTTTATACCTCGAAGCTGTACTGCAACATGTTCGACCACAGCGACAAGTTACTTATGACTCTGGGAAAAAGCTTTCCCAATGGTTAAGCCGAGGATTCCGTGGACCTTCCTCACCATATCTCTCCTTTTCATCCACTTCATCTTTGGCAAAGGGAAGAAAAAGGATAAAGGCATGCCACCAATCTCGACAGAATGATCTCTTCACATTGACATGTAAATCTCATGGACCCATCTCTTTAGACATTAGTCAATTCCTCACCACGTGAAGCCTTCTATCATTTCGCATTATACAAGAGCAAGTGCACGCGACGATGCCCCACCCAAGGTCAAGTCTTGGTGACCATTTGAATTTAGAAAACGTCATTGAATTATACTTCGATGCAGACAACTTTTTTCTCTCTTTTTCTTGGTTAAATTCCTTTGTGACTTCGTTTAGTGGGTTGAGATTCTTTTGATGAATGGACAGCGTGCAATATGGTAGCATTCCTTCAAATTTATAAAACTAAATTTACTTTAAATATTCAAATGAAAATGAGAAGTGGGATTTTGAGAGACCCGCAGCTTGAATTTTGCTTTTCTTAGTAGCGTGCCGTTCCTGTAAAGGGGTTGGCCAGGACCGGTGCTTCATGTCTTTTCTCGAATGAGACATTTGACTTTTGGGGTTGTTCTTTTCCTTCTTTCGGTGATGCAACCTTTCTGTACTTGACATGCTGAGGCATTGTAAAGGTCATCTTTGGCCAATGAGCTGCTTCCAAATCAAGTCCAAGCTACTAAATTGTCTCTAGCCTACATTATTTTCCAATCACATGGCTTCTAGAAATCGGACAATCCGCATCCCAAGATTCGAGTATCTTGGTCAAGATTGGAATAAAATTTGGTAAATCAATGAAAATCACATCCATTCTCTAAATAAAGTCCTGCTAAAAGAAAAATTGACAATCTGGCTAATATATACTTTTGTTGGAATGCACTACCTCCGTTTGAAAAACGTTGCCATGGGAAGATTTTACTGGACCAAATAAGTCTTATTTGTAGAATAGCTCAAAAACCCTGAAGCATCTATTCTTGTTTTGTTGTGTGATTGGGAGAATAGTCTGCTTTGAAAAAGGATTAGCACAAATAATTTGTCAAGAATGGAACTCTAGGATCAGTGAATCAGATGACATGAGTGTAAATCAAAACTTACCAGTTGAAATCCTAGCTGCGTCAGCTTTGGCAGATCTAGAAGGAAAGAAATTTGTGTTTTTGAAAACAGGAAACCGAACCACCTTTGGCAGAATTTCTTGTTGCTTTTAGAGTTTCAAGTGACAAATGTCCTGCGCCGATAGGTGAGAAACTTTAGTTTCACCAAAACAAGGGAAATCTAATGAGCAGAATGATATCGAAGCGCAATATATGAAAGAAATTATATAATTAGGGCAATGCTAATCAACCTGATTTCTATCACAGTATCAAATCGCCATTGGAACTATTGATCACAACGCAGAAGAAAAATATCAGATCATACCATGTGTGTCGAGAGAGAGAGAGAGAGAGAGAGAGAGAGAGAGAGAGAGATAGGGGGGGGAGAGAGGGTTGGGGGAGGGGATTATGTAATTTAGAGCAGCAAACAGTGAGAACAACAAGAGAAATCAAGAGGCAAAACGAAACATCAGGAAGCTGCGAATGTGGCCCAGCTGCCGTTGTTTCCGGTGGAGATGACGCTTAGAACCCTAGTTACACGCAGTTTGTTTGAAACCATTCCCGCAATGAGTTGATCCCAAAGCTGGTAAGGGTTTGTTAACTTGTCCAATAGTAACTGATTATATTATTTTGTTCTCGCCAACAAAAAAAAAAGCAAGAATCTGTTTGATAAATTTTTTGTTCCTAAGAATAGATTTGGAACAGAATCATGAAGTAAAAAAACGTTGTTTCTTTGTTCCCAGGAACAATTCCAAAATCAAGCTTAACCTATTTTTCCTTTTTCCTTTTCTTTTTTTCTTTTCTCCTTCTCTATTCTTCTTTCTCCTAACCAGTCATTGGCCACTGTTGGCCACTACCATTGCGGCCGGTGATTGTTGATGATCGATTGGGTGAGATTTGGTGAGTTCGCTTGGCCATCGAGGGACTTGAACTCTACCAAGCGACACTAGGTTGGCCTCATCCATGAGGTTGAGGCTCATGGTGGCCTAGCAAGCCTTCGGCAAGCTCGCTAGACCTCACTCAGCCGATTGCTGATGATCAGCCACAAAGAAGGAGGAGGAAGAAGAGGAGAAAATAAAAAAGAAAAAAATACAATAAAATTATTTAAAAAATTAAAAGAAATAAAAAAAATTAAGAGTCTTACTATACACATTTCTATTTCAAAAATAAGAATTTTGAGCATCTACCAAACGCTTTCGAATGCTCAGAAATTGTTTAGAGGGGTGGAATAAAAAAAATCATTTATGAATAAAAGTTATTTCTGTAAATAGGATGATTACCAAATACACCTAAGCATAGGCTTTAGGGGCGATCATGGGGCTAGTGTCATTCCGAGACTGGAGGAGAGTGGGCAGCCTACGGATTTAAATGCTGTCCTTGATAGGTTGAATGTTCATTCTTCTGGAAATTCACAGAGGAGATGGTCTGCCTAAAAATTTCTAGTTCCAACCAGTAGCTCAAAAATCACTGTGATAGTTGGTTTATGCTTTGCGTCGCATTTAAATGAAGAAGGCCAGAATTACCACAAAGGTTTCCTCGATTGTTTTGAGATAAGGGATGCCAATATTGTTGTGCATTTCTTATCTCTTTATTTAAATTCAACCTGAGTTCACTTCATTGTTCAATTTATGAACATGGAAAACACAGAAACTTGATATGACACGTGCTCAGGCTATGACCATATATTTTTGCGTTCATAATTGCTTGTACTTTTTATTTTAGAGTATTGTTAGCATTTCATTGTCTCAAGTTGGGCGGCCCCCGCTGGCAATGTGTACCCATCTTTGGGTATACTTCCACTACGGACTATGCAATCGAGGTGGCGTATAGTTCTCTTTCTCTGGTTTGTAAACATTATACTGTCTGTTTCTCTTTAAGAATCGTGGATGGTTATTATTATTTTGACCATTTCGAGCCTTAATTTTCCGTGAAGATGCGTCAGGATTCTAACTTTGGTCGCGCGAGACTCAGCATCACCCTCGGTCAGTGAGTCCTTGGTCTGGCGGCTAGGTGAATTTTTGCAGGCATAGTCTGGTTCTGAATTCGTCGCTGAAGATTCTTATATTCTGTTTTGAAGAGAGAATTCTTCATGATATTTCAGTTCTAGAGCTGTTCATATATCCGAACTCTATTTGTTTAAATCTGAATTTGGAATGCTGTTGTTTAAAAAAGAAACAGCCTCCTGGGATGTAATTCACAGTTCCGAATTAATTTTAGCTCGATCCGATCGATCCACTGCAGCCGTCCTTTTGATATCCTTTAGGGACAAGTTCTTGATCTATCCAATGAATAATCCTATTAAAGTGTGCCAATAATGGGTACTGACTATGTAGATAAGTTAAAAGATGCATAATAAACAAATATGCAATCGGATTAATTCACCCCCAAGTCTAATCAGAAAACATAGTTGACTAAATTTTTTTGTAGTTTCTTGCGTTGTTTATACAAAGAAGGCGACCCTTTATTACTTTATTGTTTGTGGACGTTGTACATTGTCCTTTAGCAGTTAGGGATCTACGAGTGAGGAACAATACACTTGTTTGTTTTCCATTTGCAGCTTACCATTTTTTCCAGCTGCTAAAAAGGAAAAAGAAGCAGCCTGTAATACCTATTTTGATTCATATAAGACGAAACAAGCAAAAGCTACGGGAGCAACAGTTTAGATATCAATGACTATTTTAGGAGTCTTTTTCTCTCTCTTTCTTGTGGGCTTAATCTGCTTGTTCTTGTACCTCTACAATCTTTTCTGGTGGAAGCCGCTGCGGCTCAGAAAGAAGCTTCACCATCAGGGAATCCATGGCCCTGTGCCGTCCTTTTTCTTCGGCAACATCCTTGCTATTAAGAAGGTTCGACTGGAAATGCAAGCCACAAAGAATGAACAAAGCATCAGCAATCTCAGTTCGCATGATTACATGTCCTGCCTATTTCCCCACATAGAGAAGTGGAGAGCCGACTATGGTAAATTAATTTTTATCTACTTCAATCGATGTTCACATCTTTGTGCTCAGGAGTTTTCACTGGATATGTCTGTAATATGTGCCAGCTATTTCTTTTGTGTGACAAGCATATGCAGCTTAGGAAGATCATCTTTGCCTGCTGAGAGCGCTAGGTTATTGCAGGTCTGGTGTTTGCATTCACACGGGAACATGGTGATCGTATGCGTATGCGACTTTGACGTAGCAAGAGAGTTCTGTCAATGCAAGTCTGCTGAATTCGGAAGGTCTGTATATCTGAGAAAAAACAGGGGAATCGTGTTGGGTTATGACAGCCTTGTCACTTCGAAAGGAAAACCCTGGGCGCTCTAGAGGAAAGTCATTGCGCCTGAATTCTCCAGTGACAATATAAAGGTGTGCATTAGCTGGGCAGGCTCTATCAAGTTCACAGCGGCACAGTTCTTGCTTGAGCTTTCTTTGTTCTTGCACGTGAAGCAGTTAAATTTTTACACAGAAGCTATCTATATGTTACTTGTTCTGTTTTGCATAGGGAATGGTGGACATGATGGTTGAATCTGTCGCCCCTTTGTTGGAAAAATGGGAATCTCAAATGGAGAAAGCAGGGGGAGTTGCTTCATTACGGATTGACAAGGATTTAAAAAGCCTCTCTGCCGAAATGATTTCAAAAGCATGTTTTGGGAGCAATTATGTTATTGGCAATGAGATTTTTTCCAAGATGTCAGTGCTTCAGATTTCGCTGAGCAAGCAGCAAGCTATTGTTGTCTTCCAGGGGTAAGGTGAGGGCACCTCCTTCAGCGTTTAGAAACTCTAATCGGGTGATGGTTTTGTTAAAGTTTGCTTTCTATTACGAGTTGCGACTGATAAATTCACGTGTCAATTCAGAGAATATCATTGAGGCTGACATGATTCCACATGCTTACCTTTCGTCAGCTACTATTTCATATGCTGCGTTACACATGTAGCGAAAGCACCTTCTGATGAATTCTCAAGAAACCTTAAGAGACATGTATATGGTGCTTCCCGGACAAAACGATTTCATGTTAGTGTTGCTGCTTTCTGACTGTCTTCAAAATCTTGTGTATAGGCACATTCGTACGAAGATTACTCGTGACATCTGGAGGATAGATAAAGAAGTCAACCGATCTATTCTGAAGCTGATGGATGATGACTGCGATGCCAAGGGACAGAGCTTCTTACAGGCCTTAGTCACAATTTTGGCCGTGGATCCAGCGTCACCGTAGATAATTGCAAGGCCATGATCTTTGCGGGACATGAAACTACTGCCACTGCTGCTACTTCGCTGTAGTACTTTTAGCATACCATCTTGAGTGGCAGGAGTGCGTGCGTGCTGAGGTGGTACAGATCCTTGGACATCAACCCCCGAATATGGATAAGCTACACAAAATGAAATTGGTACATCTAAATCTTTCTTGCTTACCATGCATATGATTCTAGAATCCAAGAATATGTGCACTGGGCAGATCGTTCATGAAGCGAGCTTCCTTGCTAGATTTTTAGTCTATGTCTCGACATGTAAGCTTTATGTGAATACAGTAGCCACATGTACCCCTTAGGCTTCAAAATAATCGAAGTATGGGACTACTCGCCTATCATCTGCTTTCTCTTGATGTGCAGTAAAATATGGTGATTTACGAAACTTTGCGCCTATATTCTCCTGGACCATTCGTGACAAGAGAAAAGTCCAAGGAAATGAAGTTTGGGGACTTTGTGATTCCAATAGGCGTCAATGTCTGGTTCTCCTGCTCGCTGTTGCATCAGGATCCAGCCAACTGGGGCGACAATGCCCATGACTTCCATCCAGAAAGGTTTGCGAATGGCATTTCTACGGCATGCAAGAATCCGAATCTGTTTGTGCCTTTTGGGATGGGGATACGGACTTGTATCGGCCAGAACTTCGTGATGACAGAATTAAAAATAGTTCTGTCTCTCATGCTGTCTAAGTTCATTTTCTCTCTATCCCCGGAATACAAACACTTGGTGACGTATAAGCTGTTTTTTGAGCCTGAACATGGGGAACAACTGAAGATGGAGAAGATCTGCAATTATCTCTCCTGTATGAATGGTCTGTTGCAATGGAAGCCGAAGCACGAAAAGTTATAGTCGACAAAATAGCAGCATCATGTTCTCTTGTGGGTGATCAGTAGGGCTTACTTCTGTGTCAAAGCTAAGCTAAGTGACTGAAAAACTCTTGGCTTACTGGATATCAATATATTTGACGGGCGGCCGTTCTTTGAACGCATCCAGCAATCCTCATAGAGATTTTCCACGGAAGGAAGTTCTTGTTTAATGCAAGTTAATTAGTACTGCAGATCTTCTGCACTCATGTTGGACATTTCTTAACTAGGAACTTCAGGCATCCCATTACCTCGAACTCTGTACGTCTTGCTGCTTGCTGTTCATTTTGAATGTAATGGACAAAGCCATGTACAAAATCCAGCCGAGAACACCTGAGTGGTAAGTGATTAGATGTGCAGTTTTGTTTTATACAGTGATTGCAAACCTGATTGTTCATTAAGCTTTTCAAGTCTCTTGATGTTGCACTTGCCTTTTAGGGGAAGAAAAATAATGAAACTGATAGACGTGTTCATTCAAACAAGAATAAGTACACTAATGCAGATATGTATAACACGGTGGCTGACCCCTGAAAGATGTACAGATATTTACTTTTCGTTACGGAAAAATTTCTGAGTGTTTTTCAATATTACCAATGAATGATGGATAGTTATTTACCTTTTCTCTTGTAACTTCACCCAGATACAAGTTATACCCGTTGTTAAGTGCATAAAAATTCAGTGCTCTTTTAGAGTACTAACTGCACAAAAAAAGAAAAAGTTATTTACATATTCAACTGTCTAAATGACTGAAATTTTAGGCTTTAAGGAGAAGTCACATCTCAGGCATGGAACAGTCAGTGATCGAAGTTCTCTCCCCTTTTTTCTTTTTCTTTTTTTCGTTTTTCCTTTTCCTTTTCGATCTTTTTGGTTCTTCCCCAACCGGCCAGGCCATGTGGCAAATCTGTCACGCACCCATCGCCGTCATGAACCCTCGCCGTCCCACCTCCATCTGCCGGCAACATTAACCTCACTCGGTGGAGTTGTTAGCTGCATAAATCTCTATCTCTCTGCATGGAGCTTGCAACCGCCCCTATGGAGGTCGTGACCTCCGTCGATTCACTCTAATGAAGCTAACTCACCTCATGCGGCCTCCATGGCCGCAACAGAGGGCATTGGCTCCGTCGATCACTCAATTTTCAGAGCAACTTCTCATGCTTGGATATCCCCAGTGTCGTTCGGGGTCATTGGGTTGCGTTTGCCACTAATAGTCCAGCCCGTAACGAAGACAGATTGAACTGATCCCCAGCCTCTCATGCTTGGACAGATTATAAGAACAGGGGACTAATTAAGCGAGCATGCATGTTCTTGCAATTATTAAGGCCTTTTCACCCAGGTCCTAATTAGGTGAGAATGTGCATACCTCAAATCTGGGCCCACGTACGGTGCATCGAGGCACGTCAATGCTCCTTTGAAAAGATTAGTCTTCCATGAGTAGAAGAGGCTGGAAAGGGCGACCAACATCAGCGGCCCCCTTAAGGCTTATCATAAAAGTTCAACAATCATAATCAGAATGTTCATTTTGAACCATAGCTACTACTTGTTATAAGTTAACCTGTTTGTATAGCTGAATGAAAAATGGAGTAAAATCTGGGTGATCCATGTGATGTGTCAGGTAAACAAATCGAACTTAAGCCACAGATGACTAAAGATTTCTTGAGATCGATAGTATCCAATAAAAATGCAGATTTTGATTATCTTTGCGGCAAGGTTAGGGTTTATCTATAGTATCCAATTTCTTCGGACAAACAAAAGTAGTAGATCGTAGTGCTCTCTCCTCGTGCACGAAAATGGGCTTATATTTCTTAGCCCAAGGTAGGGGCTGAAAAGAGTATGCCTTTACTTTAAAATAAGCAATGCCTTCCACAGGTCATGGTAACTTTGTCATGGACGAAACGGGTTCTTTTCAAAATGACTTAAGTTTCGTTTGTTTCGCGAAAAATATTTTCTTCATTTTTTGGCGTTTGAATCACTTGAGAAAATATTTCTCTATTCAATGAAAAATCCATACTTAAATTCAAGAAAATAATTTCTTGGTTTAAAAAATTAGAAATTATTTCAAATATGATTAAATATTGGTATTTAGATAAGAGATTCTACGTTTGGACACGAGAACCCAACGCTTGCTCTTGAGCTATTGACAACTGATATAGGCTTCAGAGGTCAGGGTTAGGTCCACTAGAGACCATCGAGGCTAAACCCAAGTCCATAGAGGCCGGGCCTAGAGTATTAGTACTTGGGCCCAAGTCTATAGAGGTTGGGCTTGGGATACCAACACCTGTGCCTTGGACCTCGGCATTTGCACCCAAGTCTATAGAGGTTGGGCCCAAGACCTTGGTGCTCGTGCTCAAATCCCTAGCTTCTATACTCGAGTCCATTGAGGTTGGGCTTGAGGCCTGCTACACCCGCCTCGAGTACAATGAGGCTTGGCCTAAGTCCTTAGTGCTCAAGCCCTAGTCCATGGAAGCCACGCCTAAGTTTACAAAGGCTGGGCTTGGGGCCAAGAGCCCCAAAGCTTGTGCCTAGGTTCGCAGCCATTGAGGCTAAGCCTGGGACCTTAGTCCCCTTGCTTAGGTCCTTGGCACACGAGCTTAAGACTCTAGTGTCCATGCTTGGATCCCCTATGCTTGAGCCTGGGCCCATTGAGGCCAAGGCCTAGGATTCCGGCACCTGTGCTCGAGATTGGGTCCCCAACACTTGGGCCTGTGTCCATCGAGGTTGGGCCTAGGATCCTTAACACCTAAGCTTATGTCCATGGTGCCCTAACTTGTTTGTGTCCCCATGCCTAGGCCTGAGTTCCCAATGTTCGTGCTCATGTTGTTGCGCCCGAGATCAAGTCCATTGAGGCTGGGTGCCTAGGTCTATCGAGGGTTGGGCCTAGGACCTTGGAGCTCGTGCCTTGGTACTCAATGCTTGGGGCGAGGACCTTGTCGTCGGAACCATATCTGCAAACCCTAGTGTCAATGCTCGGATACTCAGTTACACATGCGCAAATCACTAATGCCTAAAGAGTGTAATTCTAATTAGAAAAGTTAGATAATTTTTTTTTTTTACCAAACGATGAAAACTTCTTTAATTCATTTTCGGGTTTTAACCAAAGTTTATTTTTGGATTTCAACCAAACATAAATATATATATATATATATATATATATATATATATATATATATATATATATATATATTGTCAATTTCTAGAAAAATGAATTCTTAAAGAATATTTTTCAAAATGTCATAATTTTTGGGAAATAAATGAGCCAGTAAATTTTTCTAGTGGTCCAAATCAATTCGTGGATGCTCACACAGCAAAAGCGTCCTGCCCCATTTGACAGCCGTCGGTCACGGTCGGGCATCGATGCTCCTGTCCTGCCGAAGCCCCCACGACATGAATTCTTCGAAAGAGCAAATCATGAAAGCCCGTAACTTGCGCACCCTCCCATCTACAAACCCTCGTCCTGCCCCATTTGACAGCCGTCGGTCACGGTCGGGCATCGATGCTCCTGTCCTGCCGAAGCCCCCACGACATGAATTCTTCGAAAGAGCAAATCATGAAAGCCCGTAACTTGCGCACCCTCCCATCTACAAACCCTTGCAGAGGATATTATAGAGTGTAAAGGCAGACGAAATGTAAGTTTCCTTCATGTTCGGTCGATTTTCCTCATAAAAATCAGGACTTCTCACGTGCGAAAAATAAATTTTAGAAAAACATTTGCTGTTAATGAAAAAAAGTCTTCCAAGATAAAGGAAAATATTTTCCGCTCTTGAGAAAGAGGAAAACATTTTCTGCATCTTCTTTCACCTTACTTTATTTTTCCAAATACCTTTTTCTTTTCTTTTATTATTTTATTATTTTTAAAATCAAGTTTTAATTATTTTTTATTCTTTTTGCTTTTTCTTCTTCTTTCTCAGCTAATCACTAGCCACAAGTGAGTTCGAGTCTTGCCACATGGAAAAGACTCAAGCTCGCTTGTCGCAGCCAAGAAAGAAGAAGAAAAAGAAAAATAAAGAAATTTAAAATCAATTTTAAAAAATAAAATAAAAATAATTTTAAAAAATAAAATAAAAAAGATTAAAAATCAATTTTAAAAATAAAATAATTAAATAATTATTGAAAGGAGTGCATTGAGGAAAATATTTTCTTTACCAAATAGCAAAAAATATTTTCTATTTCATTTTAAGATTTGAACCGAACACCGAAAAAATTTAGCATTTCTTTGAAAAATGACTTTGATGAAAAATATTTTCTAAAAAGTCACATTTTTTGTGAAACAAACATGTGTCTTAATTTTTTCTTTTTGCCATTTGATACATTTATCTAATCTGGTATATAATTAAAGAACCGCGTAGCCCGAAAAAGTATGAAAAGGAATTCGAGAAATCCGTGGGCTTTTTATGTTCAGCATCAATGTTTCCTTTGAAATCAGATCCTCAAAAAGAGTCGATCAAGATTATGAATTGAAACTGAAGAATTGATTCCCATTTTCTTTTTCATCTGTGATATGGTCAGAAAAGAGAATAACCTGCCTTTTCATCAAGCGAAATCACTGAAAATTTACGGATCGAAGAACTTCAGAGTCACAAAAGTCATGCCCAGAACAAATACCATCTGCTGTTGTTGGGAGATGGCAGCGGATGCGGGGCCCATAGTAAATGCATGTATATGTAAGGTCGCGTTTGGCGAGCGCGACCTCACTAATGCGATCGATCTGCTAAGTTCCTTGTTATTGCATACGAGTCCTCGGAGAGAGCATTCCTTGGACCAATAAGTCATGGCAGTCGAGATAAGTCTGCAGGAGGGTGCTCTCTGGGGACTCAGGCTGCAGAGATTGGAAGCAATGTTGACGCAAGACCCCGTCTCATGCGATGGGACGACGACCAAGGACCTATTCACTGCTGCGGAACGAGGCCAAGTTGATGAATTCATCCGAGTCGTAGAACGTTACTGTTCCGAGGGCGACCGACGTCTGTGTCTGTGGGTCATTCGGAGCCCCTCCCGGAATTCATTGCTCCATATCGCCGCTGACCTCGAGAGAGACGAGATGCTGAGAGCCATCGTCCACCACTTTCCCGTCAATCTCTTAGCCGAGGAAAATTGCAGGGGAGACACGGCGCTTCATTTGGCCGCCAGGGCCGGAAGGGCCCTTGCTGCCCGAGTGCTCATCGGCCGAGCATCGGACGTCGGTGAGAGAGAGAGGCGGCGGAATCTCGTGCAAGTGAGAAATCGCAGGGGAAACACCCCGCTGCACGAGGCCGTTATGAACGACCACCTTGAAGTGGTTGAGATCTTGATAGGTGAGGACTTGCAACCCGTGTATTGGAAGAGCAAGGAAGGTAAATGTCCGATGACTCTGGCCGTCGAGAGAGGCAAATTAGGGGTTCTCGGGATTCTGTTGGCAAAGCCACTTGAGCCATCATGCATGCAAGGCGAGTCGCCCGTTCATGCGGCTGTCTTACACCGCAAACTCGGTAAATTCTACTCTTTTCGCAATTCTCGACGTCATCTCTTTGCAAGATGCGAGAAGACATGGAAATTAAAAAAGTTATGGTTTGGCACAAATTGGTTCTCGTCAACCTGCTCATGAAACGACATGGAAATTAAACAAGTGATGGTTTGTCGTGCTCATATTGAGACATATCAACACATTTATTAAACCTGTCATGTTCAGGTAAATTATATTCATGATATACCTGTGTTTCGACATGAAATGATTTACACGATACAATTCAAATTGCCAATCCTACCTTCTTCCTTATTTATTTTTTTTATTTTTTTAATTGGACTTTTTCTTTGTGCGTAATGAAACGAAATCTCCTCCTACCATCTTACTAATTGACAGGTTACAAATATGCACATCCTCCATACATACACACATACATATATATTTCATGACCTAGGATACATGTGTAGAAATTCGATTATTTGGAGACCTATGACACGCTTTTGAGCTTCATAAACCAATTAAGTCCAAACTTTCGACGTATGTAATTGGCCTTGATGTCAAGTAGTTTGCTCACAATTTATGAGATTCGAATGGCTTACCTTTAGTTTGATATTGAAATGGTTTAAAACTTCTCATGCGTAGACTTGATTTTGGTCTAAGCTTAAAGTTTGGATATGTATATATACAGGGAGGTAAAATGAGGGGTCTAGGAAGATTGTAACTTAGGATCTCTTTATTTGATATCATGTGCAATTTTATGAAATTCTTATCAATTGTTCTAAAAGTTAAGTTATTAAAACAATATATTTAAATAATTTTATTTGGCACTTAATTTAGACATGCTGATGGAAATTTCGGAGAAAAATCCAAAATTTTTTGGATTGAAAGATGATGGACAGGGCACTCCGCTCCATTTGGCAGCATACATCAATTACTGTGACGGCATCAAATACTTGCTTAAAAAATTCACCTCGAGTGCAGTCGAATATGATAGAGATGGCTATTTTCCTATTCACGTCGCCTGCAAAGAGGGTCATGTTCAAGCCATCAAGGAGCTGCTTCGGCAGTGGCCAAATCCGATGGAGTTGATCAATCAGCATGGACAAAACATCCTTTATGTCTGCGCCAAGCACGGAAGAATCCAGGCAGTAAAGTACATGCTCGGGAATGCCGACCTTGAGAAGCTTATCAACGAGAGAGACAACGACGGGAACACTCCTCTGCATTTGGCCACATTGCCGTGGCACCCCGTGGTTCTGCTTGATCTCATGCTGGACAAAAGAGTTGATTGTAAGCTTCTCAACAGCGAATGCTTGACGGCTCTCGACTATGCGAGAGAGCAAAAGAAAATAACGGATCCTGCGATTCGACGGGTACGCACTCACTAGAAACTCCAAATCCAAACATTAACAATCACAAAATCAAGCGAATCTTTTCTATCTTCATGCGGTATGTACGACAACTCCCAACAACAATGACCCCGTGTTTTCTTGTTTGGCCCATGCCTAGAGATTACCCTCGGTGATTTTGAAGTGTGCCGGGGCACCTACAACTATTGATTTGGCAATCCATAAGTCAAGAAATCGAGATAAAATAGCAGGATATTTAGACCGTTCTCTCCGAACCGGAGGTGTATTGAGGCTAAATAGGGATGCTCATTCGATTGTCGCCACGCTCGTGGCAACCGTGACCTTTGCAGCTGGTTTAGCGGTTCCTGGAGGTTTCATCGAGAGTTCTGGAGCTAACCCAGGAACGGCTACAATCCTGAACAAGGGAATGTTCCAGGCCTTTGTCATTTGCAACACCATCGCGATGTATACTGCCATGAGCGTGGTCATCTTGTTGTCTTGGGCACAATTTAATGACTCTTACATTGCTCTAACTGCCCATATAATGGCAAAAAAGGGGCTGTTGGTAGCTCTTGGAACAATGTCTGTAGCGTTTATGGCCGGTGGCTACTTGCTTGTAAGCAAGCTCACTTGGCTCGCCTCTCTCGTCCTGTTGATCGGAGCTGGTGCCCTGTGCCTTCTCTGCAGTCTGCACATCGCAACGTACGCTTTTAACCTGGTAAATACCCGCCATGTCCGCTGCATAATCCTCTATGGCATCCGCCTAGGAGTCATGACATCGAGACTAGCTCACTTCCCCGATATCATGCAAGATGAAGAGTTCTAACCTGCAGGCAAGAATGGAACAAGGACAACTGGGACGTCGAATGGGAATCCCCCGGCCACTTAGCCTCTGTCCAGTGGTACTTAGCCTTGCCAAACGATTCGAGGCAAACTTCTATTTATGTCGCCTATCTTATCCATGTTGAGCTTCTTTGCTTTACACGTCGTGTGGTCGAGTTTCAAGAATCCAGTTGCAATTGATGGAGACAGCCTTCTCTTTCCTTTTGGTTGACCGTGGATGGAGACGCTGTTATTTCACTCTGTATACGGATGTGTAACTATCGGTCTACTTGGGTGTGGCGTTGTATGGTACATACGAGTAAATCACAATTGAACCTTGCTGAGTCATAAAGAATGGTAAAGAATGGTTTCTTTTTCACTTTAATTCACCTTTTGCTGTGTTCTGTCATAAAACCAGACAAATCACAGGGGAGAACATGAGGACAACCTCAACGAAATTAGTCATTTACAATTATGTTGCCGAAAGAGGACAGGACGAGATGAGTGTATAACGAGGAGATTGGCAGATGAGTCCATAGAATGTCCCATCAAAAGGTTGGACTGCATTTGTGATCAATGCTTTGATTCTTGCCGTGGAACCCCGTTTACGGATGATATGGCATGTCAACGGGGGAAAGAACTGGTTCAATGAACGCCATCAACGTGCACAATCTAGTTACATACACGTCCCTTTCGAAAACGGGGAATTACAATAACGAGGGAATTGTAATCAGTTCATATTGTTGTACAAGATTTTTGAAGTCACTGTTTAGTCCGATTGCTAGCTTGGATTTATTGCCATTCTTTCAGTCCAAGTTTAGTTTTTTATTTAAAAAAAGCGAAAGGTAACAATCCTAAGGAAAAAAGTATAAAAAAAGTCTTAAACCTATTACATTTATGTGAATTGAGTCATAAACCTTTTAATGATGCATAATCTTAAACTTTTTGACTTGGTGCCAATTTAGTCCTCTTGCTAATCTTGGTCGGATATTATTGACATAGATGTTGGCTAACTTACATGGCGGCTTTGGCTGGATAATTTTTAATAACATTTTAATAAATTTTCAGTTTTTCCCTTTTTAATCTTTTTTCCTCTCATTTTTTTCTTCCTTTTGTCGGTGACTGGGCACCGGCAGATCGGTAAGAATAGGGGACTAATTAAGCGAGCATGATCAATAAGAACGGGTTGCGGGTGCCAACAATAGTCTAGCCAGTATTGAAGTCTGATATTGGACTGATCTCCAGCAGTTAAGGCCTAATTGGACAGATCAATAAGAACAGGGGACTAATTAATTGAGCATGATGCCCTTGCAATCATTGAGGCCTTTTCACAGGTCATAATTGGGAGAGAATGTGCATACCTCAAATGAGGTAGGCAAACTCAACGCTCGCTTGAAGAGATTAGTCTTGAATCAGTAAAAGAGGGTGGAAAGGGCGACCAATATTGGCGGCCCCCTTAGGACTTACCGTAGGAGTTCAACACTCGTGGTGACCAAGATGTTCGTTTTGAACTGTAACTACAGCTCGCCGTACTGCCAGATGCAAGGTGGAGTAAAATCTGAGTGATCCATAGATGAGTAAGGATTTCTTGAAATCGAGGGGTGAGTAGAAGCTCATACTTCTGATCGAGGGGCTCCATATCCCTTGGAATTAAACCTTAACCAGATTGATGCGGTGGACATAAAGGATCACATGAAAAAAAGAAAATGAGAATTCATGTGTTTTTTCTTATTGTCCAGTGTAAATCTTATTGTTTCGAAGTCACTACATAGATACCTTGCTTGTCCTCACATCTGGAACGAAAAGAGCTATGCTTGAGCGAATGTAATGAATGCGTGGTGAGACAAGAGGATGCTAAACATGTAGAATGGATTAGTGTATGAAAGAAGTGTTTTAATGGAGAATGTGTTATGGGATCCGTTTGAATGGACGCAAGGATAGGATAGATGAAGTTCATCACCAACACACAAAAGGAATGATCCACCAACTAAAAATAAAGAACTGGGGGTGCACTACCAACAAATTGGATAAGAAGAATCAAAAGGAAAGTCACTCACTTGAGAGGAATTCTCATGTATTCATGAAATTTCCAAATTTATACATTTGAGAATTCACCTTTATTTATAAAGGAACTAAGACCTAGGAATTGGAAAAACATTGAAGACATGGGAATTAGCCAAAGGCATGTAGGGATAATATTCATATTGCAATTCACATCTTAAGAATAGTGCTCCAAGGCATGTAGGTGTACTTTAAAAAAAAAAAAAAGAGAGTCATGAACCTATTATATAGATACTAATTCAATCATAAACTTTTCAATGACAAATTTAATCCTAAATTTTTTAACAATTTGCCAATGCAGTCATTTAGGGCAATTTTGACCCAAAAATGTTGACGTCAACATCGACGTCGACTATCTTATAAAATGATTGGTGCTGATGTGGACAAAGTTAGTGATTGCATAAAAAAATTTAATTTTTTTTTTCAAATTTTATATATAGCTCTTTTTTGTTTTTTGTTTTTTCTAATTGTTGGGTTGCAAGGGTCACCAAGTCATCGGCCAATTGTGAAAAAAAAAAAATAATAAAAGAAAAAAATTATAAAGAGATTAAAAATTTTCAAAAATTTTGCAAAACTTGTCTACATTAGCGTCGACCATGAATGGTATGGTTGGCACCCATGTCAGCAATTGCCAGCAAAAATTGGCCAAAAAGATTAAATTAACAAATTGTTAAAAGATTTAGAACCAAACTTACCGCTTTATTCTTAACCAAAAAAACTTACCGCTTTACCTAAAAAAAAAAAAATTACCAAATTGAAAAGTTTATAATTGAATGGGAATCGTACAATGGGTGTTGGACGCTTTTGGCAATTTTCCCAAGGCATGTGTATTCAATGCTATTTGAAAAGATTTGTTTTGGATAAAAATAACACCGTTGGAAAAGGTGACTAACATCGTCAACCCCCCTTAGGACTTACAATAGAGTTTCGCACCGAAGGTCAAAATGTTTGTTTGAGTCATAGTCACCGCTCGCGTCGTACCATTAGATGCAAGTTAAAGTAACGTTGAAGTCACCCTTGTGTTTGGTGAAAAAATTGACTTATTTCTTTTCTGTTTTACTGTTGGTAGATGTTGGGGAGAACCCGGAGACACAATTCTTCACGGCCAAACGCAATCCTTGATCAATTTCTCCCCTGATACTAAATCAACTTTCTCCCCTGATACTAAATCAACTTAAAATCTCTTAACCTCGCAACAACTAGGAATGTATAGCCTAACAATATGCAAATATAATGCCAAAATGATAAATAGACAAAGCTAATAACGACACCAAGGATTTAACGTGGAAAACCCAATGCGGGAAAAACCACGGACCGCCCAAAAAATCTACTAATCACCAAAAATAGCAGGACACACAAAACATTCTTCTCCAATCACACACCAGAGGCTCACCATCAACATTACAATAATTTTTTTCTCACAACATAGGTAGATAAAACAAGTTTGAAGCAAGAAAACTTTAACTGCAACTGGAGAATTCTGAGACGGTTCTCAACGAACAAAAACCATCAACTTGTAGCCCTCGATTTCACGAACAACATATTGAAATTTGAGCTGATTCCGACAATATTTGGCCTTTGAATCAGAGCCGCAAAGTTGCAGCCCTCTTCCGTTCTTTTCTTCTCCCTCGCTTATGCAGTTTTTGTTTTCTCTCTCCTCTCTTCACTTTTCGAGTGCACACCACACACAACCACTCCACTTTTTTTTGTTCTTTTCTCTTCTTTTTTATTTATTTAATGTTGGCTGGGCCCCACATGAAGGTGGACCCAACAGTAAACAAAGGGCCAATTTGGTTCAGTTTTTGGGGAATGCATTTTCCAAAATGCAAATATCTTTGGTTGAATGAGGTTTTCCGAAATGCAAATATCATTTGGTAAAATTTACATTGAGATCAACTTTGGCCAAAATACCGTTTGGTAAAATTTGCATTTGTAAATGACTTTTATTAAATTAAAAAAAAAAAAAAAACATTTGTATTTTTTTTTTTGAAGTCCGACCACTAGACTACCGAATTTGGCGGCCAGACCGCTAGATCTGGTGGTCGGATGGATGGATTTGGCGGCGCAACCCCTGCGACGGTTGCTTGGGTTGCGCGACCCAGGAGTCGCTTGAGGTCTGGCGATGGTTGCTGGGGTCGAGCGACCCTCAGGCGGCGGTTGTCAATGCCTCGCTAGTGCGTGCGACCCCCTAGCTGGTGGTCGTCGGCCTCCAGTTAGCTTCCTCATGTGGTGGTGTGCAGTGGTTTTGGAGAAGATGAACAGTACCGAGACTTAGCATTCCGGAGATGCAACTTCCCAAAGTACCTCCGTACCTGCATTGGGCTAAAGGCTCTTAGAGCTACTTGGAGATGCAATTGCATCTCGCCAAAGTCGCAAAAAAAAAAAAAAAAATGAACCAAACACCTTTGCATTTGGCCAAAGGACTTTAGAGTCCCAAAGGGCTTTCCAAATGCCCATTCATCTTTGGTCGGCAATACTTGTTAGCCAATTGTGAAAAATAAAAGAAAAGAAAAATAAGAAATTAAAAAACATTCAGAAAAATTTGAAAATATTTGAAAAAATTATCCATATTAGTACTAACCATACATAGCAAGTCCAGTGTCCATATGAGCAATTGTTAGCGAAAATTGGCTGAAAAGACTAAATTGATAAATTGCCAAAACGTTTATGACTAAATTGATCAAATTGAAATGTTTAAAATTGAATTGGAATCCATATAATAGATTTAATATTTTTATAGTAATTTTCTCAAGGCATGTACTCAACTATATTTGAAAAGATTAGTTTTGGATAAGAAGAACATGGTTGGAAAGGCTACTGACATAGGCGACCCCTCTTAAGGCTTACTATAGAGTTTCACACCGGTGATCAAAATGTTGGTTTTGAGTCATAGTTGTTACTTGTTTTGAGTGAGCATTGCCCCACTGAATGCAAATCAGAGTAAAGTCGATGTGATCCATATGTTTGGCAAAACAAGTTGAACCAATGCCATAGATGAAACGGGGTTTCTTGAGATTGAGGAGCGATTAGGAGATTCAAACCTGTGATAAGGGGGCTCAAAATCCCTTGGAAGTAAACCTTAATCAACTCGGCCAACAACCTTGGTGGTCCTTGAAAGTATTAGTAGTATGAGAAAAAAATGCATAGATTAATTTGGTGGACATAATGAATCACACGAAAAATAATGAAAATTTGTGTGTGTTTTTTTCCTTATTATCTATTATAAGTCTCAATGTTTTCCAAGTCACTACAAAGATACCTTGCTTGCTTTCGCATTTGGAATGAAAATAGCTATGCTTCATCCGATGAAATGCATGGATCCAACGAATTTTTTTTTTATCTTTTCAAAAAACTTAACTCTTCTTATTTTTATGGAATCATTTTTACGGTCTTTCTAGTCAATATTGTCCTGAATACACTCTTTATTTTTATTTTTTATTTTTAATTATTTTTTGATATACTTGGTATACAAATATAGAAATGCTCTGGAAAACCATGGAGTGGTATCAAGGATTAGAGGATGCTAAACGTGTAGGATGGATAAGTGTATGGAAGAAGTGTTTACGGGAAGTTAAAATGGAGAATGCATTATGGGATGCGTTCGAATGGAATGAGGATAGGATAGATGAAGTTAATTATCAAAGTATAAAGGAATGATCCACCAGTTAAGGATACAAGACTCAAGGCTCACTTCCAACGAATTTGATAAAGAACCAAAAGGAAATTCGCTCACTTGAGACGAATTTTCCTCTATTATAAAGATGTGAAAACTAGTAAACACAATAAAGACTTAGGAACTAAATCGTGTATTAGAACGCGTGACCACGGAAATCAACTGCCAATTGTGGCCATCATTCTGCATTCGCTCTTCAAATTGCAGAAGCCTTTTTCTTGGACGTTATAGACCCGTTGGATTAACTTGTGGCTGAAATTCCCACTTGCTTGAATAATGAATGAACGAGCTCGATTAATTGATGAGGCTTAAGTTAGGATTGTGAGTTGATCGATGGAAATCCCAAGTTCTGATGATGCGCCTGCATCACAATGATTATGCCCCCAGGTTTGATGGCATGAGGTTCATTGAAATACTGGTCAATGCTCATACATGACACGATGGTTATCATATACTAATCAAGATCGCTATTCATATGACTCTTAGGTCCTACTTATAAGAGTAAATTTGCGAATTGATATTTCCTTATCTATAGTACCGTTTGATGTACATTGGCTTTGGCATGGAAAGCAAATTGAACATGAAGACCTCGATTGCACCAACACGCAACACGAACATGCAACATGACATAACACAACACATCGATACGTTATTTCTTAAAAATAGAAAATTTCGACGTGCTATGATTCATTATATATTAAATAAATATTTTTATTTTTAATTAATTTAATTTAAATTAATAATTAAAAAAAAAACCTACAATGGATTTACACTAATCATGCAACAGATAGTACTTTTATTTTTTGAAATTATTTTTTAATTTCATTTAACAACTTTTTTGATTAAATAAAAAACCCCCTTCCCATTCGATTAAATAAAAAGCCCCCCAGCCATAGGGGTGAGCGGTTCCAGGGTTCGGTTCGGTTCCGTCGGAACCGGAACCTACCTCGGGTACAGGTTCCTCAAAATGAAGGAACCTGGAACCTACCCGTCGAACCGAGAACACGGAACCTACCCCGTCACGGGTTCCAGGGTCGGTTCCAGGTTCCAACAGGTTCCGCGTTCCTTTTTTTGTTTTTATTTTTATTTATAGATTTGAACTATAACGTATGCGCATATTACCAAAAAAAAAAAAATTATAACATACGCGTACGTTACCAAAAAAAAAAAAATATAACGTACACGCACGTTATCAAAAAAAATTATAACGTACGCGCACGTTATAAAAAAAAATATAACGTACGCGCACGTTATAAAAAAAAAAATATAGCGTGCGCGCACGTTATCAAAAAAAACTATAACGTGGGCGCACGTTACCAAAAAAAAATATAACGTATGCGTGTGTTACCAAAAAAAACTATAACGTACGCGTATATTATACGGTAACTTCTCACATCTTAGGAAACATACCAATGCCAACAGTTTTTTTTTTTCTATTATTCATTTTTAGAGTTGAATTATAATATACGCACTCTAAAAATAAATAAATAAAAAAGGTCAAAATAGCGAAAGCCGTCCCACTCCCCAAGTCAAAACACAGAAAAAATGTGCTGAACCAAGATAGAGGACTCGGTCCAACAAGAGTTAAATTTTCTGCAAACAAAATCTTTCAACCCAGAAAAGAAAAAGTATTCCACAAATTAAAAAAGAAAAAGTGTCCTTTCACGGCAAATATCATTAATCAGGCAAACCCAAGAAAGAACTGCTTCCCTAATAGAAGAGCTCCTCTCCGCATGAGAATTCAAGCCCGAAACCACGGAAACAACGAAAAGATCCATCTCTTCGTTAGCGCCCACCGAAAAACGCAACATCAATTTGCAATACTTCATGTTATCTTCTCTTAACCATAAAGTAACACAACACCAAGAACCTTAAAAGGGAAAAAGAAAAGGCAAAACTAGAACTAACCATGAAGATTGAAGGGCAACACGACGGTCCTCGAAGCAATCAAGAACCTCACCTTCCCACATCCTGAAAACCCCACCACCAAGCTCCAACCCCTCCTCATCCCCCTCCCCGCTTTCGAGCTTCCTCCATTTCCCCTGTGTCTGCAGCGCCACCGTCGAGCACAGCACGTCGAAATCAAGAACCGTCACCCCCTCCATCAGCAGCCTCTCCTCCTCCTCCTCTCCCTCCCCCTCCCCTCCTCCTGCTCTCCCTCTCTTCTCCGCCTCCGCCATCAATGCCCAGCTCCCCCAACCTCGTTACCCACCAGAAAGCAGGCAACTTTCGGCTCCTCCGGCCTCAAATTCTCGTGGGTCTCGCTCCTTTCTCTCCTCCTCTTGCTGCTCCTTCTCAAGGCGTTCTTCGCAGCTTCTATGAAAAAGGCATCTCCTTTTGATGCCCATCTGCGCACTGACGCGAATGCTTAAACAAAACAATTTCGTGTTTCCGGTTCCGCGGCCGGTTCCGGTTCCGGTTCCTCGGCCGGTTCCGGTTCCGGTTCCGCGCCGGTTCCGGTTCCGGTTCCGGTTCCGGTTCCGATTCCACTTGGAACCGGAACCGGAACCGGGATTGCCGGTTCCCGGAAAAATGGAACCGGGAACCGGAACCGGTCCTTTAAGAACCGGGAACCGGACCGAGGTTCCGGTTCCGGTTCTCCGGTTCCCGGTTCTACCCGCTACCCGTGCTCGCCCCTACCCAGCCAAACTCCCTTTTCCCTCGTCTCTTTTCCATTCCCAAATTTTTTTGGCTTTTTTTTCCCTCCACCTGACACCTGACACCGCTTCCCCCTCCCTCAACACGCCAAGTCTCTTCCTTCTCAAAACCCTAGCAAAGCTTCTTCTCCTCCTTCTCGCCGCACGACACCTTTCCTCTCCTCTTCCCTTTTCCTCTCGATCTCTGCTTGCCAGGGATGGAACCCGCGGTCCCTGTGCGCCGAGAGGCTGCACACCGCCGTGAACTCCTCCTCCTCCCCCTTGCCGCCGTCGCCACCGCCCCCGCTTGACGACACCGCCCTCCCCCACGCTCGCCTCCCTCGTGAAGTTCCTCCTCATGCCCTCGCCTTAGTCTCTTCTCTTTCTCTAGCCGTCCCTTGCCGTCGCGGGCTTGCCTTCGCTCGGCTCGCGGCCTCGTCTCTGCAGTGCTCCCTCGCCCTCACCTCCACCCTTGAACACGCGTGTCGAAACATGTTGACAAAAGTTGACCTCGTGTCGACAAATCTGACAAGCGGTGAACGCGTGTCCGAGCGTGTCCCAACATGTTGACGTGTCCGACACGCTCCGACACGTGCCGGACACGACACGGAAGCACGTTACACGTGTCCGTGCAACATAGATGAAGACTCCATTTGTTTCACGTGTCTATGCAACATAGACGAAAACTCCATTTGTTTCGTAGAGAATAAATGATTTATAAGAAAATCTCTTGAAATTAATCGCTTATATCGTTTTATATTATTAGTTAATAAAAAATATTTTCATTACCGACAATAATTTATGTCTAAAATTTTTTGTAGATGATGAAATTGGCAAGCGCTACAAGTGATCAATTTTAGAAAAATATTATTCAAATCATTCATTTTTTACTATGCACGGAGTTGAAGTCTTAATACAGCAGTTTTTGGGATAGCATTGATGGCATGACCAATCACAGGCCCTTGTCATCTTTAATGGAGTTTTTGGTCGTTGGAGATGCCGTGGGTTATTGCGGGTCAAGCAAGACCCTCTGACCCCTCGTGACACTCGCCGTGAAGAGGACAGGAGGGTGATTTCCAACAGTAGTCATACAGCCGAGCACGGTATCTGCACAGACCGTCATGTTGTCGTTAATCTCGGTGGCGAAAAGCCACGCGAAATGCTTCAAAGCTGTGCCAAAAATCTTGGCTGGACACCACGGCAGCGCGCACTGGCTTTTGATGATAGTGCAGTCTTGGCTCTCTATATCCACGGGACAACCTTAAAAAAAAATAGTTCAAATCGTTATTTGAAAGGAAAACTACTGAACAGGCATCCAGACAAAAGCTTTACACAATTTAGGGTTTGCTGGGACTGTTGGATGCATTACGCGCCCACTAGAGACTATCCATACACGAGGCAAGATTCTTAGTATATTAATGACTATGAGCTAAATAATTTCATTCAGAATACAAGGAAGATTCGACTGGAAATGCAAGCCAAAAAGAATCAACAAAGCATCGGCAATCACCTTTCGCATGATTACCTGTCCTGCCTATTTCCCCACATAGAAAAGTGGACGTCCGACTACGGTAGATATATTTTCTTCTGCTTCAATCAATGTTCACATCTTTGTGCTTAGGAGTTTTCACTAGATATGTCTGTAACATGTGCCGGCTATTTCTATCGTGTGACAAGCATATGTAGCTTAGGAAGATCATCTTTGCCTGCTAAGAGTGCTATGGCTATTTTAGGTCCTGTGCTTATGCAACTTTGACATAGCGAGAGAGTTCTGTCAATGCAAGTCTGCTGAATTCGTAAGGTCTGCGCATCTGTGAAAAAACAGGGGAACTTTGTTGGGTTATGACAGCCTCATCACTTCGAAAGGAAAATCGTGGGCGCTCCAGAGGAAAGTCGCAGCACCTGAATTCTTCAATGACCAAATAAAGGCGTGAATTAGCTGGCCAGGTTCTATCACAGCGGCACACTACTTGGATATCCCCAGTGTCCTTCAGGGTCATTGGGTTACGTTTGCCCATAATAGTCTAGCCCGTAACGAAGACTGAGATTGAACTGATCTCTAGCTATTAAGGCCCAATTGGATAGATCAATAAGAACAGGGGACTAATTAAGTGAGCTTGCATGTTCTTGCAATTATTAACGCCTTTTTACCCAGGTCCTAAATAGGTGAGATTGTGCATACCTCGAATCAGGACCCAATGACGACAGTGCACCAACGCACGTACTCAATGCTCGTTTGAAAAGATTAGTTTTTGATGAGTAGAGCACGTACTCAATGCTCGTTTGAAAAGATTAGTTTTTGATGAGTAGAAGAGGGTTGGAAAGGGCGATCAACATCAGTGATTCCCTTAGTGATTCCCTTAGCGCTCATCATAGGAGTTTGACACTCGTGGTCAAATGTTTGTTTTGAACCATAGCTACTACTCATCATAACTAGCTTGTGTTGGGGTTTATCCCACATCGATTATGAAAGGGGTAGATGGTTAGTTTATAAGTATGAGGGAGCCTCATCCCTTTAACTATCTTTTGGGGTAAGGAGGCCAAGACCACCTAATAATGGTATCATAGCCTAGGTTACTAACAAGTCTGGACCCAATAGTCACTTGGAGAGGGTTGTTGTGGCCTTCGACTTAAGCCTTCCGATGTATAAGGGGTAGGTGGAGATTGTTGGGGTTTTATCCGGCCCAGGAGCACCCATCACCACCCAATAGCCTATCACCGCCATATTGCTAGATGAAAGTTGGAGTAAAATCTAAGTGATTCATGTATTTACCGATGAATAAAAGATTTCTTGAGATTGAGGAGCGACTAGAAGTTCAAATCTGTGATCAAGGGGCTCCATATTCCTTGGAAATAAACCTTAACCAACTTGGTCAACCACCTCGGACATCATTGAAAAGATTAGTAATGAGAAAAATTGGATAGATTGATATTTTGAGGTTCACTGAAATACTAGTCACCATGGATGATATGATGTATATCATATGCTATCCAAGACTGCTATTCATATGACTCTAAGGCCCTGCTTATGAGAGTAAATCTGTGAATTAGTAGTGCTTCATCCACGGCATCGTCAGAGATGATATTGGCTTTGGCACAGAAAGCAAATTGAGCATAAAGTCTAAGCAGAGCCATTTTTGGGATAACACCAACTGCATAACCGGTCATAGGTTGTTGTCATCTTTCGATGGGCTATTTGGTCATCGGAGATGCCGGGTGTACCGTAGGCCAAGCATGGCCCTCTGACCCTCACGACACTTGGCTGCAAAGCGGCCAGGAGGGTAATTTCCAATTTTAGTTATACGGCTGAATAGTATATATGCACAAACAGTGACCTCGCCATTAATTTATATGCAAAAGGGCACGTGAATTTTTTTCATCTCATATGCATCGTGTAATTAATAGAGGCACACTCTAAGTTTCTTCTATTATTCAATACAAATGCATATTGTGATTATTATACTTAATTATCTTTGCAGCAAGGTTAGGGTTTATCAATAGCATCCAATTTCTTCGGAGAAACAGAAAGTAGTAGATCCTAATGCTCTCTCCTCGTACACGAAAATGGGCTTCTATCCCTTAGCTAAAGGAAGGGGAAGAACTCGAGATGAGAAAATATTGGGAGGTACCAGAGCACAAAGTCAGCGTGTGGTCTCCTACTATTCATGAAACGCCAAGTGGAGTTGTGGGTCCCTTGGACATTTTCATCAGAAACGTAGGTTTCTTCCCTCTCTCCACTCTTCCTAGCTTTCTTCCCCTTGGTCCTAGTCTCCACGCTGCCCCCCTGCCTCCTCTCTGTCTCCTCTTTAATGCATTTATAGTTTCCTTCTCAGAGGAAGGAAAGAGAAGCAAACCCTTTCCTTTTCCTCTCCAGAGAACTCGAACGATTTCTTTCTTCTCGATAAAGGCTTTCAAATTTTGAATCCCAAAGTCTCTCTCCGCGCTCATTGTTGCTCCGGCATTCGTCAAGCGGCCGTTCCACCCCATCCCCCCGGGTCTCCGACGAAGCACATTACAGCCGCCCCTGCTCCGGCCAAGGAAGAGGAGATCCAGAAGATCGGGAAGCTCAACTGGGCGTTGGAGGAGCGGGTGAAGTCGCTGTGTGTGGAGAACCAGATTTGGAGGGACCTCGCCTAGGCCAACAGACGCCACCGCCAACGCCTTCCGCACCAACCTCGAGCAGGTCCTGGCGCAGGTCAGCGAGGACGACCGCCCTCGCCATCGCCGACCAAGCACATTAAGGCCGCTCCTCCTCCTGGCGCTCGCTCGCTTCTCTCTCCGCGCTCGTTATTGCATACGAGTCCAAGTTAGAGCATTCCTCAGAACAATAAGTCATGGCAGTAAGTCTACAAGTGGTCCAGAGATTGGAAGCGATGTTGGCCCAGGATTCCGTCTCCTGCGATGAGACGACGGCCCAGGAGCTATTCACTGCTGCAAAACAAGGCGATGCCAACGAATTCATCGGAGTCGTAGCACGTTACTGTTCCGAGCCCAATCGACGTCTGTGTCTGTCGGTCATTCTAAGCCCCTCCCGAAGTTCGTTGCTCCATGTGGCCGCGGGCCTTGAGAGTGACGAGATCCTGAGAGCCATCATCGGTCACTTTCCCGGCCACGAGGTGGCCCGGAAAAATTGCAGGGGAGACACCCCGCTTCACTTGGCCGCCAGGGCCGGAAGGACCGCTGCAGCCGGAGTCCTCATTGACCGAGCGTTGGACGTCGGCTGGGGCGAGATAAGGCAGGCTCTCGTTCAAGTGAAGAATGACAGGGGAAACACCCCGCTGCATGAGGCCGTTGTGAACGGGCACCTTGACGTGGCCCGGATCTTGAGAGGTAAGGACCTGCAACCCGTGTATTTGGAGAACAAGGAAGGTAAATGTCCTGTGTCTCTGGCCGTGGAGAGGGGCAACTTGGAGGTTCTCGGGCTTTTGTTGGAAGAGCCACTTGATTCGTGGAGGATTCAAGGCGTGTCGCCCGTCCATACGGCTATCTTACAAGGCAAACTAGGTAATTTCTACTCTACCCCATTTGGTTCGACTTTCCCAAGGGGCTTTGGCTCCCAACGCCCCTTGGACAATTTTTTTTTGTGTTTGGCAATTGTTTTTGAAAGTTCATTTGCTAGATGTGAACATTCCCAATGCTGAAAGCTGAATACTAAAGAGGGGCTACTTCGAGCATTGGGCATTTGGGAAATGCAAAATTTCACCTTATCTTCCCTTCCCCCTTCATTTTTTTTTCTTCCTGCTCATCTTCTTCTTCCCGACCATCTTCTTCCCTGCCTATCGGGCTTCTTCAGCAGCCGCCACTGCTGCTTGAGGGTTGCGCGTCCCCGATGACCATCGCCTGGGGGTGGCGCGACCCACGATCTAGGCGGTGTCACCTGGGTTGCGCGAACCTCAGGCGATGCAGCTTGAGGTCCGCGCAACCTCAGGCGGTGTCGCTTGGTGTGCGCAAACTAGGCAACACTGCTTGGGTCCGCACGACCTTAGGCCACCAGATCTAGTGGTTCGGAGGCTAGATTTGGCCTCTACGATCTCAGGCACTTGAGGTCACGACTCCAAGTGACGATGATGTCAATTGAAGTCACGTCGCCTGGGTCCGCGTGACCTCAGGCTGTTAAATTTGGCTGCTAGGTGACCAGATCTGGCCTCTACACCTCCATGCACTTGAGGTCGCGCCTCTAGGCGGCGACGGCGTTGCCTAAGGTTGCGACCTTAGGTGGCTAGATTTGGCCGCCGGCTGCTCGGCAGTTGGCCGGTGGTTAGCTAGCCACCGGATTTGATTTTTCGATTTAAAAAAAGAAAAGAAAGAAAAGCAAAAGTTCATTTGTAATATAAGTTTTGCCAAACGGTATTTAGGCTAAAGTTATCTTTCAATACTATTTGAGACTATAATTTATCAAACGGTGTAACATTTCGGAAAACTCCTTTATCTCAAAGGTATTTACATTCTCCCAATGGCATTTTTGCAAAACCGAACCAAATGGGTCCTCTCTTCACAATTCTCAACGTCAGTCATTTACGAGACCTCGCGCAATCAAACAAGTTATGATTTGGCATGAATGGGTCCATGTCTTCCTTATCACGACCCAATAAAATTCATGTCGCTTGGTTAGCCCATTCAGACGCGAGTCCACACATATAAATTAAAGTGTTAGTGTGTTGGCTTTTTAAACAAGACTAAGTTTTAACACTTTATACTCATGTATAATAACATCTTTATTATTAAAAGAACATAAAAGTATGACCCATTTAAAAAAGAATAAAGGGCGTAATGAATTCACATTAGGGATGCAAAAGTTATACAACATAACAAACGGTAACTCATTCATAAACTCTAGATGAAATGTTAAGTGGAATAACGGTTATTTATTTACAAGTGTGTTAAACATGTTAAATCGGGATATCATGTATAAACATGTTTAGTGTGTTTATCACGTACACGATAACACCAAAGGTTATTTGTAATGCAGATGCATGACATAATGACACAGTTTGATAATTATGTTAATCATATCATATAAATTGCTTTATTAGGTTTGTCGTGTTCATATTGAGGCAGTTCAACACATTTATTATACTTGTCATGTTCGGATTAATCATATTCTTGACATATTGTTGTTTTGATATGATATAATTAATATGACACAATGCAAATCACTTGCCCTACTTTTTTCCCCTATCTTGTTCTTTGAATGTTATATTTTGTTCCGTATGAAATGAAATTTCCTCTTACCGTCTTTTTAATTTACGTGTTACAAATATGGATATCATCTATACATAATTTTTTTATTTTGTAACTTAGGGCATGAGCATAGAGGTCGGGTTACCTAGAGACCAACGAAACATTTGATAAGCCTCACAAACTGGTTAAGTCCAAATTTTTTACCTGTGTATACGGTCCTAAGGTCAAATAGTTTATTCATAGCTGGTAGGATATGACTGGATAACCTCTAACCATGACATGAGGTTATCCATATATAAGTTTATTTAACAAGAGAAAAGGAATATTGCGAATTGCCCAGCCAGCTATCTCTCTCTTCCTCTCTCTTCTCCACCTTCGCATGATTGTGCGTCCAAAGTTCCGTCAGTGTACGTTGCCGTCTCCCACGCTCCATAGGGTTTTATCCACCACCAGCGTTCATCGTGGTCTCTCTCTCTCTCTCTCTACATTTGGTCATGGGAAAAATTACCCACAAAGTTCTAAGATTATTACAATTATACCAATTTAGTTATAATTTATTTTTGTCAATTAAATCACAATTTTTTTTATAATTTTATTAATTTAGTTCACTTGGTCAATTTTGATTAAAAATTGTTAACATGAACGTCGTTCGTCATACGAGGCGTGACGGACGTTAACGCGGACAATTTCTAATAATATTTTAATATTTTTTCTTATCTTTTTTCCTTTTGTCTTTTATTTATTTATTTATTTATTATTTCTTTCATTTTTCCTCTAGCCGGTCATTGACTAGCCAAATATAGGCGAAGCTTGCCCGTTCTTGACAAGGCTCGACCTCACATTGGGCAAGGTTTAAACTCGCCAAATCTGGCGAGGCTTGCCTAGCAACGATAAGCCGTTGCCATCAAATCAAAGTTAAAGCCACTGAAACGATGGCTTGTTTCACTCACCCTTTTATGTTCACTTGCTGGGTAATGGATGCGGATGACAATTTTGGGGTTCTTGTTGTGTTGTTGCATTGTTCACGTGTTTCTCACAGCTCGTCAGTGTGCGAGGATTGGAGCGAATAGGAAGCAGGGGTCACTCTGATTGTTGTTCGACAAAAAAAACTCTGCTTCTTGGGCTGTAGGAAGCGAGCCAGGAAACCTGCTAGATCTCGTGGCTCATCAGAGCCATCACTTGCTGAGACTTGCTAGTGGTGGGCGATGGCAAGGTCGAGCCATGTCGAGAGCAAGTGAAGCTTGCCCTTGCCTATGGTTGGTGGGGGCAAGCTTCACCCGAGGCCAACAAGGTCGATTTCGCTGGCCCTCACTTCTGTCTGAGGATTGGCTAGAGGGAGAAGAGGAGGAGAAAAAGAATAGAAAAAGAAAAGACATTAGTATTTGTCATGTCATGTAAAATAATTGGCGTCCATATTAGTAATTTCTAGTTAAAATTAGTCGAATTGACTGATTTAACTATCTAAAGAGAGAGATATGACCAAGGTGGAGTGATGGTGAAGATGGTGGAGGGACATACACAATGACAACAACCAGTGGCAACCGAGTAGCAATGGTGGCACCGGCGAAGGGAGCACTGGGCTCTTGCCGAGTGAGATTGAGAGTGGGAGAGGACGAGAAAGAAGAGGAAGAGGAGGAGAGAAATAGGTCATCTAATACTAACGTTTTTGTTTTTCGAAAATTTAATGTGAAATTTTGTGAAATCATTATCAATTTTTACAAATTGTTAAGTAAATATGTGATTTAATTTGTAATGAGTTTAACACTCTTCCTCACACATAAGTTAGAATTTGATCTTAGATTGAAGTGTAAAATATACACGGAGATCTCATACCTCCTTTATTACAATGTTAAAAATTTCAATATAAAACTTTAAATTGTAAGTCAATGGAGATTATATGAATACAAGGCCGACATGCAAATCGGTCTGAGAGTGACATGTGGCATCAATCAATGAGGAGCTTCACACGCAAACTAGGCAACATGTAGCTTTGATATCATGTAAAATTTTATGGGACTATTGCTAATTATTTTAAATATTTAAGCTATTAGCTGAAGATGTATTTTTTTCGGTATGTTTTAAAAGATTTAGTACTTTTCTTTAAGTGAGACTATACTTTGGCTTAAGATTAAAATGCATAACTATATAGGAAGACAAATGAGAGATCTAGATATACTTGAATTTAGGATCTCATACTCTAAAATCTTATGAAATTTTATGGAATCACTATCAATTATTCTAAATAGGAAATCATTGAAAATTATTTTCAAAACCGTTGCAAATGAATGCGTGATTTAATATTCACATGGTTTTATTTTGCACTTAATCCAGGCATGCTACAGAAAATAAGTGCAAGCAATCCACAATTGTTTGAATTGAAAGACGGTAGGGGACGCACTCCCCTTCATTTGGCAGCGTACATCAATTACTGTGATGGCATCAAATACCTACTAGAAGAATTCGCCTCGAGCGCAGTCGAATACGATAGAGACGGCCATTTTCCGATTCACGTTGCTTGTAAAGAGGGTCATGTTGAAGCAATCAAGGAGCTGCTTCAGCAGTGGCCAGATCCCACGGAGTTGATCAATCGACAAGGACAAAACATCCTTCATGTCTGTGCCAAGCATGGAAGAATCCGGGCATTGAGGTACATACTTGGGAATGCCAACCTGGAGAAGCTCATCAACGAGAGAGACAATGATGGGAACACTCCTCTGCATTTGGCCACATTGCCGTGGCACCCCGTGGTTCTGCTTGATCTCGTGCTGGACAAAAGAGTTGATTGTAACCTTCTCAACAACGAATGCTTGACGGCTCTTGACTTTGCGACAGAGCAAATCAAAAGAACGGGTCCTACGCTTCAAAAGGTATGCACTCACTCACTAGGAACTCCAAAATCAAACATTAACAATCACAAAATCAAGCGAATTGCTTCTATCTTCATGCGGTATGTACGACGGCTTCCAATCACATTAACCCGTATGTTCTTGTTTGGCCCATTCCTAGAGATTACCCTCGATGATTTTGAAATCTGCCGGGGCACCTACAAGTAAAGATTTGGCTGTCTATAGGTCAAGAAATCAAGAAATTATGGCGGAATTTACAGTCCTTGCTCTCCAAACCGGAGGTATATTGAGGGGACAGGCAAACGCTCGTTCTATCATCGCCACGCTAGTGGCAACCGTGACCTTTGCGGCTGGTTTTGCCATTCCTGGAGGTTTTGTTGAGAGTTCTCAGCCTAACCCGGGAACGGCTACAATGCTGAAGAGGGGAATGTTCCAGGCCTTTGTCATTTGCAACACCATTGCGATGTACAGTGCCATAAGTGTGGTTGTCATGTTGCCTTGGGCAGATCTGAATGACTCTTACGTTGCTCTAACTGCCCATATAATTGCAATAAAGTGGCTGTTGGTAGCTCTTGGAACAATGTCCATAGCATTTATGGCCGGTGGCTACGTGCTCATAAGCAAACTCACTTGGCTCGCCTCTCTTGTCCTGTTGATTGGAGCTCTTGCCATATGCCATAACTGTGCTTTGTACATGGCAATGTACATTCCTTTTGTGGTAAATTCGCAGTATTTGCACCGCATAGCCTTCCATATCATCCGCCTTGGAGTTGCAATATCGAGACTTATAGTTCGCTGCCCCGATGTCCTGCAAGATGAGGACTGGCGACCTGCTGGCATGGATGGAACAAGGACAATGGTGGCGTTGAATGTGAATTGCCCGGCCACTTTGTCTCCATCCAGTGGTACTTAGCCTTGACGGTCGATTCCAGGCAAACTTTTATTAAAGGTTGCCTATCTTCTCCACTTTGAGCTTCTTTGCTTCAAACGTAGTCGTGTGGTCAAGTTTCAAGAATTCTGTTGTAATTGATGGAGACAGCCTTCTCTTTACTTTTGTTTGACTGTGGAAAAGCCACACCGTCCTTGCTTGCGTCGACAGGGTGGTAAATAATGGAGACGCCGTCATTTCAGTCTTTTATTAGACATCTTCCGCTATTCGAATGTGTAACTATCGGTCTACTTGGGTGTGGTGTTGTATGGTACATGCCAGTAAATCAGAATGGAACCTTGTTGAGTCGTGAAGAATGGTTTCTTTTTCACTCTAGTTCACCTTTATGCTGTGTTATGTTGGAAAACCAGACTAATCACAGGGGAGAAATTGAGGACAGCATCAACGAAATCAATCATTTCATAGTATGTCGCCGAAAGAGGACAGGACGAGATGAGTGCACAAAGAGGATATTGGCAGATGGTGTCCAAGAATGTCGGGGAAACATTGTGTGGTCAGTGATAGCAAAGCGTCCCGTTAACTGCGGACGTAGCACACATCTATCCAATTAGATCACTCACGATTTGTGACAGGTGGCAAAGCATTATAATTAAAGATGACTAGCCTGCAAAAAAGCTGAAAATGGGGATGATTAAATGCACAGCAACTTCATTAAAAAAAATTGAAAAGTTGCGAAAAAATTGTTAATGGTCTATTTGGTAATGTACCAAAAGTATCTAGTTCTATTTTTTTGTTACCTGAAAAAAAGAAGAAAAATCTTCTTCTTCTTGAGAAAGAAGAAAAAGAAAAGAAAAAAATAGAAAAATGTAATAAAATTATTTTTAAAAAATTCAAAAAAGTTCTAAGTTATAAAAAATATTTGAGGGTCATACGAAATGCATTTATATTTCGGAAATATAAATTTTGTATAGTTACTAAATGCCTTCAAATGCTCGGAAAATTATTCAGTAAACGAAATTAGAAAAAATCATTTTCGAGTAGAAATTATTTTGGCAACATAATGGTTACCAAATGTATCCTAAGTGTTTTTTTACTGTGCCAATAAAAGATGCATTGTTATTTACCTTTTTTCTCTCGTAACTTTACCCAGACAACTTTTATTTGTTGCTAAGTGCATAAATAGTCAGAATTTTCTTCATAACAGAGTACTTACTGCACAAAAAGAAAAAGTTATTTACACATTCAAGTGTTTGGATGACAAAAAGTTATTAAGTCCAATTGGACCGTTCAATAAATACAGGGAGCTTTTTTTTTTTTTTGTTCGGTAGGAATACAGGGTGCTAATTTTTTTTTTTTTTTTTTTGGGTTGAGATACAGGGGGCTAATTTAAGTGAGCATGTTCTTGCAATTATGTAGGCCTTTTTACCCATACCCTAATTGAGTATATGCATACCACAAATCAGGTCCCGAGGACGGGGCACCAAGGCATGTGCTCGATGCTCCTTGAAAAGATTAGTTTTGGATCAGTAAACGGTAGGAGGGGGCGACAAATATCAACTCCCCTTGGGGCTTATCAGAGGAGTTTCAAGCCCATGATTGGAACGTTGATTTTAAGTCATAACTGTTATCTTGTAAAGAAGACGAACTCCCACCATAGATGAACCCGGATTTTCTTAAGATCGATGAGCAACTTGGGGATTTGGACTTGTGACCACGGGGGCTCCGAACACCTTGAGAGTAAGCCTTAACCAATTTGGCCAATTATCATGGCTAGATTGATGTGGTAGATGGAATTAATCATATGAGAAATATGCGAGAATTTGCGTGTGGGTGCCGTGTGTGCGCTTGTTTTTCTTTTTTGGTGTTATTGTCCAGTGCAAGTCTCATTGTTTCCATGTCACTGCAAAGATACCTTGGTTGCCCTAACATTTGGTACGAAAAGAGGTATGCTTGAGCAGATGACTATGAAGGAAGAATATTAACAACAGGAGTTCTAATGCTTTGATTTGTATATTTAATACATATAAAGGAAAGTACGAATGCCGCCAAAGATATGTCCGTACTTAATTTGTATATTTAATAAATATAAAGGATAGTGATTTAGGGTGCATTTGGTAACGTTTCTGTTTAAAAATTGTTTCTGGGAACAGAAATAAAAAAAAAGTGTTTTGTTCCTGGGAACAATTTTTGAACAAAAAAACGCTTTTGGTAAATCCGTTTAAGAAATATAAAAAGAATAGAAACATGTTTGGTAAGTTTGTATAATTTTTTTATTTTTTTATTTTTTTTAATATTTTTATTTTTATTTTTTATTTTCTTTCTTATTTTTCTTATTTATTTTTCCTTTTTTTTTTTTTTCTTTTTTCTTTTTTCTTTTTCCTTTTTCCTTTTTCCTTCTTTTGGCCGGTCGCCGATTGCCGGCCTCGGCCATGGCCGACGACCGGCCGATGAGGGCCGGCGGCCTCGCCGGCCGCTGGGCGAGCTCGGCCTTGCCGAATCTGGGCAAGATCGAGCTCGCCCAGCCAGGCGCGAGGTCGGCCTCGCCGCGCTGTGCCGACGGTGAACCAGAGCCACACCGTCGTCTCCCTCCACCGCATCGGCGACCGTGCTCGACGCCTCCTCGCCGCCACCGCATCGGCGACCGCCCCTCCGCCTCACGCCCGATCAACGCATCTGCAGGTCTCGAGCCTTCGTTCGCCACCGCCGCATCAGATCTCACCGCGCCGTGACCCACGACTTCGAGATCCGCTCGATTGTCGACCCCGCGCCGGCCCACGACTCGACCAGCCGTCCTCGCCGCTTTGCTCGTAGACGTCCGCCGCTCGAGACCCCACGGCCAAGCCCCGCACCACAGCCGCCGTCGCCGCCCAACGACCTGCGACCTAGCTACGTCACCCGCTCACAGGTGGAGACGCTTGCAGCAGCTATCGGTGCCGGAGAGGACGACGGTGGAGAAGCCGGATGGTCTCGAGACAGAGGCGGCTGTCAGCGCCGGAGAGTGGGAGGCGCCGGAGAAGACGACGGTGGAGACGCTTGCAGGAGGAGAGGGTCGCAGCAGGAGAACACAATTTTGTTCCTTTTTTGTTCCTCAATTGTGTTTCAGAAACAAGAAACACAAATTTTGTGTTTCTTGTTTCTATTTCTTTTTTGTTCCTAGGAACAAAAGAAGAAAAAAGGAACAGAAACGCACCCAAATGCGTTTCTGTTCCTTTTTTGTTCCCAGGAACAAAAAAAAAAAAAAGAAATTTCTATTCCTGGGAATAGAAATAGGGTGCAGCCAAATGCACCCTTAGGGTGCGCATGGATTTGTTTCTGTTCTTTTTTTGTTCCTGGGAATAGAAACAAAAAAAAAAAGTGTTTCTGTTCCGGGGAACAGTTTTTGAACAAAAAAACATGTTTGGTAACGTTTGGTCCGGGAATAAAAAATGAACAGAAACACGTTTGGTAAATTTTATTATTTTTTTGTTTCTTTTAATTTTTTAAACATTTTTTTAATTTTTAATTTTTCCTTTCTTTTTATTTTTTCTTTTTTTCGGCTGGTCACCGGCCTCCGGCTACCAGCCGACGGGGCCGGCAGCCTTGCCCAGCCACGGCGAGGCCGAGCCTGGCCGTGGTTGGGCGAGGCTCGGCCTCGCCGGATCTGGGCGAGCCCGAGCTCGCCCAGCCAAGCCGAGGCTCGGCCTCGCCGGCGAGCTCGCCCAGATCCGGCGAGGCCGAGCCTCGACGGCCGGTCGTCGGCCATGGCCGAGGCCGGCGACCGGCCAAAGAAAAAAGAAGAAAAAAAAAGAAGAAAAGAAGAAGAGAAGAAGAAGAGAGAGAAGAGTGGTTTTTGTTCTTTTGTTCCTTCCGAGAAGTATTTCTTTTCAGGAGAAATAACTTTTTTTTGTTTCTTTTTTCTGTTTCTATTTCGTTCCAGAAACAAAAAAACAAAAAAAGAACAAAAACGCAACCAAATGCGTTTCTGTTCTTTTTTTGTTCCCGGGAACACTTTCCGTACAGAAGTGTTCCGGAAACACTTTTTTGGAGTGTTTCCATGCACCCCCTAAGTGTCCCTACGTGCTAAGTTATGGTACTCCAGGTGTCCCAACCAACAAGTCAAGAGGAAACCACAAGTTATTTTTTATTTCACTTTTATAGATCGAAAAGATGCCCAGCCATTTCATCCGTCGAGAGAAGAAAAAAAGTCTTGGTTATCATAGTCCAAATTTATTGGATGATTTCGCCATTCAAAAAGACAATCTTGTTGTGGAAAATGGTTTTCCTTTTCTAAAAGGAGAACAAAAGTAGTAGGAATACGAGAGTGGGACCATCAAAAGTCCAAGTCCACCCGCGATAAATCATTTTAATTCACCTTGATAATGATCCCAGTCTTTTCCCGTGAGAAAAGACGAGGACAAAGTTTTGGCCACGACAATGGGAAAAGTCGCGCTCGTGCTGCTTGAATTGGCGTCACCTACCTTTGGAGCTTTGATCTTTCTATTATCAACGAAGGATCCCAGGCAGATGCCAGGAAGTAACAGCTGTGTAATGAAAATAATGCGTACGGTACTTGAAATTTCAATCCCTTCTTTCACGTAAATAACACTATGGACATGAATAGGACCGTGATTATTTCCAAACGCATCAGTTCACTGACAAAAAGAGATGTGTTGGGCTAGTTCGTACTCCCTATCGACAAGATACTATTGGAGTCGCACTCTTTCTCTCGTAATTGAGGGATGTAATAGAAAGGTGCAATGTGCTAATTATAACAGAATTTTGTGCGACCGAATCCTAACAATGTGTACAATTTTGTGGTGGTCCTTGTTGAACTCTTTTTGGGACGCAACCTAATCTCTTTGCTGAGGAGGGGACGAGAGAAGAAACCTCATGGCCTAGACAACAAGTTGGGGGAACATGCTATTTCTGACTAGTCCACAAGATGGAATTTGGTTTCCCTCATCTATCTTGACACTGTTGCAGCTCATCGAGAGGCCAGCTCGATTCGCCGGTTAGTTTTCGGTGCTGAAAAGAGCTGCGATTTGATTTTAGTTTCAGAAACATGATGGAGTCTACTTTATTAAAGTAATCAAGCTCGAGCATATCTCAAGTTATGAACAGACGCATGATCCAAAAATACATCTGCAAGTACATCACACGAAAAATTCTTCCCTTCTTTCATTTAATCAACAGGATTATGGGACTCGAAACCTGTCATTTTCTCCATAGGTTCAGGCAGAACCTGAAAACTATATCGAACTCGGTGTGTCAAATTCTCTTCTTATGTATGAAGTTGAACCGGCAAATCCCGGATACTAAAGCCAATTAGATAATCACACGCGATGCCCCATTGGTACTGTCCTTCCTTTGGGGAAGACTACGCATGATAAAAATGCATGACTTTTTCTGACTGAACATATTTTGGAAATTGGTCTAGCAATTTCTTTGGACCTAACTACTTTTCCCCCCAAAACAATCGGCTCTATAGTCCCTGTCCTCTCGTCGGTACCATAAATAGTTTGTTATATTTATTTTCACGGAAAAAAAATAAAATAAAACTGTGCCAATAGTTCAGCATACTTCTTGTAGCATGATCAAGAGCATTAGCGAATTGATAAGACTAGTTTAAAGCAAGAATCGCATTTAGCTTTCTTCAATTCTAGCGCATGATGGGCGGAATCTCTTTCATTGTGGAAGCAAAAGATTTCTCTCATGATTCACGTGCATCTTCATTCCTCTTTTGGGGGGCCAAAATAGCATTCCGAAGTGCTTTAATTGATTGCTTGAGCACGAAAAGCGTTGGACTAAGAACAATAAAATGAATTCCGCTTCAATAATTGGGGAGAGACCGTGGTACACGCACACCCACTACTATTAGACAAGTCAAGAGGAAACCGCTTTTGCTTTAGTGAAGTGATTTTTGATTTCACCTTTGTAGATCGAAAAGATGCCCAGCCATTTCATCCGTCGAGAGAAGAAAAAAAAGTCTTGGTCATCGTAGTCCAAATTTATTGGATGATTTCGCCATTTAAAAAGACAATCTTGTTGTGGCAAAATGGTTTTCTTTTTCTAAAAGGAGAACAAAAGTAGTAGGAATACGATAGTGGGGCCATCAAAAGTCCAAGTCCACCCGCGATAAGTCATTTTAATTCACCTTGATAATGATCCCAGTCTTTTCCCGTGAGAAAAGATGAGGACAACGTTTTGGCCACGGCAATGGGAAAAGTCGCGCTCGTGCTGCTTGAATTGGCGTCGCCTACCTTTGGAGCTTTGATCTTTCTATCATCAAGGAAGGATCCCAGGCAGATGCCAGGAAGTAACAGCTGTGTAATGAAATAATGCGTACAGTACTTGAAATTTCAATCCCTTCTTTCACGTAAATAACACTATCAAGGATCTTTGTCAATATCCCCTTTTTCTCCGTAGTGTTAGGTCTATAAGCACACGAAACGTGAAAATCATGCCGAACTCGGTGTTCAACTGTCAAGCCCAATTTGCAGAATTAGTAGAAATTGAAAGTAAAAGGAAAAAAACACACACAAAAAATGCAAAATAAAAAATAAGCGTAATTGTACGAAAATTGTGCCCTTCAACAAGCCTGTATAACTTTATTATATACATAGGGGAATTATAGTACTCCAACTAACAAGCAATTGGGATAATAGAATCAAAGCACATATATTATTAGTAAAATCAATCTCCAATTTAATTCACAGATATGCTCAGCCATCATGCACCTTCACCCATCTTTTAAGTGAAAACGAAGTCACATTTTGGATAGCTGTCGTGATAGAGGAGTTAAATTAATTCCGACCTTTTTAACCCTTTTGTATTTTGGTCGCAATAGAAGTCATCCTTTTGGGATGGGCCTATAATTATCGAACTTCCTGCGATTAACAGTAAATAAATAAAAGAAGTGTTTGGTTTGATGTTACTATATTTTCCTTACTATCCCTGTTATTATGTTTGACTGGGTGTTGGTTTATAAGGTGCTTCAGCTTACATTTAATTGAAAGATAAAAAGAAGGGGTCAGCGACACGTCCTGGCATTTCACGGCCAAATGACCGTTGAGAGATGTCCGCGTGCTTGAGGGTTCGGGGCGTGACCATTTTATGATTCAATCGCTCGCTTTTCTCAATAAATTAGCTAAGTGACCAATGTTTATTCATCCAATACTAAATACCATATGAGATGTTGGAAAGGGCTTACCAACATAGCCCCCCAACGCCTCAATGGTTCATAATTCTCTCCACATAATCTAGCAATGCCCACGAGCACAAACTTGCCAGAGGTTCGATCACGACATAGCTGTGATCTTGTGGACGATGGGCGAACACGAGACCATCGACCCAATCAAACTTATTGGTGGGCCACCGCTAAGAAGCTTGTGGACTAAGGAAAGTCATCTTCAGCGGAATTAATAGCAAAGGAGCGATGGCCTGTCTAATCTATCACTTATGGGGACCAAGTCTATGGCCTGTTCTAATATAAGCTCCCTGTTAATAACGGTATTGAAGACCACAGGGGCCATTATCAACATGTCATCTATCGGTTCCCACCATGCCGGTCTTCCCAAGTTTGTTTACATACGAATCGGTTTCCATATGGTTAAGTTAACCTGCTTTCCACGGGTTTTGGGCGAATTTTTGCTTAGATTCGGGTCTACACGGACCCGATCCATCATAGTCGCTAACCATGCAGGCCCCATCGGTAAGTCACGCTCGATCGACAGCTATGATTGCGTATCAGGTCCATGAACCGAGATCCACGCAATAGTTTCTCCAGGTTTTGGTTCATGTAGGGACGAACTGGAGTACCGAGTATGAACAATTTCACAATTAAGTCACTATCCTACTTTTGATTCGCCTTGGTCAGTGAAGCTAGTGGGTGCATCTCATAAACGCGACGTTCATTTATTTAAGATAGACTCCCTTGTTTCCGACTCGTGATGGACATGTACACGCAGGGACGAACGGAAGGTGGTGAGCAATGGCCATCGCTAACTAGTGGCCATTGCTGCCCTGGTCTCCTGATTCTCATTCTAAATTTCATTGACAAGTGTGCAAAAGAAATATGTTTCCATCTAGGTGTTGATGAGATCCGATATATTCTTTTAAGTGAAGCTGAATTTATGTCTAGCTCTTCTCCCTAATGTTTTCAAAAGCAAAATATGAAGAGTCAAGTACTTGGTGACTTGTCTTTCTGCATGCGGACATTGCTTTTTTATACCGACTGCTCTTTAAGTTTCATTTTTCGTTCATGGCATTAGAAGTGGTATGGCTGACGTTGCGAGTTACAAGTTTCGGAGACACTGAGAAAGGGAGATTTTGAGAGGGCAAAACCAAGGGAACATGATAAAAGGACTAGAAATTGAGAAGACGCATCATGATTATTTTAATTCACTCGAAAAAAAGCTGGATCCAACGAGAAAAAAAAATTGTTACAATTCTAATCGCACAAAATGTTTACTTCAAATAATATGCAGGTGCTTGATCAAAGTTTTCATGAGAGGGGTCGTGGGAAGAGGGGTGAAACCATAAAGCAAAGCCAAACCACACCAGGCAATTTCTTTAAATCTTGCGGAAAAATTGTCATTCCCTTCCCCTTTGGAATAGGAGCCGGATGTTTCTTGGATGTTTCGTACGAGATATTATATGCCAGCATTCTAGGTAAGGTTGAGGCTACTAAACTACATCTAACAAAATTGAAAGCTTTTAACAAATTGTAGACGTACAATACTGAGAAACTGATCTCTAGCTCTAAATGAGGTTTAACTATGATTAAATATTTAAATTGACCTAAACAAAGCTAAAGTAAGAATAATATGCATAATATAAAGAAGGACCGTATTCATGTTAAATCAGAAAGTGTAAGTGACTGAGCTAATCGATACTAAACAAAAAGATAGGCAATGAAATGTGATTTTATGTGGCAATAAGCAAAGACGTGGCAGTGTAGGGCGGAAGAGGAAGACTTCAAACAATTTTGGTCGAGGAAATTTTTAAAAAGGATGCTCAAAGGATGTATACTGGGCTTAAGTCAATTGACCTCTGTATACAAATACAGAGGTGAAAATTATGCGTGCAGAACATAAATATTCTTCCCTTCTTTAACGAAAAATAACAATTATGCTTACAGAACGTGAAAATTCTTCCCTTCTTCCCTTATTTAAGGGGCTCAGCTCCTGTTACCTTTATCCATAGGTTTAGATCCATGCACATACAAACCATGAAAATCATGTCAAATTCGGTGTTTCAAATTCTTTTTCTTATGGTTTCCCTCATGGTACAAGCATCAGGAGCCGCACCGCGACTTGCACGGCCTAACTGCACTGATAGATGCGGGAACGTCAACATTCCCTTCCCCTTCGGGATAGGAGCAGGGTGTTTTTGGGATGACTGGTACGAGATTGTCTGCGAGCAAGACTACACGGTTCCCATGCTAAGTAAGGCTTCATTGAGAGTTCACAATATTTCACTCCCCGATTTTGGTTCAGACTGGTATGGCAACATAAAGGTCAGTTTTCCAGTAAATTACTCATATTCAAGCTGCCAGGGCATTAAGCCGGTGAACTTGGAAAAAAGTAACTTTGTCTTCTCCGAGAGATGGAATGTCTTTATATTGGTCGGTTGTGACACCGAGGCAACAATGAGCAGTACAAAATCAGAAGGTGCAGTCTCTACATCGACCAAGACTAGTTGCAAGTCGAAATGTGATGGAACCAACACCAACATTCGCCGGTATAGGGCTTGCTCTGGGAGAGACGGATGCTGCCAGATTACGCTCCCCACAAATCTTCAGGCCTTTAATGTGAGTATCAACGGAGGTGGACAACCGGGGTGCGAGTCCGCTTTCCTGGCTGAGCAATCATCGCTCTCGAAGTCGGGCCGTACGGAATTATATGATTTGAGAGTGAATGATACGGTCCCATTTGTGTTACAATGGGGGATCCCAATCAATAACAACAATACACGTGAGCTTCGAAGGAAAGCGAGGAGGTCTGATGCTGTCTCCTGTTACGAGAGTAGCTTGCCATATGTGGAGTGCTGTTGCGAAAGTGGGTATCATGGTAACCCTTATATTATTGAAGGATGCCAAGGTAACATACTTACGCTATCACATTCCCTTTTTAAGGGCACCATATAGGGAAGCGGTTTGTCATTCCCAGATATTTTGCATTTTTACAGTTTAATGATCCCACACATGCTTTTCTGCCTTATTTTTTTTGTTTTTCTGCCCAAGGTTATACAAAGCGAATGCACTTCCAAACAATTACAAGCATAATATTTCACTCAAGGAGATGATAATTCGCTGCTAATATAATTTTGACTTTTGTCATTAGATATTGATGAATGTGAAGATTCAAATATATGCCACAAGACAGGCTCGACTTGTGTAAACAAACGGGGCCGGTATGATTGTGTTGATGGTAGAAAGACAGCCAAATTCATTGGTATTGGTAAGTATGTCTTTTAACCTAGAACTTTAGACCGCTTCATGCTCTTAGCATTGTTAGAAAAAGCACAGCATAGCATAAATTACTTTCAGAAAAAGGTATAGAAATAAGTTTTACCTATCCTAACATGATTGTCCATTTGCTTGGTGAATGATAAAGATAAGTTTCAATCAATAGTATCTATCAAAATAATCTCAAAAGTTTCTTTGCGCACTAGTACTTACATTTGATAAATAAGAAAACACTTGAACTTTTCAAGATTCCCACTAATTCTCGTCATATTTGAATTTGGATTATTACAATCATAATCAAGATGAATGCTGGTAGGAACTTTTTCACTTGCATCTATGGTTTGCTAAATTCCTTGAAATATGATCACTGTACAGTGCAAATACATGTATAGAAATTTCATCAGACGGAACTTGAAATGGAAACAAGTAAGGTGTTCTAGTTTGTCAAGATAAATCCACAGGAAAGTAGACTTAGGTTCACAACTCTTATATGTATCCCTTTGAATCAGATTCTGTTGTTGCTGATCAAAAACGATAATCTAGAAACAGAAAATCAGAAGCTATAATTTTGAGTGAGGAAGAGAAGCACAGAGAAAACAGAGCACAAACTTGCATACGTCAGTTTTCTAAGGAAACTGTCAAGTACAAGGCAACTTAAACAAGAACAAAAAAACTGCTTACAAACCACACACACGTGCAGCATATAACTGCACCTAAACGTGTTAATTCACATCCTAGAAAATAGCAAAACACTAAATACGTAACTAAATGAACTTGCTGTTTTTTTAATAAAAAAACAGAGTAAAACAGAGGAAAAAAAACAGAACAGAAAACAGAGTAAATAAAAAAGAAAACAGCAACTGAGACATTATTAATCTAACAAACTCCTCCTTGGATCAGTTGCTGCTGCATACTCCAATTTTCTTTCTTAATACTTCAAATCTTCCAGCTTGAAGTGGTTTTGTGAACATGTCTGCAAGCTGATCTTCAGATCTGCAATAGACCAACTTAACTTCGCCACTTTGTTGCACCTCACGCAGAAAGAAAAATTTGACTTTGAAATGCTTGGTTTTGCCATGGAAAACTGGATTATGTGATATTGCTAAAGCAGCCTGATTATCCACATTAACTTCAATGCAATCACTAGAATTCAACCACAGATCCTTCATTATCTTCTTCAGCCATAAAGCTTGATTTGCAGTTGCAGTAGCTGCTATAAACTCAGCCTCTGCAGTGGACTGAGCTACAATCTCTTGCTTTTTGGAACACCAGGAGAAACAAGCAGAACCAAGATTGAAATAATACCCAGACGTACTTTTCATGTCATCCACTGAACCAGCCCAGTCACTATCAGAAAATCCTTGCAAATTAAACTTCTGACCTTTCTTAAACTTCACACCAAAGAACAATGTTCCTTTGAGATATCTTAATACCCTTTTTGTTGCAATCAAATGTAACTGACTAGGACTACTCATAAACCTGGATAAAACACTCACAAAGCAAATAAAATATCTGGTCCGGTTCTTTGTAAGATACATGAGACACCCAATCAGACTTCTATACATAGAAGCATCTACTGCATCTGTTCCATCATTCTTCTGCAGCTTCTCTTTAGCAACCATAGGAGTGCTTACACTTCGACAATCTTCCATCTGAAACTTCTTTAGAATTTCCTTCATGTATTTTTTCTGACAGATGAAGATCTCATATGAAGCCTGTTTGACTTCCAAACCCAAAAAATAAACCATCTTTCCCAAATCTAACATCTCAAAAACTGCAAATAAATCTTGCTTCACCTTCTCTATCAATTCCATATCATTCCCCGTCACTAATAGATCATCTACATAAAGTGATAGAATTACAACACTGTGATTCACCTTCTTGACATAAAGAGTGAACTCACTTAAGCTTTTTACAAAGCCAAAATCCTGCAAATATCGATCTATCTTCCCATACCAAGCTCTTGGAGCCTGTTTCAGTCCATATAGAGCTTTCTTCAACCTGTATACACTCTCTTCTTGCCCTTTGATACTGAAGCCTTCAGGTTGTTCAACAAAAATCTCCTCCTCAAGCTCTCCATTCAGAAATGCAGACTTGACATCTAACTGAAATATAGGCCACCCCTTCTCTGCTGCAATAGCTAACAGTAGCCTTATTGTATCAAGTCGTGCAACAGGAGCAAATGTTTCAGAATAGTCTACTCCCCATATTTGTGCATAACCTTTCACCACCAGTCTAGCTTTGTGTTTATTAACAGAACCATCAGGATTAAGTTTTGTTCTAAACACCCACTTAACCCCAATCACATTCTTATCAAATGGTCTGTCAACAAGCTCCCATGTGTGGTTTTTCTGGATCATTGCAATCTCCTCCTGCATTGCTGCAATCCATCTCTGATCCTCCTTAGCTTCCACAAAGTTAGATGGTTCGAGCATCGCCACATTGCTTCTTTCATAGATTTCAGCAAGTGACCTTGTGCCCCTCACTGGTAAATCATCCACACTGTCTTCCAATCCATCTATAACTTCATCAACCTCTACATCTGTTGCAGGTTGTTTTTCGAACTGCTGCTTTTCTGCACTCCTTCCTTCCATCCAATTCCACTCATCTTCCTCTAGAAAAACAACATCTCTGCTTACAGTCACCTTCCCTGTCATAGGGTGAAAAATTCTGTAAGCCTTTGATTGGAGACTGTACCCAATAAAGATTCCCAGCTCTGCCTTCTTATCCAGCTTGTCCCTCTTGACCCCAGGAACATGAGTGTAACACAAACACCAAAAAACCTTCAAATTTTTCACAGAAGGTTTAACACCATACCAGACTTCAAAAGGTGTTGACCTCTCTAAGGCCTTTGTGGGCAATCTGTTCAACAAGAACACTGCAAAGTATTAGCCGCTTCATTTGAGAACTTCTTAGGCAACATCTTCTCCCGCATCATACATCCGGCCATCTCCATAATACTTCTGTTTTTCCTCTCACCGACCCCATTTCGTTGAGGTGAATAGGGAGCAAGTGAACCGCTGCACAATTCCCGCTTGCTCACAATTCAACTTAAACTTGTGAGCAGTATACTCAGAACCATTATCAGACCTGAGCATTTTAATTTTCTTCCCACTCTGATTCTCAACTAAGGCTTTAAACTTCACAAACACATCAGCAACTTCAGACTTGGCTCGCAGAAAATAAATCCAACTCATCCTAGTCATATCATTAGTGAAGGTAATGAAATACCTGCTACCATTGAGAGAAGACTCAGACATAGGTCCGCATAGATCTGTGTGGACTAATTGCAGCTTTTCACATGCTCTCCAACCTCCTCCTTTGAAAGGAAATCTGGCTTGCTTGCCAAGAAGACAAGTTTTGCACTGTAGAAATTCCTCCTCCAAACTTGGCAAGTCATCTACCAAGCTATTTTTCTGCATAAACAACATGCTCTTCCTGTGAACATGCCCAAGTCTTTTATGCCATATCTCTGCATTTTCTTCTTTGCACTTTAAAGCCATTTGTTGCATCTCTCGTGGCTTGAACATGAAACTCTTGTCCTCCATTGGAATTCTTAGCACTTCTTTGCTATCTGCATTATTAATAAGACATTCCTTCCCTTCGAACTTCACTTTATAGCCCTTCTCAACTAATTGACCTACACTTAACAGATTATGGTCAATATTTGGCACAAAGAGAACATCACTGATCAGCTTCACCTCCTGATTTCCTTCAATAGCCACTGTACCCTTCCCTTGCACTTCGATATACTGTCCGTTGCCAATTCTGACTCTGGACCTGACTGACCTGTCTAGACTCCTAAACAGTTTCGAATTGCCAGTCATATGATTGGTACAGCCACTATCCACCAGCCATGCATCATTCCCAACAGAAGATTCAGGAAAAGAAGCTACAAACAAGTGCTCTTCCTCGTTTTTCATTCACGCTACCCGGGCTTTTCCCGCTTGCTGGTAATTTTTTCTTTGCGAGATGGCTTCCATGTGACCCAACTTGTGACATCTTCTGCATCTAGCATCAGGCTTTCTCCAACATCTAAAAAACTGATGATTAGTTCCACCACAGTATTGACAAGGCTTTTTGTTCATCTTCCATTTGCTAGACCCACCAGAATTTCCTTCTTTTGCTACAAACTTGGAGTCACCAGCATTTTCTCTGGACTGAATCCATTTCTTCCCTTTGCCTCCATCATTTGACTTCACTCTAGCTTGCAGCGCACCCTCTACAAACTCTTCTCTTCTCATCAGTCTTCTGTGCTCCTGTGCCTGCAGAGCATTTAACAATTCTACAAGCTTTATATCAGGTAAGTCTCTTGTATTTTCCAGAGACGCTATGGTGGCTTCGAATTTCTCTGGAAGAGACACCAGAATCTTCTGAACAAGCCTTTCATCCTTCAAGTCAGTCCCTAAAACTCTGATTTTTTCAGCTATCCCAACCAACCTATCAGAGTACTCCTTCACTGACTCTGAATCCTTCATCTGCTGTCTCTCAAACTCCCTCAAGAGATTCAACACCTTCATGCCTCTTATCTTCTCATCTCCCTCGTATTCATCCTTCAAGAAATCCCATATTGCCTTTGCAGAATCACATCTCATAATCCTTGTGAAGATAGTGGGTGAAACAGCAGCGTACAGGCATGACTTTGCCTTGGCCTTCCTTGTGATTCTCTCTTTATGGTACTTTATCTGATTCAAAGTTGGATTGTCTGGAAGTGGAGCAACCTCATAATCATCCTCCACAGCTTCCCACAAATCATGACCCTCCAAAAATGCCGTCATCTTGACAGCCCATGCTTGATAATTCTCTCCAGTAAATACTGGAGAAGCCATCGCAGAGAAACCACTCGACCCTGTCTCCATCACCCTTTAACTTCTTTACACTTCGATACTTGCTTCACTTCACAGTCCCTCAAGATCATACACGCTCTGATACCACTGTTGTTGCTGATCAAAAACGATAATCTAGAAACAGAAAATCAGAAGCTATAATTTTGAGTGAGGAAGAGAAGCACAGAGAAAACAGAGCACAAACTTGCGTACGTCAGTTTTCTAAGGAAACTGTCAAGTACAAGGCAACTTAAACAAGAACAAAAACTGCTTACAAACCACACACACGTGCAGCATATAACTGCACCTAAACGTGTTAATTCACATCCTAGAAAATAGCAAAACACTAAATACGTAACTAAATGAACTTGCTGTTTTTTTAATAAAAAAACAGAGTAAAACAGAGGAAAAAAAACAGAACAGAAAACAGAGTAAATAAAAAAGAAAACAGCAACTGAGACATTATTAATCTAACAGATTCTCTGAAATTCTTGACGATAGGTGCCGTTATAGATTCTTGACAATCAGGGTACATTTTTCTCACTTTTGCCCCATAAACTTTTGCAATGCAGGGGTTGGGGCAGGCGTTGGAGCACTACTTTTGGGTATTTTCTTATGGAGGTTGTACATATACATCAAGAAGAGAAAAGAAATCAAGCTCAAAGAGAAGTACTTCAAACGCAATGGAGGTCTTTTGTTGGAAAGTGAGCTATCTTCACCACAAGACAATGTTGAGAAAAGTAAATTGTTTAACTCCAAGAATTTAGAGAAGGCCACTAACAATTTCGATGAGGATAGGATCCTTGGGCAAGGTGGGCAAGGTACCGTTTACAAGGGAATGTTAACGGATGGAAAAATAGTGGCGATTAAGAAATCAACAATGATAGACGAGGGAAAAGTCGAGCAGTTCATAAATGAAATCCTCATTCTCTCACAAATCAACCATAGGAACGTGGTTAAGTTATTGGGGTGTTGCTTGGAGACGGAAGTCCCGCTTTTAGTATATGAATTCATACCAAATGGGACTCTATACCAATACCTACATGACCCAAACAAAGAGTTTCATGTATCATGGGACACACGTTTACGAATTGCAACTGAAATCTCATGAGCCTTGTTTTACTTGCATTCAGCAGCCTCCATTCCCATTTATCATCGAGACATCAAGTCCACCAATATCCTTTTGGATGAGAAATATCGGGCAAAAGTGGCAGATTTCGGTACTTCTAAGTCTGTTTCCCTCGATCAAACTCATGTAACCACATTGGTGCAGGGGACTTTCGGCTACCTTGATCCCGAGTATTTCCAATCAAGTCAATTCACAGACAAAAGTGATGTGTACAGTTTTGGAGTTGTCCTTGCTGAACTCTTGACAGGCCAAAAGCCAATCTCTTCCCTGAGGGAACAAGAAGGAAGAAGCCTCGCAACCTATTTCATAATTTCGATGGAACAAAATCACTTGTTTGACACTGTGGATGCTCAAGTTTTGAAAGAAGGTAAGAAGGAAGAGATTGCATTAGTTGCAAACCTTGCGAGAAGGTGCTTACACTTGAATGGGAGAAACCGACCTACAATGAAAGAAGTGGCAATGGAGTTGGAGGGGATAAGGAAGCTCCAAAATCCTTCGGGCATTCAACAAAATCAAGAGGACCGTGAAGCAGTTGAATCTTATGCTGCTACTTTTCCATCTAGCAAGTCAAACATTGATATGGATGTCATTACACTTTCGGATATGCAGCCACTCTTGCCTAGTGCAACGTGGTGAAGACCTGTTTTGCCTCTCACACTTTATGAGTCATATTGCTGTGCTTTTCATGGAAATCGGTGTTTGGAGCAAAACAAAGAAGGGAGGAAAACTTGTTCGTTTACTAATAGGAGGACTTCGTTAGTTATTATTGTTTATGAATCAATAAACTGTTACGTCATACCTATGCCAAATTTATTTAAGTCCTGTAATTACCTAGGCGTGATCGTACTGGGAATGTGCCAATTGGGAAATAGTTTCCAAATTGCAATCATCTAGCTCGAGCATGGTGCAGCCATTTTACTTCATTTTGAGATCCATATATACTTGTTGTAAATTTCATCATTGTAGAAATTACATCAGTCACACGAGTACTCATGTAAACAAGTATGTTTGTTGCATCAGCCTTCACCATTCAGTCAGCTAGTTACACGCAGATGCTCAAAAGATGTATCATGGGTTCAAGTCAGCTGACCAAGTCCTAAATGTGCAATTCGTGTGGGAGTCTTCTAAAATGACCAATCAAACTAACCACGTTACATCTTGGCAGGCACAAAGAAGGCTCCTAGAAAAAAAGGGGAGAGAGACAACGACTTCCAAATCTAATGAAATATATGGATTGTGGTGCTCTTTGGAAAAGTTAATGACGACCTCGACTTGTGGTCGTCCTTATTTTTTACACGTCCCACCATCGAACTTTTCTTTTCTCCTTTTTTATTTTTCCACACATTCTAAATGAAAAATTCAAAAACAGTTTTTTGAATAATCTTAGAAGCTTCAACATTGCTATGCTTGAGTAGAAAAAAGGTAAATAATAACTCTTTCTAGCCGCATTTTTACCAAAAAAATGTTCAATTGAAAGTTATTAAATATATTAAGAGATATGTCCCTCGTATCGAACTTTTCTTTTCTCTTTTTGACTTTCTACAAACTCTAAGAAAACACATTCAAAAAATCTTTCGAAGAAAAATGACATTAGAAAGCTTCAATATTGCTATTCTTAAGTCGGATGAAAGATTAAATAATTAAACTTTCTAGGCTTCTAGCCACATTTTCACCAAAATGATTCAATTGAAAGTAATTACATATACGATGACAACAGGACATTGCACAAATTTCAAACTAAAACATTAGAATTACAGCTAAACTAAAACCATTATATTTAAAAAAAATCGTATTAATGTTAAATCTGAAATTATAAGTGACCGAGCTAATCAATACGAGAGGGAAAAAAAAAAGGATTGGCAAGTGGTGTTTGCACCCGCAAATCGCAAAAGCTGGACGTGCACAGATATTTTCATATGGATCGTGGGATCGGTGCACACGTGTGTGCTGCTCTGAGGTTTGAACCGGGACATTCCATCTTTTTTGGTCGATTTGATTTCAATTGACAAAATGTGCAATTAGTACTTCCACTAATCTCGAGAGTCCATGGCGGAAGAACTGGAGTTTAACCCCCTTTTCCGGGCAGACCAATCACTTCCTGAAAGAATTCCAGCACTAATCCAGAGGAGTTGCATAGGATTATCTTACGCCTAAAATTCCCTTGTCTTTTTTGGTTGGACTAACCTAACCGGCAGATCCGGGCGCTTTCCCCCCAACACGCAGAAGCCCTAGCTCTGTTACAGGGGTTGAGTTTCGTGAGCAGAAGTGCAGCTTCGCACGTGGAACAGAGCTTCGGCCAAAGCAGAGGGTGGATAGTTGAAAGTGACAGTTCCAACACCGTGGAAGCTGTCATGGGCTGGGCCGAACCATCCTGGGACACAAAAGATACTATCGAACTGTGCAAAGAAGAGCTTCACTTCCTTCAATCTGTTAGAGGCGTTGAAGTCACGGTAGAGAAATGTCTTCGTGAAGCAAACCGAGCTGCCGATTGGCTTGCAAACTCCCACCGGTCCAACAATCTACCTCCAAATTGGGTGAATTATCCTCCTCTTTACCTTATGGAAATTCTCTGTTCAGAATTTTACCCATCATCGACTTGTAAGGCTCGTTTAGTATCATGAATGAATGCAAATCCGTTTTTCGACCAAAAAAAAAAAAAAAAAAAAAAAAAAAAAACCTAACCGGCGATTTCTGACAAGTCTTTCTTCATTTTTAGAGAAAGGAGCGAAAGCAGCAAGCATATAAACAACAAGAAGGAGGAGCGCAAGCCTTTTTCACAGAAGAGGATCTATGCCTACGGTTAAAAACCACCGACATGTCAAGATCCAAATTCGAATAAAAGAAAACTTGACGATGGTTTTTGAACTCAAAAGAACTTAAGAAACCAAATTCACCAACTAAAACACTGAATTCTTACAAATCTTCCAAAACTCATTAAACATGTACCCTTCATATTATAAATGACCAAAAAGATGAGAAAAAGTTTAGTCTCCATTTGGTTGAACATGGTTGGCAAAAAGCTTGAACTAAGTTATATGAAAACGGGTACAACTGCATATCGAATGTAATAACAAGTTCCGCCAATATCTTCATAGCTAAATTACAGTTAGCTAAATGCCGAAATCTGCACGGAACCAAGTAAAACAAGTCTTCTTCTGCTTCTCTCAGTCAAAGAATTTGGCTCCGAAAAGCAATTTACTTTGAACTTTCCGCTAATGCCACAGCTGGAATGGCCTCAATGCCTCTAGTGCGGGTCAAAGATCACCTGTGCGGTTCAGTTGTCTTGAACTTTCCGATTCTAACTCAGAAAACTGTGTTCCCATTTCTCAGTACCTTTCAGGCGCTGTCCTAATGTAATTCCCCGACAAAGAAGGAGTCTTCAAAGTCCTCCAATCTGAAAATGACTTCAGAGCCTTTCTGAAAGGAGAAACTTCATTGGTGAACAAAAGAAAATATCTTCGATTTTCATCATGTTAATATCTTGTGTTTTCTTTCCCAATAAATTTCCTTCCCCAACATTCCAATCCCCTCTGGAGACACCGATATGTGCAATGTGTAGCCATTCACACATTGGAAAACATGGCGAAGGTCAAGGCCAGTAAAAAACGTCTACCTCACAAAATTGAATACTTTTAACGAACTATAAACATGCAATGCTGAGAAACTATAGTCTGGCCCTAAATGAGATTTAAGTCAAATTAATTTCTTAAACAACCTAAACAAGTTAAGATTAATACATAGAATTTAAAGAAAGAGCATATTCATGTTCAATCAGAAACAGTGAGTGTTTAAGCTAATTGATGCTGACAAAAAGATTGGCAATGAAACGTGAAATTTCGTGGCAATAGGTAGAGACCTGGAACGAATAGTTAATCTAACATAGAAGAAGAAGAATTCATACAATATTGGTCTAGGAAAGATTAAAAGGATATGATGCTTGTAGGGAACAATTTAAATCGGTAAAGAAAGAAAGAAATATCTCTATTATAATATGCTTCACATGATCCACAATAAAAGGTCCTTTAATAGTGATATACTTAGGTAATGCTCCAAGTCTTTCTCATAAGAAAGATGTTGACAAACTTATGCTCCCAACAATGGAAAATTCACACTTGGCTGCTTAAATTGATGTCCTCTACCTATCAAGCTTTGACATTTTAGTCCTCAAGGAAGCATCATCAGAGATGCTAAGAAGTAACAGAGCTGGAATAAATTTTCCAGTCCATGAACATCCTCCCCATCTTCCACATGAATTACACTTCTCCATAGGTTTAGGTCCATTCACATAGCAAACGTGAATATAATGTCGAACACAGAGTTTCAAATTCTTTTTCTATATATGAAGTTACACTTGCAAAAAAAAAAAAAAAAGCGATAAAAATTTCCCTCCTTGTGGGGAACATTACTCACGACCACAGTGTGCAACTTTTTGTGAGCCAACATTCTTTGGATATTGGCCAAAAAATTTCCTCCGGTAAAAAGTGGACAAACATTGGACAAACAATGTGCTGCGCTCGAGGACAGTAAAAGTGGTATTTGCTTCAATAATTAGAGAGATTACGTATTAAAAGTCCATGGATTAAATTGAATAAATACTAGAAGTGTAAGGACCACATTGAAAAAATTAGAAGTTTATGGATGAAATTATATATTGAATTAAAGTCGAGAGACCATATTACATATTAAATCAAAGTTCCTGAACCATTTATATTATTATCCCTAAAGTTAAATAAATGGTCACACAGCTCGTAGTTCACTTCTAGGAAACCAAAATCTTCTTCGCAATATGCACCTAATTGGGCCTCTCTTGCAGTTCTACCCCCCCCCCCCTCCCTCTTCCCGGCGCCCTTCTCTCTCTCTCTCTCTCTCTCAAGCCCACAAAGACAAGGAATTAGCGAAATGTGGCCCACCAACAGGCGTAATTGGGGATCGAAATCTCAAATTGAAATTCGAATTGTCGGTCAGAATCTCATTGTCGAAATTAGATAGTTTCACTCGATGAAAATCCCGAAAATGGTTGGTTTACTGGGCGTTCCAGTAGTCCCAAAGTCATCCGTCGGTTCCGACCATACCGGTCTTTCCAAGTTTGTTTACGTGCAAATTGGTTTTCATTGACGCCTCTTTTCTGTATGCAAACATTACTTTTTACGCCAATTTCTGCTCCCATCTCATTTTTCGTTCATGGCGCTAGCAATGACATGGCTGAAGTTGCAGATTACAATTTCCGAAGACACTCAAAAGTGGAGATCTCGAGAGGGCAAAATCAACAGGATAAAGGGACTAGAGATTGGGGATATGTATCGCGATCATCTTGATCTCCTCGAAGAAAACAGGAGTCGGTTAGAGAACCCTGCTCCAATCCTAGTCACCCACACTCTTTACTTCCGAATCATGTGCAGGTGCATCTTCAAAGTTTCCACCAGAGGGGTCACAGGAAGAGAGACATAATTATGTGACGATCTTTTCTTGTCTTTCATCGAGTCATAATCATCTTGATGCAGATGTGATCCGGCGAATGTCCAACCCTTGCCATTGCATCCTTTTTGGCAAATATCCCAGAAGCAAAGGAGATCTTGCTGTCGAAGCATTTACATTTCTTCTTGTCTCGACAGAAGATTTCCTCATTATTAGGTCAGGAACGAACAGAAAAAGTTACGTGTTAAAAAATTTACTTTCGATCATCAATGTAAAAGTGATTTCAGCATATTAAAGAGAAAAGAAATTACTTTCCGCTAATAGTGCTTGAGTAAATGATCATTTATGTCATGCCATATGTCCTCTTATCACAACTTCATCTATTTTGTACATGCGATTGCTTTGTGGTGATAATTAAGAATTCAAACTAGTAAACGCTAATAACAGTATGAAGTTTATTAATAAAAAGCATCCAACTCTCTAATTTTCTTTGCTGCTAAACAATGACCGAGTCCTAAAATTTACCAGTAACGTGGAAATCTTCTAAAAAGACCGATAAACTGATCATGAATGTATTCCGGTGCCCTTTGGAGAAGTCAAGTCAACGAGGACTTGACATCCTCAGGCTTTGATATTCCTATGATCTGGCAAGTCTCGTTATGTGGAATCGGATGTGCAGCCGTTCACGTGATTCACGTACATCTTTTTCCCCTTTTTTTTTCCCGGGAGAAAGAGATGAGGAGTCCAACGTGTGGTTTGAAAACTAGGTACTGTGTGAAAAACACGAGCGCTGACGAATTCGCCTAAAATGGGATATATATATATATATTCAAGTTGGACTTGGAATTTTGAAAGTTACATATTTACTTTTCTAATTTACCAAATATTAATTAAATCAACATTTCTCCATCCAGCTTTAGCTGAATTGTCAAAGTAAGATCCGCGATGGCGTGCGTTTGTTTGGGGGCAGTTGAGTTTTGGTTGAGGTTTTAGTGTTTGTGTTCTCGTAGTCACCTTTGATTTATAGGTCGAGATGTTTAGCCACCTAAACACGTCATTGTAAGTTGATTTTGCCACCTAAGGTAAGACTTAAAAAATTTGTGAGAAAGTTCATACAAATAAAGCCTTCATAGAAAGAGAGGAGAGAATGAAAATTTGACTAGAGATGAGGAGTCCAACGTGTGGTTTGAAAACTAGGTACTGTGTGAAAAACACGAGCGCTGACGAATTCGCCTAAAATGGGATATATATATCTTCAAGTTGGACTTGGAATTTTGAAAGTTACATATTTACTTTTCTAATTTACCAAATATTAATTAAATTAAGATATTGCCCACATATTTTTCTGCATAGGTGTGCGCGCCACGTCAACTTGGAGAAAAGTCATAATGTGGTCGCCAAATCCTCGAGCCGTCGGCGGTTTTGCTTGTTCCTTCGCCCGGGGGGTGGGGAACGGGTCGGTCTTCCTTCTCTTTATGGGTGGAACTTGGAGCTGGCAAAATGGGTCATAAATCTATATTATGACCCATTTTTAGTTAAATTGGTCATATATGGGTCAAATGAAAGTTAAATATAGGTCAAAAATGAGTTTGAGAAAGTAAAGTACAAAAAGAAATGAGTCTAAATGGGTTATGACCTTTGAACCCACTTTTTCTTTTCTAGTCCGACTCTATTCATACTCTACACTCACTCTCACACTTTTGTCCTGCCTCTTGTAAGACATGGAAGTCGAAACCCACTCCTGAAACTTACGCGTCCCCACCCCATCCCCCCTGAGAAGGTGGGGATTTGAAACCCTCATCTCCCCCTTCCATGTTGGAATGGTGGCCACTGGGGCGAATCTTAGTGATTTATGAACCCACTTTGAACCCATGGGTTATGGCCTTTTTTAACTTTATAAAATGTTTTTTTTAATAAAAAATTGAAATTATTATTATTTTTCATATTTCAATTTTTTTTCTTTTTTCTTCTTTTCTTCCTTCCTTAGCCGATGGCCAGCCGCTGGCTGGCGACAGGCCAGGTGAGGCTCGAGCTCGCTGGCACTAAGCCTCACCGGCAGGTCGCCGACAATTGGCGAGGCTCCAGCCTCGCCGAATCTAGCGAGACTTGAGCTCGCCGACATTGGGCGGGGCCTCCGTCTCACCAGATCAGCGAGATCGAGCCTCGCTTGATGCCAACGAGCTCGAATCTCTTCAAATATGGCAAGGTTCTGCCTCGCCGACGATTGGCGAGGCTCGAGTCTCGCCGGATTTGGCGAGACTCGAGCTCACCGGCGTTAGGCCGGGCCTCGACCTCGCCAGATCGGCGAGATCGAGCCCCGCCCAACGCCGATGAGCTTGAATCTTGTCAGATCTAGTGAGGCTTGACCTCACCGACGACTGGCGAGGCCGAGGCGCCGCTCGATGTGCCGGCGAGCTTGAGCGTCGCCAATCGTCGGTGAGACAGGCTCGAGCTTGCTGGCGTCGGGCGGCGCCTCAGCCTTGCCGAATCGGCGAGATCGAGCCCCACCTAATGTCGGCGAGCTCGATCTCACCTGTGGCCGATCGCCAGCCGTCGTCGTGGCTGGCGACCAGCCAAAGAAGAAGAAGAAAAAAGAAAAGAGAAAAAGAAAAAAAATTATTAAAAATTAAAAAATTATATTTTATAAAAAATTATAAAAATTATATTTTCAAAAATAATAAAAAATTATATTTAAAAAATTAAAAATTCGATTTTTTAAAAAATATTTAAAAAGATTATAAAAATTTTCCATTAAATTTGTATTGCATAAAAATTGTTAAAAAAATTGTATTGCATGAAAATGTTTTAACAATACTTTTTTTTTTATATAAAAACATCATAAAAATGAGCTTTTTTAGGTTTAGTTAAAAAAATTTCATGTTACAGTTTTTAGTTATTCAATGGTTTGTTCACTTCAAATAAGAGAAGCATATGCATAGTCTAATTATTTATAAATATTTCAATTTATAGGTTTTTTTTAACTTTTTATTTTATTTTATTTACTATTTTTAATTTAATTTGAAGTTTTAATCCAATTAGCATATAGCTTAAAGTGAGCGTGGGCTTTTTTTTTTTAGAATATTAGTGGGTTTTAATAATATGGGTCGGGTCGGGTATGGGTCATTATATTTACACTATAAGAATATTGGTCAAAACGGGTTAAATGGGTTAAATATGGATCAACCCATTTTAAACCCGATCCATCCATTTGCCACATCTTCTTTATAAAGAGTACTAACTGCACAAAAAAGGAAAAATTTATTTACATATTTAACTGTCTGAATGACAGAAATTTTAGGTGTTAAGGAAAAGTCACATCTCACGCGTGGAACACTCAGTGATCGAAGTTCTCTCCCCTTTTTTCTCTTCTTTTTCCTTTTTCTTTTTCCTTTTTGATCTTTTCGGTTCTTCCCCAACCGACCAGGCCATGTGGCAAATCTCTCACGCACCCGTCGCCGTCATGAACCCTCGCCGTCTCGCCTCCATCTGCCGGCAACATTAACCTCACTCGGTGGAGTTGTTAGCTGCATAAATCTCTATCTCTCTGCACGGAGCTTGCAACCGCCCCTATGAAGGTTGTGACCTCCGTCGATTCACTCTAATGAAGCTAACTCACCTCACGTGGCCTCCATGGCCGCAACAGAGGGCATTGGCTCCGTCGATCACTCAATTTTCAGAGCAACCTCTCATGATTGGATATCCCCAGTGTTGTTCAGGGTCATCGGGTTGCATTTGCCACTAATAGTCCAGCCCGTAACGAAGACTGAGATTGAACTGATCCTCAGCCTCTCATGCTTGGACAGATCAATAAGAACAGGGGACTAATTAAGCGAGCATGCATGTTCTTGCAATTATTAAGGCTTTTCACCCAGGTCCTAATTAGGTGAGAATGTGCATACCTCAAATTTGGACCCAAGGACGGTGCATCAAGGCACGTACTCAATGCTTGTTTGAAAAGATTAGTCTTCGATGAGCAGAAGAGGGTTGGAAAGGGCAACCAACATCAGTGGCCCCCTTAGGGCTTATCATAAAAGTTCAACACTCATAGTCAGAATGTTCATTTTGAACCATAACTACTACTCGTTGTAAGCTAATTTGTCACCACCGTATAGCTGAATGAAAAAATGGGAGTGAAATCTGAGTGATCCATGTGTGTAGTAAATAAGTCGAACTTAAGCCATGGATGAGTAAAGATTTCTTGAGATCGATAGTATCCAATACAAATGCAGATTTTGAGTATTACACTTAATTATCTTTGCAGCAAGGTTAGGGTTTATCAATAGCGTATAATTTCTTCAGACGAACAAAAGTAGTAGATCGTAGGGCTCTCTCCTCGTACAGGAAAATGGGCTTCTATTCCTTAGCCCAAGGTAGGGGAAGAAAAGACTATGCTTTCACGTTAACATAAGCAATGCCTTCGACAGGTCATGGTAACTTTGTGATGGACGAAACTCATTCTTTTCGAAATGACTTAAGTTTCATTTGTTTCGCGAAAAATATTTTCCACATTTTTGGCGTTTGATCTTGAGAAAATGTTTCTCTATTCAATATAAAATCCACACTTAAATTCAAGAAAGATTTCTTATTTTTAAAAAAAATGGAAATTATTTCAAAATATGATTAAATATTGATATTTGGACAAGAGATTTTACATTTGGACATGAGAACCCAATGCTTGCTCTTGAGCCATTGACAACCGATATAGATTTTAGTGGTCAAGGTTAGGTCCACTAGAGACCATTGAGGCCAAACCCGAGTCCATAGAGGCCAGGCTCAGAGCATCAGTGCTTAGGCCCAAGTCTACAGAGGTTGGGCTTGGGACACCAATGTTCATGCCTAGGACCCCAATGTTCATGCCCGAGTCTATAGAGGTTGGGCCCAAGACCTTGGTGCTCATACTCAAATCCCTAGCTCTCATGCTTGGGTCTATTGAGGTTGGGTGTGAGACCCGGTGCACGTGCCTCGAGTACATCAAGGTTGGGCCTAGGTCCTTAGTGCTCGAGCCCTAGTCCATGGAAGCCTTGCCTGAGTCACAAAGGCTGGGCTCGGGGCTAAGAGCCCCAAAGCTTGTGCCTAGGTTCGAACCTATTGAGACTAAACCTGAGACCCTACTCCCCGTGCCTAAGTCCTTGGCACCCGAGCTTAAGACCCTAGTGTCCATGATTGGATCCCTTGCGCCTAAGCTTGGGTCCATTGAGGCCAAGGCCTATGATTCTAGCGCCTATGCTTAGGACTAGGTCCCCAACACTTGGGCTCGTGTCCATCAAGGCTTGGGTTAGGAACCTTGACGACTAAGCTTATGTCCATGATGCCCTAACCCATTTGTGTCCCATGCCTAGGCTTGAGTCCCCAATGTCCGAGCCCATGTCCTCGTGCTCGAGATCGAGTCCATTGAGGCTAGGCCCCAAACTCCATGTTGGTGCCTAGGTCCATTGAGGGTCAAGCCTAGGATCTTGGAGGTCGTGCCTTGGTCCCCGACACCTGGGGTGTGAACCCCATGGTCGGGACCATATCTCCAAACCCTAGTGTCAATGCTCGAATAATCAATTGTTCATGCACAAGTCACTAATGCCTAAAAAGTGTAATTCTAGTTAGAAAAATTAGATCAAATTTTCTTTACTGAGCGACAAAAACTTTTTTAGTTCATTTTCAGGTTTCAATCAAAGCTTATTTTTGAATTTCAACTAAACATTAAATAATAATATTATATTTTAGAAAAATGACTTCTTGAAGAATATCTTCTAAAATGTCATAATTTTTGTGAAATAAATGGGTTAGTAAATTTTTCTAGTGATCCAAATCAATTCGTGGATGCTCATCTTATGGGTATTTCTGGCCGTGGCTTTTCACACAGCACAAGCGTCCTGCTCCATTTGACAGCCGTCAGTCACGGCCAGGCATCGATGCTCCTGTCCTGCGAAAGCCCCCACGACACGAATTCCTCGAAAGAGCAAATCATGAAAGACCGCAACTTGCACACCCTCCCATCTACAAACCGTTGCGGAGGATATTATAGAAATGCAAATTTCCTTCATGTTCACGGTCGATTTTTCTCTTAAAATCAGGACCTTCTCACGTGTCTTAGGCTCCGTTCATTATGCAAAAAATAATTTTTAGTAAAACGTTTTTTGGATTTTTCAACATATATTTTACGGAATTGGGGAAAACATTTGTCTTCAACGGAAAAAAGTCTTTCAAAATAAAGAAAAATGGTTTCCACTCTTGAGAAAGAGGAATACATTTTCCACATCTTCTTTCACCTTACTTTCTTTTTCCAAATACATTTTTCTTTTATTTTATTATTTTCATTATTATTTTATTAATTTTTAAAATCGAGTTTTAATTATTTTTTATTCCTTTTGCTTTTTCTTCTTCTTCCTTAGCTAATCACTAACCACAAGTGAGCCTCGCCACATGGCAAGACTCAAGCTTGCTTGTTCCTATCGCCGGGCTACCAGCCAAGAAAGAAGGAGAAAATAAAAGAAAGAAAAAGAAAAAAATTAAGAAATCAATTTTAAAAAATAAAATAAAAAAGATTAAAAATGGATTTTAAAAATAAAATAATTAAAAAGTTATTGAAAGCAGTGCATTGAGGAAAATATTTTCCTTATCAAACAGCAAAAAATATTTTCTATTTCATTTTAAGATTTCCAATCAATATCAAAAAATTTTATCCTTTTTTTTTTTTAAATGACTTTGCTAAAAAATATTTTCTAAAAAGTCACATTTTTTGTGAAACAAACGGAGCCTCAATTTTTTGTTTTTTCCATTTGATACATTTATTTGATTTGGTATATAATTAAAGAACTGCATAGCCCCAAACAAGGCGATGCGGACGAATTCATCCGAGTCGTAGAACGTTACTGTTCCTAGGGTGACCGACGTCTGTGTCTCTGGGTCATTCGGAGCCCCTCCGGGAATTCATTGCTCCATATCGCTGCGGGCCTCGAGAGAGACGAGATGCTGAGAGCCATCGTCAACCACTTTCCCGACAATCTCTTAGCCGAGGAAAATTGCAGGGGAGACACGGCGCTTCATTTGGCCGCCAGGGCCGGAAGGGCCCCTGCTGCCCGAGTGCTCATTGGCCGAGCATTGGACGTCGGTGAGGGCGAGAGGTGGCGGAATCTCGTGCAAGTGAAAAATCGCGGGGGAAACACCCCGCTGCACGAGGCCGTTATGAACAACCACCTCGAAGTGGTTGAGATATTGATAGGTGAGGACTTGCAACCCATGTATTGGAAGAACGAGGAAGGTAAATGTCCGATGACTCTGGCCGTCGAGAGAGGCAACGTTGGGGTTCTCGGGATTCTGTTGGCAAAGCCACTTGAGCCATCATGCATACAAGGCGAGTCGCCCGTTCATGCGGCTGTCTTACACGGCAAACTCGGTAAATTCTACTCTTTTCGCAATTCTCGACGTCATCCATTTGCACGATGCGAGAAGACATGGAAATTAAACAAGTTATGGTTTGGCACAAATCGGTTCTCGTCAACCTGCTCATGAAACGACATAGAAATTAAACAAGTGATGGTTTGTCGTGCTCATATTGAGACATATCAACACATTTATTAAACTTGTCATGTTTAGGTAAATTATTTTCATGATATACCTGTGTTTCAACATGAAACGATTTACACGACACAAATCCAATTGCCGATCTTACCTTTTTTTTTTTTTAATTGGACTTGCTTTGTGCGGTATGAAACGAAATCTCCTCCTACCATCTTTATAATTGACAGGTTACAAATATGCACATCCTCCATACATACACACATACATATATATTTCAGGGAAAAATACCAAAACAGTCATAAACATTTTGTATTGGTACCAATTCAGTCATAAACTTTTCAATTGGACAAATTTAGTCATAAACATTTTCATATTAGTATCAATTCAATCCATCCAGCTAATTTAAGCTGGAAATTGCTGATGTGGCCGCCGGCGGTCTGATGTGGCCGCCACCGGTCTTATGTGGCACCACGTGGACAAATTTTATAAAAAAATTTATAATTTTTAAATTATTTTTTCTTTTTCCTTTTTTTCTCTTTTCTTTTTTTTTTTTCTTTTCTCCTTAGCCCTTGGCTGGCGAGGTCACCAGCCAGCCAACAACCTCGCCAGCCAAGGGCTAAGGAGAAAAGAAAAATAAAAATAAAAAGAAAAAGGAAAAAAAAAGGAAAAAAATTATAAAAATTATAAATTTTGTCAATGTGGCACCACATAAGACCGCCGGTGGCCACATCAGCAATTTCCAGCTTAAATTAGCTGGATGAACTGAATTGGTACCAATATGAAAATGTTTAAGACTAAATTTGTCCAATTGAAAAATTTAGGACTGACTTGGTATCAATACAAAATGTTTAGGACTGTTTTGGTACTTTTCTCTATATTTCATGACCTAGGATACAGGTGTAGAAATTCGATTATTTGGAGACCTATGACACACTTATGGGCTTCGTAAACCAATTAAGTCCAAACTTTCGACCTATGTAATTGGCCTCGATGTCAAGTAGTTTGCACACAATTTATGAGATTTGAATGGTTAACCTTTAGTTTGATATTTAAATGGTTTAAAACTTCTCATGCGTAGACTTGATTTTGGTCTAAGCTTAAAGTTTGGATATGTATATATACAGGGAGGTAAAATGAGGGGTCTAGGAAGATTGTAACTTAGGATCTCTTTATTTGATATCATGTGCAATTTTATGAAATTATTATCAATTGTTCTAAAAGTTAAGCTATTAAAACAATATAATTAAATAATTTTATTTGGCACTTAATTTAGACATGCTGATGGAAATTTCGGAGAAAAATCCAACATTGTTTGGATTGAAAGATGATGGACGGGGCACTCCGCTCCATTTGGCAGCATACATCAATTACTGTGACGGCATCAAATTCTTGCTTAAAAAGTTCACCTCGAGTGCAGTCGAATATGATAGAGATGGCTATCTTCCTATTCACGTCGCTTGCAAAGAGGGTCATGTTCAAGCCATCAAGGAGCTGCTTCGGCAGTGGCCAAATCCGATGGAGTTGATCAATCAGCACGGACAAAACATCCTTCATGTCTGCACCAAGCACGGAAGAATCCAGGCAGTAAAGTACATACTCGGGAAAGCCGACCTTGAGAAGCTTATCAACGAGAGAGACAACGACGGGAACACTCCTCTGCATTTGGCCACATTGCCGTGGCACCCCGTGGTTCTGCTTGATCTCGTGCTGGACAAAAGAGTTGATTGTAAGCTTCTCAATAACGAATGCTTGACGGCTCTCGACTATGCGATAGAGCAAACGAAAATAACGGATTCTACGATTCGACGGGTACGCACTCACTAGAAACTCCAAATCCAAACATTAACAATCACAAAATCAAGCGAATCTTTTCTATCTTCATGCGGTATGTACGACAACTCCCAGCAACAATGACCCCGTGTTTTCTTGTTTGGCCCATGCCTAGAGATTACCCTCAGTGATTTTGAAGTGTGCCGGGGCACCTGCAAGTATTGATTTAGCAATCCATAAGTCAAGAAATCGAGATAAAATGGCAGCATATTTAGACCGTTCTCTCCAAACCGGAGGTGTATTGAGGCTACATAGGGATGCTCATTCGATTGTCGCCACGCTCGTGGCAACCGTGACCTTTGCAGCTGGTTTAGCGGTTCCTGGAGGTTTCATCGAGAGTTCTGGAGCTAACCCAGGAACGGCTACAATGCTGAACAAGGGAATGTTCCAGGCCTTTGTCATTTGCAACACCATCGCGATGTATACTGCCATGAGCGTGGTCATCTTGTTGTCTTGGGCACAATTTAGTGACTCTTACATTGCTCTAACTGCCCATATAATGGCAAAAAACGGGCTGTTGGTAGCTCTTGGAACAATGTCTGTAGCGTTTATGGCCGGTGGCTACTTGCTTGTAAGCAAGCTCACTTGGCTCGCCTCTCTCGTCCTGTTGATCGGAGCTGGTGCCCAGTGCCTTCTCTGCAGTCTGCACATGGCAAAAGGTACGCTTTTCACCTGGTAAATACCCGCCATGTCCGCTACATAATCCTCTATGGCATCCGCCTAGGAGTCATGACATCGAGACTAGCTCACTTCCCCGGTATAATGCAAGATGAAGACTTCTAACCTGCAGGCAAGAATGGAACAAGGACAACTGGGACGTCGAATGGGAATCCCCCGGCCACTTAGCCTCTGTCCAGTGGTACTTAGCCTTGCCAAACGATTCGAGGCAAACTTCTATTTATGTCGCCTATCTTATCCATGTTGAGCTTCTTTGCTTTACACGTCGTGTGGTCGAGTTTCAAGAATCCAGTTGCAATTGATGGAGACAGCCTTCTCTTTCCTTTTGGTTGACCGTGGAAAAACCGCACCGTCCTTGCTTGCCTGGGTGGTAAATAATGGAGACGCTGTTATTTCACTCTGTATACGGATGTGTAACTATCGGTCTACTTGGGTGTGGCGTTGTATGGTACATACGAGTAAATCACAATTGAACCTTGCTGAGTCATAAAGAATGGTAAAGAATGGTTTCTTTTTCACTTTAGTTCACCTTTTGCTCTGTTCTGTCATAAAACCAGACAAATCACAGGGGAGAACATGAGGACAACCTCAACGAAATTAGTCATTTACAATTATGTTGCCGAAAGAGGACAGGACGAGATGAGTGTATAACGAGGAGATTGGCAGATGAGTCCAAAGAATGTCCCATCAAAAGGTTGGACTGCATTTGTGATCAATACTTTGATTCTTGCTGTGGAACCCCGTTTACGGATGATATGGCATGTCAACGGGGGAAAGAACTGGTTCAATGAACGCCATCAACGCGCACAATCTAGTTACATACACGTCCCTTTCGAAAACGGGGAATTACAATAACGAGGGAATTGTAATCAGTTCATATTGTTGTACAAGATTTTTGAAGTCACTGTTTAGTCCGATTGCTAGCTTGGATTTATTGCCATTCTTTTAGTCCAAGTTTAGTTTTTTATTTCGAAAAAGCGAAAGGTAACAATTCTAAGGAAAAAAGTGTCAAAAAAGTCTTAAACCTATTACATTTATGCGAATTGAGTCATAAACCTTTTAATGATGCATAATCTTAAACTTTTTGACTTGGTGCCAATTTATTCCTCCGGCTAATCTTGGTCGGATATTATTGACATAGATGTCGGCTAACTTATATGGCAGCGCTGACTGGATAATTTTCAATAACATTTTAATAAATTTTCAATTTTTACCTTTTTAATCTTTTTTCCTCTCATTTCTTCATCCTTTTGCTGATGACTGGGCACTGGCATATCAATAAGAATAGGGGACTAATTAAGCGAGCATGATCGATAAGAACATGTTGCGGGTGCCAACAATAGTCTAGCTAGTATCGAAGTCTGATATTGAACTGATCTCCAGCTGTTAAGGCCTAAATGGACAGATCAATAAGAACAGGGGACTAATTAATTGAGCATGCCCTTGCAATCATTGAGGCCTTTTCACAGGTCCTAATTGGGAGAGAATGTGCATACCTCAAATGAGGTAGGCAAATTCAACGCTCGCTTGAAGAGACTAGTCTTGAATCAGTAAAAGAGGGTGGAAAGGGCGATCAATATTGGCGGCCCCCTTTGGACTTACCATAGGAGTTCAACAGTCGTGGTGGCCAAGATGTTCGTTTTGAACCGTAACTACAGCTTGCCGTATTGCCAGATGCAAGGTGGAGTAAAATCTGAGTGATCCATAGATGAGTAAGGATTTCTTGAAATCGAGGGGCGAGTAGAAGCTCATACTTCTGACGGAGGGGCTCCATATCCCTAGGAATTAAACCTTAACCAGATTGATGTGGTGGACATAAAGGATCACTCGAAAAAAAAATGAAAATTCGTGTGTTCTTTCTTATTTTCCAGTGTAAATCTTATAGTTTCGAAGTCACTACATAGAGACCTTGCTTGCCCTCACATCTGGAACGAAAAGAGCTATGCTTGAGCGAATGTAATGAATGCGTGGAAGAAGTGCTTGTGGGGAAGTGTTTTAATGGAGAATGTGTTATGGGATGCGTTTGAATGAACGCAAGGATAGGATAGATGAAGTTCATTGCACAAAAGGAATGATCCATCAGCTAAAAATAAAGAACTGGGGGGGGGGGGGGGGGGGGGGGGGGGCGCACTACCAACAAATTGGATAAGAACCAAAAGGAAAGTCACTCACTTGAGAGTAATTCTCATGTATTCATAAAACTTACTTCCAAATTTATACATTTGAGAATTCACCTTTATTTATAAAGGAACTAAGACGTAGGAACCTAACAAGACATTAAAGACATGGGAGCTAGCCAAAGGCATGTAGGGATAATATTCATACCACAATTCACATCCTAAGAACAGTGCTCCAAGACATGTAGATATACTACAAAAAAAGTAATGAACGTATTATATAGATGTTAATTTCTTCCTAAACTTTTCAATGACCAATTTAATTCAAAACTTTTTAACAACTTGCCAATGTAGTCATTCAGGGCAATTTTGGGAAAAAATGCTTACGTTGACGCTGTCTATCTTATGTAGCACGATTGATGCCTTGATGTTGATAAAGTCAGTAATTGCATTAAAAAAATTTGAATTTTTTTAAGATTTATTTGATTTTTAATTTTTATTTATTTATAGCTTCTTCTTTTTTGTTGGGTTGCAAGGGTCACCAAGGACTGGACCGATCATCAGCCAATTGTGAAAAGAAAAGAAAAGAAATTATAAATAAATCAAAAATTTGAGAAAATTGTTTATGTCATCACTGACCGTATATGGTATGGTTGGCATCTATGTTAGCAATTGTCAAAAAAAATTGCCCAGAAGAATTAAATTAACAAATCATCAAAAAGTTTAGAACGAAATTTACTAAATTGAAAAGTTAAGGATTTGATTGGAATATGTACAATGGGTGTTGGACTTTGGTGCAATTTTCCCAAGGCACGTATTCAATGCTATTTGAAAATATTTGTTTTGGATAAAAATAACAACGTTGGAAAGGGTGACTGACATCGTCAACCCCTCTTAGGGCTTACTATGGAGTTTCACACCGGTGGTCAAAATGTTTGTTTGAGTCGTAGTTACCACTAGTTTGAGCGAGCGTCGTACCATTAGACGCAAGTTGGAGTAACGTTGAAGTCACCCTTGTGTTTGGTAAACAAATTGACTTATTTCTTTTATTTTCTTTTCTGTTTTACTGTTGGTAGACAAAGGTCGCCGGGTCTTCATCTTTGGTCGGCAATCCTTGTTAGCCAATTGTGAAAAATAAAAGAAAAGAAAAATAAGAAATTAAAAAAATAAAATATTCATAAAACTTCTAAAAAATTTCAAAATATTGTCCATATTAGTGCCGACTATACATAGCAAGATCGGTGTCCATATGAATGATTGTCGGCGAAAATTGGCTAAAAAGATTAAATTGACTAATTGTCAAAATATTTTTTTATTAAATTGGTCGAATTAAAAAGTTTAGAATTGAATTGGAATCCCTATAATAGATTTAAGATTTTTTTGGTAATTTTCCCAAGGCATGTACTCAATGATATTTAAAAAGATTAGTTTTGAATAAGAAGAACATGGTTGGAAAAGATACTAACATAGGCGACCCCTCTTAAGGCTTACTATAGAGTTTCACACAGGTGATCAAAATGTTCATTTTGAGTCATAGTTATTACTTGTATTGAGTGAGCATCGTACCACCGCATGCAAATCGGAGTAAAGTTGGAGTGATCCATGTGTTTGGCAAAACAAGTTGAACCAATGCCATAGATGAAACAGGATTTCTTGAGATTGAAGAGCGATTAGGAGATTCAAACCTCTGATAAGGGGGCTCTAAATCCCTTGGAAGTAAACCTTAATCAACTCGGCCAACAACCTTGGTGGTCCTTGAAAGTATTAGTATTATGAGAAAAAAATGGATAGATTAATTTGGTGGACATACTGAATCACACGAAAAATAGTGAGAACTTGTGTGTTTTTCCTTATTATCTAGTATAAATGTTTTCCAAGTCACTACAAAGATACCTTGCTTGCCCTCGCATTTGGAATGAAAATAGCTAAGCTTGATCCGATTTAATGCATGGTGAGGATTGGAGGATGCTAAACGTGTAAGATGGACAAGTGTATGGAAGAAGTGTTTGCGGGAAAGTGTTAACATGGAGAATGCATTATGGTATGTGTTCGAATGAAATAAGGATAGGATAGATGAAGGTTATCATCAAGGTATAAAGGAATGATCCACTAGCTAAGGATAAAAGACTCGAGGCTTGTTTCCAACAAATTTGATAAAGAACCAAAAGGAAATTTGCTCACTTGAGAGGAATTCTCATGTATTATAAAGATGTGAAAACTAGTAAACACAATAAAGACTTAGGAACTAAATCATGTATTAAAACACATGAAAACTTGAAGTTTTGACTGTCCAACCTCGCAAATCAACTGCCAATCGTGGCCATCATCCTGCATTCGCTCTTCAAATTGAAGAAGCCTATTTCTTGGACGTTTTAGACCCGTTGGATTAACTTGTGGCTGAAATTCCCACTTGCTCGAATAATTGTTGAACGAGCTTGATTAATTGATGAGGCTTAAGTTAGGATTGTGAGTTGATCATGGAAATCCCAAGTTCTGATGATGCGCCTGCATCACGATGATTATGCCCCCAGGTTGATGGCATGAGGTTCATTGAAATACTGGTCAATGCTCGTACATGATACGATGGATATCATATACTAATCAAGATTGCCATTCTTATGACTCTTAGGTCCTGCTTATAAGAGTAAATTTGCGAATTGATATTTCCATATCTGTAGTATTGTTGGATGTACATTGGCTTTGGCACGGAAAGCAAATTGAACATGAAGACTCCATTTGTTTTGCAAAGAATAAATGATTTAGAAAAAAAAAATCTTGAAATTGATCGCTTGTATTACTTTATATTATTGTCTTGGATCTTGTTGAGAAGATCTGATGACGTTAGGATCGCCGAGGTTGATGCTTCCCATAAGATTTACTGCCCATACAGTAAGTCGGATTTCCAAAAGTCGAGTTTTTATGTTTAGAAAGAATAGCTTGCCTTCGAAGTTTGAGGAAAGTTTAGGAACTAGAGGATATTTATGAAAATTTTCCTTTTGAAACTCCAAAATGTAGCAAGTAATCTACTCAATTTTCCATTAGCCGTTGCACGAGAGATTTATTCCTTCCTAGTGGATTGATTAAATATCCGAGTAGAAAAGTATTATCAATGACTGATTTTGATCGCAGTAATCAGACTTTCCTCTTGAAAAAGACTTTTAATTGAAATATAAGGTCGCTAAGTTTTATCAATCATCGAATACAACAGTTTATGGGATAGCACTGACGGCATGACCAATCACAGGCCCTTGTCATCTTTAATGGAGTTTTTGGTCATTGGAGATGCTGTGGGTTATTGCGGGTCAAGCAAGACCCTCTGACCCCTCATCTGTGAAGCATCGACACTCTTCAAGAGCTTTCGTGTTGTGTCGGACACTTTGACACGTGCCTAACACTCTTCGACACTCTCGGACACTCTCTAACACTCGGTCAACATGTGTCGAAAAATCTGACACTCGGTCAATTTTCCCGACACTCTTCGACACTCAAGTCGGAATTATGACATACGAGTTTCTGACATATGATTCCGATATTGATGTCAATTTTAAAAATTCAATAAATGAGAGGTCTTAAAATATATATGTGAAAAAATAAAACACAATAATAAAAATAATAAATGGATAAAGAAGAAAAACTTAGTATTCTTTTCTCTTCTAAATTTTACTTTCCGTGATACACAATTCGCCTCTTAAGTTTTTTTTTTCTCCTCTTCCAACATATCTAACATGCGAATTCAGTATATAAATTGCTTGTTTTTTCTCCAAGTTTTATGAATTAAGTTTTATGAATTATTGAAACAGAGTTGAATTTGTTAAATTGAAATAATGAATAATATTAATAAATAGCGGATTAATGTTTTAGTGTATATTCATTCTAGGTTTTTTAAATGTTTATTTATGAATTTAATTTAAACTAATTTGATTGAAATAATCATAAAAATGATAATTTATTATGTATATATAAAAATATAACGTGTCGAAATTTTCTGTTTTTTGAATAATGACGTGTTGGCGTGTCGTATCGTGTCGTATCCCGTATGAGTATCGGTGCTACTTAGCCCCTAATGAAACTGGCCGTGAAGAGGCCAGATTTCCAACGGTAGTCATACATACAACCAAGCACGGTATCTGCGCAGACTGTCGTGTTGTCGTTAATCTCGGCGGCAAAAGGGCACGCGAATTGCTTCAAAGCTGCGCCAAAAATCTTGGCTGGACACCATGGCGGCGCGCACTGGCTCTTGATGATAGTGCAGTTTTGCCTCTCTACATCCACGGGACAACCTTCAGAAGAAAAAGGGGTTCAAATCGTAATTTGAAGCGAGATGACAATCAGAAAACTTTTAGGAAAGGGGGAAACTACTGAACAGGCATCCAGACAAAAGCTGTAAACAATTTAGGGTTTGCTGGGACTGTTGGATGCATTACATGCCCACTAGAGATTATCTATACACGGGGCAAGATTATTAGTATATTAATGACCATGAGCTTAATAATTTCATTTAGAATACAAGGAAGATTCGACTGGGAATGCAAGCCAAAAAGAATCAACAAAGCATCGGCAACCGTGTTTCGCATGATTACATGTCCCGCCTATTTCCCCACATAGAGAAGTGGAGGGGCGGCTATGGTCATACATTTTCTTCTACTTCAATCAATGTTCACATCTCTGTGCTTAGGAGTTTTCACTAGATATGTCTGTAATATGTGCCGGCTATTTCTATTGTGTGACAAGCATGAAGATCATCTTTGCCTGCTGAGAGTGCTATGGTTATTTCAGGTCCGGTGTCTGCATTCACATGGGAACATGGCGATCGAATGCTTATGTGACTTTGATTTAGCGAAAGAGTTCTGTGAATGCCAGTTTGCTGAATTCGGAAGGTCCGCGTATCTGAGAAAAAACAGGGGAATTTTGTTGGGTTATGACAGCCTCATCACTTCGAAAGGAAAATCCTGGGCGCTCCAGAGGAAAGTCATAGCGCCTGAATTCTTCAATGACAAAATAAAGATGTAAATTAGCTGGGCAGGTTCTATCAAGTTCACAGCGGCACAGTTCTTGCTTGAGCTGTCTTTGTTCTTGCGTGTGAAGCAGTAAAATTTTGACACAGAAGCTATCTATATGTTACTTGTTGTTCTTTTTTGCACAGGGAATGGTGGACATGATGGTTGAATCTGTCATCTCCATGCTGGAAAAATGGGGACTCTCAAATGGAGGAAGCAGGAGGAGTTGCTTCAGTACCGATCGACGAGGATTTGAAAAGCCTTTCTGCCGAAATGATTTCAAAGCATCTTTTGGGAGCAATTATGTTATTGGCAATGAGATTTTTTCCAAGATGTTAGTGCTTCAGGATTTGCTAAGCAAGCAGCAAGCTATTGTTGGTCTTCCGGCGGTAAGGTGAGGGTGCCTCCTTCGGCATTAAAAAACTCTTATTGGGGCGCTGGTTTTGTTAAAGTTTGCTTTCTAATGCAAGCTGCGACTGATAAATTCATGCATTCATTCAGACAATATCATTGAGGTTGACATGACTCCACATGTTTACCTTTTGTCGGCTACTTTTTATATATGCCGGGTTTAAACGTGTTGCAGAAGTACCTATCTGATAAATTCTCAAGAAACCTTAGACACATGTATATGGTGCTTCCTAGACAAAACGATTTGATGTTAGTTTTTCTTTTTTTGATGTCCTCAAAATCTTGGGTATAGGCACATTCCTACGAAGATCACTTGTGACAATTGGAGGATAGGAAAAGAAGTCGACTGATCTATTCTCAAGCTGATGGACGATGATTGCAACGCCAAGGGGCAGAGCTTCTTACAGGCCTTAGTCAACAATTTCCGCTGTGGATCGAGTGTCATCATAGATAATTGCAAGGCTATGTACTTGGCAGGACATGAAACTACTGCCACCGCCACTACCTTCACTTAGTTCTTTTAGCACACCGTCCTATGGCAGGAGCGCATGCCTGCCGAGGTGGTAGAGATCCTTGGAAATCAAGCCCCGAATATGGATAAGCTGCACAAAATGAAATTGGTTCTTCTAAATCTTTTTTGCCTACAATGCATATGATTCACGAACCTAAGAATGTGCGCACTGGGCAATGGCAGACATGATTAGTCAGGCAGGAACTGATCCCCAGCCCCAATTTTCGTAGTTCTCATTCTTCTCTGGCTCAATCAATGATTTATTTATTTGTTCTGGCACACACATTCAAGCCGACCCTTCTCAGGAGATATTTTACGTCAAATTGATCAAAACTCAAACCGAGGATCATTTATGGAGCGAACTTCCTTGGCAGATTTTTGGTATATGTGTTGACATGTAAGCTCAATGTGAATATAGTAGCCGCATGTAGCCGTTAGGCTTGGAAATAATCTAAGTATGGGACTGCTCCCCTATCATCTGTTTTCTCTCGATGTGCAGTTGAATATGGTGATTTATGAAACATTGCACCTATATTCTCCTGGACAATTCGTGACGAGAGAAACATCTGAGGAAATGAAGTTTGGGGACTTCATGATTCCAAAAGGCATCAATGTCTGGCTCTCTTCCTCACCGTTGCATCAGGATCTGGCCAACTGGGGCGATAATGCCCATGAGTTCCATCCAGAGAGGTTTGCGGATGGCATTTCTTTGGTGTGCAAGATTCCGAATCTGTTCGTGCCGTTTGGGATGGGGATATGAACTTGTGTCGGCCAGAACTTCGCGATTGCAGAATTAAAGATAGTTCTGTCTCTCGTGCTGTCAGAGTTCATTTTCTCTCTATCCCCAGAATAAAAACACTATGCAACATATAAGCTGTTTTTCGCGCCTGAACATGGGATACAACTGAAGATGGAGAAGATCTGAAGTCATCCCTCTTCTCTATGAATGGTCTGTTGCATTGGAAGCTGTCGACAAAATAGCAGCATCATGTCCTCTTGTGGGTGGTCAGTAGCACTTACTTCTGTATAAAAGCTAAGCTTAGTGACTGAAAAACTCTTGGCTTACTGCAGATGTCGATAAATTTGCAAGGCGGCTATTCTTTGAATGCACTCAGCAGTTCTAATAGGGATTTGATAAGGAAGGCAGTTCTTGTTTAATGCAAGTCAATTAGTACTGCATATCTTCTGCACTTACTCATGTTGGACATTGCTTAACTAGGAACTTCAGGCATCCCATTACCTTGAACTCTGCACATCTTACTGCTTGCTGTTCATTACGAATGAAATGGACAAAGCCATGTACATAATCCAGCCGAGATCGCCTGATGAGTGGTAACTGTTAGATGTACAGATTTGTTTGAGACAGTGATTACAAACCTGATTGTTCATTATCGCCTGATGAGTGGTAAGTGTTAGATGTGCAGATTTGTTTGATACAGTGATTACAAACCTGATTGTTCATTAAGCTGTTCAAGTCTCTTGATGTTATGGTTGCCTCTCGGGGAAGAAAATGAAACTGAAGGACGGATTCATTCAATTAAGAATAAATACACCAAAGCAGATATGTATAACAGCCCGGCTGATACCCCTGAAAGATGTATAGTTATTTACTTTTTGTCACGGAAAAATTGCTAATTGTTTTTCAATGTTACCAATGAAAGATGTGTCGTTGCTTTCCTTTTCTCTTGTAACTTCACCTAGACACAACTTTTATTCATTGCTAATTGCATAAAAATTCACAATATTCTTTACAAAAGAGAACTAACTGCACAAAAAAAAAAGTTATTTACATATTCAACTGTCTGAGTGAGAGAAATTTTAGCTGTTTCGGGAGAACTCACATCTCTGCCATGGAATACTCAGTGATCCAGATGTTTTCTCCCCTTTTCTTTTTTCTTTTTCCTTTTCCTTTTCCGTCTTTTTTGGTCTTCCCCAACCGACCAGGCCATGGGGCATCGCCGTCATAAGCCCTCGCGGTCGCACCTCCTTCTGCCGGCAACGTTAACCTCTCACTTGCTGGAGTCGTTGGCTGCACCTGTCTCTCTCTCTGCGTGGAGTTTGCAACTGCCCCTCTGGAGATCGTGACCTCCGTCGATTCACTCGGATGAAGGTTACTCACCTCATGCGGCCTCCATGGCCGCGATAGCGGGCATCGGCTCTGTTGATCACTCAATTTTCAGAGCAAAATCTTATGCGGCAGTCTCTCATGCTTGGATATCGCCAGTGTTGCTCAGGGTCATTGGGTTACGTTCGACACTAATGGTCCAGCCCGTAACGAAGTCCGAGATTGAACTGATCTCCAGCTATTAAGGCCCGATTGGCCAGATCAATAAGAAAAGGGGGCTAATTAAGGGAGCATGTCCTTGCAATCGTTGAGGCCTTTTCACCCAGGTCCTAATTAGGAGAGAATGTGCATACCTCAAATCCGATAGGCATGTACTCAATGATTGTTTGAAAAGATTAGTCTTGGATCAATAAAAGAGGGTTGGAAAGGGCGACCAACATCATAGGCCACCTTAGGGCCTACCATAAGAGTTCGAAACCTGTGATGAGAATGTTCGTTTTAAACCATAATTATAGTTCGCCATGTCACCAGATGCAAATTGTAGTAATTAAGTGATCCATGTGTTTCGTAAACAAATAGAACTTCGGCCATGGATGAATAAGGGCCCGTTTGGTTCGGCTTTTGGGGAATGCATTTGCAGAAATGCAAATACCTTTGGGTAAAGGGGGTTTTCCGAAATGCTAATGTTGTTTGGTAAAATTTGCATGGAGAAACAACTTTGGCCAAAATACCGTTTGGTAAAATTTACATTTGTAATGAACTTTTATTAAATTAAAAAAGCAAAAATATGTTTATATTTTTTATATAAACATATTTTTATATAAAAAAATATAAATAGATATGTTTTTATTTATAAATATATATATTCATTTATTAAACATAAAATATATTTATATAAAAAATTGATATGTTTATATCTATATAAAATATATATAAATATATATATTTTTTATATAAATATATATTTATTAAACATAAAATATATGTTTATATATTTATACCAGACCGCGACGGACGGCCGAGCCGCCTGAATAAAAAATATGTTTATGTTTTTTATATAAACATATTTTTATATAAAAATATAAAAATATAAACATAAAATATATATAAAAAATAGATATGTTTATATTTATAAATTTATTTATTTATTTATTAAACATAAAATATATTTATATAAAAAATGGATATGTTTGTATCTATATAAAATATATAGAAACATAAAATATAAAAAAATAGATATGTTTATATATTTATATAAAATATAAAATATATTTTTACATAAAAATATAAACATATTTATTTTTATATAAATATATTTATTTTTATATTTATTTTTATTCGACGACCGATTGGCTTCTCCACCGGAGAGATGAATAATACCGAAAGTTGCATTCCGAAGATGCAACTTGCCAAAGGACCTCAAGAGCTGCATTGGGCTAAAGGCCCTTAGAGCCACTTGGAGATGCAATTGCATCTCGCCAAAGTCGCGCAAAAAAAGAAACCAAACAGCTTTGCATTTGGCCAAGGGACTTTAGAGCCCAAATGAGTATTCCAAATGCTGAACCAAACAGGGCCTAAGTATATCTTGAGATCGAGGAGCGATTAGAAGTTGGAAAATTGTTCACAAAGTCCTAAATTTATTGCACTTTTACTAGCTAAGTCCCAAACCTTTTAATTTTACTAATTGAGTTTGAAACATGTTCATATTTTTTCAGTTGAGTTCATTCAATTAATTTTGGGCGAAAATCATTGATGTGGATACCAGTTATGCCACGTAAGACAATTGGTGTCAATGTGGACAATTTTTGAGTAATATTTTTGCATTTTTTGGATTTATTATCTTTTTCTCTTTCTTCCCTTATTCCTCCTCTAACGCTCGATGACCAATAATTGGCCAGAGGCGAGGGCTAGCAAAGTTGGACTCGTCGGCCTTGGGCAAGCCTTGCTTGCCTTAGCGTCTTCCTCTGGATTTCTATGTTCTTATCTGTAGTAAAGGGACATATGAACTCATTCCGAAAGGGCCAGCCGACCATTTTGGACGCTACCCGTTTACAAGACATGAACACCGTCCAAGGCGGAAAAATGAGTCGCACAGAGAAAATGTGGCGCGAGAAGGTACACTTTATTTGTGTAGCGAGGCGAACTTACACGCACTCATTGTAGATTAATTGAAATGCTCGCTCAATGCACCGACAAATTAGCACCGACAAATTAGCATTATTTTTAAGTGCTATTTTGAAGTGCCGGTACAAATCGTTAACCAAATTTAGGCAAGTAAAAAGTTGTTTACATGTGAGATGTTTTCTTATCTAGAGGAATGTGTAGATAAATCCCAAACTAATCATGAAATCCCTAATTTCATGAATAAAATAATGTCGGCCAAAGTTTAAACTCAAATTTCAAGAGATTGGCGAGGCTTGCCCTAGCTAGAGGCCAGCAATGAGGGGCTTCACTAGAGGCTGAGAATCTCGCCGGCCCTTGCCTTTAGCTAATTGACGAGCCTCCGCGACTGGCTAGAGAATGAAGAAGGGGGCAAAAGAGAAAGAAAAGAAAAGAAAAAGGAAAAATTAAAAAAATTAAAAACTTTTGTAAATTTTTAGTTTGGTCGGATGATTTTAATTGAGAATTCATGAAAAGATTTAAAAGTGTAATAAATTTACAACTTTTTGGATAATTATCTCATGAGAAGTTCAAACTTTGAGACAAGCTGCTCCATATCCCTTGGAAATAAACCTTTACTGATCGGGTCATCCACCTTGGTTGTCCTCGAAAAGATCAGCAATGAGAAAAGAAATTAGATAGATTGATGTGGTAGACATAATGTACCACACGAAAAAAGCCTGAGAATTTGTGTGTTTTTCCTCATTGCCAGTGTAAGTCTCATTCTTTCCAAGTCAATGCAAAGATACCAATGCTTGCCCTCACATCAATCACGAAAAGTGTAATATTCAAATCTTTTTTATTTAGCCAAAAAGAGGTGGTGGGACCCGCCTTTATAAACAAGACAAAAGGAAAGGGTCGATAAGTCAAAAAGAAGTGGGGAAAAGAAGTGGACGCTCTCCCTCTGACGGGCCGACAATGGTCGGGAAAATAAGAGAGGAAAGAAAAGAAGGGAAAGAAGAAGAAGAAAAGATGGGAAAGAAGAAAAGAGGGTTTAGCTTGTGCTTGCCACTAATTTCGTGTCAAACTGATTCGACTACATAACGTAACGTCCACTTAATATTTACACCCCTCAGTCTTCTAGTCAGATTAATCTTTGGAGTTAGGACTTAAATTTGGAACTATACGATAACTATGGAATTTCATAGAAATGATGATCTATGGTGTTGTCAAGGCATGGGTTTGATGGGAGTTGTTTTAATTGGAGTAAAAATTTTAGAGTTTTGCACGTGAGTTTCGTATTATGAATGGCTTGAATAATTGCTTTGGATATATTATTTGGTAACGCGTAAGGATCCTTTTTTTAGCATTTATGCGTAATAAGGCCGTTTTTAATTGAGGTAGCATGTTACTTAATTTTAATATTATTTCTCGGTTATTTAATAGGGTCGTGAGTTCGACTATACGAATAACATTTATTGTTTGGATGTAAGGGACGAGATAAGTGGTACTATATTTTTTTTGAATTTGTAAAACTCATGTTCCGAATATATTATGGATTACATATATCATGAATTACGAAATAACGTTGTTGCATAAAAAGCTGGTTTGATCATTTATTACTCCTTGATTGTTTATGAATGTTTAGAAAGTGTGCCATGCAAAGAATTGCGAAGTATATATAGATATAATTACTTTGCAACTGATTTATAAAAATGTTCATGAATGATTTGAGAAATGATTGAGAAATGGCGGACGAGCTATGTTGCTAAAAGTTATTTGCTTGATTTTTTGGATTGATCTCAAGACTGGATTGACTAATCTATTATTTGATATATTACCACGGTCACAATACAACACCTATGTAACAAGAGAACCAAGATTTCCCTTGGCAAGGCTTTTAGCTACAAAATTGGTGACTTGGCTTAGAAAGATATACTAAATTGATATGCATATTCACAAATCCCTTGCCAGAAAAACTACTACCAAGACTATATGAAAATATTCAATGCCGTTTTTCCATTAATTTAAGTTTAGAGACAATTTAAATATTTCTCATGATTAGTTTGAATATGCATCAAAAGTCCAAGAATTATATTAAATAAATTAGAAATTCAAGAATCATATTATATATTAAATTAAAATTTAAAAATCATCCGTATCGTTTTTTCCATTTCAGAATGATTTAGGTCGGTAAACTTTTCTCAGCGGTCCAAATCAATTCGTGGCTGTTCATCTTATGGGGCATTTTTTCCTGGGCGTGCGCTTTTGCCAGAGCAAAAGCGTCCCGCCCGACTTGACAGCCGACAATCACAGTCAGGCGTGGATACATCTGTACTGCGAAATCCCCCAGTCCCCACGACGGTGTAGGAGGACTCCAAAGTTGATTCCTCGGTCGATTCATCATGACAACTTACGAAAGACATTCACTCGTGAAACGTGCCATATGAATTCTTCACAAGAGCAAATCATGAAAGCTTGTAACTTGCACGCACGCGCATGAAATTTGTGTTGAATTTTCTTTTGTCATTAGATACATTTATCTTATTTGGTATATAATTAAAGACCTGTATGGCATGGAATAGTACGAATTTGAGAAATTCATGGGGTTTTATGTTGAATAAGACGTGACAATGCTTTAATTGAAACAAGATCCTTAAAAAGCATCAATCAAAATTGCAAATTGAAACTGAAAAATAGATTTTTTTTTCCCCCTTTTTCATTCATGATAAGGTTAGGAAAGGGAGTAATTTGCATTTTCAGTTTCATCAACCAAAATCACTGAATCTACAGGAATAGAAAATCATAAGTGTTATAATTTTCGTATGATACTTATTTGAGTGTTATAAATTCTTTTTTTCGATCATTTAGATACAATAACTTATGTTCGAAGCTCACATAAGTGTTATAATTTTTTTCAATCACTTGAGTGCTATATAACTTTCTAAATGATCACTTAAGTGCCATAAGTCATTAAAAGTGTTATGTTATGTCTGGTTTTTAGTACTCAAGTCAATGTTTTTAAAAGATTTTGACACTCAAATGATTGAATGAAAAATGAATGATATTTTAAGTTATGATGCTCAAACAATCGAAAAAGAGTTAGGACACTTGACAAGCATCATATGAAAATGTTGCATTTGCGGTGTTTCTATCTCGACATTCTACGGACTGAAGAACGTCAGAGTTACGAAAGTCATGCCCAAAGCACATACCACTGTACCAGATGCTTTTGGAAGATGGTGGCGATGCGGGGCCCCTATGAATTTTGACGGGGTCTATCTTTTGGGGCTCATTGTAACGTATGTACTAAGTTTCTTTTTAATACGTCCAAGTCCGAGGAGAGAGAATTCCTTAGACCAAGAAATCATGGCAGCAGAGGTAAGTCTGCAAGAGAGTACTCTCCGGAGACACAGGCTGCAGAGATTGGAAGCGTTATTGACGCGAGACTCCGTCTCGTGCGACGAGACGACGACCCAGGAGCTATTCAAAGCTGCGGAACGAGGCCAAGTTGATGAATTCTTGGGAGTCATAGAACGTTATTGTTCTGAGGGCGACCGACGTCTGTGTCTGCGGAGCATTAAAAGCCCCTCCCGAAATCGATTGCTCCATATCGCCGCGGGCCTCGAGAGAGATGAGATCATGAGAGCCATGGTCAGCCACTTCCCCGACCAGCTCATAACCGAGAAAAATAACAGGGGAGAAACTGCGCTTCACTTGGCCGCCAGGGCCGGAAGGGCCCCCGCGGCCCATGTACTCATCGACCGAGCATTGGATGCTGGCGATGACGAGGTGCGGCGGGCTCTCATGCACGTGAGGAATGGCAGGGGAAACACCCCGCTGCATGAGGCCGTTATGAACGGCCACCTTGAAGTGGTTCGGATCTTGATAGGCGAGGACTTGCAACCCGTGTATTGGGAGAACAAGGAAGGTAAATGTCCGATGTCCCTGGCCGTCGAGAGTGGCCAGGTGAAGGTTCTCAGGCTTTTGTTGGCAGAGCCACTTGATCTGTCGAGGATTGAAGGCGTGTCGCCCGTTCATGTGGCTGTCTTACACGGCAAACTAGGTAACTTTTGCTCTTTTCGCAATTCTCGACATCATGCGTTTACACGTTGTGAGAAGAAATGAAATTGAACAAGTTATCATTTGGCATTAATGGGTTCTCGTCAACCCGCTCATGGCACAATGAAAATCGGGTTTACCCAGTCGATTTGCTTGACCCGTTCAGGCACAAACCCACGCCTTTAAATCAGTGTGTTAGCGTGTTGGTTTTTCCATATGTCACTTAGTTTTAACGCTTTAAAGTCATATTTCATAATTTTGTTAATCTTAAAAGTTTAGCTGAAACCCTAGCCTTGCTGCAAGGTCTTTGGTGTGCTTTATGTCAACATGAAGATTAAAAGTGGGTGGTTGAGGACATGTTTGGTAACGTGTCAAATAATACTTGATTCTATTATTTTGTTCTCTGAAATAAAAAAAACGAACATAAATTTGTTTGATTTTTTTTTCAAAAATAAATTTGGAACATAATCAAAAAAAAAAAAAAAAAATACTTTTTTATTTTCGAAAACAACTTTAAAATCAAGTCAAACCTCAACCAAAAAAAAAGTCAAATATTTTTTTTCTTTTCTTTTCTTATTTTCCTTTACTTTCCTTTTCTCTTCTTCCTCCTCCCAGTTGGTTGCCGGCCATGGTGATGGCCAACGACTAGCTGGGCGAGGTCTGGCAAGTTGATCAGAACCTCGCTAGGCTAGTGTGAGGTACAACGAGCTTGGTAGAACCTCGCCAGATTTGAGCGAGGTCGGCCTTGCATTGGCCTGGCAAGGCCGAGCCTCGCGGTTACTAGGTGAGGCTTGCCTTGCTAGATTCGAGCGAGAGTCTTGCTCGTCCACTAGTGAGGCCTATGAAGCACGAACACATGTCGAAGTGTGTCGGGCACATCAACACACTCGGACACGGTCGGACACACGGTTTACGTGTGTCAAATTTTCCGACACGTGTGTTAGGAAGATGATGGAGGGTGGAAGCGATGGTGAGGGAGCCGAGACAAGGCCGCGATTGATGGCGAGCTCGCAACGGCAAGAGACGGCCACCACTGTGATGCTGCGATGGATTCAACGAGGCTGTAGCTGCGAGGGAGAAAGGGTCGAAGGCGAGAGGAAGAGGAGAGGAAAGGGGTCATGTGGCTAGTGGCAAGGAAGGAGAAGGATCGAGAGGAGGAGAAGAGGAAGGGTCGTGCGGCGAGCGGGAGGAGGAGGTAAAGGAGCTAGGGTTTTGGAAAAATAATTAAAAAAGGGGACTCTGATGGGCCAAGGGCCATCACGTATCTTGGGGGAGGGGAAGTGACTAGGACAGCCTATCTATCTTTCAGTAGTGGGGAGGGAAAGAAAAAGTGGGGGGAAATGGACGATGGTGGGGAGGGAAAGAAAAATAAATTTGGGAGAGGGGGGACAGACAAGGGAAAGAAGAGAGTGGGGTGGACGTGGGGATTTTTTTTTTTAATCGAAAAAATAATAATGAGATCAAAAAATAATTTCGAAAAATAAAAATACTGAATTTGAATTAAATTAATTTAAAATAAAAATATTTATTTAATATATAACGTGTTCCAACGTATCGAAATTCTCTATTTTTAAGAATTAATGTGTTGACGTATCATATCATGTCGTGACGTGTCACATGTTGGTGCTACTTAGGGTGAGACTAGGTCGACCTCGCCGGCAAAGTCTAGCCTCGCCTGACCATCATTGAGACTCGACCTTGCCCAGACCTAGTAGGGCTCTAGTGAGCTCGTTGAATTTCATGCAGTCAGTTGTTGGCCATAGTGGCCAACAGCTGCTTGGGAGGAAGAAGAAGAGGAAAAGAAAAAGAATATAATAAAAGTTTTAAAAAATTAAAAGAAATTTTAAGTCATAAAAAAAATTAAGGGACGTATCGAACGCAATTTTATTTTAGAAATAGAAATTTTGAATTGTACCAAATACCTTCAAATATTTAGAAATTCGTTCAAAAAAGAATAAAAAAAGAATAATTTTTTAGCATAAATTGTTCCTGAACACCCTGAATACTTCATTGACTTTTTTGCCCAGCCTTTTGCTTAGTCCATTGCACTAGAACTCATAATAATGTTTACGGACTTAGGCCCTGTTTGGAGTTTAATAACACTCTAAACAATGCCTGATTCTATTATTTTGTTATCCAGATTAAAAAGAAGAAATTCATTTGGTAAATTTTTTGTTCCTAGGAAAAAAAATTCATTTTTTTTTTGTTCACAAAAATAGATTCAGAGCATAATAAAAAAGTAGAAAAATAAAGTTGCTTCTTGTTCTTGTAAATAATTTCAAAATTAAGCCCAACTTTTTTTTTCTTTTTTCTTTTCTTCTTTCTCCTTCTCTCTTCTTCTTCGCCACTGGCCATTGCTGGTCACCACCGGTCACCACCGCTAGCGATCGACAGTGACCGGCTAGGCAAGGTTTGGTGAGCTCTCTTAACCACCGTTAGCCTTGGCCTTGCAATTCTAGGTGAGGCTGAGACTCGTCAGTGGCCAAGCAAGCCTTGTTAGGCCACTGGTGAGGCTCGACCTCACTCAGGCGACACAAGGTCGACCTTACCCTGGCCTGGTGAGGCCAACCTCATATCACTTGGGCAAGGCTAAGGCTCGCGGTGGCTAGGTAAGCCTTCGGCAAGCTCGTTGGATCTCGCCTCAACTTGGCGAGTCTCCAATGAGGTCGTTGAAGCCTCGCCAAGCTGGTCACGACCACCGCCGTGGCCAATGACTAGCCAAAAGGAGGAAAAAGAAGAAGAAAGAAATATACGAAAAATACGAAAGATATAATAAAATATTAGAAATTAAAAGAAAAAAATTTAAGTTATACTAAACGCATTTTTATGCCGAGAATAAAAATTTTAGGCCGTCATTAAGGGTGCGCATAATAAAATTTCTGGCAATAAATTGATTTCTCAATTTGAGAAGTTAAAAATTTTAATTTCTTATTTTTTCTTCAAATCTATTTTTGGAATAGAAATTTATTTCAGAAATAGAAAAATTAAATTGTGTTATCAAACGGATTTATGTTCCAAACATGTTCCGAGGAATAGAGAAAAAGAGAAATAAAGAAGTATAAATTTTATCATGCACGCCCTAAGTGTCTTCAAATGCTCAGAAATTGTTCTTGTAATAAAAAAATCATTTCTGAGCAAAAAATTGTTCCAGAGAACATAATGATTGCTAAAAGTTGCTAGAGCCAAATTTAGCAACAATCTTTCCTTAAATTAGGTCTCATTTCACCACCCCCTCTGTTGGACTTGTTACATTCCGAAGCACATCTGATGTATCCATCTACATTTCCTTGTTAAAGTGAAATGATGTTTTACCAACCAAAAAAAAAAAAAAAAGCTTACAAAAACAAAAACAATATTAAAAAAGAATAAAGGGTATTATAAAACACATTAAGCACACAAAAGTTATAGAATATTTGAAAAAGGCAACTCGGTTATAAACTCTAGATATAATACATAGTGAAATTACTGACATTGTCTGCAAATGTATTAAATGTCAACTCTGGTTACCGTGCACAAATATGTCTTACGTGTTCATCATCTACTCGGTGAAACACAGGTTAATGCATACTTATAATTATGTTATCATATCGTATGGATGGACGTATGACATAATGACATCTTCAATAATTATATTAGTCAGATTATGTGGTGTCATTTGACTTGCTTTATTAGGATTGTTCTGTTATATTGAGGCGGTTCAACATGTTTATTAAATTTATCGTATTCGGGTTAATCATATTCGTGGTATATCCTTATTTCAATATGACAAGATTAACACGACACAATTGAAATTGTCGATTTTACCTTTGTCCTTTTTCTTTTATTGAACTTTTACTTTGTGCCATATGAAATGAGATCTCCTCCTACCATCTTTCTAACTGATGGGTTACAAAGATGCACATATATACATTTTTTTTCATAATGTAGGAAATAGATTGTCGCGACCTACCCTTGGGGGGAGGGAGCAGATTTAGGGAAATTGTTGATTTTACCTTTGTCCTTTTTCTTTTATTGAACTTTTACTTTGTGCCATATGAAATGAGATCTCCTCCTACCATCTTTCTAACTAGGGGTGAGCGGGTCCAGGGTGGGTAGGGTCTAGACCTGGACCCTGTTCCCTACCCCGTTATAACCTAGGTTCATTTTTTTGGACCCCCGTTCCCTACCCTGTTTTCATTGGACCCTGTTCCCGGCCCACCCTGTTTTTCCGGTCCGGGAACAGGGTTGACCCTGTTTTCATTGGACCCTGTTTTGCATAAAAATTAACCTTAGAAAAACAATTCTAGAAAGAATATTGTTCCACGATAAAATTTACCTAAACATGACATGCGTATATGAAATTAAACTAGAAAACTAAATAGCAAACGGTACCTACGACTTTCAATTAGGACTAGGACAATCAATTAGCTGCTTCGATAACTAATTGGAAATTTTTTTTTTGTATAAACTAAAAAAGAATATACATAAAAAAAAAAAAAGAACATCTTTCAATGAGTGCAACCACCAGAGCCCTTCGTTCGGTCGCACCAGCAAATTCTAGAGCCGAACCATGTCCAATGAGACAGCATCCCATCTTTCACACGCGACAATCAATTTGCAAAGTGCAGGACAATCCTACTTTGTTGTAGCGATAGAACCGAATTCGATTCGATGCTTTCAACAAGACAAGGACACATCTGAATGATTCTGAAGAAGAGCACAGTTTAAACGGCCTCGAACACATACGCTTAAACCATGGTTTGCACGGCACAATCTGGAGAGAGCCATGCCGAAAATGCTTGAGTACCCAGTATTTAATTCACAACAATAAAAGAAAAACACGCGGAAAAACGATGCAGTTATCTTCAGTAACTTCGAGCTAAGCGGCAGCATGCTGCACAAAATAACAAATGTGAGATTGATGTGCGTGAACAAGAAGGCTAAGACATTTGGGTGCATTTACAAACTTGTCGAGAACTTATAGCTACCTTCTGGCTCTTTAAAATCACTTACAAACTTGTTGATTTTATTTCCTAGTTTCAACATATCTTGTACTCTTTTCAATTCATAAAATTAAAGCCAATCATATAGTCGAGATCTCTTATTGAGAAAGTCTACAGAAGTTCCAACTAAACCTTCTGCAACAAAACATACGGCAGGCATGGTGGAAGTACCGAAGCTTCTCCTTACTTTATGCACTGACTTAACTTTGTCTCCTCTATTTTTAAGATTATCACTATGCCTTTCAGGAAAAATTTGCATGAGCAAATTGATTTGTTAAAGATTTGTTCGTTACAGCTGAATGAAATGTCAAAAGTGACTTGTTTGCTTTCCCATTGAAATCTAAATTATTATTCAAATTTACATAAAGACAACCGGAAAACCTTAAGCCCAAAAATCGCCCAAAAATCCTGTCCCACGCCTCAAACTAGTTTAACATACTTTATATGATGTAGTTAACAATATTATAGTACTTGACATAATAACAGATTCAGGTTATGACACGCAAACAATAATTACTAGCCCCACCCTCAAGATCTTGGTCCAAGTGCTAAAGTGATCTGATGAAGAGGAACATTTACCTGGTTCAGAACGTAGTAAATTTTAAAGCCATCTGGGTAGCTAGAAGCAAGGCCATCCAACTCTTCCTGCAATAAAGTGATAATCGCATCAAGCGACGAATTTAATTTTGGAGACATTCTCAATTCTTGTTCAATACCAATATGAACAGCTTATGTCTCTATTTTATCCTCATTCGGCCACCTAAAACACAATTTACTGATCCTAGTAACTGCTTTTAGTGATTAAAGACACCAGGGTACAATTTTACACATTGGCTAAATTGGTTATGCATATCATAACATCGGCAATTAAATAGCATTGAGTAATTGAGACGTCAGAAAAGATTCCACATATGAATGTTCAAAGCTATGCACACAATCCTATATTGAAAAACCCCCATTATTAGGGGCAGATATACTTGGAAGTAAATTACGGCACATCTCCACCAAGACATTGTACTTCAGTTGCTTCCATTGGCATGAATTCTCAAATTTCCACAGAACAAACATTTACAGTAATGCTTTTAGTCCAGTTTGCTTTTTCGAACAGAGAATTTTAATGGTGCACGTACCCTTGAGAAACAGCGAGATGGACATGAAACATAATAGCCATTCTTATAAGAGCTCAGGGATTTCCACATCAGTGAAGTAGAAAGAGTTTTATGGGAAAGGATAGTCAATTACCCTCAAAAGAATGTCCTCATAAGTCACATTTGCATAGATAAGGTGCACCTTCGTCTTGTCTTTTGGGTTTTCTAGTATTGCCCGAGCAACCCGTAATGAGGAACAGAGTGAAATGAAACCTCATAAGAAGGTAATATTTCATACTTGAGGAAGATTATATGTCAATGCCGCAAAACTACTGATGCAGTTCACATTGTGACCAAGAGAAATGACCTGGAACATTGGAGTGATGCCAGAGCCTCCCGCAATCATCCTGAAAGCTCTAACTTGGCCAGGTTGGTACTTGAAACGTCCCTGATTGAGGGGGGAAAAAACCAAGAAAGGCTAATATAAGAGATCATATGTTGTTCTGAGAGTCTTAAAGACATGAATGGGAGGAAGCATCTATGGTCTAAAAAATAAGAATCTCACACAAATAGGAGTTCAATTTCAATATTTTACAGCGAATAGTATTTATGAGAATACTGCTACAGAGGTAACTAGACGTTAACGTTGACTAATAGCAAAGATCAATTATAACACTCTCTCCAAATGACAACATCAAACCATCAGAATTAATGAGTATTCAGTGCGTGACAGATGTATTAATCCACTGATCATGAGAAGTATTAGCAGGAGCAGCTAAATTTGATATCAGCTCATTGGGCAAGAGCAAGCGGCAAGCAGTTTAGCCTTTAGTACAGTAAGTTAGCAAAGCAAGCAGTTAAATCACAGCGTTGTAGCCAGACCAGTGGGGAGTTTGCAAAGTTGCATAAGCACAAAAGGACAAAGCTACAATCTTGAAAGCCGAAGCTTCAGCCAGGGCTTTTAGTCCACAGAGAAGAAGACAGGAGATTTTGCAGCAATTGCACAGCTTGTAATCAGATGGAGCGATTTCCCATATTCAAATGCATAGCATGAAAGTGATGACACACAAGAGAGTGCCTGACATATTATACAAGGGATCAAGATGACAAATGAAGGCTGATTTGGAAGATGCATATTTGTATGAAAAATGGAAAGTCCATGTTTGACATACTTGCTAGATTGTTCCATAGCCTAGGAAAACTCAAGAACACATACTCTCTAACATAATAATCGACCTTGGAGAGCTTGCTCACGTCGGGCACGCCCTTGGCCTTGAAGGACTCGTCGTTGGGCGCGAACATCGTCAGGCCCTTCTCCAGCGCCGACTGGTACGTCTTGATGACGCCGCTCGAGACGAGGAGGCCCGCGAACGTCTTGCACCCGGCCTTCTCGAGCAGTGCCGTCACGTTCGTGTCCGAGGCCGACAGTGCTGGGGCGGCGAGGATGGCCGGGACCAGGATGGGGGCGCTGATCTGGAGGACGGAGATGTTGCAGGGGATCGATCTGCTTCACCGACTTGGTGTCCGACGAGTCAAGCTTGGACCCGGGGGCGGCGGCGCCGAAGCCCACCTTGCCGCCCTGGAGGTCGGTGATGTTGACGAAGCCGGTGTTGCCGGGGGCATTCCTGGCTGCGGGTGTCGCGGGAGGAAGGCGACGGTGGGCGAGCAGAAGAAAGCAAAACCTGCAATCGCAAATTAGGCGGAGGTCGCAAGCTCGGAGAGGGAGAGTAAAGAAACAAACAAATTAGGGTTTTGGGCTGCCCTAAAAACCGGTTCTCAAACCGGTTCCCTAACCGGTCCGGTCGATCCGGTTCCCGGGTGGGTAATCCCTCGGAACCGGTTCCCGGACCGGTTCAAACAGGGTCTGAACTTTGGGAACCGGTTCCCGGACCGGTTTCAACCGGAACCGGTTCCCGACCCTGTTTTCCGGGTGGGCCGAACCGGGAACCGGGTTGACCCGGTCCGGTTGCACACCCCTATTTCTAACTGATGGGTTACAAAGATGCACATATATACATTTTTTTCATAACGTAGGAAATAGATTGTCACGACCTACCCTTGGAGGAGGGAGCAAATTTAGGGATATTGCTTAAAGGACCGGCCTAAGGTCTATGATTAGGCACGAGTTTTTCCAAGCCCATACCTCGCGTGACATTGGAATATTTGTTTAAGAATTTCGCCCAAAAAGAATCGCCACTAGTCTATTGGGGTTGGCTAGATATCAAGTGAGATACGGGAGCATGCCACACTTCCTATGCAACCTGAGAATTTAGAATCAGGAACTTGATTACACTAATTGACTAATTAGTGTCATTTCAGTACCTAATCTTGTTCATTTAGAAAAAAAAAGTTTTTGTCAAGCAGTTTAGATTGATTTTATACTTATCCACTAACATGTGAGGTGATCATGTAGGTGCGCAATTATTAAAATAACAATCATAACTACCAAGATCCTAATTGCAATAAAATTAAACACATGCATATAAACATAATTAAATATGCAAATTAAACATATGACATAATCAAAATACGAGCCAATAAAGGCCTAATTACACTAAGAAAGCAAAACATAACAATTCCTAACCAAACCCCATCATTTTTGGATTTTCGAAATTTTTAGTTTTTAATTTTAAAATTTTAAAATTTTTTTAAAGAAAAAATAAATAAATTTTTAATTTTTTTAGATTTTTTTTTAAAAAATAATTTTTTTTGGGATTTTTCGAAATTTAAAAAAAAAATAATTAAATTTTTTTGGGGACCGGACCCGGTTCGGACCGGTCTGTAGAAATCGGGTCCGGTCGGAGGCCCGGTCAGGGCGGGTCGGGCCCAGTCGGTTTAGGTTTGACCAGCCCTAATCGGGCCTTCCCTAATCCAAATTGGGCCCAATCGAGGGGCCCAAGCGGAAACCAAGGCCGAGTGGGCCAGATCCGCAATCCGGCCCAACTCGGCCTCTCCTCTGGTCTGCGACCCTCCTCTGGTCTGCGACCCCTCGGCCGCGGCCAGAGAAGGCCACGGCGACGCGTAGCCGGGGAGGGGTGCTCCGGCGACGGCGAGACGGTGGCTCTCCGGCTAGGCAGGCGGGGGGTCGAACCGAGATCTCTGCGGTCGGAGTTTTGGCGGCGGCGGCAAGGGCCGCCTCGGAGTGAACTCCGGCGAGGACGCGTACGCGGACTGGTTCGGCCTCGATCTCCCTCGGCTCCGGCGACGTTGCTTCCAGTAACCCGATCTAATCAGCACAGAAGGGAGAGGGGTGCGAGCTGGAGAGAGGGAGAGACGCGAAAAGGCCCTAAAGAAAGAGAAACAGGGGCGGCCTTCAGTGGGACATTTCATCGAACAGGCGGCGTGCGCCGCGGATTCAGAAACCTCGAGCTCGGCCGAGGCTCACACGCGAGTCTAAGGTCTAAAGAAACAAGCCAGGACGACGGGAAAAACAGCAGGGGACGGGGGGTGGCCGGAGCTCGCCCGCACTGGTCGAGAGGAGCTCCGGCCGGCTTGAATCGAAATAACGCACACAAGATGTTCGACGAAATGCCTACCTACGTTTCGGGGGAGACGATGGCGGTCGGCGTCGGTCGGGCGGCTCGCCGGTGACGGTAGGGCGCCTCAGTGAGTTTCCACTCTCCTGTTTCCCCTCTCTCTCACTCTCCGTTCACTCTCCGTTTTCTTTCCTCTAGCTCCTCCTCTCTGTGTATCTGTCCGTCTGTTCTCTTCCTCCGTCCTGCCTCCGTGCTGCTTTTTTCTCTTCGCTTTTCGATCGTCCGGCTCGTGCGTGTGCCCTCGGCTGACCAACCAGCGGCCTCTGCCAGCCGACTCTGACCTGCCGATCGCGCCACGCCTGCCACCGCGAGATCCCCCTGTCCCCTGCTTTCGGCTTCGCGGATTCCCTGTGCAGACAACGGTCGAGGGAGATGACAGAGATGCGAGCCGGGCCGAAAGGGTGAAGGTGGCTGGGCCGCGCAAGGGAAAAAGAAAAAGGAAAAAGGGAGGGGTTGGGCCGAAGGCCCACGCGGGGGGAAGAGAAGAGGAAAAAGGGGCGGGCCGGGCCAAGGTCGGATCCGGCCCGACCCGACCCCGCGGCCTCTTATTTATTTATTTTTAAATCAATGTTATATATATATATATAATTAGCTTTTCTTTTTTAGTGCTTGAAAATAAAAATAAAAATTAGGTGTCAACACAGACATAGAGTTTTAATTATTTGAAGGCCCATGAAAAACTTATAGGCCCCATTATTCAATTAAGTCCAAATTTTTTATTGTCTCGATGTTAAGTAGTTTGTACACAGTTTGTGGGATTTGAATTGGTGACCTCGTCTCTGAATTGGACATTCTACAACACTCTACCCTCCTAATGCACCAAAGATTAGGTTATTTATATATCAATTTAATTAACAAATAAAACAAGAATGGAATATTCTCGATCTTTAGCCACCTATTTATCTCTTTTTCTCTTCCTCGCTCGCTCTCTTCCTTTGACTGTGCATATTTCAAGCTCTATTAGTGCATGTTGTCATCTCCAACGCTTGATATGCTGCCATCCACCACCCTTGTTCATTGTAGTTCCTCTTTCTCTACATTTGACCATGCCGCCTAGCCTCAGACTGATTCAATTTAAGGTCATCGAGGGGAAAGCCACCCCCGGGGGGGGGGGGGGCGCGGTGTGGTTGGTTGGGGTTTACGATCGAGATGGTGGAGGGACATCGACAATGACATCGACAAGTCGTGATCGGGCATGCAACAATGGCACCGGCGTAGTCGGTGGAGGGCTCTCCGTAAGTGGATCAAGAGGGGAAGAAGAAAAGGAAGTGGAGGAGGAGGAGAGATAGGTCTTTAATGCAAACCTTTAGGTTTTTACAAAAATGGAATGTGAAATTTTATATTTTGTGTTGAAGTCATTAGAGAAGTGAGATTATATGAATATACTATCTATTTAAATTTTATGGACAAGTGATATGGGATACTCCTGATTCCTCTCACATGCAAGCTAGAGTGAAGGATACGTGGAATTAATAAATAGGGAGTCTCACACACAAATTGAGGCAAAATGTGACTTTGTTTAGGTGATTTTGGGCCTTTCTCACTACAAAAATTAGCTCAAATGATGAGATTTTCCCTTATACTTATAAACCAACCACTAACCCATTCTACAACCTCAACAATCTCTCCCTCACACATCGGGCTAAGGTTGAAGTTGTAGCAACCTGCAATTTTCTCGTGTGACTATTGGGTTCAAACTTGTTGGCAAACTGGGCTTTAATATTAGTGTTAAGAGTGCATAGCAAAAGCCCGATACCTTCACCTATGGAGATTGCTAAGAGGGAGCCTAAGTTTAAGTCTATCCAATTGAATCCACCTTTACTCAAAAGTTTAAGCTAGTGAGTTATGGGCCGACTAGAATATAACTGTTCAACACTATAGTAATTCTCCAATGCGTATACTAGATTTTGTCCTAAGATTAAAAATGGGAATTTTATGGATCACTGTCAATTATTTAATAACCTCAAACTTTTAAATGAATGCGTAAAAATCGTTTAAAACTTTTCATCTTGCATAAACTGGATTTTGAAAAGATAAAAGTTTGGATAGGAGGCAAATGAGGGGTTTAGGAAGTTTGGAACCTAACATCTATCTCTTTTTTTATCACGTGAAATTTTATGATATCTTTAATATATATTCTAAAAGTTTAAATTATTTGATAAATGCATGATCTAATATATAAATGATTATATCTGACACTTAATCTAGACATGCTGAGGGAAATTTCGGAGAGAAATCCAAGTTTGTTTGGACTAAAAGACGAGAGACGTGGCACTCCACTCCATTTGGCAGCATACATCAATTACTGTGACGGCATTAGATTCCTGCGAGAAAAATTTCCCTCGAGTGCAGTCGAATGTGATAGAGACGGCCATTTTCCGATTCACGTCGCTTGCAAAGAGGGTCATGTTCAAGCCATCAAGGAGCTGGTCCGGCAGTGGCCAAATCCGATGGAGTTGATCAATCAACATGGACAAAATATCCTTCACGTCTGCGCCAAGCACGGAAGAATCACGGCGGTGAAGTACATACTTGGGAATGCCGACCTCGAGAAACTCATAAACGAGAGAGACAACGACGGGAATACGCCTCTGCATTTGGCGACATTGCCGTGGCAACCCGTAGCTCTGCTTCATCTCTTGCTGGACAAAAGAGTTGACCTTGGGCTTGTCAACAACGGATGCTTGACGGCTCTTGATCTTGCGGTAGAGCAATGCAAAAGAACAGATTCTCGGCTTCAAAAGGTATGCACCCACTTGTAAATCCAAATTAAACGTTAGTCATCACAAAATTAACCAATCTTTTCTATCTTCATGCGTATGTACGACAACTTCCGATGAATAATGAGCCTGCATTTTCTTGTTTGGCCTATGTCTAGAGATTACCGTCAATCATGTTGAAATCTGCTGGGGCACCTACAAGTAAAGATTTGGCTATGTGCAAGCCAAGGGACCGAGAAATTTTGGCAGAAATGACAGTCCAGGCTCTCCAAGAGGGAGGTGTATTGAAGGAACAGGTGAATACACGCATAATCGTGGCCACGCTCGTGGTGACTATGACCTTGGCAGCTGGTTTTACGATTCCTGGAGGTTACGCTGACCATTCTGGAGCAGACCGCGGAATGGCTCAAATGCTGAACAAAAGCATGTTCCATGCCTTCGTAATTTGCAACACCGTCGCAATGTACAGTGCCATTGGTGTGGTTCTCATCTGGCCTTGGACACAACTTGATGACTCTTATGTTGCTCTAAGCCCATATGGCCGCATTGTTGGCGGTGCTGGTATCTCTTGGAACAATGTCTGTTGCATTTGTGGCTGGTAGCTACGTGCTCGTAAGCAAGCTTACTTGGCTCGCCTCTCTCGTCCTTTTGCTGGGAGCTGGTGCCCTACTCTGCATCTGCCTTCTGTACATGGCAATGTATGTTCCTCTTGGGGTGAATTGGCGCTATCTTCGCCCCATAGCCTTCTATATCATCTGTCTAGGAATTGCCATATCTAGAAGTCTAATTCACTTCCCTGATGTCATGGAAGATGAAGACTCTTCACCTGCAGTCATGGACAGAACAAGGACGACAGTGATGCCGAACTTGTATCGCCCGGGCTTTTCGCTTCCAGTTAGTGGAAATTAGCCTTGCCAATTGGTTCAGGGCAAGCTTTTATTAAATGTCACCTAGATAGAGATGTTGAGCTTTTTCTAGATTGATCAGCGAGCAGTGGCTTCATACCTCATGTGAACAAATTTCAAGATCCAACTGCACTTTGTGGAGACGCCATCGCTGTCCTTCTGTTTTATAGTGGAAAAACCACGCCGTCTTTGCTTGCATCGATTGCAGTGGTAAACAATGGAGACCCGTTATTTTGTTCTTCCGTGCTCAATCTTTCGGACATCTTCTGATAGCCATATGTTTAACTACCGCTCTACTTGGGTGTGTGGCCTTGCGAGAAAATATTAGGTGGTCCAGACCGCCAAGGCACTGTGGTCTCGGACCACTCATCCAGCACCACAGGGAGGTGTGGGGCAGCTAGAATCCAGAGGGACTCCTCGCCCAAGACGAAAAATATTTTTTCTTTCCCCTATCACTAGACCAGCACGCACTAACCTGCACATTTATTTCGCACTCTCTTATATCCTCTCCCTCCCTCCTTTCTCTGAAGAAGAAAAGGAACGTCTTTCTCTCTCCAGCCAAGGCGTTCTCTATCTCCTTTCGCTTTCAGATTATGCTCCTTCAGCCCTCTGCTTCGGCGTCCATTGCTTCTCTCTACTTCTGCGCTCTTTGGACGGTGAACATGTGGTTATTCGCCGTTTCAGCATTGAAGAGGCTGTTAAGAAGTCGAGGATGGTGACATCACGAATGTTAGGCCGTGGCTGCTGGTGCTGCTGGCGACCGGGGTGAGGATGGCAAAGACAAAAGTGGTGGCGAAGGAGAGGATGAAGTTTGTGTTTCCGTTGAGCATGCGAAATGGAGCCTTGTAGCAGGATGTGTTTCTATTTTGTTTTGTTTTTCTTTTTTTTTGGTAAAAAGGGTTTGCTTTTCTTGAGTTGTTGAGTTTTGTTGAAGAGGTTTTGCTTCTGTTCTGTTTCTGGTTTGAAGCACTAGAATTCACCGCTAGTTATCCCTTTTTTTTCCCTTAATTTGTACCTTGTACAATTTGAATAAGATTTTAGTTTTGCAACTATATTTCTGACATGGAATTGTTCTTTGTTTCATGTTTTGTTGCATACTTGAGTTTTGAGATTCTTCTAAAAGGTAACAAGGAAAGCAAAATGTGCTATAAAATGACGGCCACGGTTTTCTCCAACATTAATAAGAGCTTATATTAATGTGATGTAATTTCTCATTATCATATCGTCAAAACTCATACAAGCATTTTACAACATCTCCCAATTTAACCCATGAACCGATTTGCCTGGATCTAAATATCCAACTCCCTCGCAGGCTTGAATTATGCTTGCTTGACATTGTCACAATAGTAAGCCTAAGGCCATATTTACACAAAAAAGATCACATGCTCGCCAATCACTGAATTCCAACTCACAACATCTCTCTTGGGGACACCATCAAAAACTATTCTTGCTTCTTTGACCTTCCCAAACTTCATCAGAAAGAAAATTCGAAAAATGCAAGGGCCTTATCCTACAGCTTACATCTCAGAAACCCAACAAGCAAGGTAGCGCATAGAGATGCTTCCGTGTGCGGAATTTAATCGAACACCTTGCGTGCATTTTCAAGGCGACCCAAACCACGATAAACCCTGACAAGTTCCGTAGCCAAACTTGTTCCTTGTAAAAGTCACTGACAAGATCTGAGCATGGACGAACTTGAGTCCGATAATGTCCTTTAAGAACTCTCGCAGAAGAGACGAAAAACGACTAGCAGGAGCTCTCAGAGTGAAAGAGAATGGGACAAGAACGTAGAAGAAAAGGAAATCCTGGAGGATATCTTCCGAGTGAGACAAAGTATTTGGAACGCCCGCGCAGCAGCGGACGCCGGAGCAGAGGGCCGAAGGAGCGAAATTTGAGAGCGAAGGAGAGATCCAAAATTTGAATTAAGGAGAGGGAGAGGGAACGCCTTTGCTGGAGAAAGGACTTTCCCTCTAGAGGAAGGAAGGAGGAAGGAGAGGATATGAGAGAGCGAAAGAAATGTGTGCAGCCTATTGTGTGCTAGCGATGGGGGAAAGAAAAAATAATTTTGTTTTGGGCGAGAAGACCCGCTGGTCTCAAGCTCCACCCCCCCCCCACACCTCCACGTGGCGCTTGATGAGTGGTCCGAGATTATGCTGACTTGGCGGTGATGCATGGCATAGACTAGTTGATTAGATGCTGCGCGCTGCACGGGTGGAAGGATACGGTTTTGGGTGATGACTTTTCTGAAGGAAGAATTGAACCTTGTTGGGACAGAAAGAATTGATTTCTTCTTTACATTAGTTCACTTTTGCTTTATCCTTTCGGAAAACCATACAAATCAATCATTTCCAAGTATGTTGCCGAAAGAGGAAAGGACAAGATGATTGTCCAAAGAGGGAGGAGATTGGAGATGGTGTCTAAGAATATCCGTTAAAAAAGGTTGGACCGTACTTATAACTAATGCTTTTACTCTTAGCTACGAAACCGTTTTGGGATAATATGGTATCTTCATTGGAAAATAACTAGTTCAATTTTAGAAGTTAGGCATGGCGATCAATCATCACAACAAAAGGGCATGACCTAAATGTCATTTTGTTTTCGATAGTTATAATGGAGAATAGTACCCTATACATCCTCTCAATAGCAAGAAATTATAATAAGGGATGACGATATAGTCATTCGTTATTACTGTATGAGATCTTTGAAGTTACTCTTTAGTTCCTATTTTATTGTTATTTTTGGGTTGGAAATACTAGCTTTGATTTATTATCATTTTTTTAGGGCATTTGTGATAATTATTTTATTTTTTATTAGAACTATTTTCTGTTTTAAAAATAAGTTGGGAACAGAAATCCATTTGGTAACGCATTTTCATTTTTCAATTTTTAAAATAAATTTTTACTTAAGGAATATGTTTAAGGAGAATAAACAGCTGGTGATGGGGCTCTAATCTGAGGTTGCAGAGACGACTGTTGTGGCGATCGTACTTGCTGAGGTAGTTGCTGAGACCATTGCTACTGATACTGTGGGAATGAATGAGGCGGTGGAGGTGCAGGTGTCTGATTCACCTGAGGCTGCATGGATTGAGGGGCCACTTGAAGCTGAGACATCCTGACATGAGGATCCATAGTCGCGTCTTGACTCTGAGGTAGCTGGGCAGGCACCGACGTATCTGGAATCTGGCCAGGCTGCAGATGATAGGCTTGCTGTTGGGAAACATTCTGTGCAGAGGCTTGTGATGGAGGGGCAACTGGTGGTTGCGGTGGAGACACTTGATGTGGAAGAGCCAGAGCTAGCGGCTGGTTAGATACATCAGATGCATTATCAGACTCCTCGCTGTCAGATTTAGGCGTTGAAGTTTTCTCCTCATTTGATTTGTCATGGCCAGAGGAAGACTCTTTCTGCGCAAGGTGAAGCTTGGCAAGCTCTTTCTGAGTTTCAGCAAGTTCTTGTCTGTCTCGCAAAATCTGTACTGACCTGCGGACCTGCCAAAAGCCATGGACAATTTAGGCATGTTAGTTATTTCATAATGTTTACTGTCAAAGGACAAAGGATGTGACATCAGTTCAGAATCAGGAAAAGAAAAAAAACTAAAGCATGGTTAGACAGAAGCAGACATCTCAATAATCTGCCTTATCACGTGCCTACAATTCTTGCATGTGTCGCATTTTGGTCGTAACGAAATGGCGGAGCATTTAAGAGCCTTCATTCCACCATAATCAATAGAAAGAGACACTCGATCAAGGGTTGTTACTGGAACATGCCTAATGATCCAACCAAAAAAAGCGGTACCTAAAATCTCATGAACTGATGGAAGCCAAAACATTAACAGATCTCTTTATCACTTCTCAATGAATGACTACAAACAACTTTCTCAGGTACTAGCCCATGAGATAAAGAATTTTCTGCCAGTGACCATTCAGGTTGTCAATCAAGCTCAACCAGTGTTAGCTTCTCTTCAAGATGCAATAAAACGACTTCCAGCAAATACCTCAGTATCGTACATTTGTCTAAATGATACCTGCAACATTCATATCAAAATTTCAATTCAAGAGCTTTATCTTTCTCACCATACCAACAAGTTTCTACTCCCAGCCATAGAAAGAGGAGATCTTATTACATGAATCATGGCCTGGGTAACTTTCACCGTGAAGGGAACTACTCTTGCAAATTCTAAGGAGATAGGAAGGAGTTCAAAATTTCAACAAAGCAGAAGTGCTCAAATGGTGATTACATATGAAAAAGACAAAGAAGAAGAAGCACGTAAGATTTTTTTTTTTTTTGGGTTTAGGTAATTATTTAATGTGGCGACACCAAAATATGCATCGATGGCTATTGCTTAATTCATAAATGATTGTTTTGCCATGTCACTAAGAACATAAGTAACGATATCAAGTCTCCCAACACCTATCTGCCACATGAACCTGAATTGAGTTAGTGATATGTAAAATTCACAATGTAAAGATACAAGTACTGAGCTACGACAATCATAGTCTCTCATAAATGATCACATTACGAACTTGGTAAAATCAAAAACATACTAGGGGACGAAACTAGATGGATATATACGATGCTTTACAAATGGTAAACTCACCTCTTGAAAATGTTTGTCAAGAGACTTAAGCTTTGTGTCTGCATCCCCACGATCTCGATTCAGTTGAGATCGCATCTCTCCAATTAATTTATCCAAATTGTAGCAGTATAATTCCAACTCAGACGGCCGTGAACTTATCCCCTCGAGAAAGCGCATGAGGTTGTCGGCATGTTTTTTCATGCTTTTTTCAACAGAAGCAATTACATCTTGATTAAAGGATTCCTCTGGCTGGCTATAGGCAGGAGCAGAATAAACCATTGGCCGGACAGGTCCACTCCTGCTCAGAGCACTTTATTGGGATAGATTTTACGATTACCCGACAAGCTCAAGCCAACACCCACTGTACATGATCGTAGCTAATTTTTCCGCTTTTTGACGTCTTCAAAATTTTTTGTATGCGCACATTACTACGAAGATTACTCGTGACATTTGGAGGATAGGAAAAGAAGTCGACTGATCTATTCTGAAGCTGATGGACGATGGTTACAACGCCGAGGGCCAGAGCTTCTTACAGGCATTAGTCAACAATTTCGGCCGTGGATTGAGCGTCATCGTAGATAAATGCAAGGCTATGTTCTTGGCTGGACATGAAACTACTGCCACTGCCACTCCCTTCGCTTTAGTACTTTTAGCACGCACCATCCTGAGTGGCAGGAGCGCGTGCGTGCCGTGGTGGTGGAGATCCTTGGAAATCAAGCCCCGAATATGGATAAGCTGCACAAAATGAAAGTGGTACTTCTAAATCTTTTTTGCATGGATTAGCTGCACAAAATGAAATTGGTACTTCTAAATCTTTTTTGCCTACCATGCATATGACTCACGAATCTGAGATTATGCGCACTGGGCAAGGATCATTAAGTGAGCTTCCTTGGTTGATTTTTAGTCTATGTATTGACATGTAAGGTCTATGTGAATATAGTAGCTGCATGTACCCCTTAGGCTTGGCAATAATCTAGGCATGGGACTGCTCGCCTATCATTGTTTTCTCTCGGTGCAGTTAACTATGGTGATTTACGAAACAATGCGCTTATATTCTCCCGGGCCATCCGTGACGAGAGAAACATCCGAGGAAATGAAGTTTGGGGACTTCACGATTCCAAAAGGTGTCAACGTCTGGCTCTCTTCCTCACTGTTGCATCAGGATCCGGCCAACTGGGGCAACAATGCCCACGACTTCCATCCAGAAAGGTTTGTGAATGGCATTTCTTCGACATGCAAGATTCCGAATCTGTTCACGCCTTTTAGGACGGGGATGCAAATTTGTGTTGGCCAGAACTTTGTGATAACAAAATTAAAGATGGTTCTGTCTCTCTAGCTGTCAAAGTTTACTTTCTCTCTCTCCCCAAACACAAACACGAAAAGTTGTAGTTGACAAAATAGCAGCATCATGTTCTCTTGTGGGAGGTCAGTAGGGATTACTTCCGTGTCAAAGCTAAGCTTAGTGACTGAAAAACTCTTGGCTTACTGGATGTCAATATATTTGACGGGCGGCTGTTCTTTGAACGCATCCAGCAATTCTCATAGAGATTTTCCACAGAAGGAAGTTCTTGTTTAATGCAAGTTAATTAGTGAGACAGCGTAAGGGACCATGAAGCCAAAACCGGGCATATTGGATGGTTATGGGCGTTTGTTCTCACCATCTTCAACTAAAAAGGCCAGAGCCCGAGTGAGAGCCAACAGAGCCAGAGCCGGAGCCAGAGCCAGAATCAAAGGCCAGAGCCCAAGCGAGAACCAGCAGAGCCAGAGTCGGAGCCAGAGCCAGAGCCTACGAGAGCCAGAGCCAGAGCCCGAGCTAATAACTATAACTAAGAGCATTTTGATGCCCCGAGACATATGGGACATCGTTGAAGAAAAGTCATTATGTATGCGACAAAAGGATACAAGGGATCATGGAATGAAGACGACATAAAAGGCACAGGACAAATTACAAGAGAAATTTCAAGGTATTTCCAAGACTTTACAACACAAGTCCGGATTATCCCGAAAATGGATCAAGGGGGAGTGTTGGAAATTATGATCCATTTTCTCTAAAAATATCTAGAAACTACTAACTTAATGATGAAGGCGAGAACCTTCTAGAATTGTTGAGAATGGAGATTGCTAGTTGAATCTAGAAGATTCACATGGGAATGCAAGCAAGCAAAAGCCAAGCATCAAAGAAAATCCTAGAACAAGCAAGAGAAGTCTAGAGAAGTCCATGCTTCAAGAGAAGTCTAGAATTCTCCATCTTATGTTAGTAGCTATTTGTAGAGAAGTCTAGAGACTTCCTTCACCTATTTTGGCAGCCTATATAAAGGAGAAGTGCTCCATATTTTGGGTAAGGGAGCTAACCATAAAAACCACACATGCTCCCTCACCAACACTTCCTTCAACTATTGTAAAATTATTTTATCCAACTAATGAAACTATCTCCCATATCCCATGTTCTTTATCCTTCAATTATCCTACATTGTCCCTTGTCCATCCTCTATCAAATATAAACTATACCATACTTCCGCGCACATTTAATTTTTTAACAACTGCAGATCTTCTGCACTCATGTGGGACATTTCTTAACTAGGAACTTCAGGCATCCCATAACCTCAAACTCTGTACTCTTGCTGCTTGGTGTTCATTATGAATGTAATGGACAAAGCCATGTACAAAATCCAGCCGAGAACACCTGAGTGGTAAGTGATTAGATGTGCAGTTTTGTTTTATACAGTGATTACAAACATGATTGTTCATTAAACTTTTCAAGTCTCTTGATGTTGCACTTGTCTTTTAGGGGAAGAAAAATAATGAAATTGATAGACGTGTTCATTCAAGCAAGAATAAGTACACTAATGCAGATATGTATAACACGCTGGCTGATACCCCTGAAAGATGTATAGATATTTACTTTTTGTTACGGAAAAATTTCTGAGTGTTTTTCAATGTTACCAATAAATGATGGATAGTTATTTACCTTTTCTCTAGTAACTTACCCAGACACAAGTTATACCCGTTGTTAAGTGCATAAAAATTCAGCGTTCTTTTAGAATACTAACTGCACAAACAAAGAAAAAGTTATTTACATATTCAACTGTCCGAATGACAGAAATTTTAGGCTTTAAGGAGAAGTCACATCTCAGGCATGGAACACTCAGTGATCGAAGTTCTCTCCCCTTTTTTCTTTTCTTTTTCGTTTTTCCTTTTCCTTTTCGATCTTTTTGGTTCTTCCCCAACCGGCCAGGCCATGTGGCAAATCTTTCACGCACCCGTCGTGGTCATGAACCCTCGCCGTCCTGCCTCCATAACCTCACTCGGTGGAGTTGTTAGCTGCATGAATCTCTATCTCTCTGCATGGAGCTTGCCTCCGTCGATTCACTCTAATGAAGCTAACTCAGCTCACGCGGCTTCCATGGCCGCAACAGCGGGCACTGGGTCCGTCGATCACTCAATTTTCAGAGCAACCTCTCATGCTTGGATATCCCCAGTGTCGTTCAGGGTCATCGGGTTGCGTTTGCCACTAATAGTCCAGCCCGTAACGAAGACTCAGATTGAACTGATCCACAGTCTCTCATGCTTGGACAGATCAATAAGAACAAGGGACTAATTAAGCGAGCATGCATGTTCTTGCAATTATTAAGGCCTTTTCACCCAGGTCCTAATTAGGTGAGAACGTGCATACCTCAAATCTGGACCCAAGGACGGTGCATCAGGGCACGCACTCAATGCTCGTTTGAAAAGATTAGTATTCGATGAGTAGAAGAGAATTGGAAGGGCAACCAACGTCGGTGGCCCCCTTAGGGCAAAGTTCGAGACATGGTTAGAATGTTGGTACCACTCGTTGTAAGCTAACCTGTCACCATTGTATAGCTAGATGAAAAATGAGATTAAAATCTCAGTGATCCATGTGTTTAATAAATAAGTCGAACTTAAACCACATATGAGTAAAGATTTCTTGAGATCGATATTATCCAATACAAATGCAGATTTTGAGTATTATACTTAATTATCTTTGGGCAAGGTTAGGGTTTATCAATAGTATATAATTTCTTCGGACAAACAAAAGTAGTAGACCGTAGCGCTCTCTCCTCATACACGAAAATGGGCTTCTATTCCTTAGGCCAAGGTAGGGGAAGAAAAGACTATGCTTTTACTTCAACATAAGCCATGCCTTCGACAGGTCATGGTGACTTTGTGATGGACGAAACACGTTCTTTTTTAAATGACTTAAGTTTCATTTGTTTCGAGAAAAACATTTTCGTCATTTTTTGGCGTTTGATCGTGAGAAAATGTTTCTCTACTCAATGGAAAATCCATACTTAAATTCAAGAAAGTGATTTATTATTTGAAAAATTGGAAATTATTTAAAAATATGATTAAATATTGATATTTGGACAAGAGGTTCTATGTTTGGACACGAGAACCCAATGCTTGCTCTTGAGCCATTGACAACCAATATAGATTTTGGTGGTTAAGGTTAGGTCCACCAAAGACCGTTGAGGCCAAACCCGAGTCCATAGAGGCTGGGCCTAGAGCATCAGTGCTTGGGCCCAAGTTTATAGAGGTTGGGCTTGGGACACCAACGCTTGTGCTTGGGACCTTAGTTTCTATGCCAAGGTCTATAGACGTTGGGCCCAAGACCCTAGTGCTCATGCTTAAATACCTAACTCCCATGCTTGGGTCCATTGAGGTTGGGCTTGAGACCTGGTGCATGTGCTTTGAGTACATCAAGGTTGGGCGTAGGTCTTTAGTGCTTGAGCCCTAGTCCATGGAAACCATGCTTGAGTTCACAAAGGTTGGGCTTGGAGCCAAGAGCCCTAGAGCTCATGCCTAGGTTCAAACCCATTGAGACTAAGCCTAAGACCCTAGTCCCTATGCCTAGGTCCTTGGCACCCCAGTTTAAGATCCTAGTGTCCATGATTGGATCCCTCACGCCTGAGCCTAGGTCCATTGAGGCTAAGGCCTAGGATTCTAGAGACTGTGCTTGGGATTGGGTCCCCAACGCTTGGGCCTATGTCCATTGAGGCTAGGCTTAGGACCTTTGACACCTAAGCTTATGTCCATGACACCCTAACCCCTATGTGTGCCCATGCCTAGGCTTGAGTCCCCAATGTTCGTGCCCATGTCCTTGCGCTCGAGATCGAGTCTATTGAGGCTAGGCCCCAAACTCCATGCTAGTGCATGGGTCTATCGAGGGTCAGGCCTGGGATCTTGGAGGTTGTGCCTTGGTCCTCAACGCTTAGGGCGAGGACCCCATGGTCGGGACCATATCTCCAAACCCTAGTGTCAATGCTTGGATATTCATTTGCTCATGCGCTAATCACTAATGCCTAAAAAGTGTAATTCTAACTAGAAAAGTTAGATCAAATTTTCTATACTAAGCAACAAAATTTTTTTTAGTTCATTTTTGAGTTTCAACCAAAATTTATTTTTGAATTTCAACTAAACATTAAAAAATATTATCATTTTTTTAGAAAAAATGACTTCTTAAAGAATATCTTTTAAAAGCTCTTTACCAAAACAAGAATATCTTTTAAAAGGTCATAATTTTTGCGAAATAAACAGGTCAATAAATTTTTCTAGTGATCCAAATCAATTCGTGGATGCTCATATCTTACGGGTATTTCTGACCGTGGCTTTTCACACAGCAAAAGCGTCCTGCCCCATTTGACAGCAATCAGTCACGGCCAGGCATCGATGCTCCTGTCCTGCGAAAGCCCCCGCGACAAGAATTCCTCGAAAGAGCAAATCATGAAAGCCCGTAACTTGCACACCCTCCCATCTACAAACCGTTGCGAAGGATATTATAGAAATGCAAATTTTCTTCATGTTCATGGTCGATTTTTCTCTTAAGATCAGGACCTTCTCACGTGTCTTAGGCTCCGTTCATTATGTAAAAGATAATTTAAAAGATATTTTTCAGATTTTTCAGCATATGTTTCATGAAGTCGGGAAAAACATTTGCCATCAACAGAAAAAAAAAAGTCTTTCAAAATAAAGAAAAATATTTTCCACTCTTGAGAAAGAGGAAAAAAATTTTCCACATCTTCTTTCACCTTACTTTCTTTTTCCAACTACCTTTTTTCTTTTATTGTATTATTTTCATAATTTTTTAAAATTGAGTTTTAATTATTTTTTATTCTTTTTGCTTTTTCTTCTTCTTCCTTGGCTACTCACTAGCCACAAGTGAGTTCGAGCCTCGCCACATGGCAAGACTCGAGTTCTCTTGTCGCTATCGCGAGGCTACTAGCTAAGAAAGAAGAAGAAAAAGAAAAAAAAAAAAAGAATAATATTTTTTAAAAATAAAATAAAAAAATTAAAAATTGATTTTAAAAGTAAAATAATTAAAAAATTATTGAAATGAGTGCATTGAGGAAAATATTTTCCTTACCAAACAGCAAAAAATATTTTTGATTTCATTTTAAGATTTCAACTGAACACCAAAAATGTGACGACCCGAGCGGCGGTGCGCGGGGAGGAGGGATGGCGGTGTGTCCGCGCCTCCGGTCCTCGGACGTGCGCAAGGGAAGGGGAAGGGATTCCTCTCCCTCTTGTCCCACATCGCTTAGGGAGGGGTTCTTGGGAGCCTTTATAAGGCTTGGGTTCCTTTAATTGTGTGACGCGTTTTAAAGCCGTGAGGACTCAGTGTCCAAAGCGGACAATATCACACAAGTGGGACCCGGGTTGTTACAAATGGTATCAGAGCCGACTCCCGACCGCGTGTGGGGCCACAACGAGGACGCTGTGCTCCCAAGGGGGGGAGAGTGTGACGACCCGAGCGGCGGTGCGCGGGGAGGAGGGATGGCGGTGTGTCCGCGCCTCCGGTCCTCGGACGTGCGCAAGGGAAGGGGAAGGGATTCCTCTCCCTCTTGTCCCACATCGCTTAGGGAGGGGTTCTTGGGAGCCTTTATAAGGCTTGGGTTCCTTTAATTGTGTGACGCGTTTTAAAGCCGTGAGGACTCAGTGTCCAAAGCGGACAATATCACACAAGTGGGACCCGGGTTGTTACAAAAATTTTTATCATTTGTTCGAAAAATGACTTTGTTGAAAAGTATTTTCTAAAGAGTCACATTTTTTTTTTTTTTTGTGAAACAAACAGTCTTAATTTTTTCTTTTTGCCATTTGATACATTTATCTAATTTGGTATATAATTAAAGAACTGCATAGCCCGAAATAGTATGAAAAGGAATTCGAGAAATCCTTGGGGTTTTATGTTCAGCATCAATGTTTCCCTTGAAATCAGATCCTCAAAAAGAGTCGATCAAGATTTATGAATTGAAACTGAAGAATGGATTCCCATTTTCTTTTTCATTCGTGATAAGGTCAGAAAAGAGAATAACCTGCATTTTCACCAAGCGAAATCACTGAAAATTTACGGATCGAAGAAGAACTTCAGAGTCACAAAAGCATGCCCAGAACAAATACCATCTGCTGTTGTTGGGAGATGGCAGCGGATGCGGGGCCCATAGTAAATGCATGTATATGTAAGGTCGCGTTTGGCGAGGGCGACCTCACTAATGCGATCGATCTGCTAAGTTCCTAGTTATTGCGTACGAGTCCTCGGAGAGAGCATTCCTTGGACCAATAAGTCATGGCAGTCGAGATAAGTCTGCAGGAGGGTGCTCTCTGGGGACACAGGCTGCAGAGATTGGAAGCAATGTTGACGCAAGACCCCGTCTCATGCGATGAGACGACGACCAAGGGCCTATTCACTGCTGTGGAACGAGGCCAAGTTGATGAATTCATCCGAGTCGTAGAACGTTACTGTTCCGAGGGCGACCGACGTCTGTGTCTGTGGGTCATTCGGAGCCCCTCCCGGAATTCATTGCTCCATATTGCCGCGAGCCTCGAGAGAGACGAGATGCTGAGAGCCATCGTCAACCACTTTCCCGACAATCTCTTAGCCGAGGAAAATTGCAGGGGAGACACTGCGCTTCATTTGGCCGTCAGGGCTGGAAGGGCCCCTGCTGCCCGACTGCTAATCGGCCGAGCATCGGACGATGGTCAGAGCGAGAGGCGGCGGAATCTCGTGCAAGTGAGAAATCGCAGGGGAAACACCCCGCTGCACGAGGCCGTTATGAACGACCGCCTTGAAGTGGTTGAGATCTTGATAGGTGAGGACTTGCAACCCGTGTATTGGAAGAACAAGGAAGGTAAATGCCCGATGACTCTGGCCGTCGAGAGAGGCAACTTGGAGAGAGGCAAATTGGGGGTTCTCGGGATTCTGTTGGCAAAGCCACTTGAGCCATCATGCATTCAAGGCGAGTCGCCCGTTCATGCGGCCGTCTTACACCGCAAACTCGGTAAATTCTACTCTTTTCGCAATTCTCGACGTCATCCGTTTGCACGATGCGAGAAGACATGGAAATTAAACCAGTTATGGTTTGGCACAAATCGGTTCTCGTCAACCTGGTCACGAAACGAGATGGAAATTAAACGAGTTATGGTTTATCGTGTTTATATTGAGGCATATCAACACATTTATTAAACCTGCCGTGTTCAGGCAAATTATATTAATGATATACCTGTGTTTCGACATGAAACGATTTACACGACACAACTCAAATTGCCAATCCTACTTTCTTCCTTATTTATTTATTATTATTTTTTAATTGGACTTTTTCTTTGTTCATAATGAAACGAAATCTCCTCCTACCATCTTTCTAATTGACAGTTTACAAATTTGCACATCCTCTATACATATATATTTTATGACCTAGGATACAGGTGTAGAAATTCGATTATTTGGAGACCTATGACACAATTACGGGCTTCATAAATCAATTAAGTCCAAACTTTCGACCTATGTAATTGGCCGAGATGTCAAGTAGTTTGCACACAATTTATGAGATTTGAATGGCTAACCTTTAGTTTGATATTTAAATGGTTTAAAACTTCTCATGCGTAGACTTGATTTTGGTCTAAGCTTAAAGTTTGGATATGTATATATACAGGGAGTTAAAATGAGGGGTCTAGGAAGATTGTAACCTTTATTTGATATCATGTGCATTTTATGAAATTATTATCAATTGTTCTAAAAGTTAAGCTATTAAAACAATATATATTTAAATAATTTTGTTTGGCACTTAATTTAGACATGCTGATGGAAATTTCGGAGAAAAATCCAAAATTTTTTGGATTGAAAGATGATGGACAGGGCACTCCGCTCCATTTGGCAGCATACATCAATTACTGTGACGGCATCAAATTCTTGCTTAAAGAATTCACCTCGAGTGCAGTCGAATATGATAGAGATGGCTATTTTCCTATTCACGTCGCTTGCAAAGAGGGTCATGTTCAAGCCATCAAGGAGTTGCTTCGGCAGTGGCCAAATCCGGTGGAGTTGATCAATCAACATGGACAAAACATCCTTCATGTCTGCGTCAAGCACGGAAGAATCCAGGCAGTGAAGTACATACTCGGGAATGCCGACCTTGAGAAGCTTATCAACGAGAGAGACAACGACGGGAACACTCCTCTGCATTTGGCCACATTGCCGTGGCACCCCGTGGTTCTGCTTGATCTCGTGCTGGACAAAAGAGTTGATTTTAAGCTTCTGAACAACGAATGCTTGACGGCTCACGACTACGCGAGAGAGCAAATGCAAAGAACGGATTCTATGATTCGAAAGGTGCGCACTCACTAGAAACTCCAAAATCAAACATTAACAATCACAAAATTAAGCAAATCTTTTCTATCTTCATGTGGTATGTACGACGACTCCCAATTACAATGACCCCGTGTTTTCTTGTTTGGCCCATGCCTAGGCATTATCCTCAATGATTTTGAAATGTGTCGAGGCACCTGGAAGTATTGATTTGGCAATCCATAAGTCAAGATATCGAGATATTTTGGCGGAATATACAGTCCGCTCTCTCCAAACCGGAGGTATATTTAGGGTACAGACAGATGCTCGTTCGATTGTCGCCACGCTCGTGGCAACCGTGACCTTTGCGGCTGGTTTAGCGGTTCCTGGAGGTTTCATCGAGAGTTCTGGAGCTAACCCAGGAATGGCTACAATGCTGAACAAGGGTATGTTCCAGGCTTTTGTCATTTGCAACACCATCGCGATGTATACTGCCGTGGGCGTGGTTTTCTTGTTGTCTTGGGCACAACTTGATGACTCTTACATTGCTCTATCTGCCCATATAATGGCAATGGAGGGGCTGTTGGTAGCTCTTGGAACAATGTCTCTAGCATTTATGGCCGGTGGCTACTTGCTCGTAAGCAAGCTCACTTGGCTCGCCTCTCTCGTCCTGTTGATCGGAGCTGGTGCCCTATGCCTTCTCTGCAGTCTGCACCTGACAATGTACGCTTGTTTCCTTGTAAATAACCGCTATGTCCGCAAAATAATCCTCTATCTCATCCGCCTAGGAGTCATGTTATCGAGACTTGTGGCTCACTTCCCCGATTTCCTACAAGATGAAGACTTGCAACTTGCAGGCAAGAATGGAACAAGGACAACTTGTTGGAATTTTGTTTGTTAAAACAAAATGGGTGCTTTTACTTTGTCCCACATAGAAAAGGTGGGAGCAAGTGGGTCAGTTTAAATATGTGGGATTTCCTTTTGTAGTTAAAGGAGTAATTAGGTGGGGGTGGGCCCCACCATACTCGCGTGCGGGTGCGCGAATAATTGCGCGATTATTTGGCGCACTTTGCACGCCTGCGCAACCCGCGGTTTAATTAGCATTAATCCCTTGATATTTATTTTTTATTTTTTGGTTTAAATGTTGCCATTTAATTTGAGAATTCCGGAAATGAAATATAAATGAAAATTCGAAATTCTATTTAAAAAAAAATTATTCCGAATTTTATTTGTGTCTTTTCAAGACAACCTTTGAAAAAATTACTTATTCGGTTTTGCAACATTTTCCGAAAGGTTGCAATTGTTCGGTTTTCGACTTCTTCCGAAAAGTCGCGGTTGTTTATACGAACAATTTTCCAAAGGTCGTGTTTGTTCATTATTTGACAGTTTTTCACGAATAGTTGCAAGACTGTTTCATATATATATACTTGTCAATTTTCGGAAGAAGTGTGTGGTCATTTTTCGAGTCTTCCTTCTGAAAAAAAAAAAAAAAACAGCAGCCAATTTTTCGATTGTTTCTTAGAGAGACCCTGGAGAAATACTAGAATTGCTATCTAGTATTCTCATCCGAGACTTTGTTGTATCCTGGAGGATTTTTGCCGGTGACCATTAGCAACATTGTGGGGCAAATAAATCCTTAAAGAAAGTGATATCACGCCTCAAAGTCCGAGTTGTTTTACTCGATCCGATTTCATTGTTCAACCCATTTCAAAACATATTTTCCCAACACAACTAGGACGTCGAATGGGAATCCCCTAGCCACTTAGCCTCTGTCCAGTGGTACTTAGCCTTGCCAATCAATTCGAGGCAAACTTTTATTTATGTCGCCTATCTTATCCATGTTGAGCTTCTTTGCTTTACATGTCGTGTGGTCGAGTTTCAAGAATCCAGTTGTAATTGATGGAGACAGCCTTCTCTTTCCTTTTGGTTGACCGTGGAAAAACCGCACCGTCCTTGCTTGCCTGGGTGGTAAATAATGGAGACGCTGTTATTTCACTCTATATACGGATGTGTAACTATCGGTCTACTTGGGTGTGGCGTTGTATGGTACATACGAGTAAATCACAATTGAACCTTGCTGAGTCATAAAGAATGGTAAAGAATGGTTTCTTTTTCACTGTAGTTCACCTTTTGCTGTGTTCTGTCATAAAACCAGACGAGTCACAGGGGAGAACATGAGGACAACCTCAACGACATTAATCATTTACAAGTACGTTACCGAAAGAGGACAGGACGAAATGAGTATATAATGAGGAGATGGGCAGATGAGTCCAAAGAATGTCCCATCAAAAGGTTGGACTGCATTTGTGATCAATGCTTTGATTCTTGCTGTGGAACCCCGTTTACGGATGATAAGGCATGTCAATGGGGGAAAGAACTGGTTCAATGAACACCATGAACGTGCACAATCTAGTTACCTACACGTCCGTTTCGAAAACGGGGAATTACAATGACGAGGGAATTGTAATCAGTTCATATTGTTGTACAAGATTTTTGAAGTCACTGTTTAGTCTGATTGCTAGCTTGGATTTATTGCCATTCTTTTAGTCCAGGTTTAGTTTTTTATTCCAAAAAAGTGAAAGGTAACAATCCTAAGGAAAAAAAAAGTGTCAAAAAAATCTTAAAACCTATTACATTTATGCGAATTGAGTCATAAACCTTTTAATGGTGCACAATCTTAAACTTTTTGACTTGGTGCCAATTTAGTCCTCTGGCTAATCTTGGTCAGATATTATTGACATAGATGTCGGCTAACTTACATGGTGGCACTAGCTGGATAATTTTTAATAACATTTTAATAATTTTTCAATTTTTCCCTTTTAAATCTTTTTTCCTCTCATTTCTTCTTCCTTTTGTCGGTGACTGGGCACTGGCATATCAATAAGAATAGGGGACTAATTAAGCGAGCATGATCGATAAGAGCAAGTTGCGGGTGCCAACAATAGTCTAGCTAGTATCGAAATCTGATATTGAACTGATCTCCAGCCGTTAAGGCCTAATTTGACAGATCAATAAGAACAGTGGACTAATTAATTAAGCATGCCCTTGCAATCATTGAGGCCTTTTCGCAGGTCCTAAATGGGAGAGAATGTGCATACCTCAAATGAGGTAGGCAAACTCAACGCTCGGTTGAAAAGACTAGTCTTGAATTAGTAAAAGAGGGTGGAAAGGGCGACCAAAATTGGCGCCCCCGTTAGGACTTACCATAGGAGTTCAACACTCGTGGTGGCCAAGATGTTCGTTTTGAACCATAACTACAGCTCACCGTACTGCCAGATGCAAGGTGGAGTAAAATCTAAGAGCCCGTTTGGTTCGGTTTTTGGGGAATGCATTTGCAGAAATGCAAATACCTTTGGGTAAATGGGGTTTTCTGAAATGCAAATGTCGTTTGGTAAAATTTGCATTGAGAAACAACTTTGGCCAAAATACCGTTTTGTAAAATTTACATTTATAATTAACTTTTATTAAATTAAAAAAGAAAAAATATGTTTATATTTTTTATATAAATATATTTTTATATAAAAAATATAAACATATAAACATAAAATATATTTATTAAACATAAAAAATATATAAAAATAGATATATTTATATAAATATATATTTATATAAAAGCAATCTGAGAAAAAAAATATATGTTTATATTTATAAATTTATTTATTTATTTATTAAACATAAAATATATTTATATAAAAAATGGATATGTTTATATCTATATAAAATATATAAAATATATATTATATTTTTTTAATAAATATATATTTATTAAACATAAAATATAAAAAATAGATATGTTTATATTTTTTATATAAAAAATAAACATAAAATATATGTTTATATATTTATACCGGACCGCCATGAGTCGGCGGCGAACCTGAATAAAAAATATGTTTATGTTTTTTATATAAAAATATAAAAATATAAACATAAAATATAAAAAATAGATATGTTTATATATTTTTATAAAAATATAAATATATTTATATTTATTTTTATTTTTATTCGGGCGACCGATTGGCTTCTCCACCGGAGAGATGAATAATACCGGAAGTTACATCCCGAAGATGCAACTTGCCAAAGGACCTCAAGAGCTGCATTGGGCTAAAGGCCCTTAGAGCCACTTGGAGATGCAATTGCATCTCGCCAAAGTCGTGCAAAAAAACGAACCAAATAGCTTTGCATTTGGCCAAGGGACTTTAGAGCCCAAATGAGCATTCCAAATGCTGAACCAAACAGGGCCTAAGTGATCCATAAATGAGTAAGGATTTCTTGAAATCGATGGGCGAGTAGAAGCTCATACTTCTGACTGAGGGGCTCCATATCCCTTGGAATAAATCTTAACCAGATTGATGGGGTAGACATAAAGGATCACATGAAAATAAGAAAATGAGAATTCGCGTGTTTTTTTCTTATTGTCCAGTGTAAATCTTATTGTTTCGAAGTCACTACATAGATACCTTTGCTTGCCCTCACATTTGGAACGAAAAGAGCTATGCTTGAGCGAATGTAATGAATGCGTGGTGAGGCGGGAAGATGCTAAACATGTAGAATGGATAAGTGTATGGAAGAAGTGTTTGGGGGGAAGTGTTTTGATGGAGAATGTGTTATGGGATGCGTTTGAATGAACGCAAGAATAGGATAGATGAAGTTCATTGCACAAAAAGGAATGATTCACCAGCTAAAAATAAAGAATTGGGGGTGCACTACCAACAAATTGGATAAGAACCAAAAGGAAAGTCACTCACTTGAGAGGAATTCTCATGTATTCATCAAATTTCTAAATTTATACATTTGATAATTCACCTTTATTTATGAAGGAACTAAGGCGTAGGAACCTGGCAACATTAAAGACATGGGAACTAGCCAAAAACATATGGGGATAATATTCGTACTGCAATTCACATCCTAAGAACAGTGCTCCAAGGCATGTAGGTGTACTTATGAAAAAAGTCATGAACCTATTATACGGATGCTAATTCAGTCATGACTTTTCAATGACCAATTTAATCATAAACCTTTTAACAACTTATCAATGTAGTCATTTATGGCAATTTTGGCCGAAAAACGCTGACATTGACATCGACTATTTTACATGGTACGACTATTGTTGATGTGGACAAAGTCAATAATTGCATTAAAAAAATTCTAATTTTTTTTAATTTATCTGATTTTTAAGTTTTTTTTATAGCTTTTTTTTTTAATTGTTGGGTTGCAAGGGTAAATTGAAAATTTGAGATAATTTTCAAAAAATTGGCAAACATTGTGTACGTCATTGCCAACCGTACATGGTAGGGTTGGCGTCTATGTTAGTAATTGCCAACAAAAATTGGTTGGAAGAACTAAATTAATAAGTCATCAAAAGGTTTAGAACTAAACTTACTAAATTAAAAAGTTTAGGATTGAATTGGGATCCGTACAATGGGTGTCGGACTTTTTTGGCAATTTTCCCAAGGCATATATTCAATGCTATTTGAAAAGATTTGTTTTGGATCAAAACAACAATGTTGGAAAGGGTGATTGACAACGTCAACCCCTCTTAGGCTATGTTTGATCGTTTGGATTTCTAATTAGGATATAACTGGATAGGATAAGATATGAAATATTGTGATTTTTTTATATCCTATCTACTCGCAATATTAAAGTCGGATATATTTACATAATATCATATACATTTTTCTTAAATATAAATGGCATATCATTGTAAATGAACCTAAAATTTTATAAACGGAGATGGAAAATCTCCGTGATATATTTTTATTTTCTTTTTCCTCTCTTTTAAATTATTTCTTTATTATTTCCTTTTCCCCCTTTCATCGGTCTTTAATAAAATTTTATCAAATAGTAAACCGTACTAACATACCTAAAATACAAAAATACCTAAAATATATAATAAATATAATATATAATTTATAGATTGAATGTTTATTATAAGATATAATTAAAGTTGAATATATAAATTAAAATAAGATTAAATTAAAAAATATTTTTTATTTGTAATTTGTAATTTCTTAAATTATAATTCAAATATTATTTATATTGAAATATAATTTTTTTTTAATTTAAGAAATTTATTATTTGAGAAAAATAACTTTCCTATTATAGACATTAGAAATCCTATCTACTTTTATCCCACCTCCCCATGTGATAATTTTATCTGACCTATATCCCCTTATATCCGACTTTATTCTATCTTAAATAAGCATCAAAAGTACGATAGAATAAATTATATTATATCTCGAATTTTATCATGACTGCCAAACGTAGCTTTAGGGCTTACTATAGAGTTTCGCACGGATGGTCAAAATGTTTGTTTGAGTCATAGTTACTGCTAGTTTGAGCAAGCATCGTACCATTAGATGCAAGTTGGAGTAATGCTGAAGTCACCCATGTGTTTGGTAAAATAATTGACTTTTTTTTTTCTTTTCTCTTCTGTTTTATTGTTGGTAGATGAAGGTTGCTGGATCTTCATCTTTGGTCGGCAATCCTTGTTAGCCAATTGTGAAAAAAGAAAAAGAAATGAAAAATAAAATATTCATAAAACTTTTAAAAAAATTGAAAAAATTGTCAATGTCAGCGTCGACTATACATAGCAAGTTCAGTGTCCATATGAGCTATTGTCGGGGAAAATTGGCTGAAAATACTAAATTGACAAATTGTCAAAATGTTTTTGATTAAATTGGTTGAATTGAAATGTTTAGAATTAAACTGGAATTTGTATAATAGATATAAGAATTTTTTGGTTATTTTCTCAAGGCATGTACCCAATGATATTTCAAAAGATTAGTTTTGGATAAGAAGAACATGGTTGGAAAGGATACCAACATAGGTGACCCCTCTTAAGGCATACTATAGAGTTTCACATCGGTAATCAAAATGTTCGTTTTGAGTTATAGTTATTACTTGTTTTGAGTGAGTGTCGTACCACTGAATGCAAATTAGAGTAAAGTCGTAGTGATCCATGTGTTTGGTAAAACAAGTTGAACCTATGCCATAGATGAAATGGGATTTCTTGAGATTGAGGAGCGATTAAGAGATTCAAACCTATGATAAGGGGGCTCTAAATCCCTTGGAAGTAAACCTTAATCAACTCGGCCAACAACCTTGGTGGTCCTTGAAAGTATTCATAGCATGAGAAAAAAATGGATAGATTAATTTGGTGGAAATAATGAATCACACGAAAAATAGTGAGAATTTGTGTGTATTTTTCCTTATTATCTAATATAAGTCTCAATGTTTTCCAAGTCACTGTAAAGATACCTTGCTTGCCCTCGCATTTGGAATGAAAATAGCTATGCTTGATCCGATGTAATGCATGGTGAGGATTAGAGGATGCTAAACGGGTAGGATGGATAAGCGTATGGAAGAAGTGTTTGCGGGAAAGTGTTAAAATGGAGAATGTGTTATGGGGTGCGTTCAAATGAAATAAGGATGGGATAGATGAAATTCATCATCAAGGTATAAAGGAATGATCCATCAGCTAAGGATAAAAGACTCGAGGCTCACTTCCAACAAATTTGATAAAGAATCAAAAGGAAATTCGCTCACTTGACAGGAATTCTCTTGTATTATAAAGATGTGAAAATTAGTAAACACAATAAAGACTTAGGAACTAAATCATGTATTAAAAATGAAAACTTGAAGTTTTGACTGTCCAACCTCGCGAATCAACTGCCAATCGTGGCCATCATTCTGCATTCGCTCTTCGAATTGTAGAAGCTTTTTTCTTGGACGTCTTAGACCCGTTGGAGTAACTTGTGGCTGAAATTCCCACTTGCTTGAATAATTAATGAACGAGCTTGATTAATTGATGAGGCTTAAGTTAGGATTGTGAGTTGATCAATGGAAATCCCAAGTTCTGATGATGCGCCTGCATCACGATGATTATGACCCCAGGTTTGATGGCATGAGGTTCATTGAAATACTTGTCAATACTCATACATGATACGATGGATATCATATACTAATCAAGATCGCTATTCATATGACTCTTAAGTCCTGCTTATAAGAGTAAATTTGCGAATTGATATTTCCTTATCTATAGTACCGTTTGATGTACAATGGCTTTGGCATGGAAAGCAAATTGAACACGAAGACTCCATTTGTTTTGTAGAGAATAAATGATTTAGAAAAAAATCTCTTGAAATTAATCGCTTGTATTGTTTTATATTATTAGTTAATAAAAAATATTTTCATTTTTCTAAAAAAAATCTTCTTATGCAAAAAATAAATGGATCAGTAAAATTTACTAGTGATCCAAATCAGTTCGTGGTTGCTCATCTTCCGGGTATTTCTAGCCGTGGGCAAAAGAACACTTCAAGTACCAAAACTTGGCACAAGGTCATACTTAAATGCTAAAAGTTAGGAAAGTGACACTTAAATGCTATTTTTTTTTTTTTAAATGGGACACTTGAGTATCACATCCGGCGAACTTTGTCGGAAATCCTACGTGGTAATTTTTTTATTAATTTTGTTTGCTTATGTGGCATGCTGGAAGGCTGACTCAACAAAGAAACACAAAAATGACGTTGTTTTGGTACCATTCGGATTTTAATATAAAAATTAATTAAATTTAATTTAAAACCAAATTTTTTATTAAAAAAAAAAGGGAAGAAGGCAGTTGGTAATTGAGGGCTCAACCCTCACCGTTGTCGCCTCCTCGCTATCACTAGAAAGGTGGGGGCACGTTGAGCCTTGGCTAGGGGCTGGCAACCCTAGCCGTCTAGCAGTGAGGGCCTGCGAACCCTTGCCCAGATTTGGGGTGAGGGTCGCGGCCCTCCCCTAGATCCGGTGAGGGCTAGCAACCCCGTTGACCCTCCCCTACCTTTCTAGCAACAGTGGGGAGGTGGTGGCGGCAAGGGCTGAGTCCTCAGCCGTCGGCTACCTTCTTCCTCTTTTTTTTTTTTTAATACATTTAATTAAATTAATTTTTGTATTAGTTATTTACCCACGTTAGTGTGCAAAACGAGGTCATTTTGCACTTGGCTTCCCACTTCAGTGTGTAAAATGATGTCGTTTTACACTTGACTTATCGGAAAATCACCACGTTAGCGTTTTGGCTGGATTTTCTCGCTGTTAACACTTAACTGATTAATTTTGCTATGATTTTGACACTTAAGTGTCATTTTCCTAACTTTTGGCACTTAAGTATTCATTTGTGTAAAGTTTTGACATTCAAGGTGTACTACACTCTCTAGCCGTGGTTGTGCACACGGCAAAAGCGTCCTGCGCAATTTGACAGCTAGAGAGTCACGATCAGGCATAGATGCTTCTGTCCCGCGAAAGCCCCCCGCGACATTGTAGGAGGGCTCTTAAGCTTATTCCTTGGGTGATTGATTAATAATTACGACTTATAAAAGAGATTTACTCCTGAAACATGAGATATGAATTCTTCAAAAAAGCAAATGCTGAAAGTCCGTAACTTGCACGCACTCCCATCTTCAAACCGTTCTATGAACTCCGTAGGATATATCATAGGATATATTGTAGAGTCAATGCTAATTACTTTAAAAGCAAACGAAATGCGAATTTCCTTCATGTTCGCAATTGATTTTCCTCTCAAAATCATGACCTTCTCACATGTTTTAATCTTTCCTTTTTGTGATTTGATACATTTCTCTAATTTGGTATATAATTAAAGAACTACATTGCATAGCATAGTATGAAAAGGAATTTGAAAAATTCATTGGATTTTACGTTTAGTAAGACGTAGCAATGTTTTATTTGAAATCATATCCTCAAAAAGTGTCAATCAAGACTATGAATTGAAACTGAAGAATGGATTCCTATTTCTTTTTCATTTGTGTTAAGGTTAGAAAAGAGAGAAGCTTGCATTTTCGTCAAGCAAAATCACTGAAAATCTACGGATTGAAGAACTTCAAAGTCACAAGAGTCATGCATCTGCCTTTGCTTCGAGATGGCGGGCGATGCGGGGCCCATATGATTTTGAGGGGCTTAATCTGACGGCGTCCATAGTAAAATGCATGTATATATAAGGTCATGCTTGGCGGGTGCGACCTCACTAATGCGATCGATCTGCTAAGTTTTTTTTTTTTTTTTTTTTTTTTTTAAATTTTTTTTAATTTTAATTTTAATTTTTTATTATTGCATGTAAGTCCAAGGGGAGAGGCATTCCTTAGACTAATAACTCATGGCAGTAGAGATAAGTCTGCAAGAAAGTGCTCTCTGGAGACAGAGGCTGCAGAGATTGGAAGCGTCATTGACGCTAGACTTCGTCTCATGCGATGAGACGACGACCCAGGACCTATTCACTGCTGCGGAACGAGGCCAAGTTGATGAATTCTTTGGAGTCATAGAACGTTACTGTTCCGAGGGCGACCGACGTCTGTGTCTGTGGGTCATTAAAAGCCCCTCCCGAAATCTATTGCTCCATGTCGCCGCAGGCCTCGAGAGAGATGAGATCTTGAGAGCCATCGTCAACAACTTTCCCGACAATCTCTTAGCCGAGGAAAATTGCAGGGGAGACACTGCGCTTCAGTTGGCTGCCAGGGCCGGAAGGGCCCCTGCTGCCCTATTCCTCGTCGGCCGAGCATCGGACGTTGGTCAGAGCGAGAGGCAGCGGAATCTCGTGCAAGTGAGGAATCGCAGGGGAAACACCCCGCTGCACGAGGCCGTTATGAACGACCACCTTGAAGTGGTTGAGATCTTGATAGGTGAGGACTTGCAACCAGTGTATTGGAAGAACAAGTAAGGTAAATGTCCAATGACTCTGGCCGTCGAGAGAGGCAACTTGGGGGTTCTCGGGATTCTGTTGGCAAAGCCACTTGAGCCATCATGCATACAAGGCGAGTCGCCCGTTCATGCGGCTGTCTTGCACGGCAAACTCGGTAAATTCTACTCTTTTCGCAATTCTCGACGTCATCCGTTTGCACGATGCGAGAAGACATGGAAATTAAACCAGTTATGGTTGGGCACAAATCGGTTCTCGTCTACCAGATCACGAAACGAGATGGAAATTAAATGAGTTATGGTTTGTCGTGTTCATATTGAGGCATATCAACACATTTATTAAACCTGCAGTGTTCAGGCAAATTATATTCATGATATACCTTTGTTTTGACATAACGATTTACCCAACACAACTCGAATCGCCGATCCTACCTTCCTCCTCCTCCTTCTTCTTGTTTTTTTTTTTTTTTTTTTTTTTTTTTTTTTTTTAAATTGAACTATTGCTTTGTGCCGTATGAAACAAAATCTCCTCCTACCATATTTCTAATTGACGGGTTACAAATATGCACATCCTCCATATATATATATATATATATATATATATATATATATATATATATATATATTTCATAACCTATGATATAGGTGTAGAATTCCATTATCTAGAGACCAATGAAACACTTTCGGGCTTCATAAACCAATTAGGTCTAAACTTTTGAGCTGTGTAATTAGCTCCAATGTCAAGTAGTTTGCACACACTTTATGGCATTTGAATGGGTAAACCTTCAGTTTGATATTTAAATGGTTTAAAACTTCTTCTCATGTGCAGACTGGATCTTAGTCTAAGCTTAAAGTTTGGATATGTACATGGAGGTAAAATTGGGGGGGGGGGGTCTAGGAAGATGGTAACTTAGATCCTTTTATTTGATATCATGTGCAATTTTATGAAATTATTATCAACTGTTCTAGAAGTTAAGCTATTAAATGATATATATATATATATATATATATATATATATATATATATATATATATATATATATATAAATGATGATTTTTTCTGGCGCTTAATCTAGACATGCTGAGGGAAATTTCGGAGAAAAATCGAAAATTGTTTGGATTGAAAGATGATGGACAGGGCACTCCGCTCCACTTGTCAGCATACATCAATTACTGTGACGGCATCAAATTCTTGCTTAAAAAATTCACCTCGAGTGCAGTCGAATATGATAGAGATGGCTATTTTCCGATTCATGTCGCTTGCAAAGAGGGTCATGTTCAAGCCATCAAGGAGCTGCTTCGGCAGTGGCCAAATCCGGTGGAGTTGATCAATCAACATGGACAAAAACATCCTTCATGTCTGCGCCAAGCACGGAAGAATCCAGGCAGTGAAGTACATACTCGGGAATGCCGACCTTGAGAAGCTTATCAACGAGAGAGACAACGACGGGAACACTCCTCTGCATTTGGCCGCCACATTGCCGTGGCACCCCGTGGTTCTGCTTGATCTCGTGCTGGACAAAAGAGTTGATTGTAAGCTTCTCAACAACGAATGCTTGACGGCTCTCGACTATGCGAGAGAGCAAACGAAAATAACGGATTCTACGATTCGAAGGGTACGCACTCACTAGAAACTCCAAATCCAAACATTAACAATCACAAAATCGAGCGAATCTTTTCTATCTTCATGCGGTATGTACGACAACTCCCAATAACAATGACCCCGTGTTTTCTTGTTTGGCCCATGCCTAGAGATTACCCTCAGTGATTTTGAAGTGTGTCGGGGCACCTACAAGTATTGATTTGGCAATCCAGAAGTCAAGAAATCGAGATATTACGGCAGAATCTAAAGTCCGTGCTCTCCAAACCGGAGGTGTATTGAGGATACAGAGGGATGTTCATTCGATTGTCGCCACGCTCGTGGCAACCGTGACCTTTGCAGCTGGTTTAGTAGTTCCTGAAGGTTTCATCGAGAGTTCTGGAGCTAACCTAGGAACGGCTACAATGCTGAACAAGGGAATGTTCCAGGCCTTTGTCATTTGCAACACCATCGCAATGTATACTGCCATGAGCGTGGTCATCTTGTTGTCTTGGGCAGAATTTAGTGACTCTTACCTTGCTCTAACTGCCCATATAATAGCAAAGGAGGGGATGTTGGTAGCTCTTGGAACAATATCTGTAGCGTTTATGGCCGGTGGCTACTTGCTTGTAAGCAAGCTCACTTGGCTCGCCTCTCTCGTCCTGTTGATCGGAGCTGGTGCCCTATGCCTTCTCTGCGGTCTGCACATGGCAACGTACCCTTTTTACCTGGTAAATTCCCGCTATGTCCGCTACATAATCCTCTATAGCATTCGCCTATGGGTCATGACATCGAGACTTGTAGCTCGCTTCCCTGATTTCCTGCAAGATGAAGACTTGCAACCTGCATGCAAGAATGGAACAAGGACAACTGGGACGTCGAATGGGAATCCCCCGGTCACTTAGCCTCTGTCCAGTGGTACTTATGAAAGACGCAAATTGCGTAACCCCAAGATCTCCATAACTAAAACTAGAACATGCATAATTGAGTAGAAAGATTAACGCATCTGTTTTGGGATCCATTGTTCTTGAAGCGGAAGTGGAAACACAATGTTCCACGCGCAAGTCCTTCTCCTCTATTACCCTTCGTATCACTGGCTCAATGAGGCGGCCCCCTCACGTGTAGCGTTAGGTAAACGCCCCTTAGGTGAGGATACATGTGAGTATTAGGGTTAGAGGAGAGACTTGAGCACTATTTATAGAGTTTCCAGCCAGTCTCTCTTATTACGGGCCAGGCTCAACTCGGCCCACACTAACCAGCCTATATTAGATTAATTAAGAAACCTACTATCTCACCTTAGACCAAACCCCGTAAAACGATAAACGTTAAAGGGTAAATTATAATATCAATTAATGTAGTCCACAATTAGAAAAAATCTTACATTCTTCCACTTGGACTATATTAATTGAAATCGTACTGTATGTGCGCACATTGGTCCAGAGATAATTATTAATAGTTAATCCTATCCCATAAAGTCTTAAATACCGAATCATGGCGGTAACTGCATGTATATACACAGAGTCTTCCATGGTCACGAATATTCTCAACTTTATTGATATGGATTCAATATGGTAGTGTGGCAAATGGATAACATCTCTCATAGAGAGATCTCATTTGTCAGTCACCATTCTCTTAACTTTAGACGTCACAAAAACTTGTGCCACTAGAGAATGCTTTATGATTCCAATGAACCCACATATGTCTTGTCCTTATGGTTAACCCTTCTTTATGTATCATAAGACATATGCACAAGACTAATAACCGGATGCCCGGACGCCCCTAGCCTTCACTCAAGGTTTAAGCAATACCTTTGAGACTTTCAACAATATATATATATCAAAGTGTTACTAAATTGTAACAAAACAGATGTAAAATTTATTCAAGGAAAAATAAAACATAGTTCCCACTAAATAACAGCATCCCAAAATGCTCATAGGCCCATATTAATGACATGTCGATCAAAAACACACGGGCGTAGGCTTGTAGTTAGTGGATCCGCAATCATATTATCTGTAGGAATATAATCCACTGCAACGTCAACATTCTGCACTGATTCCTTTATAGTCAAAAACTTGACCTCCATGTGTTTAGACCCCTTGAGATTTCTATTGTTATTAATAAACAAAATTGCAGAGTTATTGTCACAATATAACTGTATGGGTCTATCCACAAAATCAAAAACTGATAACTCCCTAATAAGGTTTCGGAGCTAAATAGCTTGAGTAGCAGTTGAAAAACATGCTACAAACTCCGTTTGTATGGTAGAAGAAGATATGGATTTCTGTTTTTCGCTCTTCCATGATACTGCACCTCCTGCCAACATAAATATGTAACCTGTCGTTGACTTCTTATCATCTTGACAACCAGCAAAATTTGCATCTGAATAGCCTGCTAGTTGCAAGTCTGGAATATGTCTATACATCAGCATATAATCTTTTGTTCTCTTTAAGTACCTTAAAACCTTCTTGGCAGCAATCCAGTGATCGTGTCCTAGAAGCCCTGTTGCAAAAGCAATATCTGGCCTAGTGCAAACTTGAGCATACATGATGCTTCCAAGCGCACTAGCATAAGGTACATCCTTCATTTGAGCTTTCTCAAAATCTGAATTAGGGCATTGTGAAAGACTCAATTTATCACCCTTAACAACATGAGCAATTCCTGGTTTGCAATCTTACATATTAAATCTTTCTAAAATGCGATCAATATATGCCCTCTGAGATAAACCCAATGAACGGCGTGAGCGATCCCTATGGATCTCAATGCCAAGAACAAAAGACGCCTCACCAAGGTCTTTCATATCAAAAATTTTCGATAACATCTGTTTTGTCTCATGCAGTAAACCAATGTCACTACTAACAAGCAAGATATCATCTACATAAAGTATAAGAAAAATATATTTCCTCCCACTGACCTTGGTGTATATGCACTGATCTACTTTGTTCTCAATAAATCCAAATGAAGTAACAACACTATAAAACTTGAAATACCACTGTCTAGAAGTTTGCTTAAGGCCATAAATAGACTTTTTCAATCTACAAACAAGCTTATCTGAGTCATCTACTACAAAACCTTCAGGCTGCACCATATAAACTTCCTCGTCAAGGTCTCCATTTAGAAAAGCAGTCTTAACATCCATCTGGTGTAACTCCATATCGTAATAAGCTACCAATGCCAAGATTACTTTAAAGGAATCTTTAGAAGAAACTGGAGAAAATGTTGCTTCATAATCTATTTCTTCTCTTTGAGTGAAACCCTTAGCTACCAGTCTGGCTTTAAAATTTTCAATCTTTCATTTGGAATCCCTTTTAGTCTTGAATACTCATTTGCAACCAATAAGTTTACAACCTTCAGGCAATTCAACAAACTCCCAAACACCATTATGTTTCATAGATTGCATCTCATCTTTCATCGCATTTAACCACAAATCTGATTGAGGACATGAGATGGCATCAATATAAGTCACAGGATCAACAACACAGCCTATATCATAATCATGCTCTCCCAGGTAGATTAGATAGTCCGGTGGTATAGCTGAACGTCTTTATCTAGTTGATCTTCTGAGTGGAGCTACTTCAACCTCATTCTGAATTTGAGGGGCTTGAGGAATGTCATTAGGAACTGTCTCAACAATAGGATCATGGGCCACAACAGGCTTAGTTTGTGGCGTAAGAGGCTCCATAATTGTCTGCACAGGATGAAACAGGGATCTAGTAATCCCCACCATACTATCATCTTCAATAGCTTGTGAGAAGCTACCATTTTCAGCTACATCAAATTCCAGAAATTTTGCAGTCTGAGATTCCACAATTCTTGTACCTCCATTAGGGTTATAAAACCGATACTCCTTTGAATGATCTGGGTAAGACACGAAGTAACACTGAGTAGTTTTGGAATTCAGCTTACTCAATGTTGGATTATATAACTTCACTTCTGCTGGACATCCCCAAACTTTAAGATGATTCAAGCTAGGTTTACGTCCAGTCCACAACTCAAAAGGAGTCAATGGAACTGCTTTAGTAGGAACACGATTTAGAATATAAAGAGCTGTTTTCAAAGCTTCTTCCCATAGAAAATTAGGTAAATTGGTCCTACTAATCATACTTCTCATCATGTCCATAAGAGTACAATTTCGCCTTTCAGCTACACCATTTTGTTCAGGACTTCCGGGCATAGTAAACTGACCTATTATCCCAGAATCCTCTAAGTATTTAGCAAACCGCCCTTTAAGTTGGCTAGCATCACCGTGCCTACCAAAATACTCACCACCACGATCAGATCTGACAATCTTAATAACTTTTCCCAACTGTTTCTCCACTTCAGTCCGAAAAATCTTGAATTTATGAAGAGACTCGGACTTTTCTTTAATCAAGTATAAGTATCCATATCGAGAATAGTCATCAATAAATGTGATGAAATAAAAATTTCTGCACAAAGTAGCTGTGTATGGTCCACTAATTTCAGTGTGAATAATCTCCAATAAGTCTGAATTTCGTACAACATATTTCTTCTTTATCTTAGTCATCTTATCTTTGCAACAGTCTACGCAAGTCTCTTGATCATCTTTAAGAGTAGGCAAAATATTAGCCTTTATAAGTCTTTCTACTCTATCTTTAGAGATGTGACCAAGACGTTTATGCCACAATGTATAAGACTGTTCTTTAGGTAGAGGTCTTTTGGAAACAACCTTTTCAGCTGAATAAGCAACGTACATGTCGTTGGGAGATAAACTCAAGCGATATAATCCATCGGATAAATTGCAACACCGAATCTTATTTGAATCATAAAACATGGAAATAATATTACTCTTTATTTTAAAAGAGTATCCACACATGTCAAAACAAGACACAGAAACGAAATTCCGCCTAAAAGAAGGTATGTAAAAAGTGTTTCTTAACATCATCTGAAAACCATAATCTAAAAACAAAATAACATCTCCCACGAACTCAACGTCAACTCCAACGTTGTTTCCAACAGTGAGCTTTGATTCATCCTGATTTGGCGTCCTTCGGTTTATGAACCCCTGAATGGTAAATGCAACATGATTAGTTGCACCACTATCTAGCCACCAAGAATTGGTCGGAATTTCAGATAAATTGGATTCATAAACAAATGCCAAAGAATCATTACCTTTAGGCTCTCTCTTATTTCTCTTAGACAACCAAGCCTTAAACTTGCTGCAACATCTCTTCACGTGTCCTCTCTCCCTACAAAAGTAGTAAAGAACACCATCATTCTTGGTGATTGCCTTCTTAGGACCCAAAGTATTAGAAGGACCTGCTCCTTCAGAATTTCCTTTGTTGTTGGAAGGACCAGCAACTTCTGAATTGCCTTTATGGGTATAAGTTTTTACCTTCTTACCCTTGTCACTAGCAGAACTAGAAGCATAAAGAGCAATATGTCATTTATCTTTCTTCAATTTCTCTTCCTCTGCCACCAACCTTGCAATCAGATCATTAACAAACCAAGTTTCATCTTGGGAACTATAATTAGTCTTAATAATCCCAAAATCAAGAGGAAGAGTATTTAGAGCTTGATGGACAATGCAAGCAGTAGGAATTTCAACATTGAGAGCCTGAAGCTTTGTTTGTAAATCAACCATCTTCAGAACATAATCTCTAACTCCACCAGAACCATCATACTTCATAGTAAAAAGTGTTTACATATGTGTCCCTATCTCAGCATTAGGCGACACACGGTTTTTAGCCATTAAAGCTTCCATCATTTGCCTAGCATTGCAGTCTACAGACAAACCACTTTTCAAGTGTTCATGAATGGAACGCTTCATGGATAGCAAGCAAATTTTATTGCTCTTTTCCCATGCAGCAAAATTTGCTTTTTGAGCCTTTGTACTCTCGGTAGTCAAAACTGCCGGCCGATTAGTAGTAAGAGCCATATGAACATCTGCCATCTCCATAGCAAACAGAAAATCCTCTCTCCATCTCTTAAAATTTGAACTAGCAAGAACCTCAATGATGACGGAGTTACCATTTACAGAAAAGGTGACTGAAAGACAATCAGTATTTATAATTAGCATCATGTGAGCATTGTGTAACTTGATGCACAAGTACACATCCAGAGAGTTACATGCAAAATCACATAATCACCTTTGGGCAGAATACATGACAAGCAATTGTACACTCCCCACATGATAAGGGTTATGAGAATATATTCTAATCTTCGTGAATTCATCACCTTTGGGCATATGAACCATTAGGATCGGTCACTTCTCCACCACACTATCATGTATTCCTCCATGAGCTAATACACAATCACATCCTTTCGGAGTATAACTATGCATTAGACCAGGAGACATCCCAATCAAATATACGAGATCGAAATTTCTCAAATTCAATCAAGTGTGCCACTTTGGCGGTCACAACTTCATTGAATCCTTGAAACTCTCTCATACCTTGGATATAAAATTTTCATCTCACATACATCATATATATGTGATTTAACTTTAGTGATAGGGGCATCATATCACTCAAATCACATACCATGCTAATTACATTGTCTTATTCATTAATAAAATACAATAAAGTTTAATTTTTATTAATGAATCACACTTTTATAAAGTTTATGTGATAACATACCTGTATCCCGGCACCTGTATTTTCTAAATCACAAGAAAAAAAATACAAGAAAAAATACGCAGAAAATACACTAAAAAGCATGTATTTAGGATTCCGTATGTATTTTCACATCCATAAGGTCATAAAAATATATATATATATACCATGACGTAGGAAATAATCATACGAGTCCAACGCTGTCGGCCACGCGTAAATTGGAGCCTTCACGCGCCTGCACGCGCCGCCTGAGTGCGCGGCGTGTGGAGCACACACGCGGCGCTTGTTCGACGCCCAAGAGGCACGTGGCCGCGTGTGGGGGCGTGTGCGGCCTCCTCCGGCGAAGCGCCGCCCACGGTTCTCTTCGTCTCGTCGAGCCCAGTCCGAATATATAATTTAATTTAATTTTTATTGAATAAAAAGTCTCGAAAATCATAAATTAGGGCAAGATCCGTACAAATTAGGGCAAAATCAATTGCGTTCGTGTTCTAGGGTTATGGAGGCTCTGATACCACATGAAAGACGCAAATTGCGTAACCCCAAGATCTCCATAACTAAAACAAGAACATGCATAATTGAGTAGAAAGATTAACGCACCTGTTTTGGGATCCATTGTTCTTGAAGCGGAAGCGGAAACACAATGTTCCACGCGCAAGTCCTTCTCCTCTATTACCCTCCGTATCACTGGCTCAATGAGGCGGCCCCCTCACATGTAGCGTTAGGTAAACGCCCCTTAGGTGAGGATACAGGTGAGTATTAGGGTTAGAGGAGAGACTTGAGCACTATTTATAGAGTTTTTAGCCAGTCTCTCTCATTACGGGCCAGGCTTAACTCGGCCCACACTAGCCAGCCCATATTAGATTAATTAAGAAACCTACTATCTCATCTTAGACCAAACCCTGTAAAACGATAAACGTTAAACGGTAAATTACAATATCAATTAATGTAGTCCACAATTAGAAAAACTCTTACAACTTAGCCTTGCCAAACGATTCGAGGCAAACTTCTATTTATGTCGCCTATCTTATCCATGTTGAGCTTCTTTGCTTTACATGTCGCATGGTCGAGTTCAAGAATCCAGTTGCAATTGATGGAGACAGCCTTCTCTTTCCTTTTGGTTGACCGTAGAAAAACCGCACCGTCCTTGCTTGCCTGGGTGGTTAATAATGGAGACGATGTTATTTCACTCTGTATACGGATGTGTAACTATCGGTCTACTTGGGTGTGGCGTTGTATGGTACATATGAGTAAATCACAATTGAACCTTGTTGAGTCATAAAGAATGGTAAAGAATGGTTTCTTTTTCACTTTAGTTCACCTTTTGCTGTGTTCTGTCATAAAACCAGACAAGTCACGGGAGAACATGAGGACAACCTCTACGAAATTAATCATTTACAAGTACGTTGCCGAAAGAGGACAGGACGAGATGAGTGTATAGTGAGGAGATTGGCAGATGAGTCCAAAGAATGTCCCATCAAAAGGTTGGACTGCATTTGTGATCAATGCTTTGATTCTTGTTGCGGAACCCCGTTTACGGATGATATGGCATGTCAATGGGGGAAAGAACTGGTTCAATGAACGCCATGAATGTGCACAATTTAGTTACCTACACATCCCTTTCGAAAACGAGGAATTACAATAACGAGGGAATTGTAATCAGTTCACATTGTTGTACAAGATTTTTGAAGTCACTGTTTAGTCCGATTACTAGCTTGGATTTATTGCCATTCTTTTAGTCCAAGTTTAGTTTTTTATTTCAAAAAAGCGAAAGGTAACAATCCTAAGGAAAAAAGTGTCAAAAAAGTCTTAAACCTATTACATTTATGCAAATTGAGTCATAAACCTTTTAATGGAGCATAATTTTAAACTTTTTGACTTGGTGCCAATTTAGTCATCCGGCTAATCTTGGTCAGATATTATTGACATAGATGTCGGCTAACTTACATGGCGGTGCTAGTTGGATAATTTTTAATAACATTTTAAAATTTTAAAATTTTTTCTCTTTTTAATCTTTTTTCCTCTTGTTTCTTCTTCCTTTTGTCGGTGACTGGGCACCGGCATATCAATAAGAATAGGGGACTAATTAAGCGAGCATGATTAATAAGAACAGGTTGCGGGTGCCAACAATAGTCTAGCCAGTATCGAAGTCTGATATTGAACTGATCTCCCTCTGTTAAGGCCTAATTGGACAGATCAATAAGAACAAGGGACTAATTAATTAAGCATGCCCTTGCATCATTGAGGCCTTTTCACAGGTCCTAATTGGGAGAGAATGTGCATACCTCAAATGAGGTAGGCAAACTCAACGCTCGCTTGAAAAGACTAGTCTTGAATCAGTAAAAGAGGATGGAAAGGGGGACCACTATTGGCGGCCCCCTTAGGACTTACCATAGGAGTTCAACACTCGTGGTGGTCACGATGTCCGTTTTAAACCATAGCTACAGCTCGCCGTACTGCCAGATGCAAGTTGGAGTAAAATCTGTCGTCCATAGATGATTAAGGATTTCTTGAAATCGAGGGGCGAGTAGAAGTTCAAACTTTTGACCGAGAGGCTCCATATCCCTTGGAATTAACCCTTAACTAGATTGATGTGGTGGACATAAAGGATCACTTGAAAAAAAAATGAGAATTCGTGTGTTTTTTTATTTTATTTTATTTTTTTATTTTCCAGTGTAAATCTTATAGTTTCGAAGTCACTACATAGAGACCTTGCTTGCCCTCACATCTGGAATGAAAAGAGCTATGCTTGAGCGAATGTAATGAATGCGTGGTGAGGCAAGAGGATGCTAAACATGTAGAATGGATAAGTGTATGGAAGAAGTGTTTGTGGGGAAGTGTTTTAATGGAGAATGTGTTATGGGATGCGTTTGAATGAACGCAAGGATAGGATAGATGAAGTTCATTGCACAAAAGGAATGATCCATCAACTAAAAATAAAGAACTGGGGGGTGCACTACCAACAAATTGGATAAGAACCAAAAGGAAAGTCACTCACTTGAGAGGAATTCTCATGTATTCATAAAACTTACTTCTAAATTTATACATTTGAGAATTCACCTTTATTTATAAAGGAACTAAGACGTAGGAACCTAGCAAGACATTAAAGACGGCAAAAGATCTCATTAAGTGCCATAACTTGGTATAAAAGGACACTTAAGTGCCATAACTTACAAAAGTGACACTTAAGTGCTACATTCGAAGAGAAATGAATCACTTAAGTGTTACTCCGGCTAAAATGCTGACATGTGCAATTTACGAGAAGTAAGTGCAAAACGACGCCGTTTTGCACATTGACGCGCCAAATAATGCAAAAATGGCGTCATTTTGCACCCGACGTGGTAAAAAAATATATAAAAATTAATTAAATTTATTTAAAATATTTACAAAATAATAATTTTTAATATTAAAATTTTTAAAAAAATTAAAAAGAAAAAGAAAGGGGGAGGTAGCGAGACGGCGTCGCCTCCCCACCGTCGCTGGAAGGGCTAGCGATGGAGGGGGGAGGGTCGGCCGGGGTTGCCAGGCCTTGGTTAGGGGCCGGCGACCTCGGCTGTCGGCGGCGAGGGCTCGCAAGCCCTTGCCCCAGATCGGGGCGAGGGTCGCAGCCCTCACCTAGATCTGGCGAGGGTCAGTGGCCCTCGCCCAGCCGGGCCAAGGGCTGCCGCTAGCCGGGGCGACCCCTAGCGAGCGGTGGCCTTTGGCCCGGCCGGGCGAGGGCCGCCGACCCTCGTCGGATCTAGGCAAAGGCTGCGAGCCCTCGCCACTCGCATAGATTTGGGCAAGGGCTTTTTTATATTAAATTTTTTACCATGTCAGCATCAAAACGACGCGGTTTTGTACTCGCTTCGTTAGAAAATTGACACATCAGCGTTTTGGCAGAATTTTGGCCGGAGTGGCATTTAAGTGATCCATTCTCTCCGATTTTAGCACTTAAGTGTCACTTTCGTAAGTTATTGCACTTAAGTGTCCATTTGTACCAAGTTATGGCACTCCAGGGGTCCGCGTCTCCATCAAAGACATGGGAGCTAGCCAAAGGCATGTAGGGATAATATTCATACCACAATTCACATCCTAAGAACAGTGCTTCAAGACATGTAGGTGTACTACAGAAAAGGTCATGAACGTATTATATGGATGTTAATTTATTCTTAAACTTTTCAATGGCCAATTTAATTCAAAACTTTTTAATAACTTGCCAATGCAGTCATTCAGGGAAATTTTGGCCAAAAATGCTAACGTTGATGTTGTCTATCTTACATGGTATGATTAATGCTAATGTGGATAAAGTCGGTAATTGCATTAAAAAAATTCTAAATTTTTTAAAATTTTTTTGATTTTTAATATTTTGTTTATTTATAGCTTCTTCTTTTTGTTGGGTTTGCAAAGGTCACCAAGTCATTGGCCAATTGTGAAAAGAAAATAAAATAAAATAAAATAAAAATTATAAATAAAGTTGGAAATTTCAAAATTTTGCAAAACTTGTTTATGTTAGCGTTGACCGCACATGGTATGGTTGGTGTTCATGTCAGCAATTGCTAGCAAAAATTGGTCGGAAAAACTAAATTAATAAATTGTCAAAAGATTTAGAACTAAACTTACCAAATTGAAAAATTTAGAATTGAATGAGGATCATATAATGGGTGTTGGAAGCTTTTGGCAATTTTCCCAAGGCATGTATTCAATTCTATTTGAAAAGATTTGTTTTGGATAAAAATAACACCGTTGGAAAAGGTGACTAACATCGTCAACCCCTCTTAGGACTTACAATAGAGTTTCACACCGGTCGTCAAAATGTTTGTTTGAGTCATAGTTAAACGGTTCGGTTCGGTTCGGTTTTTTGCTAGTTTGAAAAATCTTCCGAGCGAAACCATACCATTAGATGTTTTTAGCCTTTAGTTTTGGAGTTAAACTTAGATTTCTCCACTTTTATTTCTCCTCGGTTTGTGTTTGGTAAAAAAAATTGACGGTTTTATTCGGAACCGACACCCCGATAGTTTCTTTTAAGCGAGTGTCAAACGTTGAAGTCTTGTGTTTGGTTTTGACTTACTGTTGGTAGACAAAGGCCGCCGGGTCTTCATCTTTGGTCGGCAATCCTTGTTAGCCAATTGTGAAAAATAAAAGAAAAGGAAAATAAGAAATTAAAAAAATATTCAGAAAAATTTAACAAAATTGTCCATATTAGTACCGACCATATATAACAAGTCCAGTGTCCATATGAGTGATTGTCAGTGAAAATTGGCTGAAAAGACTAAATTGATAAATTGCCAAAACATTTATAACTAAATTGATCGAATGGAAATGTTGAAGATCGAATTGGAATCCATATAATAGATTTAAGATTTTTTTGGTAATTTTCTCAAGGCATGTACTCAACAATATTTGAAAAGATTAGTTTTGGATGAAAAGAACATGGTTGGAAAGGATACTGACACAGGCAACCCCTCTTAAGGCTTACTATAGAGTTTCACACCGGTGATCAAAATGTTGGTTTTGAGTCATAGTTGTTACTTGTTTTGAGTGAGCATTGCCCCACTGAATGCAAATCAAAGTAAAGTCGGAGTGATCCATCTGTTTGGCAAAACAAGTTGAACCAATGCCATAGATGAAACAGGATTTCTTGAGATTGAAGAGCGATTTGGAGATTCAAACCTCTGTTAAGGGGGCTCTAAATCCCTTGGAAGTAAACCTTAATCAACTTGGCCAACAACCTTGGTGGTCCTTGAAAGTATTAGTAGTATGAGAAAAAAATGCATAGATTAATTTGGTGGACATAATGAATCACACGAAAAATAGTGAGAATTTGCGTGTTTTTGTTTTTTTCCTTATTATCTAGTATAAGTCTCAATGTTTTCCAAGTCACTATAAAGATACCTTGCTTGCTCTCGCATTTGGAATGAAAATAGCTATGCTTGATCCGATGTAATGCATGGATCCAACGGATATTTTATTTTTTCAAAAACCTTAACTCTTCTTATTTTTATAGACGGTCTTTGTAGTCAATATTGTCCTGAATACACTCTTTATTTTTATTTTTTATTTTTAAATTATTATTTTATATACTTGGTAACAAATATAGAAATGCTCTGTATCAAGGAAGATGGACTAAAGATGGATAATGGAAGAAGTGTTTGCTGGAAAGTGTTAAAATAAGGAATGCGTTATGGGATGCGTTCGAATGAGATGAGGATAGGATAGATGAACTTAATTATCAAGGTATAAAGGAATGATCCACCAGTTAAGGATACAAGACTCGACGCTCGCTTCCAACGAATTTGATAAAGAACCAAAAGGAAATTCGCTCACTTGAGAGGAATTCTCATCTATTATAAAGATGTGAAAACTAGTAAACACAATAAAGACTTAGGAACTAAATCATGTATTAAAACACGTGAAAACTTGAAGTTTTGACCGTCCAACCACGGAAATCAACTGCCAATCGTGGCCATCATTCTGCATTCGCTCTTCAAATTGCAGAAGCCTTTTTCTTGGACGTTTTAGACCCGTTGGATTAACTTGTGGCTGAAATTCCCACTTGCTTGAATAATTAATGAACGATTGATGAGGCTTAAGTTAGGATTGTGTATTGATCAATGGAAATCCCAAGTTCTGATGATGCGCCTGCATCACGATGATTATGCCCCCAGGTTTGATTGCATGAGGTTCATTGAAATACTGGTCAATGCTCGTACATGATATGATGGATATCATATACTAATCAAGATTGCCATTCATATGACTCTTAGGTCTTGCTTATAAGAGTAAATTTGTGAATTGATATTTCCTTATCTATAGTATTGTTGGATGTACATTGGCTTTGGAACGGAAAGCAAATTGAACATGAAGACTCCATTTGTTTGGCAAAGAATAAATGATTTAGAAAAAAATTTCATGAAATTGATCGCTTGAATCGCTTTATATTATTGCCTTGGATCATGTTGAGAAGATCTGATGGCGTTAGGATCTCCAAGGTCGATACTTCCCGTAAGATTTATTGCCCATACAGCAAGTCAGGTTTCCAAAAGTCGAGTGTTTATGTTAAACATCAAAGTTTGAGGAAAGTTTAGGAACTAGATGATGAAAATGTAGCAAGTCATCCAGTCGATTTTCCATTAGCCGTTGCACGAGAGATTTATTCATTCCCAGTCGGTTGATTAAATATCCAAATAAAAAAAGTATCATCAACGACTATATTTTTCAAATGTTCTTTTAATTAAAATATGAGGTCGGTCAGTTTTGTCAATGATCGAAACTATTAAGGGAATGTTTTCTCCAACACGGAGTTGAAGTCTTAATACAACAGTTTTTGGGATAGCACTGACGGCATGACCAATCACAGGCCCTTGTCATCTTTAATGGAGTTTTTGGTCGTTGGAGATGCTGTGGGTTATTGCGGGTCAAGCAAGACCCTCTGACCCCTCATGACGCTCGCCGTGAAGAGGCCAGGAGGGTGATTTCCAACAGTAGTCATACAGCCGAGCACGGTATCTGCGCAGACTGTCGTGTTGTCGTTAATCTCGGCCGCGAAAGGGCACGCGAATTGCTTCAAAGTTGTGCCAAAAATCTTGGCTGGACACCATGGCGGCGCACTGGCTCTTGATGATAGTACAGTTTTGGCTCTCCACATCCACGGGACAACCTGCAGAAGAAAAAGGGTTCAAATCGTAATTTGAGGTAAGATCACAATCAGAAAACTTTTAGGAAAGGGGAAAACTACGGAACAGGCATCCAGACAAATGCTTTAAACAATTTAGGGTTTGCTGGGACCGTTGGATGCATTACATGACCACTAGAGGTTATCCATACACGAGGCAAGATTATTAGTATATTAATGACTATGAGCTAAATAATTTCATTCAGAATACAAGGAAGATTCGACTAGGAATGCGAGCCAAAAGAATCAACAAAGCATTGGTATTCGCGTTTTGCATGATTACATGTCCCGCCTATTTCCCCACGTAGAGAAGTGGAGGGCCGACTATGGTACATATATTTTCTTCCACTTCAATCAATGTTCGCATCTTTGTGCTTAGGAGTTTTCACTAGATATGTCTGTAATATGTGCCGGCTATTTCTATTGTGTGACAAGCATATGTAGCTTAGGAAGATCATCTTTGCCTGCTGAGAGTGCTATGGTTATTTCAGGTCCGGCGTTTGCATTCACGCAGGGGAATATGGTGGTCTTATGCTTATGCGACTTTGACGTAGCGAGAGAGTTCTGTCGATGCAAGCCTGCTGAATTCGGAAGGTCCGCGTGTCTGAGAAAAAACAGGGGAATTTTAATGGGTTATGACAGCATCGTCAGTTCGAAAAGAAAATCCCGGGCGCTCCAGAGGAATATCATTGCGCCTGAATTCTTCAATGACAAAATAAAGGTGTGAATTAGCTAGGCAGGTTCTATCAAGTTCACAGCGCCACAGTTCTTGCTTGAGCTGTCTTTGTTCTTGCACGTGAAGCAGTTAAATTTTGACAGAGAAGCTATCTCTCTATGTTACTTGCTCCGTTTTGCATAGGGAATGGCGGACATGATGGTTGAATCTGTCATCCCCGTGTTGGAAAAATGGGAATCTCAAATGGAGGAAGCAGGGGGAGTTGCTTCAGTAAGGATTGACGAGGATTTAAAATGCCTCTCTGCTGAAATGATTTCAAGAGCATGTCTTGGGAGCAATTATATTATTGGCAGTGAGATTTTTTCCAAGATGTTGGTGATTCAGGATTTGCAAAGCAAGCAGCAAGCTATTGTTGGTCTTTCAGGGGTAAGGTGAGGGCACCTCCTTCAGCGTTTAAAAACTCTAACTGGGGCGATGGTTTTGTTAAAACCTGCTTTCTATTACAAGTTGCGACTGATAAATTCATGCTTCAATTTATAGAATATCATTGAGGCTGACATGATTCCGCGTGTTTACCTTTCGTTGGCTACTGTCTCATATGCCGTGTTACACATGTAGCAAAAGCACCTTCTGATAAATTCTCAAGAAACCTTGGACACATGTACATAGTGCTTCCTGGACGAAGCGATTTCATGTTAATGTCCCTGCTTTTTGACGTCTTCAAAATCTTGTGTATAGGCACATTCCTGTGAAGATTACTCGTGACATTTGAAGGATAGGAAAAGAAGTCGACAGATCTATTCTGAAGCTGATAGACGATGATTACAATGCCGAGGGGCAGAGCTTCTGACAGGACTTAGTCCACAATTTTGGACCGTGGATTGAGCGTCATCATAGATAATTGCAAGGCTATGTTTATGGCAGGACGCGAAACTACTGCCACTGCCCCTACCTTCGCTTTAGTTCTTTTATCACACCATCTTGAGTGGCAGGGAGCATTCATGCCGAGGTGGTAGAGATCCTTGGGAATCAAGCCCTGAATATGGATAAACTGCACAAAATGAAATTGGTACATATAAATCTTTTTTTCCTGTTATGCATATGATTCACAAACGTAAGTATATGCGCACTGTTCTGGCACATACATCCAAGCGGACCATTCTCAGGAGATATTGTACGTGAATTGATGAACTAAAACCAAGGATCGTTTATAGAGTGAGCTTCCTTGGTAGATATTCAGTCTAATGTATTGACATGTAAGCTCTAAGCGGATATAGTAGCCGCATGTAATCCTTTGGCTTGGAAATAACATAAGTATGGGACTGCTGACCATCAGCTGTTTTCTCTCGATGTGCAGTTAAATATGGTGATTTACGAAACATTGCACCTGTATTCTCCTGGATTATTTGTGACAAGAAAACGTCTGAGGAAATGAAGTTTGGGGACTTTGTGATTCCGAGAAGGTGTTAATGTCTGGCTCTCCTCCTCACTGTTGCATCAGGATCCAGCCAACAGGGCAACAATGCCCAGAGTTCCATCCAGAAAGGTTTGCGAATGGCATTTCTTCAGCATGCAAGAATCCGAATCTGTTCGTGCCTTTTGGGATGGGGATACGGACTTGTGTTGGCCAGAACTTTGTGATGACAGAATTAAAGATAGTTCTGTCCCTCGTGCTGTCTAAGTTCATTTTCTCTCCATCCCCAGAATACAAACACTCAGTGACGTATAAGTTGTTTTCGAGCCTGAACATGGGGACAACTAAAGATGGAGAAGATCTGAAATTATCCCTCTTCTGTATGAATGGTCTGTTGCATTGTAATCTGTACCACGAAAAGGTATAATCGACAAAATAGCAGCATCATGTCCTCTTGTGGGTTTGTCAGTAGAGCTTACTTCTGTGTAAAAGCTAAGCTTAGTTACTGAAAAACTCTTGGCTTACTGGGGATATCAATAAATTTGATGGGCAGCTGTTCTTTGAATGCGTTCAGCAGTTCTCATAGAGATTTCATAAAGAAGGAAGTTCTTGTTTAATGCAAGTTTAGTTAGTACTGTATATCTTCTGCACTCACTTATGTTGGACATTTCTTAATTAAACTCCAGGCATCCTATATTACCTTCAACTCTGCATGTCTTGCTGCTTGCTGTTCATTATGAATGTAATGGACAAAGCCATGTTCAAAATCCAGCAGAGATCACCTGATGAGTGGTAATTGTTTAGATGGGCAGATTTGTTTTACACGGTGATTACAAACCTGATTGTTCATTGAGCTTTTCAAGTCTCTTGATGTTGCAGTTGCCTTTTGGGGAAGAAAGATAATGAAACTGATGGACATATTCATTCAATCAAGACTAAGTACACTAATGCAGATATGCACAACAGGCTGGTTGATGCCCTTGAAAGATGTATATTTATTTACTTTTCATCATGGAAAAATTACTGAGTGTTTTTCAAAGATACCAATGAAAGATATGTCATTGTTTACCTTATCTCTTGTAACTTCACCCAGACACAACTTTTATGCGTTGCCAAGTGCATAAAAATTCAGAATGTTCTCTATAAAAGAGTACTAACTGCACAAAAAAGAAAAAGTTATTTAAATATTCAATTGTCTGAATGACAGAAATTTTAGGCGTTCAGGAGAACTCACATCTTAGCCATGGAACGCTCAGTGATCGAGATGCTTTCTCCCCTTTCTTCTCTTCCTTTTTCATTTTGCTTTTCCTTTTCGGTCTTCTTTCATCTTCCCTAGCTGACCAGGCCACCTGGCATCGCCGTCATGAACCCTCCCCGTCCCACCTTCATCTGCTGGCAACGTTAACCTCTCACTTGCCGGAGTTGTTCGTTGCACCTCTGTCTCTCTCTGTCTCTCTCTCTCTTTGTGGAGCTTTCAACTGTTATGATTATAATTATGGTTAATGGATCAACGAAAGCCAATATATTAAAATACGTCTTTTTTGTTCACGTATCTCTTTTTGAATTCATGAATTTCCTAGATTTATGTATCTTTTAGTTTATGTATTTATTGAGTTCACGAATCTCTTGAATTCACGTGTCTCTGGATTCATGAATCTCTTGGTTTCATGTATCTCTTCATTCATGAACTTCATGGATACATGCGTCTATTTACATGACCAAAAAAGCTCGATAAATAGATAGGAGCATAGAGCTTCTTTATGTTTTCGATTTTTCCGACTCAATTCCAAAAAAGGCTTTAATATACTTTTCTACTCTTATGATTTTTCTGAGTGTGTTGGTTCAATTGAACGGTTCGACTTAGCCCTATTTGCATAGTGCTAATCCAAACAAATTTGATGTGTTATATATTGGGAGGCATAATTCATGAATCTGCGGAGCACCGTTGACAAGAACTAATCGCCGTAAGGAGATTCGGATATCCGTACCTCATCTCCAATTTTATGTTATTTTTCCAATGATATATTATGTTATTCTTCTCCAAGATTTGTAAATTTACATAAAAAGAATGATATTATATAGCTGTTATCGTCTTCTTTATATTGATGCTCTGATTACAATAAACAATGTTGTTTTCTTTGGATTAATTTCCAACATCAACTGCCCCTATGGAGATCGTGACCTCCGTCTATCCACTCTAATGAAGCCAGCTCACCTAATGCGGCCTCCATGGCCGCAATAATGGGCATTGGCTCCGTCGATCGCTCAATATTCAGAGCAAAAAATTTTTGCGGCAACCTCTCATGTTTGGATATGCCCATTGTTGTTCAGGGTCATTGGTTTAAGTCACACGACTCACACCCCCAAACCACAAAAAATAATGGGATGACACGGCGGATATCAACATATATATATATATATATATATATATATATATATATATATATATATATATATATATATATAGAATTTAGCCAATCCAATCATTAGCAACGATTATGTGCACCACTTCCTTAAACCACACCCAAAAATAGAACTTCCAAAAGTTTCCCATTGACGGTGCTCTCACTCTATTCACCGTTAACCAAGAAACCTGAAAAGATTAAAAGACGAGTGGAATGAGCAACAACAGTTTAGTGAGTAATACATATCTTCTAAGCAAATCGAGCAATCATTATGCATGTATACAAAGTAATACCAAACTTCATAACTCAATCTCAATATATAAAATATATATCAAATCATATAAGAGTTATTTTTTATCATCAAAGCTTTATATTAATATGAAAAACTCATTTACGTCAACATCAAAAGTCAAGTATCAATGGTCAAGTCCATTGAATAATCTCCATCAAATATTACATATCAATGGTCCATCTGTTAACTAATCTATTACTCAATACTTTACTATGATCACGACACAATGCCTAGTGACAAGGTGATCAAGATTCCTCTCTTAACAAGGTCTCCACCTACAAAGTTAGTGACTTAACCTAAAATGATATTCCAAATCTAGTATGAATACCCCCAAAAACCCCTCACTGGGTTCACAGTCATATTGAGCATAAACAATCATCCTCCAATACCAGAAATCCAATCTAGGAATCAATATCTTAAACCAAACAAATAACATTTTGCAGCATAGCCCATCATCCATTTTCTGTCTATTTCTCAAATCATCATAAATCTTTCCATAAATCAGTCGAAAGCAATTTCATATATATTACTCCACGAATTTTGTCTAACACGCTTTTCAAACATTCGTAACCAACCAAAGAGTAGCAAATGCTCGCTCCGGCTTTTATGCAATAAAAATGCTTCTCAATTCAATATATACACACACACACACACACATATATACTTCAAGACATGGTTTTACAAAACCAAAGAAGATATAATACCACTCATCTCGTTGTCTATAACCAAATGACAAACGATACTTGTATCATCAAACTCATAGTGCTATCAAATAACCGATGAATAATATTAAAATCAAATAAAACTCTATCTCAATTACAAAATGACTAATTATGCCTTAACTTTTCTAACAAAAGGACTCCTACGCGCTAACAAATCGCATAACCAAAGCGATTGTTCAAGCTGTTTGCAATGTGAAGTTTAAGCGCAAAACTTAGTTACACTATAACTTACTCTTCCGAACCTCGTTCTGAACGCATTTATAGTCAAAAGAAAGCCCTTCAAACATACTACAAGAATCCCAACTTGACTGTCTCAAAATCAAGCTGAAAAATGACAAAATTCAGGGCCAAAGCTGTTGGACGCATACTGTTCACTGCACGCAATAAACTTTGAAATTTTGTTTCAGATAAACCATAAGCTCAAATCACGGTTAGTAAAATCCTATGACTCAACAACATCCTAAACTATGATTTCTATAAAAATACATGGCTCAACGATTCTAAAATCGGACTTCCTCGATTTTCCAAAAATTCCGAATTTGAGCCCTAAATCAGTAAATTACTTTGTTGGGACAAACGGGGGGCCTACTCTCTTACCGGGCGCTACATTATGGAGTTGAGTTGGCTTGGCAAGGCATTTGTGGCACGCACATGCCAAAATCCCTTTCCTTTCTTCCCCTTTCTTTTCTTCTTCTTCTTCTTCTTCTTCTTTTCTTTCTTTTTGGTTGAGGGAGCTCTCAACTTCTATTTAGCCGAGCCCCCTCCCCTCTCCTTTTTGCTTTATTGACTTTTCAACTGATTTTTCTTTTTCTTCTTTTGGCCCACCAGCCAAATATTACAGTTTACGTTTGCCCATAATAGTCTAGCCCGTGACGAAGGCTGAGATCGAACTGATCTCTAGCTATTAAAGCCCAATTGAACAGATCAATAAGAACAGGGGACCAATTAAGTGAACATACATATTCTTGCGAATATTAAGGCCTTTTCACCCAGGTCCTAATTAGGTAAGAATGTGCATACCTCGAATCAGAAACCAAGGACGACGGTGCACCAAGGCACGCACTCGATGCCCGTCTAAAAATATCAGTATTTGATGAGTAAAAGAGGGTTGGAAGGGGCGATCAACAACAGTGGCTACCTTAGTGCTTATTATAGGAGTTTGACACTTGTGGTCAGAATGTTCATTTTGAACCATAGCCACTAACTAGTCTGTCACCACCATATTGCCAGATGGAGTAAAATTTGAGTGATCCATGTATTTGGTAAATAAGTCAAACTTAAGCCACAGATGAATGAAGATTTCTTGAGATTGGGGGGGAGGGGGTGACTAGAAGTTCAAATCTGTGATCAGGGGGCTCCATATTCCTTGAAAATAAACCTCAACCAACCCAGTCAACCCAGTAATGATAAAAATTGGATAGATTGATGTGTTGGACAAATTGGATTCCACGAAAAAAGCGTGAGAATCCGTGCGTTTTTCCTTGTTGTCCACTTTAAGTCTCATTGTTTCCAAGTCACTGCAAAGATACCTTGCTTGACCTCACATCCGGAAGGAAAAGAGCAATGCTTGAGCAGATGATTCTGCCCGGAGGGTTTGATGTTCTGAGGTTCACTAAAATACTGGTCAGTGATCATGGATGATACGATGTATATCATATGCTATCCCAGACCGCTGTTCGTATGACTCTAAGGCCCTGCTTATGAGAGTAAATCTGTGAATTAATAGTGCTTCATCCACGGCATCGTCAGAGATGATATTGGCTTTGGCACAGAAAGGAAATTGAACACAAAGTCTAAAGAGAGCCGTTTTTGGGATCCGCATAACCGGTTGTACGTTGTTGTCATCTTTCAACGGACTTTTTGGTCGTCGGAGATGCCGGGTGTACTGCAGGCCAAGCATGGCCGTCTGACCCCTCACAACACTCGGCCGTGAAGTGGCCAGTAGTGTAATTTACAACTGTAGTTATACAGCTGAACAGGGTATATGCGCAAATAGTGACGTCGCCATTAATTTAGGTTGCGAAAGGGCACGTGAATTTCTTCCATCTCATATGCATTGTAAAATTTATAGATGCACACCCTATGTTTCTTCAATTATTCAATACAAATGCAGATTGTCATTATTACACTTAATTATCTTTGCGCCAAGGTTAGGGTTTATCAATAGTATCCAATTTCTTCGGAGAAACAAAAAGTAGTAGATCCCGGTGCTCTCTCCTCGTACACGAAAATGGGCTTCTATTCCTTAGCCGAAGGAGGGGGAAGAAAAGAGTATGCTTTTACTTTAAACACAAGTAATCCCTTTGACTGGTCATGGTAACTTTGTGATGGACGGAAACTGGTTTTTTTTTTTTTTTTGAAACGAGGACTGCTGGCATTAGTAAGTACTGTCATTTTCATGCAATAACGGGGTAGGGAGACCATTAATTTTCATGCTAAGCAGGGAGTGGGCTCCACTTACTTTATTTTTTCTTTTTTTAAGTACAAAGGACACGAAAAAATAAGGGTGCGCATGGAAACACTTCTGTTTCTTTTTTGTTCCTAGGAACAGAAACAAAAAAAAGTGTTTTTGTTCCGAGGAACAGTTTTTGAACAAAAGAACGCGTTTGGTAAGTGTAAAAAAAAACTGTTCTTGGAATAAAAAAAGAACAGAAATATGTTTGGTAACTGCAGTCAATTTATGTTCATAGAATAGAAAAAGAACAGAAACACGTTTGGTAAACGACAAAAAATTTCTGTTTTTTTTTTAAAATTTAATAAAGTTTAAAATTGTATTGAATTCTCATTCTTATGAAATGCTCATTAATTTTATTTTGTTCATGGTTAGTAAAGACAAACATTTTTAGCATGATCATATGGCATATTTCGTATAAAATTTTGTAATTAAAGTTTGTATCGAATTATTTCAAGTATTTTTTTTATTTTTTAGTTTTAAAGCATATAAACGTTGGTTCTCACGTATTAAAATTTGCCTCTTCGCATGTGATGCAGATGGGCATTTTTCACCATGCAAAAGCTGCGTGCTTAGCTCATTGTATTAATACGTGAAAAACATGCAAATATTGTATGACCGGATTTCCGTTTATTTGAAGCATCGTTAATTAGGTAGGCACAGAAAATGTATGTGCTCATCTGTAGCTTGTGTTGATTTTAATCGTTTCACTACATCTTACAGCAATTCTATCAAATGCATGCGGATTCAGCAAGGGAAGTGTTTGATCTCTGTCGCACAATACCCATATAGATGTACACAGAATCGGAAAGTCACAGGTAGAAAAAAGAAATATCGTAGAAACAACTCAGGTACATAAATTCCCTTTAGTTATCACTCACCATAAGACCAGAAAAGAATTGATTAATCTCATTTTGTAAAAAGACAGGAAAAATTATACAACATACCACTGCACGCAGAGTCCGAGACCCACATTCAAGACCCGAACAACGATGAAAGCAATACCCACGCATCCAACTCCGAAAAGCCACAGGAAAGAAGAAAGGGGGAATAAAAAGGAGCCCAAGACAAAAGCTGATATTTATATACGCAAATGAGATTGGGAGGATGACGATCCATTCAACGGTGCATATGCTGTTTTCTCTCAGCTGCAAGCCGTTGAGCCTTCTGAAACTCTTTAAGAACCGCCTGAAAATCTTTTGCCAGTTTGGCGTCTGCAATCTTCTTGCTGGCCTGCAAGCAATGAAAGATACTCAATTTTCCATCTTAACATTAGAATGAAATCAAACACTTATATGCCCAGGTACCCAGCACCCCGACCAATGATGTCCGACTGCTCAATAATGAAAATAGATAATTAGGACAATGGATGTCCAATCAAGTATCGTTAATTCGTTCATTCCATCGATGAAGCGATCAAGGGAACTTACGCTAACTCCAGCGTGATGATCTGTTTCACTAGCTTGTTTAAGCTTGGCCGATGTATCCTTCACCAACTGTCCAATATGTAGCCTTGTCTTGTGCCTGCAGATTTGAAGAAAAAAACCAAGAAGGCTGCTTTAGCATTGCCAGAAATGCCGGGCAACGAGGCAACGAATGCCGAATTGGCTTTGCACAGTGGTTTCGAAATCATCAAAGCGAAGCTTAGGACTGTCCGAAATGACGAATCGCGCGATAACCACACACATTTCCGCACACAAAAACATCCTACTCCTCTTCTATCCAAGCGGCTGACAAATTCAACCGAAAGCTCACGTGCAATCACGCTCACGAACCGACAAACCAACCCCTCCCCCCCGGGGCCACACCACATTTCCAGAACCCAAAGCAATTTAACGATCAATTCAGGACACTCTCGCCGCGGCGGCACGGCGGCGTCGACCACCGGACACCGCCAGAATCGTCGCAAGAATTTCGAACGGATAGGACAGGAAGGGGGAGAAGGGGGCGGGGGAGGCTCACAGCTTCTCGTGGAGCTCGGGGGTGTCCTTGGGCGTGCCGAGGGTGTTGACGTGGCGTTGGAAGGTGTTGACGGCGGTGTTGATCTGCAAGACGCCGGAGACGACGGCCTGCGTGGCGTCCTGTCGGCCGCCATTGTTGAGCAGCTCCCCGCGCCTCGACCCTCCCGGCCTGCGGCTGGCCTCAAGATCCTGGAAGCTCATCCTCTACTCCACCACCACCACCACCCGCGGCGGCCGCCTGACCACGCGCCGCTCCCAACCCCTCGAGAATCTCGACCGGGCGAAATCGAGAGTACGAGGAGAGAGAGAGAGAGAGAGAGAGAGAGAGAGAGAGAGAGAGAGAGAGAGAGAGAGAGAGAGAGAGAGAGAGAGAGAGAGAGAGAGAGAGAAATCCCCGCGCCTCGTTCGTTCTCGGAGAAATTGAGGAAATTTCCGATCGGGAATCGCTGCAGCTCGAGCGAGCTGCTGCTGCTCGAGCAGCTGGAGCTGCTGCTCGAGCCTCGCTCGAGATGCTGCTCGAGCAGCTGGAGCTGCTGCTCGAGCCTCGCTCGAGATGCTGCTCGAGCGAGCCGTCCCAGATCTGTCGCGCCGAAGGGGGAGCAGTGCTGACCGGAGAAGGAGCGCCGAAGGGGGAGCGACGCTGACCGGAGGAGGAGGGCCGAACGGGAAGTGACATTGATCGGAGGAGGAGGGCCGAACGGGGAGCAACGCTGACCGAAAACGTACCTGGAGTTGCCGGAGTGAGGAGTCGCCGGAGAGTCAGCCGAGTGGGAGCTGCCGGAGAGATGGGAGAGACGCCGGAAAAGGAAGAACGAAGCTTCAGCCGACGAGAGGAGCGACGAGCACGCACGAAGGAGAAGAGTTCGCCTTTGTTCCGATTTTGTTCTTTTGGTTTTTGTTCTTTTGTGTCTTCCAAGAAGTGTTTCTTTTCAAAAGAAACAACTTTTTTATGTTTCTTTTTTTTGTTCTTATTTCGTTTCGAAACAAAAAAACAAAAAGGAAAACGCAACCAAACGCGTTTCGTTCCTTTTTGTTCAGGAACACTTTCCGTACTGAAGTGTCCGGAAACGTTTCTAAGAAACGTTTCCATGCACGCCCTAAGTGACTCTCCCTCCTTCGTCACTTAAGCATTTTCTCTTTCGAAATGATTTAGGCTTCGTTTATTTCGCGAATAACATTTTCCTTATTTTTTGACGTTTGGAGTGTTTAAGAAAATGTTTCCCTAACCAAAAAAAAAAATCAATATTTTTCGAAAAATGATTTTTATTTTAAAAATTTGTAAATTATTTCAAAATATGATTAGATAGTGGCACTTGAATCAGAAATTCTACGTTTGGATATGAAAACCTAATGTTCATTCTCAAGCCCTTGATTGCGGATACAAGTTTTAGAGCCTAGGGTTAGGTCCACTAAACACCATTGAGGCTAAACCCATGTCAATAGACCTTAGTACCTGGGCCCAAGGCCACAAAAGTTGGGCTTGGGATACTAGTGCTCGTGCCTAGGACCTTGGCATATGTGCCTGAGAGGTTGGACTCAAGACCTTGGTGCTCATACTCAAATCCCTAGCTCCCAGGCTGAGGTCTATTGAGGTTGGACTAGAGACCCTAGTGCATGTGCCTCAAGTACATCAAGGTTGGGCTAGGTCCTCAGCACTTGAGCCTCAATCCTTGGAAGCCATGCCATAGTTTACAAGGTTGGCCTTGGGACCTAGAGCTAGGTTTGAACCCCATCGAGGTTAAGCTCAAGACCCTAGTGCTCTAGGTCCGAACCCCATCGAGGTTAAGCCCAAGACCCTAGTGCTCATGCCTGGATCCCCAATGCCTGAGCCAAGGCCTAGGACTTTGGTGTATGTGCCCAGGACTAGGTCCTTAGCACTTGGGCCTGTGTTCATCGAGGTTGGGCCTAGGACCTTTGATGCCCATGCTTAGGTCTATGGTGCCCTAACTCGTTCATGTCCCTATGCCTAGACTTGAGTCCTTGGTGCCTGTGCCAATGTCCCTGCGCTCAAGACCAAGTCTATCGTGGTTGGGCTCGAGACCCCAACAAGTCGGACTTGGGACCCTAGAGCTCGTGCCTTTCTCCCCAATGCCTGGGGTGGGGACCTTGCAGCTAGGACTTGGTCCTTGAACCCTAGTGTTAGTCCCTGGGTCCTCGATTGCCCATACATAAGTCACTAACGTCCTAATAATGCATTATAATTAGGAAAATCATATAAACTTTTTTCTTACCAAATAATGGAAAATATTTTTTAGTTTATTTTCAGATTTCAATCAAACACCACCATATATTATTATTTTCTAGGAAAATAACTTGGAGAATATTTTCAAAAATGTAATAATTTTTGCGAAATAAATGGGTCAGTAAATTTTTCTCGCGATCCACATCAATTCAAGGATGCTCATCTTATGGGTATTTCTGGCCGTGGCTTTTCACACGGCAAAAGCGTCCTGCCCAATTTGACAGCCGACAGTCGCGGTCGGGCATCGATGCTTCTGTCATGCGAAAGCCCCCACGACATTATTGTCGGAGGACTCTAAAGCTTGTTCCTTGGGTGATTGATTAGTCATTACGACTTATAAAAGAGATTCACTCGTGAAACACGCGACATGAGTTCTTCGAAAGAGCAAATCCTGAAAGCCCGTACCTTGCGCACACTCCCATCTGCAAGCTGTTCCATTGATTCCGTAGGAAACAACAGAGTCAATACTAATTACTCTGACAGCAGATGAAATGCAAATTTCCTTCATGTTCACTATCGATTTTCCTCTTAAAATCAGGACCTTCTCACATGTCTTAATCTTTTCTTATTTTATTTTATTTTATTTTGTCATTTGGTACATTTATCTAATTCGGTATATAATTAAAGAATTGCATAGCATGGAATAGTGTGAAAAGGAATTGGAGAAATCTGTTGGGTTTTACGTTCAGTAAGATGTAGTAAAATTATGAATTGAAACTGAAGAATGGATTCCATTTTCCTTTTTCATAAATGATAAGTTTAGAAAAGAGAGTAACTTGCATTTTCGTCAAGCACAGAAGAACTTCGAAGTCACAAAAGTCATGCCCAGAACAAATACCATCTGCTTTTGTTGGGAGATGGCAGGGGATGCGAGGCCCATATGATTTTGAATGGTCTATTGCACTGTAAGCTTTACCACGAAAAGTATAGTCGACGAAATAACAGCATCATGTCCTTGTGTGGGTGGTCAGTTGGCCTGGCTTCTGTGTAAAAGCTAAGCTTAGTGACTGAAAAACTCTTGGCTTACTGGGGATATCAATAAATTAGATGGGCGGCTCTTCTTTGAATGCATTCAGCAATTCTAATAGAAATTTCATAAAGAAGGAAGTTCGTGTTTAATGCAAGTACATTGGTACTGCATATCTTCTGCACTCACTTATATTGGACATTTCTTAACTAGGAACTTCAGGCATCCCATTACCTTGAACTCTGTACGTCTTACTAGGGGTAAGCATGGTTCCAAGGTAGAATCTGAAACCTACGAATCAGACCGGTAAGAACATGTAGGTTCTAAGTTTTAAGGTATGCATTGTAGATTTCAAGTTCCAAAAAATGATAAACTTGTTTTAACAGGTAGGTTCCAGATTATTAGTTTGAAGAACCTGGAACCTGGAACTTGTAACATAGAACCTAAAATAAGTTTTAATATTTTTCTTAATCCATGTCTCCGTGCGATATTTTGATATTCCATGTTGTTTGATGATGAATGTATAATCTGAAAGCACTAGTCCAATTTCCATTTTATAGCTAAGATTTTTACTTTATTAATGTTTATATTTTTCATATATCTAAATATAAGTTATGATTAGTAAATTTTAATCTTTCAAATAATAACATAAGTAGGATCTAGGTAGACCTTGGAACCTATGACAAGATAGGTTCCGAATTCTAGGGTATGTAAGATAAGTTTCGGGTTTCAAAAATGAGGAATCTGTTCTAACGAGTAGGATTCAAGTTCAAGATGGAACCTATACGAAACTTAGAACTGCTCACTTATACTTTTATCTAGTTGAATTCTTTGTCAAGAATTCATTTTCTTATGTTGATAGTTTTGTTTATTTTGTATTCTCTTTAATGAATGACAAGCTTATTTATTATTATTACGTTCATTTTCATTTTGTTTAACTTTAAAAAAAAAAAAAAAGAACCCATTAGACCCTAAAATTGAACCTGGAATTTGTGATAGGATAGGTTCCAAGTTTCGACGGGTAGGTTCTGAGTTCCAAAAAATAAGAAACCTATACCTAAGGATAGGTTCCAGGTTTTAAGCGGAACTTGTAAGAAACTTAGAACCGCTCACCCCTATGTCTTACTGCTTGCTGTTCATTATGAATGTAATGGACAAAGCTATGTACAAAATCCAGCTGAGATTGCCTGATGAGTGGTAAGTATTTAGATGTGCAAATTTGTTTTAGTGATAAGTGTAATAGAATTCCTAAAATTTGTAATGAAAATGCAATTAAGTCCTAAAATTTATAAAAAGTACAATCAAGTCCTAAAACTTGTCAAATTGGTTTAATCAAGTCCTAAAGTTAACATCGTCAACATTTTTAATAGAAAATGCTGACGTGGTGCAAACGTGGCATTTAACATGAATTTTTATTTTCAATGTGGCTTTTTAAAATTATTTTTTATTTAAATTATATTTAAAAAATAGAAAAGAAAAAGCTAAAATTTATTTTAAAAAATAGTTCAAAAAAAAAAGAAAAAGAAAATGGCAGGCGTTTTCTTCGCCACCGCCCATCACCAGAGGGGCCGGCGATTGTCCCCGGCCTTGGGCGGGGGTGACTGGCCTTCGCTGGCCCAAGCGAGGGCCAGTGACCCTAGCCAAGCTCAGGCGAGGGTGCCCAGATTTGGGCACGTTGGCTCTCGCGGGGGGCTGGCAAGGCTCGTCGAGATCTGCCGAGACTCGCCGGCCCCCTGTGAGGATCGGCGAGGCCTCACCTAGGGTGGGCCCTCGCGAGGGCCGGCGTGCCCAGATTTGGGCACCCTCACTCGAGCTTGGCGAGGGTTGCCGGCCCTCATTTGGGATCGATGAGGCCTCACCCACCCCCGATCTCGCCGGCCCCTTCGGTGATGGTCGGCGGTAGTGGAACGCGGCCATTTTCATTTTCATTTTTTTTTGAACTGTTTTGTTTTTTAAATAAATTTTAGATTTTCTTTTCTATTTTTTAAATCTAATTTGAATAAAAAATAATTTAAAAAAGCCACATGAAAAATAAAAATTCATTTTAAATACCACGTTAACATTTTCCGTTAATAAGGTTGATGGCATTAATTTTAGGACTCGATTAAACCAATTTAACAAGTTTTTGGATTTGATTGCACTTTTTACAAGTTTTAGAACTCAATTGTATTTTCGTTACAAATTTTAGGATTTATATTGCACTTATCCCTTTGTTTTATACAGTGATTACAAACTGAACAGTTCATCAAGCTTTTTGAGTCTCTTGATGTTGCAGTTGCCTCTTAGGGGAAGGAAGATAATGAAACTGATAGACGTATTCATTCAATGAAGAATAAGTACACTCATGCAGATATGTATAACAGGCTAGCTGATCACCCTGAAAGATGTATAGTTATTTACTTTTCGTCATGGAAAAAGTACCGAGTGTTTTTCAATGTTACCAATGAAAGATGTATCGTTTTTTTCACCTTTTCTCTTGTAGCTTCGCCTAGACACAACTTTTATCCGTTGCTGAGTGCATAAGAATTCACAATGTTCTTTATAAAAGAGTACTGGAAAAAAGAAGAAGGTAATTTACATATTCAATTCTCCGAGTAACGGAAATTTTAGGTGTTTCAGTAGAACTAAATCTCAGCCATGGAACAATCAGCGATCGAGACGTTTTGTCCGCTTTTTTCTTTTCCTTTTTCTTTTTGCTTTTCCTTTTCGGTCTCCTTTGCTCTTCCCCAACTGACCAGGCCACGTGGCATTGCCGTCGTGAACCCTGGCCGTTGCACCTCCACCTGCTGGCAACGTTAACCTCTCACTTGCTGAAGCCGCTCGCTGCACTTCCGTCTGTGTGGACCGCCCCTTTGGAGATCGCGACCTCCGTTGATTCACTCGGATGAAAGTTACTCACATCACGCGGCCTCCATGGCTGCGATAGTGGGCATCGGCTTCATTGATCACTCTATTTTCAGAACAAAATCTTATGCTGCAACCTCTCATGCTTGGATATCGCCACTTTTGTTCCGGGTCATTGGGTTACGTTTGCCAATAATAGTCTAGCCTGTAACGAAGTCTGATTTGAACTGATCTCCAGCTATTAAGGCCCAATCGGACAGATCAATAAGAACAGGGTACTAATTAAGTGAACGTGCATCTTGCAATTATTAAGGCCTTTTCACCCAGGTCCTAATCAGGCGAGAATGCGCATAAATGAGGACCCAAGGACAACAGTGCACCAACGCATGTACTCAATGCTGTTGGGGGCTAATGGTACAACCTAGAGGGGGGATTGTTTTAGAAAACTTGACAATTTTTCGCGGAAAATAATTGTTGCTAAGTAAAGATTAGGTCAAGGTGATGTTTCAAAGCTCGTGATCGTAATGTGTACCTGTGAGAGTAAAGAGAGTAAAATAGTAGCACGTAACGATAATGGTTTGGCTTTATTCCCAAGCCTATGTTCACCCTTTTGATTAGTAGCCACTAGTCAAGCTGAATTCCATTAGTAATATGCTCTGGAAGTTATATGGCAAGCACTGATCCTATTACAAGATAGATTATGTTAGGAAAATCCCTTATGATGTTTTGAAGATGACAAAATAAATCAAAGGCTACTAACATGTTTAATGGTTAAGTAATAGACCATGCGGATAATAGAACATGTAAAGGATATTGTCAAAGTGCGAAGACGACCAGAAAACTGAACATAACATATGTCCAGAGTATATTATGAAGATTTCCAGACTTCTGTGTCAAAGTCTGAAGACTGCTAGACTCAAGACTCAAAGTCTGAAGATTGCCAGACTTTAGTGTCAAAGTCTGTTCTACATCAGAAGTATGTCATCTCTGACTAATTCCAGACTGAACGTGAATGTTAAACCAGAAGACAGATTCTATGTTGAAGCTGAACCAGAAGACAGACTCTATGTTGAAGCTGAACTGGGTACAGACCTTAAAGCTAAATACATTTGTAAGCAGATATGTTGGACCCAGATTGTAAAATCTGAGACTCATATTGTAAAGTCTACAGACTCAGACTTTACATCTAGATTCGATGAATCGTAACTCAAGCCCAATCATATAACGGCTAGTGATCTGGTTTGGATTCCACATCAAGATTGATTTGATTGATTCAATCTAATTGATTGACGATTGGATCTTGAAGACAAGAATTTTCTATACGAAGAAGCTTTACTTATGGAAACCAAGATTTCGTTTGTATGGGCGATCGGAATCAATTTGGGATTTTACCTTTGTCACTCAACGGCTACCAAATCTTCTAGATACAGAGCTGTCCAATGGGTATATTGGAAGATGATTCTCCGGGATATTGTCCAACAGGTAGTTTGGAAGTAGAGGAGTATTTGAGGAGATGAAGGACCGATGAGCAAGTAAGAGACGGAGTGTAGAATTTATAATTCCAAAGTCTGAGTGACTTTCGATCATATACTTGTCTCTTGAGAGCTTAAACGTTTGTAATCGTGAGAGAAATACCAAAAGAGTGACTTAGTGAGATAGTGTGATCTACTACTAAATGTTTGCACTCGAAGTTGTAATCTCTTGTTGATTACATAGTGGAATCCAGCCAAGAAGGCTGTTATCGTGGGAGAGTGGACGTAGGCTTGGATTAAGCCGAACTACTATAAATCTTGTGTTCTTATTCTCTTCCCTAACTCCTTTATTTTGTTCATACTAGCACTATCAGATTACACTATCAAGACTTAGTTACTGCTTTTACTCTTGTACAATTAATTTAGAGCACAATCACTCAGACATCATGAGTACAATACTCAATGAAACAATCGAAAGAGAGCTTATAGCTAAGAACCGCTTGAAAGCAAATTTCCAGATCCTAATATATGTGGCTCTCTCTCTCTCTCTCTCTCTCTCTCATTTGACATCTATGATCTTTTCTTTTATAACCATCTTCAATCTACCCGTTAGAGGTAGATTGAAGATGCAAAGAACCATTAGAATTACTGTTGAGTTGCTATCCAAACTTAGAATTACCCATATAGTCATTTTCCTAAACATTTGCAGGCTATCCTAAAATAGCATCGGCTGCTGTCCTTTCACTGTAGTCTCTAACAGACTTGGTAGACTACCTAGCTCCTCGATTACTGTTTCCTCTTGAATTTTGCTGTTGTGCAAATCCACATTCACAGTGGCTATGTTAACTGAATCAACGAACATTATCAAAATGTACGTTGTTGCCATAGCACCACCAACCCAATAAGTACAGCATCGACATAGATACCGACATCAGCTGATCTTTTAGGTTCGTTAGTACTATTTATGTAAAATCCGTATTAGGACGTAATGCAATCTTTTGTCCATTGGATCGGACCATGGATCTTACTTTGGTCCTTTGCAACAAACATTTGCATACATTACAGTAAACATTATATTAAGGATAATTGGACATCATCAAAATTACTTGGAGATATATCTCCAATAAATCTCTCCCTTTTTTATCATGATAAACTATCTTGCAGATGTGAAAAAGAATTATTGGTAGATTTGCAACAAATGTAAATGAGGTCTCTATAATCTATTGAGTGAAATAGGGGGTATAGTCTAATTGATCTTATTTAGAGTTAGAGTGAATAACTGAAGGTCTTCTAAGTAAAAAGCATTATCAAAATTATGTTCATAGATAATCTCAATGGAATGCTCCCCCTGTTTTGATGATTCTTTAAGAGATATAGGAGATATACTGTCAAGTATTTCATATCAAGTATTTCACATCATATCAGCTCTCCCCCTTTTGGTCATTGGCGAAAAGAAATAATGGAATTCAGAATTTCATAGATTCACTAACAACCAAGTCATGCCGTACATAGATCAAAAAACAAAACAGGACGTAATCAGCAAAAGGGAAACATGAGCACATGAAAATATCAGAAAATTTTAAGTGCGAGGGCATTTTCTTTGCTGGAAGGGGGTAGTTCGGGTTGAAGTTCTCCATGTTCAAGGCGAACCGGACTGTAGCAATCTAAGTTGAGAATCATTCGTTCGATATTGACCAAATATAATGTTAGTGAGGTGAGAGTGGTCTTGATCTCCTAAACATTTGCTTGAAGCTGTGTTAGTCAGCAGTAGGAGAAACAGATAGCTCCACAGGAGATGTAGATTTTTCTGGTCTTGGAGGTCGAGGAGTCTGCGTCTGTGTTGGTACCTGAGCCTTCTTCCTGCGTTCTTACTCAGTTTGTTCTGCAAGCCTTTCTCTAAGCTTCATAACTGTTCTTTCATCATTGCCGTGTCCAATGAGGATGATTTCACCTTTCGGATTTACCCAGCCATCAGGTGTCATTCTCAGCATCATCTTATTCAGGGGTTTCTTTCCGATTTCCACATTTATCATACACAGAGGAGCAGCATTAGAAAAATCTATATTCAGGTGCTTAAAAATACGAGTTATGAGAGCACCATAAGGCAACTTGCCTCTTTTTTTTCTGTTGGCAGTGTGATACATTTGGATGAAGAACATATGAGGGTGGAGAACTCATCAAACTTGTTGAGAATGACCCAGATGACTCTTGCCTTATAACAAGAAACATAGTTAGTAGAAGATGTTTTGGGACGGAGGCAGGGGGTCGAAATCTTTTGGATGAAATTCATTTTCAATGGGAGTAAGTTCAATGGCACAAATTCTTTAAAACCATGAGAAAAGCTAGGGGTTTCAAGCACGAAATTGTAGGCCTCATTAGGCTTCACAGGAATTTTCTTGAAAACATTATTTTCGGTCTAAAGCTATTTCTGTTAGGGGCCAACAATATAACCTAAGGGCGGTGAATAGATTGTCTTAGAAAACTTGACAATCTTTCACGTATATTAACTAATCCAAAGTAAAGATCATGTCAAGATGATGTTTCAAAGCTAGTGATCACTCTGTGTGCTAGTGAGAGTAAAGAAGAGAAAAATAGTGGTACACAATAATATATAGTGGTTTAGTTTTATCCCCAAGCTTATGTCCACTTTCCATATTAACAGCCACAAGTTGAGTTGGATTGCACTAGTAGTCTGCTCAGACAGTTACAATAGGCAAGTATTCACACTATCGGGACTCGGCTACTGCTCTTACTCTTATACACTTAATCTAGAGCACAATTACTCAAATAACATGAATACTTAGTACTTAGATGATAGCATATTGCTTAGAACATAGCTAAACATATATCGTTAGATAATGTTGTTCTCTCTCTCTCTCTCTCTCTCTCTCTGTTTCTTAGATCTTCTCTTTTATATCCATCTTTAATCTATCCGTTGGAAGAGGATTAGGGGAGCAAGGAGTCGTTGAGCTGCTGCTCAAGAATATAATTGCCCATACAATCCTTTTTCCTTGAATATTTACAATCTACTTAAGACTAGCATTTGTTGTGATCCTGTCACTACGGTCTTTGACAGACCTGTCAAACGACCTAATTTTTCGATTAATAGTTTTAACTGGATTATGCTACTGTACGAATCCTCAGCCATAACGACTAGTTTGTTGACTCAACGAACTTCACCAAATGTTTGTGGTTGTTAACGATATGATATTAGCACTTACTATATAAAAATCTGTCATCAGCTGATTTTTAAGTCCACTGGTACTGTTTATGCAAAGACAGTTTTTGGACTTGTTGCATACTTTCATCCATTTGATCATAACATGGATATTGCATAGTCAATTGTATAAAAAAAACATCTACATACACCATAGTAAACATTATACTAAGGATAGTTTGGATATCATTAAAATCACTTGAAAATTTCTTTGACAATCTTCTCTTTTTTGATGATGACAAAACTATTCCGTAGATGTGAAATAAATAATCATTGAAAAGCTTCCTATAAATGTAAATGGGATCTCCATAAGGAGAATAATTTAGTTGATCTTTATTGAGATAGAAAGAATAATCGAAGATCCACTAGATAAGAGCATCATCAAAAGATTGAGAGGTTTATAGATGATGTCAGATTAAAGTTCCTCCTCTTTTAATGATTTCTTTACTTTTTAAGAGTAAAAATTCTCAAACTCCCCCAGTTTTGATGAGCAAATGCATAAAATAAGTGCATATGATATGCGCATTTCACATCAAGTCAACTCTCTCCATTTTTGTCATTAGCAAAAGATATAGAAAAGATCAAAGCTTCATTGATAATAGGGCATGGCACTACATACTGATAGAAGAGAAACATGACATGATCTGTAAAAAACAAAACACTGGCATATGAAAAACATGCAAACTTTTATGCGCGAGGGCGTTCGCGTTGCTGAGAAGAGGTAGGGGGTTCTTGAAGGGTTTGCTTTTGGTTGAGGCGAACGGGATAACAGGTGAGATTGATGAGCGTGCATTTGATCTTGACGAGATATCGAGTTAGGGAAGAGTGAGTGGTCTTGATCTCTTGGACATTAGGTTGAAGTTGGTTAAGTCCGACAATTGGATTTGTAGCTGTTTCCACCGAAGATGTAGATCTTTCTGGTCTGGGTGGTCGTGGTGCCTGCTTTTGTGCTGGTGCCTTGGCTTGCTTTTTCTTCTCTTGCTCTGTCATGCAAGCAAGTCTCTCTCTGATCTTAGCAATAGCCCTTTCCTCATCGCCATGTCCAATGTGGATGATTTATCCTTTCTGATTGACCCATCCATTGAGATTCATCCTCAACATCATTTCGTCTAGCGTCTTCTTCCCAACTTCCACATTGACCAAGCTCTGAGGAACAGCATTAGAGAAGTTAATTTTTAGGTGCTTAAATATGCGAGTGATGAGAGCACCATAAGGCAGGTTGCTTGTCTTTCTCTTGGCCATTCGGTACATGTGGATGAAGCTCATGTGGGGAAGAAAAAATTCTTCAAATTTGTTGAGGAGGCCTAGATGACTCTTGCCTTATAATGGGAAACATCGTTGGTAGAGGATGTCTTAGGGCACAGGCAAAAGGTCGGAATCTTTTGGATAAAATTCATTTTCAAAGGGAGCAGATTCAGAGCTACAATTTCTCTAAAACCGCGAGAGAAATTAGGAATTTCCAACACAAAACTGTAGGCCTCATCAGGCTCTATAGGGATTATCTTGAAAACATTGTAATTTGCCTAAATTATCTCAACAAGTTCCTCCAAAGTAATAACATAGTTTCATTTTCGAAAGGTGAAAACAAATGAGCCCCTGTTTGGAAAATGAAGATTTGAATAAAACAGGGCCACGAGGCCAGGATGGACTTCTTTTTTTATAGAACAAAACAATTTCAGCTTTAGAGATTCGAAAAGGTCAAAGAGAAAGACGCCATGTACATCAAGAAAGTCAAAATCAACAAATATGTGTGGAATTTTTCCTCTTTCATAAAAAGCATTATTTGCATCCTTGTGGTCTTGAGATATAAACATTTTAGAGTCAAATAAAGAATCACATTTCAAAACTTGTAATGGGTTCAAAGTTTTGGAACCCAATTATCATTATCTTCCCGATGCTTGTCACCAGATCCTTCCTCGGCTTCAGTACGCGCTTCGCTTCCTTCTGGTTGAACGACGACTAGTTTAGGAAGCATTTCAGGCTATTTGACAAGGGCTTTCTTTCCCTTGTCCTTGATAGTTTCTGAAGCAGGAGGTAAATCCTCTTTGGTGGAGGACTTGTGAGGTGATGTTTGAGCGACTGGTTGAGAGGGTTTTTTTTTTTTCCCTGAAAATTCCAATAGTTTTTGAAGTTCCTGTGCTTGAGATTCACTCATACCTGATTTTATGAGTTGAAACATCGCTAGCCCGTGAGCTTACACTAGTGTGACGAGTCCCTCGACAAGAACGTCAGGTTGAACAGGTGCTGATGTAGATGGGGCATCCAATTTTGAGAGGGGAGATAGGAGGTACTACCACTATCTCTTTTCCAAGAGGCATCCTTGACTCGATGTTTTCGCCAGGGGAGTCACCTCTTTTGTAGACGATGGCAATGCTGCGCTTTCTGTCATCGAGCGTTCATCTCTTTGAGATTGGGCAACACTTTGGCTCTGTGTTGCATCAGTTGATCTTTCGGGCTGAGCTGTGAGATCGACATGTGAAGATCCTTCCTTCGAGGACTTAGCCATGATGGACGCTGCGCGAGATGATTTTCTAGTGTTTTTGTGAGCTGCAAGCTTTAAGGGCCATGATTTTTAGTAGTCAAACAGGAAGGGAGTTTGAGAAAGTGAAACAAATTGAGAATTTTGAGAAATACGAGGAATGGTTTCAATGAGGAAGAACGTAAGCAGTATCTCCTTATATATAGGAGTAGTTTAGCTACATTAGAGAAAGTTACCCGTTGTATAGTAACAGTAATTTCTTATTCAAATTTTATTTGTTATTTGTTTGTTTTTACAATCAATAAATGCAGTAAATCAGATAAATGAATGCTGTATTTAATGACGATCCTGATGTTTATATGAAACGCAGTTGGAGTAAATATTACATGATAGATCTTTTAGTCTGATGCATTGTAAATTCTTAGTTCTCCTCTGATGTATTCAGATGCTTGCTTGTCTAGTGGCTTGGTGAAAATGTACTCTAGATACTATTTTGATTTTATGAATTGTATGCACACATCTCTATTGCTAACATGATCTTTGACAAAATGATGTTTCACCTTTATGTGCTTTGCTCTTGAGTGTAATATTGGATTCTTTGTAATATTGATAGCACATTTGTTGTCACAAAAAATTGGAATGTTTTTTCCTTTTTCTTGGAAATCATTTAGGGCTTATTTGGTAACGTGCCAAATAGTGACTGATTTATTCTTTTGTTCATCAAAACAAAAAAGAACAAAAATCCGTTTGATAACTTTTTTTTTTTGGAATGATTTGAAACGAAATCAAGGAATAGAAGTTGCTTCTTTGTTCCCAAAAACAACTTTAGAATCAAGCCAAATCATTTTTTTCTATTTTATTTTCTTATTTTCCTTTAATTTCTCTTCTTCTTATAATCGATTATAAAAAATATTATAAAATTATTAAAAAATTAAAAGAAAATTTGAAAAATAAATAAAAATATATTAAAAATATATTAAAATTGCATTAAAAATATGATAAAATTATATAATAGAATTAAAAATACAATGAAAATATATAATGAAATTATTTAAAATTTTATAGAAATTTTTAAAATATATAATACAATTATATTAAGAATATAATAACATTACATAATAAAATTATATTAAAAATATGATTAAATTATATAAAAAAATTTAAAAGATATAATAAAATAATTATGAATAGAATAAATTTATATAATAAATTTATTAAAAAATTAAAAGAGAAAAATATAATAAAGTATTACAAATTAAAAGAAATTCTAAATAAAAAATTTAAGGAATGTACGAAAAGCATTTCTATTTTGGGAATAAAAGTTTTAAGTTACTAAGGGCGCGTTTGGTTGTGTTGTTTAAAAATTGTTCGAGGAATGAAATAGAAAAAGTATTTCTGTTCCGGGAACAATTTTTGAACAAAAATACGCGTTTGGTAAACTTGTTCGGGAATAAAAAATAAACGAAACATGTTTGGTAAATTTTGATAATTTTTTTATTTCTTTTATTTTTTCTTATTTTTCCTTTTTTCTTTTTCATTTTTTTTTCTTCTTTTGGCCGGTCGCGTGAAGCCAAGGCCTTGGGCGACCGGCCGGCGAGCGGCCGAGCTCGCCCAATGGGCGGGCGAGGCGCGGCTCGCCCGGGCCATTGCCCGAAGCGAGGCCGAGGCTCGCCGACATTGGCGAGCTCGGCCTCGCCGGCTCGGCGAGCTCGAGGCCGGATCGGGCGAGATCGAGCTCGCCCGGCCTACGGGCAAAGCCTCGGCCTCGCCGGGGACGGCAAGCGTCGGCCTCGCCGGGGCCGGCGCGAAGCGTCGCCGTGGCGGGCGAGGCCGCCGGCCCTCGTCGGCCGGTCGCCGTCCATGGCCAAGGCCGGCCGGCCAAAAGAAAGAAGAACAAGAAAATAAGAAAAAAAGAAAAGAAAAAAAAAGTATTTCGATTTGTGTTTAAAACAAGAAACAAGAAATTTGTGTTTCTTGTTTTTTTTTTGTTCTGGGAACAAAAGAACAAAAAGGACAACGCACCCAAACGCGTTTTGTTCTTTTTGTTCCCGAGGAACAAAAAAACAGAAAACTGTTTAAAAACAAAAAAAAAACGCAAACAAACAGAGCCTAAATGCCTTCAAATACTCAGAAACTCATCTAGGGAACAAAATAAAAAAGAATCATTTTTGTGTAGAAATTATTTCTGGGAACGAAATAATTATCAAATGCATTCTTAGTTGCGGTTTCATTCGGATGAGTTGAGCGCAATAGCTTCCGAGAGCAATATATTTAGCCTCAGTAGTAGATATGACACTGGAGATTTGCTTCTTTGAGAACCAAGAGATTAGTATACTCGTTAATAATTGACAAGTACCTGATGTACTCTTTCTATTAATTTTACAATCTACAAAGTCAGCGTCTGAATATCCAAGTAGCATGAAGTCTGTATCTTTAGAATATCAGATTCATAGTTTTGAAAAAGATCCAATATATCAAATGATTCTTTTAACATCAAATAAATGCGATTTTTTTGGATAAGATTGAAAACAAGCACACAAACATGTACTGAATATAATATCAAGTCTAGATACTACCAAGTATAGTAGAAAGCCTGTCATGCTTTTGTATAGCTTGGAGTTAATCGATTTACTTTTTTTATTTTTGTCCAGCTTGATAGAAGATGACATAGGTGTCTTTATCTTTTTACAATCTTCTAGACCAAATTTCTTCACTATCTTCTTAACATACTTTTCTTGATGTATGAAGGTGCATTCGGGAGTTTGCTTGATTTGAAGTCCAAGAAAAAAGTTGAGTTCACCAATCAAGCTCATCTCGATCTTACTTTTCACAATGTTTACAAAATCATAAGACATCATCAGTGGCTTCAACAATGACATCATCAACATATATTTGAATGATGAACAGATCTTTACCTTTCTTCTGAATAAAGAGTGTAGTCTCTATCTTACCTTTTTCAAAATCACAACTAATTAAGAATGTACTTAATCTTTTATATTAAGGTCTTGGTCCTTGCTAGAGCCTGTATAATGCCTTTTTGAGTTGATAGAAATCCTTTGGTCTGTCTAGATCCTCAAATCTTGGGAGTTGCTCAACATATACTTTTTCTTTGATATAACCGTCTAGAAATGCACTTTTGACATCCATTTGATACAGTATGAAGTTATGATAGCAAGCATATGCTAGTAGTAAGCATATGGCTCTAGTCTAGCAATAGGAGCATAAGCTTTATCGAAGTTAATACCTTCCTCCATGAGTAACCTTTTGTAACTGTGGCGACCTACTCTCGGGAAAGGGAATAGGTTTTGGGGGTATTGCCTAAAGGACGGGCCTAAGGCCCATGACTAGACGCGGGCTCTCCCAAGCTCATACCCCGTGTGACGTTGGGATATTCTTAAAAGTTTTACCCAAAAGGAGTCGCCACTAGCCTATTGGAGTCGGCTAGAAACCAAGTGAGACAGGGAAGCGTGCCTCACTTCCTACGCAACTAGAGAATCTAGGGTCGGGGACTTAATTATACTAATTGACTAATCAGTGCCCTTTCGGTACCTAATCTTGTTCATTTTAACGGAATGATTTTTATCAGGCAGTTTGAATTGATTTCATACCTATCCACTAACATAGGATGTGAGCATGCGGTGCGTAGTCAATAAAGTAATAATTATAACTACCAAGATCCTATTTGCCCGAAAATTAAACACATGCAAATTAAACACAAAACACGCAAATTAAACATGTGATAAAAACAACATACAAGAAAATAAAGGCCTAATTACACTAAAGCGGCAATACATAGCAATTCCTAACCAAACCTCATTATTTTTGGATTTTCGAAATTTTTAATTTAATTTTTTCTAATTTTTTTAATTTTAATTTTTTCTTAAAAAATGTCGAATTTTTTAATGCTTTCTGAGTTTTTTGAAATTTCGGAATTTTTTTTTGAATTTTTATCATTTTTCGAAATTTTTGATTTTTTTATTTTTTTAAAAATTTAATATATATTTAATAATTAATATTATTATACTTCAATAAAATGGGTTCGGACCGGTAAACCCAATCCAGCCCGTGGACCCAACTCAAACCCGGATCCAACACTTTTGGCTTAAAAACAAACATTTTTTTTATTTTTCTTTTTACAGCTTTTTTTTTTTTTTAAGATTCTTTTTTGTTATTATTTTTTTTTTTATCTTTTCCTCACTTCATCCTTTCCCTTGCACGCTTTGCCCGACTGTCCTTCCGCGGCCAGCTTTTGCCGTTTTAGTTTTCTATTTTTTATTTATTTTGCTTTTCTTTTTCTTTTTTTTTCTGATTTTTCTTGGTTTTTCTTTTCCCTTTTTTTTTTTTTAATTTCTTTCCCTCCTACGACTCCTCCTTCCCAAGACCAACTTTTCCTTTCTTTTTAATATTTTGTTTTACTTTTTCACTTTTTCACCTTTTCCATATTTTTCTTTTTCTCTTTCTTTTATTCTCTTTTTATTCTTTTTGGTCTTCTTCTCCTTCGTGCTTGCCCGCTACACGCCTTCAACTCAGCATCATCTTCATCCTCCCGCCCCTCTTTCAACGAGACCGAAGGTCCCAAAAGGCCAGAATACACCAAACCTACTTCTCTAATAACTAAAAAAACATTTAACGATTCAGAGCATTTTTTTTTTAAACTAAGCTTAATCAAAATAATTTAAGCTTCTTGCAAACTATGCACATCTACCCCGCAACTACCATTCACGTTCATAAACACCATCTTTCAAGTCCACGGGTCAAGAAATGGTTATCTAGAAATATGATGCACATACGAAAGCATTGGAACAAGAACATACGAAACAGAGGGTATATATTTCGGTTAGACATTTCGTTGAACACACGAAAGGCGTCGGCTAAACAGAAACTTCGTATCTATTAGAGACACGAAATCAAACCAAAACCAACGAGCGAGGTTCAACTTTAGAATAGAAGCAATAGTTACACTCAGTGTGAACAAAATAATAATAGCGAGCATCGAACAGAAAGAAGACCAAATAGTAGCATCTCGCCTAGGCATTTTATCAAGCATGCACTAAAGAAACAAGAGATTTTTTTTTTTTTTTGGCTAAGACTTAGACGCGGGCCTAGGTTTCTAACTGAACATGCCAGCACACACAGAAACAATCGTGAAAGATCAGCAGGGCCGGAGCTCGCGCGAACTGGTCGTTCACGAGCTCCGGCCCCACACCTCTCAAACGGGGCACCTATGGTTCGGAAGGCTTACCTGGCTCGGGCAGCGAGCAATGGGTAGACCTCGGGTGACAGTGATGCTCTCTCAATCTCACTCCGTCCCTCTGGCTCACCCCCAGATCCCTCTAGGTCTCCCCCTTTATGTTGCTATTGTTGGTCCCTCTCGGCCAAAACCAACGTCGGAGGACATGGAAAAGGGGGGATGCGTGAGCTCCGTTGCACCAGTTTGCGCTAAGGATGGCTGGACGACACCCACCGAGGCTAAGTTTCAACTCTCTCACTCTCTAGGTTCCTCTCGCTCGAACTCCCTTAGGCTCCCAAAGACCAGCCGAGAACCCCCCCCCCCTTTATCCTCTCTTTGCTTTCTTCCTTTTAAGCTTGGCCAAAGACAGGTGCGCATGGCCTGCCATTGCCAGCCTGTCGCGACCACTTGATCTCCGACCCTGGGATCATGCTGTCCTCTGCCTTCGCAATCCTCTAACCTTGCGATCCTCTGTTCCTCTGTTTGTACCCTCCTATTTTCTCCTTTTTTGCAAAAGCATGGATGTTGTGAGGGGAGGAAGATGATCTGCGCACAGGCCAGGTTGAAATAAAAGGAGATGGGCCAGCCCAAGTGCGAAAAAAGAAAAGGAAAAGAGATATGTCGGCGAGCCCATGCACAAAGAAAGACCTACATACTCGGCCTCATTCAATTTTTATATCTTTTAATGGATCTTTTTTTCTTTTTTTTTTTTGTTTTGACAATTTTGGAAAAACAAAGACTATGCAATATGTCGTGCAATAATGAAAACACGATACCTTAATGATTTTTTTTTTTTTTTACTTTTCTTTCTTCTTCTTTTTCTCTTTTTTTATTCAAATTTTTTTGTAATAATTTTTTTGAAAAATTTTAAAACATAGTGATGCAAATGCTCCTAATGTCTATATGTGATGCAATTTTAACGAAAATTTTTTGTTAAGGGGTTAGAAATCAATCCCCAATTTTCCAATGCAATTAATAAACACTTAAACAAATCACAAAAATTTAGGTGTCAATAGCTGCCCCTCTTTGAATGGGGCTCGAAGAGATTCATTTCAAAGACGAGAGACACCTAAAGTTTGCCCATGAAAGATGACGAAAAGGGGCTGCCAATGAGAAAGGGGGTGAAGGGATGACCTTACTTTCTAAGAAAATAGCCTTTGATCGAGATGGGAAAGTCTTATTATGTGTTAACTAGTTTCCACTAAGAGAAAGGTCTCACCGTGTACAAACGGGTCTCAATCGGATGCGATAGTCTCACCGTGTACAAAAGGGTTTCGACTGGAAGAAATGTCTCACTGTGTATAAACGGGTTTCGACCGGATGATAGTCTCACCTTGTACAAACAAGTTTTGACTGGAAGAAAGGTCTCACCATGTACAAATGGGTTTCGACCGAGTGATGGTCTCACCGTGTAAAAATGGGTTTCGACTGGAGAAAGGTCTCACCGTGTACAAATGGGTTTCGACCGGGAGGAAGGCCTCACTGTGTACAAATGGGTTTTGACCGAATGTGATAGTCTCACCGTGTAAAAATGGGTTTCGACTGGAGAAAGGTCTCACTGTGTACAAACAGGTTTCAACCGGATGTGAAAGTCTCACCATGTAAAAACGGGCTTCGATTGGAGAAAGGTCTCACCGTGTACAAACGGGTTTTGACCGGGAGGAAGGTTTTACCGTGTATAAACGGGTTTCGACTAGGTTGGAAATACATGATTTAAGGAAAACCAATGGACCTTTGTAGATGACCTGGTTTAAGGTTGATCATGAATCTTTGGAAATGACATGGTTTAAGGTTGACCATAAACCTTTGGTTTTTAGGAAAGCACCTGCTAACCCCTTGAAAACTGCATGGCTTCACTAAGAAATCTTGTCAAACTCAACTTGAGCAAGTGTCATTAGAAACGTCATAAAGAGACGTATTAGCAATATTGTAGCATTAATTGAACAAGCTAATCAAGCTGAGTCCGACTGCTTTTAAAAAATATTTGATGTCAATCAGCATCATGTGGCGCAAAACTATCATCTTGTTCGGGAATGTATCATTAGTCATAAAATTCTCCAGGAGTCAAGTTCTCATTAGAATGGCTATAACTCGTGAAAAAAAGGCTCATTAAGCATGCCAAGCTAGAGCTTCTTAGTCAGAAAGGGTTTCTCACACACTTTTGACAAAATGGTTGTTTGATCCCATCCATTCACGTGGGAAGTAACTGATTGCTGAGGGTATCTCACATAACCCGTTTCAAAGGCTTTTAGAAACATTCGCAATGAGCACAATCTGATCGATCAAAAAGTTCTTTTGAAAGGACTGCAATATAGACTCGGTTAGGGCTTACACAAAGGAATTATTGATTTGAGGCCAATAAAGGAACATTTGTCACTATCTTTATCGGGTTTACAAGTCGAGAGCTTGGAAGATAAGACAAGATAGAATTACCTTCACTCTTTCAAGCAGTAGCTTCTTTGTGGCATTCTCATTTTCACTCAAACCATCCAAATCAGAAGAGACTTCGGAAAATGGTTGTAATGTTGGCTTGGGAGAGGCTTGAAAGGCTTAAAATTTTCAAGAGGGTTTTTTAAGAGTTAGTGATCATCATGACATCGTGAACAGGTCACTCAATCTTTCGAAATCATTTGGCTTTTGAACACAACGCATCTCAAAAGTCCCTTGACTAATCATTTTTACGATGGAGCTTTTCTCATTTTCTAATTTCCTTTGTACTTGCGATGACTTTTATGTGGGCACTTCAACTTTGATTTTTTTTTCTTTTTTTAAGGGCATTGGCCTTGCTTTTACCCGCACACTGTTTTTTTTTTTTATGCCCCAAATACGCCGAACTTTTTGTTCTTTGAACTTTTGGAGTTCTTACGACTTTCAAGATGCTTTTCATATTTTCTCGTGACTATCAATTGTATTCGGTCAATTCTTATGCCTTGCCCTAGTGAAGGGAGATGATCATCACCCGGGGTTTAGAAATGAATAATTAGGCCCAAATTGGTTAAAGCAATGGATATTAGTGTTTGGGTAGAGAAGGAAATGCTCTTCTTCATCTCGAGATGAGTTAAGCTCTAATGAGAATTCCTCCGAAGCTATCATCAGAATATTGATACAAGTGAAAGTAATAAAATCTTTCTCAATCATTCGCTCTATAACACAACCGTAACCTCCTATGATGCCCCAATGTAGGGTCGTTCTCAGCAGGGGTATTTTGAAGGATTGTTTTTTTAACTGGCCCAAAGGGCTAGCAAGAGATTAGTACGATGCTTGGGATTGATGAAAGAAATGCCCTTATAATTTCGATCTTTGCGCTTAATGCGAATGAATCATTTGTCTTAAGAGAAGATCGTTTTCCACTCGACTCTCAAAAAGTGTTTGAAGGACGTGTTTGGAAATGGCTTACCTTTCTTCATCCTAAGAACTTCTTGTTTGGCATGATTAACATTCCCTTTTCATTTTGTCAAGGTCACTCATGTGAAGTTCTCCCTCACGGAGACACAATTAGCAACAATTGAATCGACAACATCCAAGACCCCAGGCGCTTTGCTTTTCATTCATTCATCTCTTTCATCATTTTCTGTTTTTTTTTTTTTTTATAACAAGAAAAGGAATACCCAACTGCCTTTGCAGAGGTTGGGTAGCCATTCGAATCAATCTTTCAGGGGCAACGATCAACTTTTTCCATTTTGTTGTAACTTCATCGAGTTGGTTGGATACCTGAAATACAAATAAATATGCATGTATGTGATGTATGCATGACATGCATGATGCTATGTGACTCGGACTATGCGTAAAATGGCTCTACGACCTTGATCTCATTCATGGAAAATATTTCTTTACAACATTGGCATTTACAGGCTTAGACAGCTCACGGCCGTCCATTTCGACTAAGACCATAGCATCACCCAGGAGGATCTTCTTAATGACATAAGGTCCCTCATAGTTCGGGGTGAACTTGCCATGAGGATTTGGGATGATTGGCAGCACTTTCCTTAGCACCAAGTCATTGACCTTAAAGTGCCTAGGACGAACCTTCCGATTGAAGGCTTTCGCAACCTGTTTCTGATAGCATTGACCATGACATATTGCTTTTAGCCTCTTCCCATCAATCATGTTTAGCTGCTCATGCCTCTGTTGTATCCATTCAGTTTCATCGAGCTTCAACTGAGAAAGGACCCTCAACGAGGGAATCTCGACTTCTATAGGCAGGACAACCTCCATTCCATATACTAACGAAAAAGGAGTTGCCCCTGTGGAGGTGCGAATAGATGTTCGGTATGCCATCAGTGTGTAAGGAAGCCTTTCGTGCCAATCAAGATAATTTTTTCAGCCGTCTTTGCCAAGATCTTCTTTATGTTCTTATTTGCTACTTCAACTGCCCTATTCATTTGAGGACAATATGGTGATGAGTTCAAATGGCGAACTCGAAACTCATCAAGCAAGTCACTTACAACTTTGTTGTTTAAGTTGGACCCATTGTCAGTGATGATCGCCTTCGGTACCCCATAACGGGTAATAATATCTCGGCGAATGAATTTGGCTACATTCTTGGCAGTGACATTGGAGTACGAGTTGGCTAAATTTGACATTGGTGACGGCATCACACATGTTGTATGCAGTCAAATTCCATTGTCAACTAGTAGTAGCCGAGTCGCATGATCTTTCTTGCCAAGAGGTGACCATTCATGTGGGGGCCACACTCCCCTTCATGTATTTCCTTCATCAAACGATTGGCTTCTTTGGCATCGACGCACCTTAGTAATGTCGAGTCGAAGGACCTTTTGTAGAGGACATCTCCACTGGTGAAGAATTTTGATGCTAGCTTTATCAAATGGTTTCTGTATGCTGCTTCACTTCCTTTGGGGAATTCACCCTTCTGTAGATACTTCAAGATGTCGTGATACCAAGGTTGTCCATCTGGTTCCTCTTCAACCATCATACAATAAGCCGGGCATCGAAGGATTTCAATTCTCAACGGTTCAATGTCCAAGCCCCCAGCTATTTGCAACATTTGAAGATAAGGTAGCTAGGGCATCAGCGAACTGATTTTGAGACCTTTGTAAGTATTCGAATGATATTTCTTGGAATTCTTCTGTTAACTCCCTAAGGAACTCATGATATGGAATCAATTTAGAATCCTATGTTCGTCATTTGCCTTCAGTCTGTAAGATGATAAGGGTTGAATCACCATAAACTTGCAGCTTCCGAATCTTCATATCAATGGTGGCTTGGTGACTGAGAATGCATGCTTCATAGTCAACGATGTTAATCGTACAAGGAAATGTCAATTTAGCGGCAACAGGGTAGTGTTCTCCATCTGGGGAAATAAGGACTGCCCCAGTACCAGACCCAGCTAAGTTAACTGCACCATCGAAGTACATCGTCCATGTGTCGTTCGATGCAAGTAGAATTCGCTCCTCCGCATCACTATCTTCATCAGATGCTCCGAACCCCTTGGAACTTTCCGCTAACATGTCTGCTATGGCGCGACCTTTAACAGACTGTTGTCCTAAGCTCTGAACGTCGAACTCTGAAATTAAGATTTGCCATTTAGCCAACTTGCTCACCAATGCTGACTTCTCTAAGAGATACCTGATGGGATTGTTTTTGATCACTAGTAAGATTCGGTGACTAAGTGTGTATTGCCGCAGCCTGTGTAAAACCCAAATTAAAGCCACGCAAGTTCTCTCAACTTCTGTGTAGTTCATTTCCGAAATAGTGAACTTCTTGCTCAAGTAGTATATCGCGCATTCTCTCTTGTCATTTGGTCTTTTTTGTGCCAACATGGCTCCCAATGATTCGTCATGTATGGTTAAGTACAGAATCAGGGGAATTTTAGGGAGAGGGGGTACTATGACTGGTGCGTGAGTGAGATAGTGTTTTATCTTCTCGAAGGCGTTCTGGCACTTAGCATCCCACTCAATCTTTGCATTCTTTTTCAAGAGCTTGAAGAATGGCTTCACTGTTTCAGACAACTGACAGATGAACCTTGCTACATAATTGAGTCGTCCCATCAGACTGCGAACTTCCCCGGTGGCAGTTGGGGGTCGTAAATCACAGATAGCCTTTACCTTTGACGGGTCAATCTCTATACCCTTACTACTAACCATGAACCCTAATAGTTTTCTTGATTTCGCTCCAAAAACGCATTTTGCAAGATTGCGGCGTTGCTTGAATTTCCGAAGACGTTCGAACAGTTTCCGCAAGACCTCAACATGGTTTTCGCCTCGTCTTGATTTCGCGATTATATCATCCACATATACTTCAATCTCCTTGTGCATCATGTCATGAAACAACGTGACCATGGCTCTTTGATATGTTACCCCAGCGTTCTTCAGACCAAAAGGCATCACTTTGTAACAAAAAGTTCCCCAAGGAGTTATGAATGATGTTTTGCTCCTATTTTCCTCCTTCATACGAATTTGGTTGTATCCAGAAAAACCATCCATGAAGGAGAATAACTCAAATCCCGCCGTACTGACAACTAAGACATCAATATGTGGGAGTGGGAAGTCATCTTTTGGACTAGCTTGGTTCAGGTCATGATAATCTACGCACACCCTGACCCGCCCATCCTTTTTCATGACAGGTACGATGTTTGCTATCCAATCTGAATAGTGTGACACTTCAATGAAATCCACTTTTAACAACTTCATGACTTCCTCCTCGATTTTCTTAGACAACTCTGGCTTCGTTCTTCTGAGCCTCTTTTTTAGGTGGCACATTAGGATCGGTCAGAAGCGCATGCTCTACAATATTAGGGTCTAACCCTGGCATGTCGGCATAAGTCCAGGCAAATATATTCTGGTATTCTTTCAGGAGGTTAATCATTCATTCCGCTTCTAACTTTGAGAGACATGCCCCGATCTTTATTTCCTTGACATTCTGTGTATTTCCCAAATTTATGATGACCGTTTGTTCTTCTGTCAGCGGTTTTGATCCCTCATGTCGATTCCAATCACGCTCGATTCCTTTTAGATCTTCATCAGCATCAGATTCTAAAAGATCTCCTTCATGTGGATCTGAGTCACATGAATCTTTGTTATGATTATGCATAATCTAATGCCTGAGATGCGATGAGATGAGTTAGTATGCATTAATAACACACAAAACATGTGTCATTTATGAATGATTTTTCAAATAATTTTTGGAAACTGTTTCGAGAGCTCATCCTCATATCCTTAGATTTCCTTGCTCTTACGAAATTATGAAACTAGGAAGCATGTAGAAGCCCAACCCTCAGTGACCATCATAGAACTAGTTTGGTGTGCTTCCACATGTCCTTAATAAAACATGCATTTTCTTTGAAAGAGAAATGATAAGGCCGTATTACAACATACTCTACCCAAGACCAACGGCTCAAGGTCAAGGGCTTAACAGAGTTTATATCATAAGTGACTTAAACAAGCAAATTGAAATAACAACGAGTTCCCACGCAGGGGAAGAAAACATAAGGTAAAAAGCTACGCTGAGCTAGAATCTAACTACTCTGAAGGGTCGTCAATGCTCTCAGAAGATTCAGCCTCCTGGCAAGCTAGGAGGGTGCATATAATATTCTCTTCAAATGTCTCGGCTGTGCCGTTAATAGCTCCATCTTCTTCCATCAGCATTTTTGGGGGTCTTGAGAATGTTTCTTTCAATGGAGGAGGAAAAACACTCTGGCAACTTCTATCTCTTATAATCCGACCTCCGTGGTCGCCTCTATTGCCACAGCCTCCACGTTCACCTCGACCTCCACATTCGCTGCAGCCTCTTTTATTGCCACGGCCTCCATGCTCTTCAACAAACCCTAAGCCTTTTCTTCTTAGAACTCTTCAAGCCTCGATAGGCTTTCAAATCCCTTGTTCATGCAACCGTAGACCACCTCAAGGTTTGTATCAATTCGATAGCATAATCTTCCCTATCGCCAAGGCCAGCTTGGATAATTCAGGAATGCCCACGCAATAGCCCACAGGAACGTGGCTCAAAAGTCTGAAAGCTTGACTCTTCTTTACACTCGGGTTCCACGTATGGGATGTCCGTTTCCCGGTACACCTTGAAATTCCTTTCCCTGTGCACAGTGACGAGTCTATTGTCCACCACAAATCGTACTTTCTGATGAAGGCTGGAGGCAACAACACCCACTGTGTGCATCCATGGTCTCCCCAACAGAAAATTGAAGGCAGTTGGTATATCTAGGACTTGGAATGGTACCAAGAAAAAGCACAGGACCGATAAGTAGTTCCAACTCAATTTCTCCCAGCACCTCTTTCCTCATCCCATCAAATGCGCACACAGTGGACTTAGTTAGACGTATCCTTTCCATCTCAACACCTAAACGGTGGAGTGTAGCTAATGGACATATATTCAGCGTAGAGCCATTGTCAATCAACACTCTAGAGACAACGGTGCTATCGTGCTTCGATGAAATGTGCAGCGTCTTTGTGTGATCACCTCTATCAGCATGGAGGTCTTCATCAGTGAAGGCGATCTGATCTTTTAAAAGGATGGTCCCCACGAACTCTTGTAGTTAGGTGTCATCAATTGTTTTCGAGACATGTATCTCGTTAAGGACCTTGAACAAAGCGTTTCTGTGCTTTTTAGAGAATTGAATTAGCTCCAAGATGGAGATTTGGGCTGGCATTTTTCGCAATTGATTCACTACGTTAAATTCACTCATTTTCACCACGGCTAAGAATTGCCTCGCGTCCTCCTCTGTCACGGCTTTCTTTTCGGTTCCTCTAGTGAACGCATAGCAACGACCTGATCGAGTGACAGTATCTACCTCCTTTGTCCCATAATCCCAAGGTACTGCTTTGGTATTGAATTCCAAGGGGGGTTCTAGTATTATCATCTTGTCCTTTCTTTGAGGTGGTAGTTCGACCACGACCGGGGTCAGCCTTTCCTCCAAGATTTCAATCGCTGATAATTCTTCGACCATAAGGTCAATCATCATTGGCTCAATGGTTTCCGTCTCGACATCACTAGCGTGATGCTCATTAAGCAATTCTATCATTACTAGGGTAATCATAGTGACCATCCCCTCTTCTCGTGGCATCGGATCATCCATACCCCTCCCATCCAACAAGGACGATGTCCTTAGGATCATTAAAGAAACTCGAGGCAGGCAAATATTTCACGTAGTAGTCATATTTTCTGCTTGGTTGACCCAATATGTCAAACACTTCACCCTTATCACGTATCTTCTCTAGGAGATCCTGGCTCTAAAAGGTTCCCTCAAAATCCATTCTCAATGTGTTGTCTATTGCCACTTGTTCATCCTCTCCTAGGAAAGGAAGCTTAGCTTTCTCCACTTCACGGTCGCGAGTAGCATCGTGAGATGATGCGCTAAATATGGATGGTGTCATCATGGGTAGTGGTCTTTGTTCTCCATTGACACTTTGGATTACCCCCATGCCTATCATTTTGCAAATACATTCTAGTTTTTCCTCCATGGTTATATCCTCCCCTCTTTCATAGTGCCCGGCTAGCTCGAGGGCCTTATACAGTTTAGGGACGTCCACTGCAAAGGGTCGTTCATTCGCTTGCATTTCCCCAAGAATCATATTCAATTCTTCAGCGTGATCGGGCAAAGGGTTTTGTTGCACATTGGGTGTAGTTTCTTTGAAGGTCAACTTTCCTTTATCCAATAGGTGTTGAACTCTCCATTTCAGTGTGTAGCAGTTATCGACGTCATGCCCTCTTTCCCCAATGTGGTATTCACATGCCTTGGTCACATCGAACCCCGGGAATCTTGGGGGATTGTCTCTAGGCACCTCATTGGCTACCAATCTTTTTTCGAGGAGGATAGGTAACAATTTTGATAGAGGTCGGGGTAAAGGCGTGAATTCCCTTCGAGGGAACTTCTTGCTTCCGTCAGATCCCCGTGACATGTTTCCTTGCATGGCTTTAGGCTTTTGCGAAGGTGTCAAGATTGATTTAGGTGCAGATGGCTTTTGGATAAACGCCACTTCGACTACTGACTCTTTGTCCTTCTTTGTTGAGAACTTTTTGCTATTCCCCATGGATATTCTTCTATCAACTATCGCCCATTCAACCCTTTCACCAATCTCCACTAGTTGTGAAAATGTTTGGCACCCAGAGTACACTAATCCCTGGAAATAATTAGATGGCAAAGTCTTTAGGAAAAGCTGCCTCATTTCTTTCTTACTCAGTGGAGGCTTCACTTGTGATGCCATTGTTTTCCACCTCTGGGTGAACGCTTTAAATGATTCGTTCCTCCTTTTTTCCATCTGAACTAGCTCCTCTCTTGTAGGGACGATCTCAGAGTTGAATTTATATTGTTGTAAAAACTCATCAGCAAGGTCGTCCCATCCAGTGAGCTCTTCAATATCTAGTGCAATAAACCACGACAAGGCAGGACCGTCTAAACTATCTTGAAATGTATGTATGAGGAGCGGGACATTGTCGGAGTAGCGAGCCATCCTCCTTAAATAATATTTGAGTTGGGTTATAAGACAGCCGGTGCCATCATATTTTCTTGTGAATTCTAGCTCCTTGAAATTCTCAGGTACTTTCACCTTAGCATATGGGATTAGCTTGTCCACTCCTTTCATCTCATATCCTTGGAGAACATAAAGTCGCTCCTCCATCTTAGCCAAGCGTCTTGCATTTTCTTCATCGAAGCGGATGGTGGATCTCTCCTTTGGAGGGGGATCTAGATTAACGATTACAGGCGTAACTGAAGGGACTTCCTCAGAAGCACCTTTTTCAGCAGGGTCGGTGACATGTGGCTCTCCAGCTGAGGGTGGAGTGGGGGTCCCGACAAAACAGGAGTAGAGGTTCCGGCTATGGCTGGGGCCAGAGGTTCACTGATTTTTCGGCTTATCTCGACCGTCAAAGCAGTGAGTTGAGCCAACTGGTTCTCCATGTTGGCCACGCGTATGCTAACATCCTCATTCTCCATCCTGGCTTTTGTGCGAGTACAAATTGAAGATCTTCTCTTAGCTATGTTGACAGTCGGACGAAAGTAGACAACTTGTTAGTACTTGGACAAGGGTAGATAAGCATATATAAGCATTAAGTAATGATTAGGCGGTCGGTCCATAACAAAGATCTAATCGCCCCAATTTGTTCATTTCATTGAAAGCAAGGTTGCTAAATAACGCAAGAAAAGACATGAGGAAGAACCCCCAAACAACAAAGCTAATCATGAGTCCTATCTCTCGATATTGCGACATGAGACAAACTCTTTAACATTGTAACACATGTGGGCATGGGCCCATTACATATCGCACTTGACTCAATCTAACTAACGAAAACAGCTCCCGTTCGTGGCGGCCCCCACTAACTCAGGTCAACTTCGAGGCGCACTCATCAACTTCTTCGAGCTTCCTTTTGAGGCGCTTGATCTCAACTCGGTGGGTGGTCTTTAATGGCACGTAGGGAATCTTCGGGCGTAAGCTCTCTGGAATTTTATGCCTAAAGATGTATTCCATCGAGGCATAGTAAGTCTTCTCTTGCCCTTCCAACTCCTCTTCTAGCCATATTAGCTTCCAGGGATGGCACATATCCCACATCGACTTGACTAATGCAACAGAGTCTTCGTGATATTGGCATCCATCAGGAAAGTCTATCCTGAGCGGGTCTTCTTGAATCGTTGGTGGAAGTTGTTGAACCTCTTGGAACTGGCGGGTGACTCGAGTCGGGTAATATTTAGTGACTCCAATAATTCTCAACAAAGGAATAGGTCCAGTAAGCCCACACACGAACCGTGCTTCTCGAACTTGGAGCCATTTTGTGTGCCATTGGAAATCTTCGAGTCCAGGGTGGTCATGAAAACTAACTACTCAGAATAATGATAATCAGGGGCAAATATCTTCCTCTCTTTAAACTTTAGGATAGGGTGGTGAGAGTCAGAAATGTCGTTCATGGTCATCAAGCTACCAAATCCTTTAACGTGAGAGAAGAACCAAATTTGCAAGAGTTCAGAAGGAGCATGGAAAGTTTTGTTTTTGTTTTCTTTAAAACAAGTAAGGGAAAGAAAAGTTTCAGTCAAGACAGCGTTAACAAAGCCTTTTCTCATACATACCTCACGAACTACCTATGTCACGGAAGGGTTAATAGTGTTCATACAATGTGGGAATAACACAAACTCGAAGAAAGCTAATAGGAAGATCCTATTCTTTTGAAAAGATTGGGTATTTTGAAAAAGCTTGTTTAAGAATGAAAACGGGCAGGTCTTGCGATTAGCTTTCAAAACTTTCCTCACGTCACTCTCCTTAACTCTAAGGAAATCAGATAAGGTCGATGCATGCTCAGTCCGTACAGGTGGCCAATTAACTCCGACACCAAGGGCTTTCCCATGGCAACACTGTATTCTTCCAAGGTTGGAGTGAGTTCGTGATTGTCGAGTATGAATGTGCAAGTTTTGGGGCACCACACATGTGCTAACGCTTGTACTACACCCGAATGAGTTTCTATCTCTAATAGAGGAAGTAAACGTCCAACATATGATCACACCCAATCATAGCCAGTTGGATCCAATTTATCCCACCACGCGTGAAGCTCGGCTTTCGAGACGGAGATTATGCGAAGGTCGGGTACCCCCATCGTATGATCAACCTAATTTGTCGTGGACTGACCAAAATGAAAGCAAATAAGTAAATTGCGAAAAAAAATAATTCAAAAAAAACTTACCCTACTCATTGAACATCGATGTAAAGGTCATAGACATGCGTATGGACAGTGGTTCGATTTCTACTCTAAATGGCCCAAACTGAAGCCATGGGATCACAGGACTGAACCAACAAGCTCGTGGCTATGTCGTGTTACCCATGACTCTGGCTTTGTCAAAGGATCGACCCGTGTTGCATGCTCGCAAACCAGGGTAGGGACCTCTGACATCAAGAAAGAAATTTCGGGTTAAGATGGGCGACTCGTACTACATGCTTGTAGTCAGAGTGGTATCCACCTCAACACCATCCTAAATGATCCTATGCGGCCCAGGTCTGGCGGCAGGTAGTGTGTGCTACAGTGTGGTGCAATGCAGGGGACTCATGCGTGACAATTTAAAAACAATTAGCACTTCAAACATAAATAAATCATTCACTCTTACACCCCCTACAAAACAAATGTTAGAAATCACCACCCCTTATAACTCCCATAAGCATTCAACATTCAACATGTTATGGATGCACATGATATCTTCGCTGCTAAATAAAAATATTTTCAAACAAGATTGATTTTGGCCAAAGTCCTCTAAGGTTTAAAACCAAGTCCCCAACGGAGTCGCCAAGCTATCGTGACCGACTCTGGGGAGAGGAAATAGGTTTAGGGGTATTGCCTAAAGGACGGGCCTAAGGCCCATGATTAGACGCGGGCTCTCCCAAGCCCATACCGCGCATGGCGTTGGGGTATTCTTAAAAAATTTGCCCAAAAGGAGTTGCCACTAGCCTATTGGGGTCGGCTAGAAACCAAGTGAGATAGGGGAGCATGCCTCACTTCCTACGCAACTAGAGAATCTAGGGTCGGGGACTTAATTATACTAATTGACTAATTAGTGCCTTTTTGGTACCTAATCTTGTTCATTTTAACGAAATGATATTTGTCAGTTTGAATTGATTTCATACCTATCCACTAACATAGGATGTGAGCATGCGGTGCATAGTCAATAAAGTAATAATTATAACTATCAAGATCCTATTTGCCCTAAAATTAAACACGTGCAAATTAAACCCAAAACACGCAAATTAAACATGCGATAAAAACAACATACAAGAAAATAAAGGCCTAATTACACTAAAGTGGCAATACATAGCAATTCCTAACCAAACCTCATTATTTTTGGATTTTTTGAAATTTTTAATTTAATTTTTTAAATTTTTTAAATTTTAATTTTTTTCTTAAAAAAGGTCGAATTTTTTAATGCTTTCTGAGTTTTTTGAAATTTCGGAAATTTTTTTGAATTTTTATCAATTTTCGAAATTTTTGATTTTTTTGATTTTTTTAAAATTTTTTAATATATATTTAATATTATTTAATATTATTATACTTCAATAAAATGGGTTCGGACTAGGTAAACCCAATCTGGCCCATGGACCTAACCCAAACCCGGATCCAACACTTTTGAGTTAAAAAAAAAACATTTTTTTATTTTTCTTTTACAGACTTTTTTTAAGATTCTTTTTTGTTTCTTTTTTTTTTTTTTTTTATCTTTTCCTCACTTCATCCTTTCCCCTGCACATTCTGCCCGACTATCCTTCCCGAGGCCAGCTTTTACCGTTTTAGTTTTCTATTTTTTATTTATTTTGCTTTTTTTATGATTTTTCTTGATTTTCCTTTTCCCTTTTTTTTTAATTTTTTTCCCTCCTGTGACTACTCCTCCCAAGACCAACTTTTCCTTTCTTTTTAATATTTTGTTTTACTTTTTCACTTTTTCCATATTTTTCTTTTTCTCTTTCTTTTATTCCTTTTTTTTCTTTTTGGTCTTCTTCTCCTTCGTGCTTGCCCCCTGCACGCCTTCAACTCAGCATCATCTTCATCCTCCTGCCCCTCTTTCAACGAGGCCGAAGGTCCCCGAAAGGCTAGAATACACCAAACCTACTTCTCTAATAACTACAAAAACATTTAACGATTCAGAGCATTTTTTTTTTAAACTAAGCTTAATCAAAATAATTTAAGCTTCTTGCAAACTATGCACATCTACCCCGCAACTACCATTCACGTTCATAAACACCATCTTTCAAGTCCACGGGTCAAGAAATGGTTATCTAGAAATATGTTGCACATACGAAAGCATTGGAACAAGAACATACGAAACAGAGGGTATATATTTCGGTCAAACATTTCGTCGAACACACGAAGGGCATCGGCTAAACGGAAGCTTCGTATCTATTAGAGACACGAAATCATACCAAAACCAGCGAGCGAGGTTCAACTTTGGAACATAAGCAACTAGTTATACTCAGTGTGAACAAATTAATAATAGCGAGCATCGAACAGAAAGAAGACCAAATAGTAGCGTCTCGCCTAGGCATTTTATCAAGCATGCACTAAAGAAACAAGAGATTTTTTTTTTCGGCTAAGACTCAGACGCGGGCCTAGGTTTCTAACTGAACATGCCAGCACACACAAAAACAACCATGAAAGATCAGCAGGGCTGGAGCTCGCTCGAACTGGTCGTTCACGAGCTCCGGCCCGACACCTCTCAAACGGGGCACCTACGGTTCGGAAGGCTTACTTGGTTCGGGCGGCGAGCAACGGGTAGACCTCGGGTGACAGTGATGCTCTCTCAATCTCATTCCATCCCTCTAGCTCACCCCCACACCCCTCTGGGTCTCCCCCTTTGTGTTGCTATTGTTGGTCCCTCTCGGCCAAAACCAACGTCGGAGGACATGGAAAAGGGGGGAAGCGCGAGCTCCGTTGCACCGGTTTGCACTGAGGACGGCTGGACGACACCCACCGGGGCTAAGTTTCAACTCTCTCACTCTCTAGGTTCCTCTCGCTCGAACTCCCTCAGGCTCCCAAAGACCAGCCGAGAACCCCCCCCCCCTTTATCCTCTCTTTGCTTTCTTCCTTTTAAGCTTGGCCAACAACAGGCGCGCATGGCTTCTGCCACCGCCAGCCTGTCGCGGCCGCTTGATCTCCGACCCTGGGATCACGATGTCCTCTGCCTTCGCGATCCTCTAACCTTGCGATCATCTGTTCCTCTGTTTGTACCCTCCTCTTTTCTCCTTTTTAGCAGAAGCATGGATGTTGTGAGGGGAGGAAGATGATCTGCGCATGGGCCGAGTTGAATTAAAAGGAGATGGGCCAGCCCAAGTGTGAAAAAAGAAAGGAAAAGAGATATGTGGGCGAGCCCATGCACGAAGAAAGACCCATATACTCGGCCTCATTCGATTTTTATACCTTTTAATGGATCTTTTTTTTTTTTTTTTTGACAATTTTGGAAAAACAAAGACCATTCAATATGCCGTGCAACAATGAAAACATGATACCTTAATGATTTTTTTTTTTACTTTTTCTTTCTTTTTTTTTTTCAATTTTTTTTATTTAATTTTTTTGTAATATTTTTTTTTTAAATTTTAAAACATAGTGACGCAAATGCTCCTAATGTGTATATGTGATGCAATTTTAACGAAAATTTTTTGTTAAGGGGTTAGAAATCAATCCCCAATTTTCCAAAGCAATTAATAAACACTTAAACAAATCACAAAAATTTAGGTATCAACAGTAACTAATCTTACTTTGTTGCGAATCACATTACCTTTCTCATCGAGTTTGTTTCGAAATACCCATTTTGTTCCTATAACTAAACAATTTTTGGGTCTTGTGACTAATTCCCAAACATCATTAACCTTGAATTGATACAGCTCATCTTACATGACTTCAATCCAATTTTTATCGGTGATGGCTTCTTCAATTCCTTTAGATTTTAGCTGGGATATAAGAGCCAGAGAGTTCAGTATATTCTTGAATGATGACCCGGTCTTGATTCATTCATCTACTTTACCAATGATTTGTTTCTTTGGGTGTTCTGTCTTTAGGGCCGTCAAATGGGTGGGTTGGGTCAGGTTTGAGTCGGGTCGAAAATGGTCCGACTTATATTGACCCATTTAATCTATTTTGACCAATTTCCATGCAATGTAAATTTGATGACCCATATCGACCCGACCCATACCCAATCCATACCCAACCCAACTCATATTATCAAAACACATTTATATTTAACTCAATTTAGTTACTTAAATAAAAACTTCATGCCAAATTTAAAAAGTAAATAAAAATAAAAAAATGTGAAAAACCTTTAAATTGAGATACTTTTGAAGAACTCTTGAAAAGAAAAGTTTGATTAGCTAATAATTGGCATGAAAATAATATTTGCTTATAACAAATCTTCTTGAATGCGAGAATGCATAACTTCTTAATTGTAATTCTTTTTTTTTTTTTTTTGGTTGATTTCTTGATTTTAGTTCACCAAGTTAAAAATTACATTATGATGTTTAGAATTTCTATTAATCAATCTAAACAGCATTGAGCTTCCTCTAAAAGTACTTCTCCAGTATGTATACGGATATCTATCTACCAAATATCATTAAAAAAAATCGAATTTTTTATTATTTTAAAATTTCTTGAAATTATTATTATTATTATTCTTTTCTTCTTTTCTTTCTTTTTCCTCCTCCTTCTTCCCCCTTGTTACTCCACTGATAATGACCGGCCAGCCGCAATCCAGTGAGATCAAGGCTCCACCTGTTTAGGCGAGCCCAAGTTGCCGAGCTCTATCGTGGCAGGTGAGCTTGGGGCTTGGCTGATCCAGGCGAGCTCGAGCTCTGTCGCAACCGGCAAGCTCGTGGCTCGACCGATCTAAGCGAGCCCGAACTCCATCAAGGGCGGTGAGCTCGCGGCTCGCCAGATCCAGGTGACCCCGAGCTTGGCCAAGGCCAGTGAGCTCGCGACTCGCCTGATCCAAGTGAGCCCGAGCTCTGTCGAGGCCGGCAAGCTCACGGCTCGCCTAAGGCCGATGAGCTTGGGATCGGCAACGAAGATGGGGTAGGTTGTGGCTGCAATTGGTTGGGATCGAAAAGGAAAGGGGGTGCTCCGCTCATCCAAAGATTTGCAACCGATGGAAGCAAAAGAGAATTGAGGAGGCAGAGGAGGAAGGCCATGGGTTCAAAGTGGGTTTCCTAATAGCCCATTCAGACCCATTTCTTTTCTTGCTTTACTTTCTAAGACCCATTTGTGATCCATATTTAAATTTCACTTGACCCATATATGACCCATTTTGCCAGCTCTATTTGTCTTGAATCTCCAATTCTTAGGAGTTTGCTTTTGATTTGAAGGATTTGGGGATTGAGCCTACAGCTTTGTGATTGATACAGATATTTGCATGACATCTTCGCAATCATCAGTTTGCACCCTTTTTTTTTTATTATCTTTAAATCTTATATTGATGGATTCTTCCAGTACTCATGAATCTTTATTGAACACACGGTAAGCTTTGCTAGTAGAGTATCTAAGAAAAACATCTTCACTTGCTCTTGCATCAAATTTCCCAATGTTGTCATTTGCATTCTTGAGAATGAAACATTTGTAGTCGAACGTATGAAGGTAGTGAATAGTAGGCTTCCTTCCTTTGAAGATTTCATACGGAGTCTTTTCTACTAGAGGTCTTAGTAGCACTCCATTTAGAGTGTAACATGCAATAGCAACTACTTTAGCCCAGAAGTAAGTGGGAACGCCACTTTCGATCATCATGGTTCATGCCATTTCTTGTAGCAACCTATTTTTTCTTCCAGCTACACTAATTGCTGAGGAGTGTAGGCAGTGGAAAAATTATGTTCTATTCCAATTTCATCACAGTAATCAACAAAACTTTGATTATCGAACCCTTCTTAATGGTTAATCTTGACGGATTTTATGTTGTATCTTTTCTCATTTTGAATTCAAAAGCAAATTTCTCAAATGAGTGAAATGCTTCATCTATGTGAGACAGAGACATTACTCATGTAAATTGTGAATAATCATCGATGATCACAAGACAAAATTTCCTTCTACGCGTGCTTATAGTTTTTATAGGTCTAAATAGGTTCATATGTAACGACTGCAAGGATCTGTTATGGTGTGTTTGTTTAAAATTGTTTCTATTCCTCGGAACACAAATTTTTGTTCTTTGTTCCGGGGAACAAAAAAAGAATAGAAACGCGTTTGTTTACACTTTTGTTCCTGGGAAGAAAAAAATTATTTTTTTGTTCCCTTTTTTGTTCCAGGGAACAGATTTAGAACAGAAACAAGAAGTAGAAAAAACTTATTTCTTGATCCTAGGAACACTTTTTTTTCTTCTCATTCTTCTTCTTCTTCTTCTTCTTCTTCTTCATTTTGTTGATCACTGGCCTTGGCCATGGACGGCACCAACGACTGGTCAAACGAGGGCCGGCGACCTCACCGGAGCGTCACTAGCCCTTGGAGAGGTCAAGCCACGGCGAGGCTCGTCGGCTTGAGCCTCGCCGTGGCTGCGCAGGGCTCGGCCTCGCCAGGCCACCTTACTTGGCAGTGGCCTGGCGAGGCCGAGCCTCACTGATGGCTGGGCGAGGTTGAGCCTCGTGCGGCCACCGGCGAGGCTCGGCCTCCCCAGCCAGTGTGAGGTCGGGCCTCGCCAGTGGCCTAGCAAGGCTCGCCTGGCCAGCGACAATCTCACCAAGCCACCGGCAAGGGTGAGGCTCAACCTCGCTCAGATCTGGTAAGGCCGAGCCTCGCCGATGGCCTAGCGAGGCTCATCGAACATTGCCTAGCTAGTCGTCGGCCACCATCGTGGCCGGCGATCGGCCAAAAAGAAAAAAGAAAAAAGAAAAAGGAAGAAGAAAAAATGAATAAAATAAAATTCTTTAAAAATTAAAAGAAACAAAAAAATTATACAAGTTTACCAAACGTGTTTTTTGTTCTTTTTCTATTTTAGGAACATAAATTTTGTGCAGTTACCAAACGCGTTCTTCTGTTCAAAAATTGTTCCTTGGAACAGAAATAATTTTTTCTATTTCTATTATTGGGAACAATTTTTGAACAAAAACGTTACCAAGTGCACCCTTAGTAGTAATAGATTTTACAAACTTGAAAGAGCTTTTTACCTGTTTTCCAAATGTACATGCATTGCATGAATCATATTTGCTATAATTGGACATTGAGACCCCGGAGTGCCAAAAGTTGGCATAAATGGACACTTAAGTGCAAAAAGTTACGAAAGTGACACTTAAAGTGACAAAATTGGACCAAAATGGATCACTTAAGTGCCAATTTGGCTAAAATGCTGATGTGGCCATTTTCCAGCTAAACAAATGCAAAACGGCGTCGTTTTGGTGCTGACATGGTAAAAAAAAATATAAAATATTAATAAAATTAAATTTATTTCAAACATTTAAAAATAAAATTTTTTAATATTAAAAAATAAAAAATAAAAATAAAAAGGGGAGGTGGGGAGGCGGTTGAGGGCTGAGCCCTCACCCGACCCTCCCCCCTCCGTCGCCGCCCTTTCCGGCGGCGAGGAGGCGACGGTGGCGCCCCCCCCCGCCTCCCCCATTTTTTTAATTTTTTTTAATATTAAAATTTTTTATTTTTAAATGTTTTAAATAAATTTAATTAATTTGTATTTTTTTTTACCACGTCAACGTGCAAAACGACGCTGTTTTGCACTTATTTTTCCGGAAATTGCGCACGTTAGCATTTTGGCCGGATTTTGGCCGAAGTGGCACTTAAGTGATCCATTTCTCTTCGATTTTGACATTTAAGTATCACTTTCATAACTTTTGGCACTTAAGTGTCCCTTTATGCCAACTTTTGGTACTTGAAGCATACTTTTGCCGCTATAATTGATCTTCGGTAGTCGACGAACAAGATCTTTAGAAGATATCATGTGAATTTGCTTAGTATTTATATGACCCAATCTCTTGTGTCATAATTTACACTTATCCTTGATAGACATTAGGCAATATGCTTCCTCAAAGTTGATGTTCAATAAGTAAATATTGCAGTACCTGTTTCTAGTAAAGGATTGGGATTTGTCCTTGTTGATCCCAATGCACGTACCTTCTTCAAATCTTACTTTATATCCGCTGTCGCAAAGTTGGCTAATAATTATGAGGTTGTGCTTTAGCCCTTTGACAAGTGAAATATCTTTAACAATCAGATTTCTTGACCTGATGTTTCCTTTGCTGATGACTTTACCTTTATCTTTTTCTCCAAAGGTGATTGTTCCTCCATCTATGGTGGTGAGATATATAAGTTTGGTTTTATCTCCAGTCATATGTTCAGAGTATTTATCATCCAGATACCATTTGTTTTTCTTCAATATTACTGGCAATCCAAGATATTCTCATATTTTATTTGGTATCCATATAAATTTGGGTCCTCTTTTGTTAGGCTTTGACTCATTTCAAACATCCTCTGAATCTTTTTGGGCTTCATCTGCTCTTTTGGACAATCTGTTTTGAAGTGACCATTTTCATTATAGATTGAGCCATCCGGAAATTGCTTGATAGAAGATTTTGTGGCGTGTCTATCATAGTGATACTTGTAAAAGTATACAAGAGATTTGTATTTCAATCTATCTTTGGATTTTGGAAAATGATTCCTGTCATTATCATCTCCCTCATGTCCTAGACCACTTTTGTTGTATCGAGGGATATGGATTGAGAAAATGTGCTTTAAGGTTCTTGAACATTGTGAAAAATTGGTGCTGATAGATGAAATTTCTTCTCTAAAAGTCTTATTGTCAGCTCGAAGAAGTTTTATTTCACTCACCTTGAGATCATATTCATTCTTCAATTCGTCAATGAGGACTTTACTAGTGAAGTTTTCAGTGGTAAGATAATATACTTGTTCAAAATAGAAATTCTTTTTGAAGCCTTTTAGTGTTCTTCAAATATTTCCCTCAAAAAGTCCTGTGGTTCCTCATAAGTTAGTTCGGAATCATTTATCTCATCTTCTTCATCATGATCCTAATTAGCCATCAAACAAATATTTGCTTCCTCTTCATCACTTGTATCAAATTTGGTGTCGCTCTATGTTTCAGCTTTTAGTGCATACTTCTTATTTTCATACTTTCCTTTCTTTTTCTTGAGAGATGGGCATTCTGGCTTTATGTGACCTAGTTTCCTATATTCATAGCAAAAAATATCCTTACCTTTGGATTCTTCCTTTTTCTCGCAAGGTCTTTTGTCATCTGAGAGATTCATGGGCCTTTTTCCTTTATAGTTAGCGCCATGCTTCATCGCTATTTTCTCCTTCTGAAGATATTCGTTCACTTGCATCATTATGATCAGTTTTAAACACAATATGGTTCTTACTTTTTGAGTCGCTTTCCTCATTTAGGTGCTCAACATCACAGGACATGAATGTTCTTATTGGCTAATCCATTGTGATTGGTTGAATCCTCATTGTTTTGTGTGAAGATGTCTTCACCGTGCTCGATTCTTTGGAAAGTTCTTAAAAGCTTGTTTACATTTTCAGCATTGGTGAATATTTCTTTGATGTGCAAGGCCATTCACTATGTCAGTGAATCAAGTGAACACTTGTGTCACTATTTCATCTAGTTTCATTTTGCACAGCTCGTAATTTCCAAGAAGCATATTGATCTTGGTTTCTTTCACCCCGTTTATTCCTTCAAAAGTAAGCAATAGACGATCATAGATTTCTTTGGCTATAACATAAGAAAAAAAATTCTTGTTAAATTCGGATAGTGACAAAGTACAACACAACAAGCATTTAGCTTTGGCATTTGGAATAGCTTTTCTTCGAGATTCCTTAGTGTTGTTAACAGTAACTTGAGCTTCCTATTGAGCAGGAGCAGGTGCTAAAGCTGGTACATCCACATCATTTTCAACCATACTCTACATCTCAAGATTTATGGCTTCAATGTGTGATTGCATTTTTTGCTTCTAGTATCCATGGTTGCTTCCATCAAAGTAAGGTGGTTTGTTAGGAGCTTGAGCATTATTGGTAAATAAGTTGCCAAAGTTAACCACAAGGCTAGATCATGATACTCATAATAGATACACTTCAAATAATGAGCAACAGGGTATCAATTATTGGGGGATCACAATACAACCTAGAGGAGGTGAATAGGTTGTTTTAGAAAACGTGACGATCTTTTGTGGAAATTAGCTAATGCTAAGTAAAAATCAAGTCAAGATGATGTTTCAAAGCTAGTGATCGTTTTGTGTGCTTTTGAGAGTATAAGAGATTAAAATAGTGACACACAACGATATATAGTGGTTCAGCTTTATCCCCAAGCTTATGTCCACTCTTTAGACTAACATCCATAAGTCGGGCTACATTGCACTAGCAATCTGCTTAGATATTTATAATAGGCAAGCACCGATCCTATTACAAGACAGATTACACTATCATGATTTAGCTACTACTCTTACTCTTGTACACTTAGACGAGAGCGTATTGCTTGGAATGTAGCTGAATGCAAATCTTTAAATAATGTTCTCTCTCTCTCTCTCTCTCTCTCTCTCTCTCTCTCTCTCTCTCTCTCTCTCTCTCTCTCTCTCTCTCTCTCTCTCTCTCTCTCAACTTCTTAGGTCTTCTATTTTATATCCATCTCTAATCTATCCGTTCGAAGAGGATCATAGGAACAAAGAGTCACTGGAGTTGCCATTGAGCTGCTATCTAATAATAGAACTGCTAATACAGTCCTTTTTCCTGAACATTTGCATTCTATCTAAATATAGTATCTGCTGTTGTCTTGTTAGTACAATCTCTGACAGACTTGTCAGATGACGTAACTTTTCGATTACTGGTTTCAACTGGATTTTGCTACTATGCGAATCCTCAACCACAATGGCTAGTTTGCCGACCTAATGAACTTCACCAAATGTTCATGGTAGTTACAACACTAACGACCTGATATTTACAATTGCTATATAAACATCACCATCAATTGATCTTTAGGTCCACTGGTACTATTTATGAAGATTGTTTCTGGACTTGTTGCATACTTTCATCCACTGGATCACACCATGGATATTGCGTAGTCCTTTCTATCAAAAACATCTGCATATACCAAAGTAAACATTATAATGAGGATAATTTGGACATCATCAAAATCACTTGGAGATATTGCTCCAACAAATTCATCCAAAGAGACACCATAATTTTGTTTGTGAAATGTGAACACAAAGGAGTCCCTGTTCGAAAAATGTAAGTATGAATAAAACAGTGCCACAAGGGTAGGATTGACTTCCTCTTTCGTAAAGTAGAAAAATTTCATCTTGAGTGGCTCAAAGAGTTACTGAAAAGAAAATGCCGTGGGCATTGAGACAATCAAAATCAACAAATCGGTGTTGAATGGTTCCTTGTTTATAAGACGCATGATTTGCGTCCTTGTAATCATTGGATAAAAACATTTCGGAGTCAAAAGAGAAATCGAGTTCAAAACTAAGAGGGGGTTAAAAGTTTTAAAATACTTGGTTGTCATTATCTTTGCGACGTGCTTCTTCGATTTCAGTTCTTGCTTCGCTTCCTTTAGGCTGAGCGATGACTTGTTCAGAAGGTGCTTGACGCTTTTCAACAACAATTTGTTTGCCTTTGTCTTTGACAGTCTCAAGTGCGGGAGGCACATCTTCTTTGGTAGAAGATTCTTGAGGCGATGGCTGAGTGGTTGGTTGAGAGAGTTCTCTGACTTTTTGTCCTTGAGATTCCAACAGTTTCTGGAGTTCCAGTGCCTAAGATTTTGTCGTTCCCGTTTTTATGAGTTGGAGGAGCGCCAGTCCGTGAGCTTCCGTAAGTGTGACCAGTCCCTTGAGGAATCCTTCTATCTCTGGTTGGACAAGAGCTAATGGAGATGGGGCAGCAAATTGAAAAGGGGAAATAGGAGGTACAACTCCTGTTCCTTTTTCAGTGAGAATCTTTGATTCGGACGTCTTTGTGATCGGAGTTACTACTTCAGTTGAGGATTGTAATGCTGTACTGGCTGTTCTAGAACCGCTTGCCAGTTGAGATAGGGCAATACTCTAACTTTGAGTAGTCTCTGTGGATCCTTCGGTGAGGTCAACATGAGAGTATCCTTCTTTAGAAAGTTTGGCCATCTTTGCTGTTGTACGTGAGGATTTTCTGATTGGCTTTTGAGATGGGCGAGGTTTGGGAGCCATGGGGGTGAGAGAAGAAATATTCTTCGAGAGTGGAATGAGGAAATAGAGAGATTTCAAGAAGATGAGGAGCGGTTTCAATGATAGAAAGAACGTGGGCACCATCTCCTTATAAAAAAGGGCAGTTTAGCCATGTTGTAATGGTAACTTTCTTATTCAATTTTCACTCAATATTCAATTTTAATCATCCAACAAAATTTAAAGAAAGAGATGAATCGATCGTTGTTAGAAAAACACAGTGAATTATTCGTGCAATGTCAGAATGGCTATATGAAGAGAGAGAGAGAATGCATTGTAATGGTAATATTTTTGAATGTAAATTTGCGTACCCAATATTTTGGTGTCGTTCCGATCTTTTATAGGAGTAGAAGAATTAATTAAAACATTACCTGGTGAGATTTATTCGATAGCATTGCAAATGCCTAGTTCACCTCTAATATACTTGAAGACTTGCTTGTCCAGTAGCTTGGTGAAAATGTCTGCTAGATGTTTCGATTTGACGAATCGAATACAAACATCTCCATTGTTGACATGATTTCTGACAATGATGCCTTATCTTGATATTTCTTTCTCTTGAATGCAAAATTGGATTCTTCGTTAAATTTATAGCACTTATATTTTTCCATTTGCTCGTTGGAGATGCAGGGGTAACACAGGCCAAGCATGGCCCTCTGACCCCTCACTAGACTCGCGGCCAGGAGGGTAATTTCCAATTGTATTTATACAGCCGAACATGGTATATGCGTAGACAGTGGTGTCGCCATTTATTTAGGTGGCAAAAGGGCACGCAAATTCCTTCCATCTCATGTGCGTCGTATAATTAATAGAGGCACATCCTAAGTTTCTACGATTATTCAATACAAATGCAGATTGTGATTATTATACTTAATTATCTTTGCCGCCAAATTAGGGTTTATCAGTAGAACCCAATTTGTTCGGAGAAACAAAATTAGTAGATCCCAGGGCTCTCTCTTCGTACACGAAAATGGGCTTCTATTCCTTAGCCAAAGGAAGGGGAAGAAAAGACTATGCTTTTACTTTAGCATAAACAGTGCCCTTGACTGGTCTTGTTAACTTTGTGATGGATGGAAACTGATTCTTTTCAAAACAATTTAAGCTTTGTTTGTTTTGTGAAAAACATTTTCCCGCCTTTCGATGTTTGGATCACTTAAGAAAATATTTCCCTAATCAATGGAAAATCTATACTTAAATTTGGGAAAATGATTTGATGTTTAAAATATTGGAAATAATTCCAAAATATTACTTAATATTGACACTTGAACTAGAAACTCTATATTTAGACACGAGAACCCAATGCTCATTCCTGAACCCTTGACAACGGATATGGGTTTTAGAGGTCAGGGTCAGGTCCACTAGAGACCATCGAGGCCAAACTCGAGTCCATAGAGGTTGGGCTTAGGACCCTGGTGCATTTGCCTTGAGTACATCAAGGCGAGGCATAGGTCCTTAGGTCCTTAGTGCTCAAGCCTCAGTCCATGGAAGCCATGCTTGAGTTTACAAGGTAGGGCTTGGGACCTAGAGACCCGGAGCCCATACCAAGGTTCAAACCCATTGAGGCTAAGCTCGGGACCCTAGTGCCCATGCTTGGGTCCTTGGCACCCAAGCTCAAGACCCTAGTGCCCATGCCCGAATTCCCCTCGCTTGAGCCTGAGTCCATTGAGGCCAAGGCTGAGGACTTTGGTGCCTGTGCTCGGGATTGGTTCCCCAGCACTCAGGGCCATGTTCGTTGAGATTGAGCTTAGGACCCTTGATGCCCATGCTTAGGTCCATGGCACCCTAACCCATTCAAGTCCCCACACCTAAGCTTGAGTCCTCAATGCCCATGCCCACACGGGACCGAGTCCATCGAGGCTGGGACCAAGACCTTAGCGCTAGTGCCTGGGTCCATCAAGGGCCGGGCCTAGGACCTTGGAGCTCATGCTTTGGTCCTCGACACTTGGGGTGAGGACCCTATTGCCAAGACCGGGTCCCCAAACCCAAGTGTCAATGGCCAGGTCCTCGATTGCCCATGCGGAAGTCACAAATGCCCAAATAGTGTAATTCTAATTAGGAAAAATTAGATCAAATTTTCCTTATTAAATGAAAATGTTTTTTAGTTCATTTTTGGGTTTCAAATAAATATAAGAGAATATTGTTATTTTCTAAGGAAAATGATTGCTTGGTGAACATTGTCAAAAATGTCATAATTTTTTTTTTTTGAAATAAATGGGTCAGTAAATTTTTGTAGTGATCCAAATCAATTCGTGGCTGCCCACCTTATGGGTATTTCTGGCCGTGGTTTTTCACAAAGCAAAAGCGTCCTGCCCAATTTGGCAGCCAACTTTCACGGTTAGACACCGATGCTTCTGTCGTGCGAAAGCCACGACATTGTAGGACCCTAAAGCTTGTACCTTGGGTGACTGTATGACTTACAAAAGAGATTCACTCGCGAAACGTGCGATATGAATTCTTCGAAAGAGCAAATCCTGGAAGTCCGTAACTTGCACACTTCCATCTGCAGACTGTTCTATGGACTCTAGGATATTACAGACTCACTACTAATTACTCTAAAAGCAGATGAAATGTAAGTTTCCTTCATGTTCACCATCGATTTTCCTCTTAAAATCAGGACCTTCTCACATGTCTTAATCTGTTTCTTTTTTTTCTTTTTTTTTTTGTCATTCGATACATTTATCTAATTTGGTATAAAATTAAAGAACTGCATAGCATGGTATGAAAATGAATTCGAGAAATCCGTTGGCTTTATGTAAAGTAAGATCTATCAATATTTTATTCGAAATCAGATCCTTAAAAAGTGCCGACGAAGATTATGAATTGAAACTTTAGAATAAATTCCATTTTCTTTTTCATTTAGAATAAGGTTAGAAAAGAGTGACTTGCATTTTCATCAAGCGAAATGACTGTAAATCTACGGATCGAAGAACTTCAAAGTCACAAAAGTCATGCCCAGGACAAATACCAATTGCTGTTGTTGAGAGATGGCGGGGGATGAGGGGCACGTAGTAAATGCATGTATATATAAGGTCGCGTTTGGCGGGGGCAACCTAACTAATGCGATCGATCTGCTAAGTTTCTTGTTATTGCATACGAGTACAAGGAGAGAGCATTCCTTAGACCGACAAATCATGGCAGTAGAGATAAGTCTGCAAGAGAATGCTCTCTGGAGGCTGCAGAGATTGGAAGCGTTATTGACGCTGGACACCGTCTCCTGTGACGAGACGACAGCCCAGAAGCTACTCGTTGCTGTGGAACAAGGCAATGTTGATAACTTTATCGGAGTCGTAGAAAGTTATTGTTCCGAGGGTGATCGACGTCTGTGTCTGCAGGTCATTCGGAGCCCCTCCCGAAATCTATTGCTCCATGTCGCCGCAGGCCTCGAGAGAGATGAGATCTTGAGAGCCATCGTCCACCACTTCCCCGGCTATCTCTTAGCCGAGGAAAATTGCAGAGGAGACACTGCACTTCACTTGGCTGCCAGGGCCGGAAGGGCCCCTGCTGCCCTAGTCCTCATCGGCCGAGCATCGGAAGTTGGTGAGAGTGAGAGGCGGCGGGCTCTCGTGCAAGTGAGAAATCGCAGGGGAAACACCCCGCTGCACGAGGCCGTTATGAACGACCACCTTGAAGTGGTTGAGATCTTGATAGGTGAGGACTTGCAACCCGTGTATTGGAAGAACAAGGAAGGTAAATGTCCGATAACTCTGGCCGTCGAGAGAGGCAACTTGGGGGTTCTCAGGCTTCTGTTGGCAAAGCCACTTGAGCCATCATGGATTCAAGGCGACTCGCCCGTTCACGCGGCTGTCTTACACGGCAAATTCGGTAACTTTTACTCTTTTTGCAATTCTCCACGTCATCCGTTTACAAGAATGGTATGTTGAGACTTTGTGAGGTTTTTTTTTTTTTCTATTCTAAAAGTTTAAACAGTTAGATAAATACATTTTTTAATCTTTTGAGTTTAAACAGTGAGGAGTGAGATTATATGAATATAAGATCTATTGAAACCCCATGGACAAGCAATTTGGGATACTTTTGACACCCCTCAAGTGCAAACTAGAGTGAATAACGCATGGAATTGATTAAAAGGGAGTCACATATGCAAATAGAGGCGGAATGTGACTTTGATACCATGCAAATTGTTTAATATTTTAATAACTTAACACTTCCCTTCATATGTATATTGGATTTTAGCCTAAGATTAAAGTGGAGAATTTTGTGGGATCACTATCAATTATTTGATAAGTGTAAACTTTTAGATGAATGTGTAGTTTAATATTTAAATGGTTTAAAATTTCTCCTCATGTGTTGACTGGAATTTGGCCTACCCTTAAAGCTTGGATATGTATATATATAAGGAAGTAAATGAGGGGTATAGGAAGATTGGAACTCAGGATCCTCTTTTTCTAATATTATGTGAAATTTTATGAGACTATTATCAATTGTTTTAAAAGTTTAAGCTGTTAAATGAAAATATTGAAATGATTTTAATTGACACTTAATCTAGACATGTTGGGGGCACTTTCGGAGGGAAATCCAAAATTGTTTGAGTTGAAAGATGATAGACACGGCACACCGCTCCATTTGGCAGCATGCGTCAATTATTGTAAGGGCATCAAATTCCTGAGCGAAAAATTCGCGTTGAGCGCGGTCAAATATGATAGAGACGGCCATTTTCCGATTCACGTCGCTTGCAAAGAGGGTCATGTTCAAGCCATCAAGGAGCTCCTTCACCAGTGGCCAAATCCGATGGAGTTGACCAATCAACATGGACAAAACATCCTTCATGTCTGCGCCAAGCACGGAAGAATCCAGGCAGTGAGGTACATACTCGGGAATGCCGACCTTGAGAAGCTTATCAACGAGAGAGACAACGATGGGAACACGCCTTTGCATTTGGCCACATTGCCGTGGCACCCCGTGGTTCTTCTCGATCTCGTGCTGGACAAAAGAGTTCATTGGAACCTTGTCAACAGCGAACGCTTGACGGCTCTTGACATTGCGATAGAGCAAGCCAAAAGAACGGATACCTCGCTTCAAAAGGTATGCACTCACTAGAAACTCCAAAATTGAACATTAACAACAACAAAATTAAGCAATCTTTTCTATCTTCATGCGGTATGTACGAGGCTTCCAATTACAATGACCCCGTATTTTCTTGTTCGGCCCATGCCTAGAGATTACCATTGCTGATTTTGAAATCTGCTGGGGCACCTACAAGTAAAGATCTGACTATCTACAAGTCAAGAGTCCATGAAATTATGGGGGAATATATAGTCCTTGCTCTCCAATCCGGGGATCTATTGAAGGAACAGACGAATAGTCGTTTGATCGTTGCCACACTTGTGGCGACTGTGACCTTTGCGGCTGGTTTAGCAGTTCCTGGAGGGTTCGAGAGTTCTGGAGCTAACCCAGGAACGGCTACAATGCTGAACAGGGGCATGTTCCAGGCCTTTGTCATTTGCAACACCGTCGCAATGTACAGTGCCATGGCCACGGTTATCTTGTTGCTCTATACACAAGTTGAGGATTCTTACGTTGCTCTAACTGCCCTTATAATTGCAGTGGAGGCACTGTTGGTAGCTCTCGGAACAATGTCCGTAGCATTTATGGCTGGTGGCTACTTGCTCATAAGCAAACTCACTTGGCTCGCCTATTTCTTCCTGTTGATCGGAGCTGGAGCCCTATGCGTTATCTGCGGTCTGTACGCGGCAATGTGCGTTCCTTTGGCGCTAAATACGCCCCATGTCCGCTACGCGCTAAATACGCCCCATGTCCGCTACATAGCCTTCCATATCATCAGGCTAGGAATCGCAATATCGAGACATATAGCTAGCTTCCCGGATGTCCTTTCTGATAAAGACTTGCAACCTGCAGCCAAGAATGGAGCAAGGACAACTGTGACGTCGAATGGGAATCGCTCGGCCACTTAGCCTTGCCGATCAATTTGAGATGAACTTTTATTTTTGTCGCCTATTTTATCTATGTTGAGCTTCTTTGCTTCACTCGTAGTCGTGTGGTTGAGTTTCAAGAATGCAGTTGCAATTGATGGAGACAGCCTTCTCTTTCCTTTTGTTTGACCGTAGAAAAACCGCACCGTCCTTGCTTGCATCGACTGGGTGGTAAATAATGGAGACGCCGTTATTTCAGTCTTCTATTAGACATCTTCCGGTATAGGATGTGTAACTCTCAGTCTACTTGGCATGGCGTTGTATGGAACATACCAGTAAATCAGAATTGAGCCTTGTTGAGTCATAAAGAATGGTTTCTTTTTCACTTTAGTTCACGTTTTGCTGTGTTCTGTCGGAAAACCAGACAAATCGCAGGGGATAAATTGAGGACAACATCAACGACATCAATCATTTCATAGTATGATTAGCGCATAAAGAGGATATTGGCAGCTGGCGTTTAAGAATGTCGGGGAAACATTCAGTGGTCAGGGACATCAAAGCGTCCCATTAACCACGGACGTAGCACACATCTATCCAATTAGACCACTCATGATTTTTGACCCGTGGCAAAGCATTAAAATAAAAAATAAATAGCCAGCAAAAAGCTGAAAATGGGGATGATCAAATGCACAGCAACTTTATTTAAAAAATTGAAATGTCGCAAAAAAATTACCAAAGGTCAATTTGATAACTTATCAAAGGTACTTAATTTTATTCCTTTGTTTCTCGAAAAAAAAAAAAAACATAAATTTGTTAGGTAACATTTTTGTTTTGAGGAATAGATTTGAAACAGATCAAGAAGTTAAAATAAGTTGATACTTTATTTCCAGAAATAATCTTAGAATTAAGCATTTTATTTTCTTCTTTTCCTTTTCTTCTTCCTCTTATTCCTCTAGTCGGTCATTAGAGTCTTGTTGGCTTGAGCCTCGCCTTGAAGAAAAAAAGGAAAAAAAAAGGAAAAAGAAAATGTAATAAAATTATTAAAAAACTAAAAGAAATTCCAAGTTACAAAAAAAATTTGAGGGTCATACTAAATAAATTTTTATTTGGGGAATATAAATTTTGTGTAGTTACCAAATGTTTTCGAATGCTTAGAAACTCATATGAGAAATGGAATAAAAAAAAATTATTTCTAAGCAAAAATTATTTTCGGAAACGAAATGATCACTAAGCGCGCATTTGATAATTATTACATTTTCCGAGAGCAATTTCTGATAAGAAATGATTCTTTTTTATTCTGTTCCTAGGAACAATTTTTAAGCATTTTAAACCGTTTAGTAACTGTCCAAAATTTTTATTCTTGGAAAAAAATTGCATTTGGTACCATTCTGAAAATTTCTAATCTAAATTATTTTCTTTTAATTTTTAAATAATTTTATTACTTTTTTTTTTTTTCTTCTCTTTCTCTTCTTCTTCTTCAAGGTTTGCTAGTCACCGGCCTTGGGATGACCAGCAACCGACTAGACGAGGGTCGGCGACCTCGCTGGAGCATTGCCAGCCCTCGACGAGGCTGTGCCTCATCAATTGAACCTTGCCGGCAGCTGAGCGAGGCTCGGCCAAGCCTTGGCTGGGTCGAGCCTTACCGTTGGCAAGGCAAGCCTCACTCGGTCAGGTGAGGCTCACCGGTGGTCAGGGGAGGCCCGTGTGAGGCTCGCCTTGCTGGGGGCTAGACAAGCCTTTGCTGAGCTCACCGGACCTCACTCAACCAGTTGCCGATGAGCAACGGTGGTGAGCGGTGGCGGCTGTGGCAGCAACCGTTGAAAAAGAAGAGAGAGGGAAGAAAAACAAGAAGAGAGAAGAGAGAGGAGAAAAAATAGGGCTTGATTTTGGAATTGTTTTAAGAGAACAAAGAATCAACTTTTTTTTTTTACTTCTCGATTATGTTCCAAATCTACTTCCGGAAACAAAAAAATAGAAATTTGTTCTAGGAAATAAAAATTTTATCAAACGAATTTCTATTCCAAATTTACTCCTATGAATAAAAAGGTAAAAATTTTCATTGTTTGGTCGGTTGCCAAACACACCCTAAAAGCACTCTATGGGACTGTTTGTTTTTATTTCAAATAGTATCTAATTCTACTCTTTTTATTCTTAGGAACAAAAAAAAAAGAACAGAAATCCATTTGAATCATAGCATTTTACGTAAATGCTTGTGATGGAGGGAATCTGGGTCCTTTTCAGAATACTTTAGGTCATTAAATCTTTCAGCCGTGGCTTTTCCCACAGCAAAGGCGTCCGGCCCTAGCCGACGGCCGACAAGATAATGGTCAGTCATCGATTACTCTTGTCTTGGGAAAGGCCGCGGCACTGGAGAAGGACTTTAATCTTGTTCCTTTGGTGAATTATCGGAACGAGATTCTTAAAAATTGTAGCGCAAAATTGCAGATTGGAACTAAAAAATGGAATCCGTTTTTCTTTTTCATTCATGATAAGGTTAAGCAAAAGAGTAATTTGCATTTCATCAAGCAAAATCACTGAAAACCTCACCAGTGTGTAATTTGAAGCTACTCGCAGCAGCAGAGTAGAGCGGTCGATGCGATCCATCTGCTGAGTTTCTTGTTATTACCTACGAGTCCAAGGAGATCATTCCTTTAGACCAATGAAACATGGCAGTAGAGATAAGTATGCAAGAGAGTGCTCTCTGGAGACCCAGGCTGCAGAGATTGGAAGCGATGTTGACACAGACTCCGTCTCCTGCGATGAGACGACGGCCCAGGAGCTATCCACCGCTGCAAAACAAGGAGACGTGGACAAATTCATCAGAGTTGTGGAACGGTGCTGTTCCGAGCGCAACCTACGTCTGTGTCTGCGGGTCATTCTGAGCCCCTCCCGAATTTCGTTGCTCCATGTCGCTGCAGGCCTCGAGAGAGACGAGATCCTGAGAGCCATCGTCAGCCACTTCCCCGACCAGCTTGTGGCCAGGAAAAATTGCAGGGGAGACGCTGCACTTCACTTGGCTGCCAGGGCCGGAAGGGCTCTCGCAGCCCGAGTCCTCAACGGCCGAGCATTGGACGTTGGCGGGCGCAAGATGCGACAGACTCTCGTTCAAGTGAAGAATGGCAGGGGAAACACCCCGCTGCATGAGGCCGTCGTGAATGGCCACCTTGAAGTGGTTTAGATCTTGATAGGTGAGGACTTGGAACCCATGTATTGGGAGAACAAGGAAGGTAAATGTCCTGTGTCTCTGGCCGTGGAGAGGGGCAACTTCGAGGTTCTCAGGCTTTTGTTGGCAGAGCCACTTGATCTGTCGAGGATTGAAGGCGTGTCGCCCGTTCATGCGGCTGTCTTACGAGGCAAACTAGGTAATTTTACTCTTTTTACATTTCTCGACATCATTCACATGGACAACAGGCGCAATTAATTATGATTTGGCATAAATTGGTTGTTGTCAATGCGTTCGCGAGACGATAAATGAAACGAAATTTCCTCCAACAATCTTTCTAATTGACTGGTTATAAATATGCACATCACCCACACAGTATGAAGGCTCATTATATGCCTCAAGTCCAAACTTTTGACCTCTATAGGTGGTCTTGGTCTTGACATTGAAAACTTTGCATCTAATTAGTGGACCTTAGACATATGACCTCTAATTTTTGAGATCCTCTTACCAGCCACTCCCCCTCTCTCTCCCCTTTGTGTAATTGCGTGTGCTAAGCTCTGTTAAAAGTAGAGAGACGATAAAGATGATGGAGGGACATCAACAATGACAGCAACAAGTGGCGACCGAGTAGCGACAACGGCACCAGCGTAGTGGGTGGAGGGCAGACAGATAGATCTTTTAATACAAACCTATCAGTTTTCAAAAAGTTGTGAGACCATTGTTAATTATTTAGAAGTTTTAAACAGTTAGATAATTGTATGATTTAATATTTAAATGGTCTAACTCTTCCCCTCACATGTAGGCTGGAGTTTGGTAAATGGCTTGAAAAGATTTTGACTCAAGACATTGTAATCTCATTGCTTAGAATTTCCAATACAAAAGTTTAAGCTATATGAGAAGGAAGCTTATATGAATGTACCCATTAAAACCTAATAAACAATCGATATGGGATACTTTTGACACTCACATGTAAATTGGACCGAGAACAACAAGTGGAATTGACGAACAATAAGTCTCACATGCAAATTGAAGTGGAACGTGACTTTAAGTTCCATAAGCAATTTTATGAGACCTTTTCCAAAGATGAAAGTGTAGTCTAATAATTAAATGGCTTAACACTTCCCTTCATATGTAGATTGGACTTTGGCCTAAAAATTAAATTGTAGAATTTTATGGGACCACTACCAATTGTTTTATAAATTTTAGTGATTAGATGGAGGTGTAGCATAATATTCAGATGGTTTAACACTTTCCCTCATGTGAAGGTTGGGCTTTGGCCTTAAATTAAAGAACAGAAATATACAAGGAGGCAAACAAATGATTTCAAAAGATTTTAACTCAAGATCTTTTATTTTGATATCATGTAAAATTTTATGAGACCATAATTAACTGATTTAAAAGTCATAGCTATTAGATGTATAAGTGATTTGATATTCATAAGGTTTTATTTGGCACTTATCTAGACATGCTGAAGGAAATTTCGGAGAGAAATCTAGACTTGTTTGGATTGAACAATGATAAAGGTGGCACTCCGCTCCATTTGGCAGCATACATCAACTACTATGACGGCATCAGATTCTTGCGAGAAAAATTCACCTTGAGTGCAGTCGAATATGATGGAGATGGGCATTTTCCAATTCATGTGGCTTGCAAACAAGGTCATGTTCAAGCAATCTAGGAGTTGGTTTGACAGTGGCTAGCTCCGATGGAGTTGATCAATGAACATGGACAAAACATGCTTCACGTCTGCACCATGCACGGAAGAATCTAGGCAGTGAAGTACATACTTGGGAATGCTGACCTTGAGAAGCTCATAAACGAAAAAGACAACGACAGGAACACAACTCTGCATATGGGCACATTGCCATGGCATCCTGTGGCTCTGCTTCATCTCTTGCTGGACTAAAGAGTTGATCTTGAGCTTGTCAACAACGAATGCTCGATGGCCCTTGACTTTGTGAAAGCTAGTACGAGCATCTAGAGGGAGTGAATATGTGCAAAAACAAATTTTCCAGAAAGAAGTGTGCAACTTTAATCAACAATAGATTGTGAAAAGGAAATTAGATTCTTGTAAACAAATTGAGTTCGATCAAAGTAAAAGAGCATAGGGAAGAGAATTAGAACACAGGGTTTATAGTGGTTCGGCTTAATCCAAGCCTACATCCACTCTTCCGCACTGACAGCCCATCGACTGGATTTCACTATGAATCAAAAAAGTTGTTACAGTAAAGCTCTTCCTTGATTCCACAGTGTAGAGACTTTGCTACACTTCCTCAAGGTCTCACAAAGATATTAACTCTCTTTTGAGTACAAGATTTCATTCAACAATTGAATTGACTAAAAACAAGGAGTTTCAAACTTTTGAATTCTTCTATCGCACACACTCGAACAACTAGAATGTCTTCATTATATACTCTTTTATGCCATCACACCCGTTGGCACTTACCAAAGGAGTTCTTCCAATCTACCCGTTGGACAAAATCAATTAGGGAGATTTTGAGTTGTTTAAGGAATATGACGATAGCCCACCAATCTTGCTCGCCCATACAATCAGGATCTAGATTTCCATAAGTAGAACATTCCAAGTATATTATGCCAATCAACGGATCCAAAATCCCTGAATTAATCTCAATTTGAATAATGGATTCCGACATACTATATTTAGCCAAGAAATCTTCTTCAGTTGATAGAATCAAATCCTTAACGAAATACTCAGTTCTGGATAAGCCTTCTTCGACGGTCTAGAAACTGTCAATGAGGATAGACATTGAGTCTTGAGTTCGGTAGTTTGGAGGTCTTCAGACTTTGATGGAAGAGTCTACATGTCTTCAGTCTAAACTGATGGAAACGTTTTGTCAACTTCAAAACTCTCAAGGAAGTTTTCTTCAACAATCTTCCCATTTTTTATGGTGACAAAACTTTCTTGTAGATTTGGATAACTTTGGCCTACAAAACAGTACTCAAGCAAACATAGATATCTCATAAAAGATAATTGGCTTAGTAAAGATAACATTAAAATCTGCATCCACAGAAAGTAGGTTAGTCCTGTAAATGAGCAACTATCTTTGCCACGAAATACCAATAGTGCTTAAGATAAACAAACGATCAAACGGTCTAAATCCAAATCCAGTCATAGCCAAACGGCCAAATACAAAAGTAAAGTCAATCAAACACAAAAGTTAAGAGTTTAAATCTCAAAATCTCAAAAGTTTAAATCTCAAATCTGCACCACATCTCTCCCCATTTTTGTTAGTATTAAAAAGGTAGAGATGAAAAGAAAATGAGATTAGGATTACTTTGGAACATGAACAAGCTGGAAATCTCCCATTGACTAAATAATCCCTTCCAGCTTTTTCAAATTCTCCTTTAGTTGAGCCACATCTTCACCCTTGGCATTTGCTTGAACTTGATGAGCAAGGGCATGGATTTGATCATACAAAGAAATTGAAGAGGCTTAACCTGTATTTTGCAAGTTTTGAACTTCGCATCCCAGAGCATAAATTTGGCATCGCATCTCCAAGAGAACATCAAGCACTCTACGAAAGTCTGCTGAATTATCAGTATGAGTACTGGCTTATGCACGATCAGATGGTGTATTGGCAAATGATGGCAAGTCAGCACAATCACGTAGATTGGGCGATGAAACCTCATGGCCTTCCTCAGGAAATTGAGAGGCATGGATGTCTTCTAGATCTGCTGGTGAACGACTTACTCCTTCACTAGTGGCAGCAATTGAAAACGTACCTCTTTTCTTAGCATCTCCCCTAGTTTCATTGCCTTTAGGCGGTGAGAAGTACCATTCATGCTCTGTTTTTTCTTGTTCACCTTTGCCCTCTTCTTTTTCTTCCTCAATCCTTTCCTCCTCTGCCTCTTTCTCCATAGATTCTCTCTCTCCAGTCCTCTATTCGATCACCTCCTTGTCTTGTTCCTATCTCGCCTCTATCTCTGGAACAGAACGACTTAAGTTCTTCAATGCAAGAGCAGAAATTGTGATCCTCATCCTCTTCATCCTCCAAGATGAGTGCTCTTATTTTCTTGGATAGAGCAACCATGGGCTCCTTCCTTTTCCGTTTTGCAGCCGAAGAGACTGGGTGAGTCTTGACAGGGGTTTTAACCTTGAATTGCTCCAGAGCCTTGTTAAGTTCCTTCAGATGCATTTTAAAAACCATTTTTAGTCCCACCACCATTTGATCGCATGGTCGAACACAAAGAATCTTGGGAGGCTGAATGTTCAAATGTCTGAATAACTTAGTGACAAGTGCTGAGTAAAGAAGTTAGCCCTTGTCCTTCACCATCATTCTGTACATGTGGAATATAATAGTGTGTGGAAGTGAGAACTTTTTGCCAGCATTAATGGCATACATCAATTTTGCCTCCGAGTTTGAAACATTGGTCTTCGAAGTTGATTTGGGTCTGAGGCAGTTGATCACTATCTTGTGAAGCAAAATATTTGAGGCATTCATCCTCAAATATAAAATCTTTCCTTCCATCGTTCTATCCAGTACAAGCTCTATCGTTGCATGACCAATAGACACACTGATAGGTTGATATTTCCCTTTTTCAACCCTAATCACATCAGCCAATGTATCCATGTCAACCACATAGTCCCAATCTCGAATACTGAAAGAGAATCTATTCACATCCAAGAAACTTAGATTTGAATAGAAGTAAGTAGTGAGTTCAGCATGAGCCTCTGTTATTTCAGAACAAAACCGTTTGAGTTTAAGAAGATTGAATTTCTCTCGCAACTTAACATTCAGAGAATATAGAATATCAAAGTCTACACTCCTAGGATTAATCACACCACGCTTTAGCAACTTAGAGTACAATTGCTTGTGTTCCTCCGAGCGAAACAAATTTGTCATTTTGCTTCGGATTTTTGTCGCAACACCCATTCTAGGTTTAAACTGAGTGTACATCCTATCATCATCATTCCCATCAGGTTGACTTAGCCCTCCAACATGTGGATCGCTTGGGATATTTGCCAATGCTTCTTTTGCTGACCCCGTAAAAGCAATTTTCAATTGTTCCATTGTGCGTAAAAAGTAGGTTTTATTTCGATACCCTTTGTCTTTCAAAAGTTCATCAATATAATTCAAAGGAGTACCACCCCTCTTCAAAGTACGGTAAAGCTTAAAAGTAAAAGCGGGCTTTTGAGTTCTTGCGGGTTCTGCGTCTTCAATGATTTCTTCCTCTTCTCGATATTCAATATTCTGAGGTCTAGATGGAGGAGACGGACGCTGCTGAAAATGTTGTGGGCTCTGTTGTTGTTTAGGAGATTCTTCTTCCTCGGTGAGATCAAAATGCATAGGTCCCTCACGCATTTGCTGTGGTCCCCTGTTCACAATCCTCGAAGACTTTTGTTGAGACGACGTCTTTCACAGTCTTTGAGAGATTCCAAGCTTGTTTCGCAAGAAAGGTGAAAACTTTTCGATGATTAAACAAGAGAAGAAAACAGAAGTGGAAGATCTGTGCTCTCTTAGGGTTTTTGTGAGTAAAACGAAGAAAAACCAACAGTATATAAGGCAGTCGAAACGAGGCATATGGAACGTCGTAAAAGGAAATAAAAAAATGCATTTTTAAAAATAACTGCCTTTTCAAAAAATAAGATAACCATCATTTCAAAAGTAACTTTTTTTTTTTCCGAAAAGGAAATATTGCAACAATTACAAAAACTGGGGAAATAACATCAATCAATTATAGATAGATGATCGTATCTTTTCGAGATTTGATCCGAGAAATAAGTTTCTAAAATAGAAATAACTTACTATCAAGAATTTTGATCGTCTAAGTCTGAGTGTCTTTAGACTATCAGCCTTGAATCTAAACTTCCTCAGACTTTAATATATTTTAATATATTGAGTTTGGAACGAATAACTTCAAATTGATTTTCTCCAAAAGCTTTGTAAATATATCCGCCAGTTGATTCTTTGAATCAATAAACTGAATTGAAACTTCTCCATTTTGAAAATGATCTCTAATGAAATGATGTTGAATCTCTATATGTTTTGCTCTTAAGTGAAGAATTAGATTTTTAGTGAGATTGATTGCGCTAATGTTGTCACATTTGATCTTAGTACATGAATCTTCAATTCCAAAGTCTCTTAGTTGTTGTTTTATCCACAGAATTTGTGAACAACAACTCCCAAGAGCTACATACTATGTTTCTGCCATAGAAAGAGCTACGGTACTTTACTTCCTTGAAAACCAAGACATTGTCCTGTTTCCAAGTAATTGACAGGTGCCTAGGGTGCTTTTTCTATTAACTCGGCATCCGGCTAAGTCTGCGTCTAAGTATCCAAGAAGAGTGAAGTCTCATTCTTTAGGATACCAAAGACCTAAATTTGATGTTGAGGCAATATATTTGATAATACGTTTTGCAGCACTTAAATGAGATTCTTTGGGGTCTGATTGAAATCTCCTTCATCTTTGTCCAGCTTCAAAGAACTTGACATTGGTATATCAATCTTTTTGCAATTCTCTAGTTCAAACTTTTTGACAAGTTCTTTAGCATATTTTTTTTTTTTTTTTATGAATAAAGGTTCCCCCCTTCATTAACATTACCAATAATGAGATCTTTTGGATGACTGGATTTATGCTTCTAGTTGCTGGTTGATTTGTCAGACTGTTGATTATCTTTCTCATTTGAGTTTTCGATGATCATTTATTGCTGGTCTTCTGAAGTTTGAGCTGCTTCTGGAGATTTAGACTTTGTAGAGTCTCGGAGCATGTTCAGATTCTTTAAGTTGAGTCTAAAGCGATTAATTTTGCATAAAGTCTTGAAATTTGACATTCATTGATTTCTCCACAGATTGAGTATTTTTGTTGTATAATCTGTAAGCTTTGCTTGTGATAGAATATCCAAGGAAAATACATTCATCTGATTTTTCTTCAAACTTACCAACTCGATCATTTGCATTTTTCAATATAAAACATTTACATTCAAATACATGAAAATACGAAACAATTGGCTTCTTTCCTTTGAATAACTTATAAGGAGTTTTCTCCAGAATATGCCTTAAGAAGACTTTATTAATAATATAGCACGCTGTAGAAACTGCTTCAGCCCAAAAACGAGAAGAGATGTTACTTTCAATTAAAAGAATTCTAGCCATTTCCTACAGCGATCTATTCTTTCTTCCTATGACTCCATTTTGTTCTGGAGTATATGGTGAAGAGAACACATGATGAAAGCCAGATTCATTATAGAATTTTGCAAAATCTTGATTTTCAAATTCACCTCCATGATCTATCCGTATACTTGAAATAACATACCCTTTCTCATTTGAACCTTTTTAGCAAACTTTATAAAATAAGAAAAGGTTTCAGACTTACTTGCCAGGAAATATACCCAAGTGAATCGTGAATAATCATCGACAATGACTAGGCAGTATTTCTTACATCCAATGTTATGAGTTCTAGTTGGTCCAAAGAGATCCATATGCAAGAGCTGCAATACACGATTAGTGGATAATTGATTTATTGGTTTGAATGAGTTTCTTACTTGTTTTCCCAACACGCATGGTGTGCATAGATCAGACTTTTGGTATATCAGTTTGGGTAGTTCACAAACATACTTCTTTGCTGAGATTTTGGCTATTTGCTCCATGTTGATGTGCCCAAGTTTTCTGTGCCATAAGTTTGCTTCCTCTTGAATTAAGATTAAACATTGGGTTTCATCTGATTTGATATCTAAGAGGTAGATATTCCCATGTCTTCGCCTCGTGAAAAAATGAGAGGAGTATTTACTGGTTCATGAACATATTCCTTCTTAAAAGTTGATTTTGAAACCAGTGTCACACAGTTGACTGATACTCAGCAAGTTGTAGTTGAGTCATTCTACTAAGGAAACATTACTGATCATGAGGCTTCCAATCTTTACAGTTCCGTATCCCACAATTCTTCCTTTGATATTTCCTCCAAAAGAAACTTTTCCACCATTAACTTGTACAAGTTTTATGAAATAATTTGGGTCTCCTGTCATATGTCTTGAGCATCCACTATCCAAGTACCATTTAACCTTTTTTTTTTTTTTATAGTGACTGGCATTTATAAAAGAGACTCAAGTTTTCTTTAGTATCCATATTTTTTTGGGTCCATTGGTGTTAGTGTAATATACGGTCTTTGCCCATACCTTCTTAACAAGTTTCCAAACCATAGGACATTCTTTTTCAAAATGATCTAAGCTATTGCACTTAGAACATTTAAGAGTATTGCGGCTTACAGGTTTTACAAAAACTTTTTGGAAATGATTTTTGTAAGAATCTCTTTAGGTCTTTGCTTAATTCTTTCCTTTACTTTAGGAAAATCAATTAGAGGTATGGTTTCAGCGTCATTCCTAATCTTGATTTGTTCAAGTAAGGTCTTTGTGCTAAAAGAATTTTTTCAAGTTTCTCGGATCCTATAGAAAATCTTTTAGAAATACTTGGAGATATCATCTTAAACGAATACATTTTCTTTTGAAAGATTGTCTACATTTTCCTTCAAAGTAGTAACACTTTTGTCCGAACTTTTGATCTTCTCTTTCCAAAAATTTTCCTGTTGTTTCAAAGTGCAGAATTTTCCCTTTTAAGTTCGGAAATCCTTTTGAGAGAGGTTTTGAGACTAAGATACAATTCATCAATGTATCTAGAGACTTTACTAGGGATTTTTAAATTACTTACCTCGATTTCACTGTCTGAGTTTGAGTCTGTCTCGGAGTCTGAATCTGAGTCTGATTGTGCAATGAAACAAATATTGACATAATCATCATCACTTTTCTCACATTCGGTATCACTCCAAGTTTCTACTTTAAGTGCCTTTCGATATTTCTCAGCTTTTCCTTTCTTTTTCTTCAGAATGGGACAATTGGGTATGATGTGTCCATTTTTCTTGCATTCAAAGCAGACTACATCTTTATTAGATTTATCATCCTCAACTGATTTATTTTGTAGCTTTTAAAAACTTTGTTTCTTTGGATTGAATCTTCTCCAATTTTTGTTCAGTTTCATGAACCTTATTATCATGAGAGCAAGCTCTTCATCATCAATGACGTCTTCAGAATCTGTGACATCAGAATCATCATTAGAATTTAATGCAATAGATTTCTTACCTTTAGGATTTTCATCTTCGTTGATTTGCTCCACTTCATAAGACTGAAGAGTCCTAACCAATTCGTCAATAGAGAGTGGCATGATTCTTTGTATCTCCCTTATTGAGGTCTTTATGTGATTCCAATCCTTGGACAATCCACGCAGTAGCTTGTTTACCTTCATGGGTCCAGAAATTGGTTAACTTTGATATTCAAGACCATTCACGATTTCTGTAAAACAACTAAACATGTCAATGATAGATTCTTCTGGTTTCATTTTGAATACTTCATATTAACCGAGTAAAATGTTGATTCTTGTTTCTTTCACTCGATCAGTTCCTTCATAAGTGATGTGTAATCTATCCTAGACTTCTTTAGCTGTTTCACAAGAAGATATTCTGTTATATTCAGTAGAGGATAATGTATAATATAAAGAATAAATTATTTTTGCATCAAGAGTTTGTCTCTTGATTATCTCTTTTTGAGTCATTTCATTTGGACTCAACAACTTTTTTTCCTCTTTCTAAGACTGGTGTAGCTTTAGGAATGATTCATTTGTCTACCACATCCCATTCCAGAGGATCCTTTGATCTTAGGAATGCATTCATCTTGTTTTTCTATATTTTGTATTCATTTCCATCAAAATAAGGTGATCTGGTATTGCTTTGCCCTTCAACTAGACCTGGAGCCAACATACTAGCCATGTATCTTTAACTCTAAAGTAAAACACTTCAACTTAGGTGAGTACAAAGGCTCTAATACCAACTGTGAAAGCTAATACGAGCACCTAGATGGGGTGAATAGGTGCAAAAATAAATTTTCCAGAGAGAAGTGTGCAATTATAATCAACAATAGATTGTGAAAAGGAAATTAGATTATTGTAAACAAATTGAGTTACGATCAAAGTAAAAGAGCGTAGAGAAGATAATTAGAACACAGGGTTTATAGTGGTTCAACTTAATTCAAGCCTACATTCACTCTTCCACATTGACAACCCACCGGTTGGATTTCACTATGAATCAAAAGAGTTGTTACAGTAAAGCTCTTCCTTGATTCCATAGTGTAGAGACTCTGCTACACTTCCTCAAGGTCTCACAAAGATATTAACTCTTTTTTTAGTACAAGATTTCACTCAACAATTGAATTGACTAAGAACAATGAGCTTCAAACTTTGGAATTCTTCTATCGTGCACACACTCAAACAACTAGAACGTCTTCTTTATATACTCATTTATGCCATCACACTCGTTGGCACTTACCAAAGGAGTTCTTCCAATCTACCCGTTGGACAAAATCAATTAGGGAGATTTCGAGTTGTTTAAGGAATATGACGATAGCCCATCAATCCTGCTCGCCCATACAATCATGATATAGATTTCCATAAGTAGAACCTTCCAAGTATACTATGTCAATGAACGAATCCAAAATCCCCGAATCAATTTCAATTTGAATAATAGATTCCGACATGCTATATCCAGCCAAGAGATCTTCTTCAGTCGATAGAATCAAATCCTTAATGAAATACTCAGTTCTGGATAAGCCTTTTTCGACGGTCTAGAAACTGTCAATGAGGATAAACTTTGAGTCTTGAGTCTAGCAGTCTGGAGGTCTTCAGACTTTGATGAAAGAGTCTGCATGTCTTCAAACTAGACTAATGGAAACATTTTGTCAACTTCAAAACACTCAAGGAAGTTTTCTCCAATAGACTTTGCAGTAGAGCAAACCAGAAGAACGGATTCTCGGTTTCAAAAGGTATGCACTAACTAGCAACTCCAAAATAAAGCATTGATAATCACAAGATTAAGTAATCTTTTTCTATATGCGGTAGACAAATTCAGATAACGATGACCCTGTATTTTCTTGTTTGGCCAGTGTCTAGAGATTACCATCAATTATTTTTAAACCTGCTGGGGCACCTACTAGTAAAGATTTGGCCATGTACAAGCCAAGGGACAAAGAAATTTTGGCGGAAACGGCAATCTAGGCTCTCCAAAAGGGAGGTGCATTGAAGAATCTGGTGAATATTCGTTTGGTTGTGGCAATTCTTGTGGTGACAGTGACCTTTACAGCTGGTTTTTCAATTATTGGAGGTTCCAATGACGGTCCAGGGGCAAACGTAGGAATGGCTCAAATGCTGAACAGAAGCATGTTCCATGCCTTCGTCATTTGCAACACAGTCGCGATGTACTGTGCCATCAGCGCATTTCTCGTCTGGCCATGGACACAATTTGATGATTCTTACATTGCTCTAAGTGCCCATATAGTTGCAACGCTGGCGCTGCTGGTATCTCTTGGAAAAATGTCAGTAGGATTTATGGCCGGTACCTATGTGCTCGTGAGCAAGCTTACTTGGCTAGGTTCTCTCAGCCTGTTGCTAGGAGTTGGCGCCCTAGTCTGCATTGCCTTCTGTCCATGGCACTGTACATTACTACCTTGATGAATCAGTGCTATCTCCGCTCTATAGCCTTCTATGTCATCTGCCTAGGAGTCACGGTATCTAGAATTGTACTTCATTACCCCGATGTCCAGGACAATTGTGGCGTCGGGCTTGTATCGCTCAGGCACTTTGCCTGCTTTGCCTAAGCAAACTGGCAATTAGCCTTGCCACTCGGTTCAAGGCGAACTTATATTAAGCTTCTTAAAGATTAATCGGCGAACAGTGCTACTTTATGTAATCAAGTTTCAAGAATTTAATCACATTTTCTGGAGATGTCTTTTCAAACAATTGAATCTTGTTGAGTCATAATGTGTAATAGATATTTAAGATATTTCCTATAAATATTGACGATATTTCTCTTAATTTGTTACATCTCTTGTGTTGGTGAGTATATTTAAGAGATTCTACCAAAATCATAATCTTCAACATTATTGTTTTTTTTCTCGTATTAAGGAATTTCACAGGTTTTGAGGAAATCCACCAAGTCATATCTTTCAATTGTAATTTTGTAAGAACAAAATAAGTTAAGAGATTTCCTTAACAAAGATTGAGGCAGAAAACCATTTAGGACTAAATTGACATTAATATAATAGGTTTAGAATTTCTCCGACACTTTTCTTCGTGAAATTTGTCCTTGATTTATCTGTCATCGATATGTAAATTTATCCTATTTGATATTGTTGACACCTGAAATTTCATTTTAATTAATTAGGTTTTACTTTTGTTTTTATTTTTTTATTTTATCTTTTTTTTCGGATGATAAATAAACAAAGAAAAAAGCGGAAAAGAAGCAAAAGAGAAAAAGAAGCATAAACAGCCCTCACATGGGCCTGAGAGGGCCATTTCTGCCTCAGCCCAGCCCATCCGGGTCATCTTCTTCCTCCGTCTACCTCTGCAGCGCACGCGCAGAGGGCGCGACGCCAGATGAGCGGACGGACGACGACGCGCGTGGGGGGGGGCAGCTGGCGGATAGGTGGTAGATGGGACACCGGTTCGGCCGGCGGAGGCCGCTTGGCGCACGGGGACCGGCGGTCGAAGCTTCGTTGACCGGTTGCCCCTCGCCTATAAATAGGCCCCTGTTTCCGTCGTTGAGGGAGAGGCCAAGAGCGATCGAAGGCTGCAAAGCTTCGAGCTTCCTGCTGAGAGACATCAGAAGGGGAGCCGAGGTCGAGCAAGCCCAGATTCAAAGGCTCGCGGCTGGAGAAAGAGAGGTTTTGCCAAGGTAGAGATCAAAGAGAGGGGAGAAGGATCGAGGTCGCAGACTTTGGGCACCCCACTGAGAGACTTCAGGGGGGTCCGAGGACTCGCGGCCGCGAATCCGAGCCTCACAAGAGGGGGAGAGATCTGAGACAAGGATCAAGCGAGAGAGAAAGTGGAGAAGGAAGTCAGATCTGGAGCTCTGAGAGAAGGAGAGGTCGTCTGGGCGCCAGATCTGGGAGCTGAGGGGTTGCTATCGCGGCCCCGTCGTCGTCGTCTGCCCCCATACCATCGCCATTCGATCGCTGCCGCTCACCGCCCACCCCAGCTCCACCGCAGCCCCAACGCCATCACCTCAATCGAGCCCGGACGACGGCACCTCAAGCTGTGCCGCCACTGTCGCCTTGACCAAACCCAGACGTCGTCGCTTCAAGCTTCACCGCCGCGCCGTGACGACGCCGAGGACAGGTGACGACGAACCCTGCTCACGCCATCCCCGTCGCTGCTTCCCTTCCCGAGACCTAACCGCCACCGTCATCTACGTCGTCGATGCGAGCCATCGCCCCAACCCCTCCTTTGGCACCGCGAATGGAGAGAGAGAGGAGGTGCCGCGAAGCAGGGTGGATCCGGGTCATGTGCGCGACCCGGTTCCCTTAGGGTTTGGCTTCAAAGTGGGCCGGGTTGTGTGCGTGGGCTGGGTAGTGTTGGGCCGAAAAATTTTAAAAAAGGGTGGGCCAAAATCGGTTTGGGCCTTGTTTCTTTTTTTTAAAAAAAAGAAGAAAAACGAAAAAAAATCCAGTCGGGCCCGCTCGAATCGTTGGCCGGCTCGGACCCAACCCGCGGATCCGACCCGGGTCGGTTTTTTTTTTTGCTATTTTAATATAAAATAATTCTAATAAATAAAAAATAAAAAATAAATATTTTATAAAAAAAATGTTTTAATTTCCAGAAAATCGAAAAATATTTAAAAAATGTCGAAAAATGTTTTGTTTTCTAAAAAATCGAGAAAAATCAAAAATAATTTATTTTCCAAAAAAAATCAAAAATATGCCAAAAATCCAAAAAAGGCCAAAAATTCATGAAAAAGCCAAAAAATTCAGAAAAGCCAAAAAGACTTGTATTTCTCCAAAAAAAAAAAATACCGAATATCCCAAAAAATCCCTTTTGTGTCTAAAAAATTAGAAAATGACTAAAAAAATATTTTTCCTCTAAAAAATGCATGGAAAATCCCTCAAACATCCAAAAAACCTCAGAGTTTAAACAAGATTAGTTACCGAAAGGGCATTAGTGATTAACTAGTGTAATCAAGTCCCCGATCCTAATTTCTCTGGTTGCGCAGGAGTGAGTATTTCTCCCGATACTTCACTTGGGTTTCTAATCAACCCACCCCAAATTGATTAGTGGCGACTCCATTTTAAAAATTGATTTACAGGTTAAAAACTTGAATCATTAAGTCGTGAATTGGTGGACTTGGGAGAGTCTGGGCTTAATAAATCCAGCTGAGCCATTAGCCTCCTTAGGCGCCCGTACCCGAATGCGGGCGCCGAAAAAAAGGAGGTCGCGACAGATATATAATTGAAGAAGAGTATAGCACGAAAATAGTATGAAAAGAAATTCAATAGATCCATTCGGTTTCACGTTCGATAAGACATAGCAATATTTTATTTCAAACAAGATCCTTAAAAAGTGTTCCTGAACTATAGGTTGAACTGAAAGATGGGATCCGTTCCCTTTTGCATTTGTGGTAAGGTTCAAAAATGGGGAATCTGCATTTTCATCAGGCTAAATTATTAAAGAATCTACCAAATCGAGGAACTTCCAACTTCAACCTTCAAAGAAAAGCCATGTCCGAACAAATACCTTCTGCTTTTGGGAGACGGTGGGGATGCGGAGCACACATGATTTTGACGGGCTTAACTTGTTGGTGCTTTTCAGGAGCTACCCGCGGCAGCAGAGTAGAGCGGTCGATCCGATCGATCTGCTAAGTTTCTTGTTACTACATACCGAGTCCAAGTTAGAGCATTCCTCAGACCCATAAATCATGGCAGTAGAGATAAATATGCAAGAGAGTGCTCTCTGGAGACACAGGCTGCAGAGATTGGAAGCGATGTTGACGCAAGACTCCGTCTCATGCGATGAGACGACGACCCAGGAGCTATTCACTGCCGCAAAACGAGGCGACCTCGATGAATTCACCCAAGTCGTAGAACGTTACTGTTCCGGGCGCAATCTGCGCTTGTGTCTGCGGGTCATTGAGCCCCGCCTGAAATTCGTTGCTTCATGTCGCTGCGGGCCTCAAGAGAGACGAGATCCTGAAAGCCATTGTCGGCCATTTTCCCGGCCACCAGCTAGTGGCCGGGAAAAATTGCAGGGGAGAAACCGCGCTTCACTCGGCCGCCAGGGCTGGAAGGACCCCTGCGGCCCAAGTCCTCATCAGCCAAGCATCGGATGTCGGCGGGGGTGAGATGTGGCGTGCTCTCGTTCGAGTGAAAAATGACAGGGGAAACACCCCGCTGCATGAGGCCGTCGTGAACGGCCACCGTGACGTGGTTCAGATCTTGATAGGTGAGGACTTGCAAATGCAACCCATGTATTGAAAGAACAAGGAAGGTAAATGTCCTGTGTCTCTGGCCGTCGAGAGCGGCAACTTGGAGGTTCTCGGGCTTTTGTTGGGAGAGCCACTTGATCCGTGCAGGATTCAAGGCGTGTCGCCCGTTCATGCGGCTGTCTTACAAGGCAAACTCGGTAACTTTTGCTCTTTTCACAATTCTCAACATTATTCAAAGGCGAGATACGACAGGAGACGTAATTAATAATGATTTGAGACAAATTGGTTCTTATCAACTCGTTCAGACATAAACTGGCATGTTTTATCATAATGCGAATTTTACATAAATAAGGGTAATAACACGATCATCATTCTACATGTAGACTCAAACATAACTAATATTAACATGTTATGTACATGATCAGAATTCTAAAAATCCATCATAAGAATATATACTTTCTCAATCTAAAAAACTAAATATCAAGAAATACCATTTCATAGATATATCCAGTTATCTAAGCTCATACCCAATATTTGACTATCTAAATTTCCCATTGATATTCTCATCCTACTCATTGCTAGTGAGTTGTACATCTCTTTTAAGCATATTGAACATTTACCATAACATAATCATCAATCCCAAATATAGTATATGATATATGGAAAATATCAAAAGAAATGGGTTATTTCAACATAACATTTTACATATCAAATCAATCTTGTTTATTTGTTGATTAATCTCTATCAAAATCAAATGTCAATAATCTATTCTATTGATCAATCTAATATTCAGTATCTAGTTATGGCCATGCTTAATACCAATGACAAAGGCAACCGAGTTTCCTTCTCTTGGCTAGGTCTTCACCTATATTAGCCGATGTAAGGACATCGTGATAAAATCTGCCTACTTAGCTCTTGATGGGTTTTAATCATAGCGGCATAAGTGTTATCCACTAATATCATTTTCTAAAAGCCCACAGCTTGAAATACACAATCCAGTCTCATAAGACAGCTTTACAACCCAAATCCAATAACCTTTCAAAGTTCAATTTCAAGTATAATATATTTCATAAAGCCTTTCTCAAGTCAATGTAAATAATCTTTAGCAATTTCTTTGACAAACACTTTTTAAACCATTACAAATTACAAATAACATAGCAAATACTTGATTGGATAGGTTTAGAACAGAAATAAGAAGTTTAAAAAAAATTTATTTATTCTCAAGAACAAATTTTTAAATAAGGTCACTTTTTTTTTTTTTTCTTATTTCTCATCTAGTTGGTCAACGATGGCTAGTGAGATTGCCCTTACCAGCCTTGTTAGCCACTAGCGAGGCTCGATCTCGCCCAACCATGGCGAGGATGGCTTTGCCCAGCCATGACAAGGTCAAGTTGGGGACTTACGAGGTCAACCATGGTGGCTAGAGGAGGAAGAAGAATGGAGGAAAAAAAGAAAAGAAAAAATTCAAAAAATTAGATAAGTCTTAGAAAATTATAAAAGAAATTCTACACCGCAAAAAACTTTAAGGTTTGTACTAGACATATTCTTATTCTTTTTCTATTTTGGGAACAAAATTTTTTTTTGTAATTATTAAACATGTTCTTCTACTCAAAAAGTTGTATAGAGAATAAAAATGAAAAAAAAAATATTTCTAAACAGAAATGTTACCAAACACATCTTAAACGAGTAGTTGGTAACCCCTCAATAGAAAGCCTGTGAAGGAGGATTGGAAAAAATATGTTTAATAGAAAAGTAGTCGATGACACAAAAGTAGTTGATAACTTAACCGAAAACTTGATAATCACTCCAAATTAGTAATTTCTAAAAATTGTTGGTAAATTTAAAAGTTGGTGAATGAGACAAATAAAAATGGAAACTTAATGGAAAGGGGGTATATTTATATTAAACGAATAAATGTTCATAAGCAATACAAATGAAAGTTGATAATCCAAAATCGATTAGTAACTTAATCGGAGGCGGTGAGGGCCTACAAGCCCTCGAGAACAATTAGCCCTTCTTGGTAGCGGTGAGGGCCGCCCTTAGTCACCTCCCTTTGCGCCCCCCTTTTTTTTTTTTAAGTTTTTTTAGAATATTTTAAATAAATTTAAGTTTAAATTTAATTTAATTAATTTTTATATTAATTATTTACAGGTCACTCGATTTTGGTACTTAAGTATACCTTTCCAAAGTTTTGATACTTAAGTGGTAAAGGTTTGTAATTGATTACAATAGTTGATAAATTTAGTGCATTTGCAAAGAAAGTAATAAAAGATTGCAAAAGATAAGATGAAAACTTTTTTGATCAAAGATAAGAAAATTTGTTAATTAAAAAAAACAAATAAATGTTAGTAACTAACTCAAATAAGAATTGATAACATAAAACTAGTAACTTAATCAAAAATAAGTTGATAATCACTTTGATTAAGGTTGATAATTTCTAGAAAAAGTTTATATATGTAACAACTTATAAGAGTTGATGGGCAATTCAAATGAAAAATAACAAACCAAAATTAATGAGTAATCTAACGAGGAAAAAAGTTGGTGAGTGACACAATAAGGTTGATTAATTTATATAAGAGTTGATAAGCCATTTGTGAGGAAGACAAGCAAAAGTTGGTAAACAATAGCAAATGTTGATAAATTAAAAAAAAAAAAAGAAAAAGAAAACGTTGGCAAGTAATCCGAATGAGAGCCAATAATCCAAAAAGAGTTAGTGATTTAATTGAAAAAAAAAATGTAGGTAATTCATTTAAAAATTGGTAAATTTATATAAGAGTTGTTCAATTTAAAGTGTTAATAAAGAAGACATGAAATTGGTAAAAGATGTGAAGAATTAGTAATTTTCAATAAGTTAAGAAGAAGTTACCAAACGGCAAAAGGCATTTTTAGGTGAGATAATAATAATAATAATAATAATAATAATAATAATAATAATAATAATAATAATAATAATAATAATAATAATAATAATAATAATAATAATAATAATAATAATAATAATAATAATAATAATAATAATAATAATAATAATAATAATAATAATAATAATAATAATAATAATAATAATAATAATAATAATAATAATAATAATAATAATAATAATAATAATAATAATAATAATAATAATAATAATAATAATAATAATAATAATAATAATAATAATAATAATAATAATAATAATAATAATAATAATAATAATAATAATAATAATAATAATAATAATAATAATAATAATAATAATAATAATAATAATAATAATAATAATAATAATAATAATAATAATAATAATAATAATAATAAAAAAAATAATAAAATTAAAATGGTATCCTTGTAACACATTTCTTACAAACTAATTTTCATCTCACAAAAAGTCTCAAATCGGTACCCCAAGATACATCTAACCCAAAATAATTTTCATCTCATAAAAATATGCAAAAGCAGCACCTTAAGTCAAATTTACCATTTGTTGGCATCGCGTTCAATATCCTGTTAAAATGATTCCATGTTGACACGAATGGGAGATGACTGCAAAATGGATCTAATGTAGAGAAAGATAAATCCAATGTGGAATATCTCCGTATGTTAACATGTATGCATTTCAATGGACAGTAAATTTAGGTCAAGGTATCAATTTGGGATTTTTGTGAGACAAAAATAGTTTTTGGTAAATGTTTTATAGGGTAATTGTTTAGGATTTTTCACGAGACAAAAATTAGCTCAGGATAATTGTGTCATGGGGTACAAGTCTGGGCTTTCTTGTGAGATGAAACTTTGTTTATTGTAAATGTGCCATTTGGGTACCGAAAAAGTTTCATTTTTTTAAACGGAACAAGAGAATCGTCCTAATTCCAATGCATTTACTTTGCAAAGTGATGGATTTGATGATTTTTAAAATGAATAACTTTTAGAAATAGTTTTTAACATAACAAATGATTTCAAAGTGGCTTCCCGTACCAAAAAATTTGATTTTTATAAAGTTTGCAATTGTCCCATTCCAATGCTTTTTACTTTTAAATTAAGATAATTGATATTTTAATAATGTTTGCTTAGACATAGTTAACCAGTAACAACATTGATTTTCATTTGGTTGGTAATAAAATTTGATTGGGATAAATTACCCTACTTTTAAATTAATGTAAAAAAATATTCATAAATTTATAGAAATTGTGCCAATTTAATCCTAAATATTTTGTATTTGTAATAATTTAGTCAATTTAGACAATTTTAGCTTGCCATGTGGATGCCAATTGCTAATTGTTTGACCAACGTTGATATAGATAATTTTTAATAATATTTTATTTATTTCAATTTTTTTCTTTTCCTTTTCCTTCTTTGCTTTTCTAAACCGATAGTAGTTGTCTGGCTTGCTAGATGTGGCAAGGCCGACCTCGCCGTCGTCATGGCCTTGACTGTTGTGCGTTTCTTCTAGTTTTGCCATTGTTGTGCGAACAAACGAAAGAACAAAGGAACAAACAGTTTCCGGTTTCTTCTATATTTTAGTGTGTCGTAGTGTTGTGCTGACGGGCTTTGATTTTGTGGTTACTTCTTGCGCTTTTTGTCATCAGATCAGGTTGGCGTTGAAGGAGATGAAGTTTCTACAGAAGCAGAGGGAGAGTAAATTTGGGATCCTTGCCATCTCTGACCGCTTAGCAAAGTGACTTGGGGCTCGCGTTGGTCGAGGAGAGAAAATGTTTATGATTAAATAGACAAAATTAATAAAGAAATTTAAAAAATTATTAAAAATTATTGTCGCATTCTGGCCAAAATTAGTTTGATGAATTAAATTAACACAAATATACAAAAGATTTATTATTAAATTGACAAAAAAAAAAATTTAAAATTGAATTGACATAATTATAATAAATTTAAATTATTTTTAATAATTTTCCCAAATTAAAAATACACAATCCTTGTCAGTTTGTATGACGAGTCATTATCATGTGACATACTGACCAAAAAAAAAAATTATCATGTGACATGCATAACCCTAACTGCAACATGGAGTGGAAGCAAAGGAAAGAATGATGGGCGTTGATAAGAAATAGACTTTGGAACGGACATCATGTAAATTGAAATATCCAAGGAGACAAAGCCATTAAAAGCATAGGATGGGTTGTCGAACTCGACACACCATTATCTTAGTCGGTCCAAATTACATATGAAACCACTATCTATGACATCATAAACCACACGAAAGATAGGACATGACTTGTAATTGACGGCCCGTGTAATTATAGCAAAGAGTGAACAATGATCCTGACATCGCTGATTAGCAATCTCATCAACATTTCTCCATCCAGCTTTAGCTGAATTGTCAAAGTAAGATCCGCGATGGGGTGCATTTGTTTGCGGGCAGTTGAGTTTTGGTTGAGGTTTTAGGCTTTGTGTTCTCGTAGTCCCTTTGGTTTATAGGTCGAGATGTTTAGCCACCTAAACGAGTCACTGTAAGTTGATTTTGCCACCTAAAGTAAGGACTTAAAAAATTTGTGAGAAAGTTATATGTGAATATCATGAAAATATTTACATTTTATGAAAATTTCACACGTTTCGCATTAAAAAAAAAAACTTAAGGAATCTGCGCTGCAACATTTTAATTAAACGGAAAGAAAAACAGAGTAAAAGTTCATACAAATAAAGCCTTTATAGAAAAAGAGGAGAGAATGAAAATTTGACTAGAGATGAGGAGTCCAACGCGTGGTTTGAAAACTAGGTGCTGTGTGAAAAACACGAGCGCTGACGAATTCGCCTAAAATCGGAAGAAAAAAAGAAAAAAAATTAAGTTGGACTTGGAATTTGAGAAGTTACGTGTTTACTTTTTTAATTTACCAAATATTAATTAAATTAAGATATTGCCCACATATTTTTCTGCATTGGTGTGCACGCTATGTCAACTTGGAGAGAAGTCATAACGTGGTCGCCAAATCCTGGAGCCGTCAGCAGTTTTGCTTGTTCCTTCGGGGAGTCTTCCTTCTCTCTGTGGGTGGAGCCCCTCGAGAAAAAAGATTGTTAATCTTTTTTGTATCTTCAATTTTTCAAAAACAAATATTATTATAACGTGGCCAAAAAAGAAAAAGAAAAAGAGAGAGTTAAAAAAGATGTCAGTTAATGTGTAAAAAAAGGTGAGTGGCCTGCGACCGGGGTGATTTGAATTTAATTGCGAAAAATGAGATATTTATGAGATTATATGGTAATAATTTTGATTATTTAAATCAAGATTTTGTCCAACTTTTTAATCATGCAATTAAAACATGACATAAATAAAGACACGGCATATTCTTGTTGTTGTAGCATCACATGATTATTATGATGCTTTCACTTTTAGGAGATGTGATAGTGAGTAGTATATTTATGGAACAAAACAATTTATCGATATAAGATCTCTTTTGTGTCCATTCAAATTTGGTGCTAAACTTGATCACGAATATAGCATGATTATATATATAACATGTGGAGACCGATGGAATTATGAGAGAGTTCTAATCTTTTCTTTCTTGCGTCCAATCGTTGTCACATCAATGGCCGGCATTGAGAAGATGCAAGAAAGTCCAACACATGCTCTTACCAAAAGGACCATATATGAGTGTACATATAAATTGGTAATTCTATCGTCTCGGGTCTATAAATTATTGAGTTAAATAAATGAATGCCCAATATTTAAGAATCTTTATTTGGTGCATCATTGTACCGCATAATTTGTGTTATCCCCTCCAATTTCCAAACAATGGAATATACATTATTGGAACAAGTATTTTCTAAGTTATATTTAATATATAGCATCAGTTCTTATCTCCTTTAAATAATAATTCTACCCAAAAAAAAAAAAATTATCTTGGAGTCACCTGTACGAGTCACAGCTGTAGGCAATGCTGCAAAAGGCATGGTGCTGCTGACCAATCCTTTCCCTAGAAAAACGGACCCCTTCAAAAGCATTGCTCACTTCGATGACTCATCTAGTGTATCCTGCTTCCTAGTCCGTGGAGGGAAGGGTAACGTTTTAATAGATAATTTGCCGGCAGGTCCAGCTTTTTAAAGACGTCATGATTAAAAGAAATGGTCATTTCTGACCAACTTAACTATCTTGTACGAGACCACCTTCTTCGTTTGGCCTGCAATTGAGTGACCCGAGAAATACATAACCAATAAGTGAGGTGTGGATGCACGTTAACTTCCTTTCAGATCAAGTGCAGTTATTTCATTTCTAAAATAGCTCTTTTCTGGATACTCATATCTAATCCAGTTTATGAAGTTAGTGACTTGCAAGTGGACCAAAGCGATGTTCTTTCTCCTACGAAAGTCCATACATACATGTAAAGTGGGATACGTATTTCCATGGAATTGACCTATGTGGTCCACATTCTACCAAAGTTTGCTTGGATGAACATAGATAATCCTTTTCTTCCATTCTCTAATTCTAGTGTCAAGCAGCCTGCTCCCCATGCCAAGAAAATCAGCAAGCTTAGCACACGGTTCAGCTCAATATAATAGCATTACGGTCCTCATAATTCACTGCAAATCAGCACCATAGTCAATCAATTTTTTTCCTTCTTATGCCTTGACCAACAGCAGTCAATACAGATTCAAAGCCAGGCTGATGCCAACAGATTGCTCTTCCCTAATATGGTCTTGAAGTACACTGTTTCAGCAAATTCTGCGTGTGAACAATAATGAAGTCAAGTAAGTTTATTCACCCAAGCCCACGCAATACTTCAAAGCAAAGAGGGTTGCACCCAAAAGTTTGAATCGGTCGACAGTTGACCAGTATGATCAAACAAACTTTCCTTGAAATGGTTCATACGTCTATCAAAATCAATTTGTAGTAGCTCCCGTAAGTCGTAATTCAACAAACTCAAATTACTTTAATAATAATAAATGGTGTGATGGTTGCGGTGTTAGTTTCAAGTGAATATAACTTTTTGACAAGAAAAATCATGGGAAACGAGATGAATCACGGAATATACGTATGTATGCTAATATTACGTTTTAAGCTATTTAAAGACGCGAGTACATAAGGCCTTTTATAATAAAAAGACTAATGTAATATTTTAGAAAAGTTTGACGTGAAATGTTAATGCCTTTTATTAAGGTACGAGAGATGATAACGATGGAATAAAAATCGCGATTTTAATAGTGAACACAGATCTCGCCTAATCTATCGACAAATCTAGTCATTGAATTTGGCAATGGATTTGTTTATCTTTCGCCAATAAAAGAATCAGAAAATTCTAGATAAAATGGACCGACCAATGAAAGAAATCTTCCTCGTCAATGAAGTGGGACATATTCCCCCACCACACAATAATGACATTTTAATCAAACTTTTATAAATAAATAAAATAAAAAACCATTTTTACGCGTCAAATATTATTCTAATTCAGCCTCCTCTCCGGTCTTAACCTGTGGGCCCGTGAACCGACCAAAAAAAGAAAAAAAAAAAAAAAACCGGTGTGCCCGTGGGCCGTGACGATCGTGAATATATCACATTTATATCACACCCTGTGACGCGCGTATCAGCCCATATCACCTCCTTCCCTCGCCTTCTGCCTCGGCGACTCTCGCTCTCTCGCTCTCTCTCTCTCTAACCAGAGCTCGACCCAGTACGAATTGGTCGTTCCAGTTCACGCCTGTTCGAAAAAGCTCCGATTTTGCTGCGTGGTTCCGACGCTGATTGGCGGGCGCGGCGAACCCGGTGGCCCAGGACTGGCTTTGGCGTCAATCGGTGAGTCCTCTGTTCTCTTCTCTCGGTCGGGTTTTGACCATTTTCGCTTCCAGCAGTTCATTTCAGCCGTGGGTTTTTGGGCTCTGGGCTTTGTGTACTTCCCGACGGTGCCGTTTAGACTCGTTCGCTGAGATGGGTTCTCGCAGCTCTTATGTGCAGGGGCGTTTGTTGTTCCGCCCCCTGTTTTCTTGATCTCCAGTGACGGTTCTTGTGTCCGCTTGCTGGGGTTTTCGTGGCTTAGAGATTGCGAGTTGGGTTGTGAATTTTTTTTCGGACGACGATGGTTTCGTCCGTGTCTTCCTTCTTGTTATATGGATGGCCAACCGTTTTCATTTATTTTAAATGTTCATCTGTTTTGGAGCTGGATTCTATGTTAACTTTGTTCTGATTTGGACGAAGCATTATGTTGTGGGTATTTGGTAATCTGTATTACCCTTGTGTTTCAACGTTGCTAACAGCGGCTGGCTTGTAATTTGTGAATTTCAAATACCACTTTTGGGGGAAAGAATTACCTTAAGAATTTGCATTGGGGCTTAAATTTCGAATTCTACATCATGTATCTTCCCATGAATCAGCAAAGCATGAACATATGGCTTATGTAATCTGATCTTCTATTAAGAATCTGAGGAAAAGTTTAATTTCTGTTTTCCAATTAAAACACCTTTTCTGTCCTTAGATGAAGGATGAATTTGGGAGTTTCATGTCTAGGCTGCTGAGAATCACTCCTTAGTGGGTTTGATCATGGATGTTATGGGGTATTTGTGACCAAGTGGGAAAGCAAGCGAAGATTTATGGTTCTTCCCATACTGGAAGGATTTTGAGTCTTATGGTCATGGTTATGGATGAATGTGGAATGGAGAACTGTAACTGGTAGATCAATGTGGAATTTAGTGCCTTTCAATGTTGGAAGCTTCTCACGACAGCTTGTTGTTTATTGTCTGCCTGATCACCACCAACCAACTATACTTATGTCCTTAAAGAGTTCTTCTAGAGAGAGAGAGACATCTAGATGGGCGTGTGGGATGGCAGAAAAGACTTTGAGCGAGAGAGAGAGAGAGGTGGCTTTTGGGAGGGGTAAGGGGGAAGGGGGAGGGGGGATTCAGCAATTTATTAGGTGTATTCGTGGGGGGCAGAGACTGATTCTGCCAATAAATTTTGAAGTGTACCATTGATATATTCCTCATAGTAGAACAATCTTATATTAATATGTTCCTCTCAGAATAAGATTATGACCTGAATCACAGATTTAAGTGCTCTGAAGCTATTGATTGAATAAACTTTGATATTGGACTTAGCATCACTGAATACCTTCTATTTGCCTGTTTTCTATGGTTTATTTAGAGATTCGGTTATTGGAAAGTACCCGATTCAAGATCATTCCGAGGCCTGTTCTGAAGCAGATGCTAGAGCCTAGTTACTCATGTTAGTGTGAGATGATTTTGATTGATTATCCTGAACTAGGGTGGAGATTTACGCAATTGTACTGAAGATTAAATTACAGTTCAGTGTGTGTTTGACAGTTCCATACAACCACATAGTAATATTGCGGGGCAAGTAGGCGATGACATCATATGTTACCAGCAGATTTTTTTAACTTTTATTTTTTATTTTAATTGCTATTGAACCACTTCTAATCTGAGTTTGTCTTCTTGTGCATGATGCAGGAAAGAAAAAAATCTTCCTGTTAAAGTGGGCAAGATGTCGTTAGACCCCCATACTCATGAGGATGTCACGCATGGCTCTAGTGATATAAACAAATCTCCCTCAGGTAGCCAGAGATCAATACTTCCTGGTGCAGTTGACTTTGAAGGAGCCCAATCCAGTGGTTTTGAGTGCAATATTTGCCTAGACTCTGTGCAAGATCCTGTGGTCACGCTCTGCGGCCATCTGTACTGCTGGCCTTGCATCTACAAATGGCTTAAAGTTAAGGATACTTCTGTTAAAGAGCTAGAAGAACAGCAACCGCATCAATGTCCTGTGTGCAAAGCCGAGGTTTCCTACACAACTCTAATTCCACTATATGGCCGTGGCCAAACTAGCCAACTGTCCAAAAACTGAGGGTCGAGATCCGGGCAATGTTGTGCCCCGTAGACCACTTGCTCTGGTTGGTGGGCCCAGCATGCCAAGACAGATCAATGCTACCTCTAGTCCTCTCCTAACACAACCACCTTATGGTGGACATCTCTCTCTTCAATCGCAACCATACTATTCTCAAGCTCAATTATTGCATCACTCAGTTTCTCCTATGCTTAGTCTAAGTGGCACAACCACAAATATCATCTACCCCATAGTTGGTATATTTGGTGAAATGGTGTATGAAAGGCTTTTGGGAACTCGGTAACAAACTTATACACTTATCCAAACTCGTACAGCATGGCCGGAAGCAACCCTAGGATGAGGAGGCATGTATTGGAGGCAGAGAAGTCGCTCGGCAGAATCTGTTTCTTCCTCCTATGTTGTATTCTGCTATGTCTGCTTCTATTCTGAGTTAGATTTTGCTTTTCTTCATTCCATTTTTGATGTCAATGAGATTGTGAAACAATATAGGCACAGTCAGGTACACCGGGTTTTTAGGTAGTCGCATTTCCTGAGCTGCAATGCATGTACAGTTCCTAGTTTGGCTTGATGAAAGGTAAAAAAAACATTATGCCTACGCCGCTTGTAACTTTGAGATATGGAAAGAATTTTTCTCATCTCGAGTCGTGTTGCTGTTTGGTCATAAATGGAGAGACACACTAGCTCCTGTAGTTCTTCATTCACCACCATTCGAGGACCGACTGATGATGCGTATAGTGAAAGGTTCTATCAATTCATGGACCCGCGCGAGTTAATTTTCCTTCTAGATAGCCAAAGAAACGCATATGAGAAGTGACAAGGCGATGATTCAATACTAGAAAGGGTCCCATTCTTAATGACCATTTAAGTTCATTTTCTGAACTTGGGGCGGATGGCTGTCCAAAGTGATTAAATATTGTGGCTCACATCACATGCGGATTCACATCAAGGCAATAACTTCCAATCGGGGCAGATCTCGCTATGTCAGCAGCCGATTCTCGTCCAGGCAATGACCTCCATCTAGAAAGGAGAATTGGTTACAGGCAATGCGGAAGTCAAATCTCCGTCGGCCATCTTTTCCATCTCGCATCACATTACTGATGCCTTCAGCCTGCCGAGTCGTTATGGAAACTTCCAGAACAGGAGACAGGGTCATCTGCCTTGATCATAAATGGCCTCCTACCCTCTCCACGACAGACCAAAACCATTTTTTTTTTAATTTTCTTTTTATGGAAGAAAGTGATCTTCATGGTGACGGGGGAGCTATTAATATGGAAGAAGCAACGTGACACGACTTTCAGGGGAAATAGCGGGTGGACATCTGTCTTCGTTTCTGGCTATGGTTCTTTATGGAGTATGAGGATACAGTCTTCATTTATGATTTAACCAGGGAACCAAGTAGATGCGCAATAGGGCTCTATACTTGGTCCATGCCGTGTCGTAATGAAGATATAGGCTGCGTTTGGTAACGTTTCTGTTCTTTTTTTGTTCCAGGGAACAGAAACAAAAAAAAGTGTTTCTGTTCCGGGGAACACTTTTTGAACAAAAATATGCGTTTGGTAAATTTGTTCCGGAAATAAAAAATAAACGAAACACGTTTGGTAAATTTTTGTTCTTTTTTTTTTTATTTCTTTTAATTTTTTTATATTTTTATTTTCATTTTTCATTTTTTCCTTTATTTTTTACTTTTTTTTTTTTCGGCCGGTCGGCGGCCTCCGGCGACCGGCCCGGCTGGGCGCAACCTCGCCCGGCCACGGCGAGGCTCGCCGGCCCGGCGAGGCCGAGCCTCGCCGTTGTTGGGCGAGCTCGGCGTCGCCGCGCGGGCGAGGCCGAGCCTCGCCTTGGCCGGGCGAGCTCGGGCTCGCCCGGATCCGGCGAGGCCACGCCTCGCCATGGCTGGGCAAGCTCGAGCTCGCCCGGATCCGGCGGACGCTCGGCCTCGCTGCGCGGGCGAGCTCGAGCCTCGCCGGATCTGCGAGCCGAGCTCGCCCGGCCAAGGCGAGGCTCGAGCTCGACCCCGCGCGGCGACGCCTCGCCTCACCAGGGGCCGGCGACGCTCCGGCGAGGTCGCCGACCCTCGACGGCCCCCGACGGCCGGCCATGGCCGAGGCCGAGGCCGAGGAAGAGAAGAAGAAAAGAAGAAGAAAAGAGGAAGAGAAGAAGAAAAGAAGAAGAAAGAGGAAGAGAAGAGGAGAGAAGAAGAAACAAAAACAAAAAATTGTTTCTTGAAAATTGTTTCTGGAACGAGAAACAACTTTTTGTTGTTTCTCGTTTCTGTTCTTTTTTCGTTTCAGGAACAAAAAAACAAAAAAAGAACAGAAACGCAACCAAACGCGTTTCTGTTCTTTTTTTGTTTCCTAAACAAAAAAACAGAAAAAGTATTTATAAACACTTTTCAGAAATAAAAACATGCAGGGCCATACTCTCTGAAAGCAATTGTTTGGAGCTTCGGTACCGCCTATATAAATTATTATTCTAGTTTCTTGAATCTTTGAATGTTTCAAACTTGTTTGTCTATTCAATTTTCGAGAAAACTATGACTCATTTGATAACCTTATTAAGTATTGAAAACTGATAATTTTGGCATTTCATGAGGCAAAGTTTGTTTGATAACTTTAAATAAAATTGATTTGAAATATTCAATTAATTCCAAAAATCCACTTAACCTGATAAGCAGGATTGGGTTTACATAATTTGTTCAACAGGAAAATAATTGATGATAAATATAAATCTTGCTAGATATAATAAATAAAAATCCTGCTAGATATATTGATAAAAAACTACTTATGAAGATTTTCTTTTTTATGTTTGGTGAGGAATGAATTTTCATTTTTTTAATTATTAACAAATTTTTAAATTTTATTTTCAATACTCAACATTTTAACACTTAAAATTCAATACTTAAATTTTCAGAACTTAATTTTCTGTTCCTTTTTCGTTGCAATTACTTGATTGTCAAAATAGTATTGTGTTTTTTCCCCACGTGGCAACTTTACGTACCTGGTTCGGATTTTGCCACATCAAATCTCAACCAATCTCTTAGTTGTCATGTTGTTACACATACATACATACATAACCATATGCATGCAAGAGACAAATCCTTTTTGCACCATGATTACGTCTATCGATTTTTATTAGGGTTTTTATTAGAGATAGTAAGACTCATATACTAAATAAGCTTACTATAAAGTATGTGGCAAATTATAAATAGTTTTCAATTTAGCGGTCCATTCAAACACCCAACATGATTCAGATAAATGCGATGTGCATTGTAAACATCAATAGCAAAATCCGTTTTATTTACTTATCTTTTTTATTTAGCTTCTGAGCCGAAATTTCGTGAAACCTTCGTGGGCGACCTTAAGGGCATGCCCCCTTTATGCTGATAAATTCAAATGATTCCAAGATCATTAGATTTTTTGCTCCTTGGCACTGCCTTAATGTCGGAAAATAATTGCATATTACAAACAAATTGAACAAATAAAGGTGAAAAAATGAATCATCAATTACTTTTGTAAAATAAAATGAATCATCAATCACTTTAAAATAGGCAATCAACTCAGAGAGTGGAACAAATGAGGAAAATATTACCAATTGCCATGTATAATAAAACCCTTTATCACCGGATAAAATCACCACTCCGAATGAGGAAAATATTACCAATCACCATGTATAATACTGTCTATGTACACCCTTTATCTACGTACACAACGGTCAAGTGCTAATAACTTGTGTTTTAATCTGTATATATGTGCGTATATATGTGTGCTTGTCTATGGGTAGAACCAAATGACTTTCTTTTTGCATGAGAACGATGCAATGCCTCCTCCATCACCCCCGCCATCATCAGTTGATGCGGGGCTCGGTCCGGAGGGTGGCACCAACGAACCCTTCGGCAGCTTCATCAACAGGGGCAGTATCCTCTCCGCGAGCTCACACTTCGAGTCCCGACGCCCACCTCCCGGAACCTGATCACGGATCGCCAGAGGCCGTGCCCGAGCCACCTCTGCGACGAGGCACGTGAGCATGGCGAGAGCCATCAATGCGCAAAGGACCATCTTGCAGCAGCTCCGAGGTGGAGATCGAACATCCATGTTTTTAGGGTTTTGGTGCTTAGTAATTTGTACGAGGAGAAGGTGCTTTATATAGTGTCCGCCCGAAAGAAGCCACGGTCAAAAAAATGGCCGGCTTTGCTTCGACTGAGATATGGCGGTTTAATTAATTTGCCGTCGACACGCATATAGGCTGTTCACACCTAAAGGAAAGATGAGGTTTGTGACTTGATGAAATAGCCGGCACACATTATTGCAAATTATACGACCAAAAGAAAAGAGGAATCTAAGTTGTTCACTCAAAAATTAATTAAGGGCCGGCAAAAGGAAGGAGAGTTTCACCCGGTCTTAGGTACATTCACAGATCACAATTTTACAGGTAAGAAGTTGGTGGAAAAGGATGCATACGAAGCATTTTTATAAGACCACACGTGAGCACGAGCAGGCGCTACTGTTCCTATGGATGATTTGGAAAATCAATTGATTGGCGTCTTTGTGCCAACAGGCATGCGATCCTACCGGTAAAGGGATTGGGGCGGTGGGGTTGGAGAGTACTAGATTCGGGGGTTGATCCTCGAGAGTATCACACACCAGATTTACATAAAAGAGAAGAACAAGATAGAAAAAAACATTTGTGTCTTTGTTGTGACGCTAATGATAAGTCACAGATCATACCGATTCAACTAGACATACTTCAGATTTGATCATCTAGGATTCGTGTACGATTTTGTATTAGTCCACGGAAAGCGTAATCTGATTTTCTAATTGGAGACTATTGTTTATTAAAAGTTGTTTAACGATTATGAGATTAACAAAGAGAATGGCATATTGAGCTGCTTTCACATTCAATCTGATTTTGTAATTGGAGACCATTATCTTTCTAATGGTAGCTGTTGAATGATTCAGATTATCAAAGAGAATGGCATATCAAGCCGCTTTCACATTTGCCTTCCCGTCTCAATCTAAGGGTTATATTGATGAATAGTTTTGACGTAGCACTCCATTTATAGGATTCTATTCTGTACACAATTGGTGAAAGCTTGAATTTTTTTAGGGTTGGAGAGTATCGAGTTTGGGATTCGATCCTCGTGAGCATTACACACACATGTACATAGAAAAGAAAAAATTCGTGTCTTTGCTGCGTCACTAAGGATAGGCCACAGATCATACAAATTCAACTAGACATGCTTCGGATTTGGTCATCTGAGATTTGTGTCCGATGTTGTATCAGTCTTGCATAAAGTGTAATTTGATTTTCTAATTGAAGGCCATTATTTACTCATAGTTGTTTAATGATTATGAGATTAAAAAAGAGAATGGCATATTGAGCCACTTTCGCATTCAATCTGATTTTCTAATTGGTGATCATTATTTATTCATAGTTGTTTAATGATTAAGAGATTAGCAAAGAGAATGGCATATTGAGCCACTTTCATATTCCTACTCTCATCTCGACCTAAGGTTTATATTAATGAATAGTTCTCACGCCGCACTCAATTAAGAGGATTCTATTCTACGTCCATCGGTAGAAGCCCGATTTTTTTCATAAACGATCTTATCTCATGGGTGTGAATACAATGAAGAAAGGGTTCCCATCAAATTTTCACGAGCAATTAATCGGAACAGTGCTCGCACTTCACGATCTAAACACGCCTTGCAACTATCAAGATCATGCTGGTTAATTAAAATCCTAATTCAAATGGTAAAGAAATAATTTGGCGAAAGCATTGCTAATCAATCGATGCGTTTGCTTAGCCGGATCGAGATCAGAACTAATCGCAATGTAATTACAGGCATCGTAAGATTAGGTTGCCTTCTGCATGGGCCAAATCTCATTGATCGGGCCGGATTAGCCTATCGGGCTCAGATCGATCCGAGCCCGATAAGCTATCTAGGCCCGAAAATCTTGGACCGGTGAGCCCGGCCCGCGAACACCGTTTGACTCCTACACCTCCTCCGCCGCTTCCTCTCCCTCCTCCTTCGCTACCTCTGTGCCTTGTTCGGCCGCCGACAAGAAGCGAAGCGGCGCGGTTTTTCCCTGCCTCTCGGCGACATTCTTTTGTCGGAGAAAAGCTCGAGAGTTGGGTTTCTGCTGGTTTCGAGAACGCAGAGTCATTCGTCGAGCTCGGTACGTCTTCTTGCTTCTTCCCCTTTGGTTCTGTATATCGTGATTACGCTCTGTTTGTTCACACATTGGTCCATATCTCCGGATAAAGGTATGTGTAGTTCGGTATGCATGATATGAAGGAAGAAGCGGAGGTTTCGGGGTCTTGGGTCGTCTTTTCTCTCTGTCTTTTGCGTGAAAAAATCCGGTCGTCTCTGTGTTTGTGAACTTTTGGGTAATCTTGCGCGTGATTCGTTCCGGAAGTTTTGAGCTTTTTACTTTCAATCTGTATGTGCTTGAACGGTTCGAGTTGTGGTTGTTTGGTTTGGTTTATGCTCAGCATAGAATTTGTATATTCTCACTGTTTCGATTTGTGTTGTATAGGAGATTCGTTTGCTATTTGATTATACCGTTTTGGTCACTCAATTTTCATACTTTTTGTTGGAAAAAGTGATTTAGTGGTAAAAGGCGGGAGGAAGCGTGCCCCCTAATAAAAAATAAGCAATGGAGAGTCAAGCAAGCTTGAGCTCCAGCTCGAGCTCCATTATAAGTTTGGAAAAGATTGAGTCAGGTCAATCCAAGCTTGCTAGAAATATTTTCGTGTCAAGTTTGAGCACAGAAAATGATGTTTGAACTTGAGTTAAAATTCGAGTATTGAGTTTATGAGTCGAGTCAACTTCAAGGTCCGACTTGTGTACTTGGCTTGGTTGCACACCTTTGTATCTTCTAAGCAACCTTGCTTTGCTTTCTTACCTCTTCGTTTTGTATGTGTATGTGTGTTCGATTTGAATATTTGAATTGAGTCAAGAACTCAGCTTGATTTCAACCTTATTTCACGGACTCCGTTGTGACCTACTAATATAAGGGCATATCTGCTCTTGCAGGTTTCTTGGCCTCCAACAACAAGGTGTGGTGCTACGGTTAATACTGGAGAAGCTCAAACACTAAAATTTGAAAGCCAAGCAAGCAACTGGATAATTAGGTTGGAAAACGAATTATTAGTCAGAGATGCAGCACGATGAGGTTATCTGGCAAGTCATTCGGCACAACCATTGTAGTTATATGGCCAAGTGAGTCGAGTAACCCAAAATGATCTCACCTTATCATGTTACTTCTCCTTGCCAATTGGAGCAAGAATTACCTTTGTTTGCTTCTAATTTGATCTCACAGGATTACCGCTGGAATATTTTGTCGAAATGAATACAATGTAACGGGGATTTGTAATAGGAGCTCCTGCCCTCTAGCTAACAGCCGCTATGCTACTATCCGTGACCATGATGGTACTATTTTTAACTATCCTCATGGCAGTGCTTTTTTTAAGTTCTCCCATGTCTTTCAAAATCTTTAATGGTATATGGTATCAACAAACTGGTTTAACATGATATTTTTAGTTTCAAAGTTATTGTGATAGGTTCAGCAGTTAATTGCTTTTTGCTTTTGACTTTAAACTGATCTCCAGATACACATTTTTTTTTTTTTTTTTGGTCTACTATGCAGGTGTCTTTTACTTGTATATGAAATCAATTGAAAGGGCTCACATGCCTAATAAATTGTGGGAAAGATTGAAGCTGCCGAAAAATTACGAGAAGGCCCTTGAGATTATTGATAAGCATTTGGTATCTTGACAATTTAGCTTTGCAGTGTGACAGATTGTTTTGCTTTGTTCTAATATTTCTCTAATTGCTTCGATTCTGTTGGCAGATGTATTGGCCAAAGTTTCTTGTTCACAAGACCAAGCAAAGGTTGACCAAAATGACTCAAATGCGCATCCGAATGAGGAAGCTTGCTCTGAAAACTAGGTCAAAACCCCCTCCTGCATTTGGCTGCTCTATCGTAGGATGTGTTTTTATGATAAACTAAATCTCTTAATCTTCTGTGTGGCTATTTGATGGCACTTCTCAATTTAATTTGTAATATGGTGATTATAGTTGTGTGTCATCTAGAATGTCATTGCTCGTTAAGTTGTCATACTGTTGGCTCTGATGTGAGCAAAGAGAACTATTGTTCAAGTGAATGTTTGTGTGTCAGATTTGGCGATATGATGAATCTCTTTGTCAAACAATATTATCTTTAGCATTGAATAATTCTAGGTTACTCTACAGCTCTCTTATGTCGATTTCAGTTTTCTCTGAAATTTCTGTTCAGTAAATATCTTATGTGTTGCCTTATGCTTATATCATGATTGTGAAATCACAATTCACAAGGTCGTTGCATTTGCATTCGTGAAACTCCCTTGTTCAAAGAACCTGCAGTGGACATGGCTATTACTGCTGTTTGGTCTGGTCCTTTGGGGCATCTCCTCTGTTTCAGCTTTATACTTCAACATGCCTTTCTTTCCTCACAGGGAAAAGATTATGACGACACCAAGGAAAGAAAAGAAGAGAGAGGCAAGAAGGGAGGAAAAAGCAGAGAAAGCAGCAGTTTTGGAAAAGGTTGGTTGGGTACACCTTTATAACCATAGAAGTGCCTCACCCATTGTATCACCCAAGATTTTTACTTATTGTTGGCTTTGCTGCAGAGTATTGAGAAAGAGCTATTAGAACGCCTAAGGAAAGGAGTGTATGGTGATATCTACAATTACCCTGTCAAAGAGTACGAAAAAGTCCTTGAGATGGATTCTTTGCAGGCTGCCAATGAAGATGAAGAGGAGGTATACTATTTTTCTAAGGAACAAGTGTTACTTTTGTCGTTTGAGATGGTACTTATGGCTTCGTTAACAGTATTTCTGTATGGTATCAGAAATTTTGCTTCTTGCTAGAGTTTATGATTTGATGATTACACAATTGATATTTCTGGAATGAGCAGGAACCTGAGATAGAGTATGTGGAAGGTTACGATGAACTTGAGGAAGAACTAGAAGATGATATTGAAGATTTTGGTGGTCTTGCTATAAACAGAGTTCATGCAACCGGTGACAATGGTGAAGGTTCTTTCTATACCTAGATAAATCGTGTCCACTTACCGTTTGAATATTCATGTGATCATTTTTTTCAAGAGCTGTGATCTTCTTCTTCTTCTTTTTTCATTCTTTATGGTTTCTTGCTGCATTTATGTTTTGCTTTGCTTCATTACCTAAAAAATCACGTGAGACAAGAAGTTCTTAGAGGACTTATCCTGGATCCAATTAGTGGAGCTAATTATATTTTTTATACAGATGAAGATGGCGACGAAGATGAAGATGGCGATGCCGAAGCTGATCGGAAGAGAGGAAGAAAAGAATCCTCCTTGGCTTTAAGAAATGTTGAGAAAGGTGATGCTGTTTCTAAGCCCAAGAAAAGAGCTAAGGTTCTTGTTGAGGTGAGAGCATCGTTTTGAATTGTCGAATCTGCTGTCAATATAGACATTTGTTCACAATAAGCATGTGTTTTGTATTAGTAGTGACAAATTTAAGTTCAGTTGCCAAGGAATGAGACTTTTCTATTGGTAGTTACAAATTTATAGTTCAGCTTTCTTTTATACATGGAAATCACTTTGTGCAGAAGTTTTAGCTAGTCTTCAATGCTTTTGAGTGGCATCATGCCATGACCAACCTGCCATGACCAACCTACGTCGTCTTCCAATATATTCTCATGAAGTTCCCATACATCATGAATGTGGTTGAGTGTTCATTCTTTTCTTGGGGGTTATTATCTTCTTTAGCAGAAATGAAAGCTTTTTAGGTTAAGATTCCAAGTATTCTGATGGTATCTTCTTTCCTGAGGAGAAAAGTAGGAAAGGTAATTCAACCCATTCCTTAGAGGCTGTCTTGATAGGATCATGCCATATGCATGTGATTAGATAAAGTAACTTCTTCTCTAGGCTGATGTCTAGTGAAGGATGCAAGGGATGGTGCTTACCACTGCCATGTCCAAAAGTTGCTTTAATAGTTTACGGTGCAGCAGTAGATTTACTGTTCATGGTAACTTTGATTAGGCTTTAGTTACTTTACTTAGGCTATCAAGAGGTGTGTGGTTCTACCTTTTGCAGGGGACTCCTTCGATCTCACCTACTGTTGGCACAGTTCACACAGCTTAGGATGTGTTCCTGTTCCATGGATTTTTGCGGATGTGGTTCTCCATTTGGAGTTTTGATGGGGAAGGGGAAAGAGAGGGGGAAGAGGGTTTCATTAGCTCTGAGGATGGATTTAGTTATGGGATTAGTCGGATGTTGTATGTGCCCTGTAGTCAGGATGGTAAAATGAATATAATCTATGTTATTGGGTCGAGGGCAAATTCTATTTATGGTTTTTCTTTGGCATCTATATATGGTCAATATACTTGGATGGGACATTGTTTTCTGTTCATTATGGAAATTGGCTCGTTCCTTTCATAGGTTGGTATTGAAATAGTGCTCTGTCGTAGGTTGGTATTGAAATAGTGCTGTGTTAGTCCAGGATTATTAACCCCTTCATAAGCAGTAAATGCTCATGTAGAGTTCAATTAGTTTGTCCTACTCTTCTTCGAGATTTCTGTCTGACATGGCCAGATGGCTATTTTCACGAATTATAGTCATAATGGAAATAATAATGAGAATTGTAAAAGCTGTGTCTGCGCTTGCGTTTTTATTATGTGGTTTACGATTCATTAATGGATCTCATGCCAATATCAGTGTCTGAAACCGGTTCTTTTGATTGGCAGGTTGAACATGAAAATGCAGATGAAAGACAAGCTGCAGTTCATTGAGGGCACGCTTCAACCGTCTTGTTTCTGTCTGGCCTGGTAACCCAGATGGGGGAGGCTGTCTTGGCTTTGAAAGTGTATGGCATACTTTTCAGAGTAGCACAAAGAAATGTTACCACAAAGTTTTGACCGAAATTAATGGCAGTTCTGGGTAATGTATTGTATCTATGTTCCGCTTCTCCTCAATGTTCTTGCTGTCTTTTTAAGACCGGAGGTATTATAGGTCGTGAAAAAGATCGAAACTCATGAGCAGAGAACCAGCATCCAGTGGATGCACGTTGCACCAATACTTTCCTACTGACCTATGTCTTTACCTTTAGCTTTGATGGATAGGTTGAGAACTGTGTTGTTCCTGACCTCTTCAATTTTTTTTTATATGTATCTTAGTATTGATTTCTTTTTCTCCTCCAGTGGAATTTTATTATGTTGAATTGATGCATTCTAGCTGTGGCACTCTATGGGTAATGAATATTGAATACGGGATCATAGAGTTGTTCAATCTTTTAATCTTTTATTTACGGTTGAGTGTTTGGAGTTTACGAACATATACAGGTATTGAATATGGGATCATAGATGTGTTATCGTATTATGTTTAAACAGTTGAAACGTATACGTATATCTTCATTTTAAAATCTGAGATCTAAAGGTACGATATAAATTAAGTAGGAATTATAAAGTGGCACAACAGAAGGAGCATTGCCTTGGCCAAATTGGGAAAGGTTTTAAAAAATCCTGAATTTATTTTATTTGTTAAATTTTTCAATTTGATTAATTTAATTCTTAATCTTTTTGTGTCAATATCAATTCTAGTTTGGAAGAGTCCGTGCCTATTCGAGAGTCATCAGTCCGACATTATCTTTAAACCCATCTTTTCCCCAACATGTCAGGTCGTCAGCTAACAATACTCCGCTGCATTTGGCGGCGTACGCTAATTATCTCAATGGAGCCAAATTCTTGATTAAGAAATTCCCCGTCAGCGCCTTCAAGCACGAGAGAGATGGCTATCTTCCCATTCATGTCCTACAAATTTTCCCTGCGACAAAATTAGAACAAAACTAAATCGAAAAGGTCGCAGCATGATAGACTATTCGTCTATTTGTTCACATCTCTCCACGGTCTATAATTTAATTACCGAAAGCGTAAGGCCATGACATTTTTTCTTGTTTACTTAATCGCTACTTGCAGAGGTTGACGCACATAGATTTGGCAACTGTTTTTTTTTTTTTTTTGGTCGAAGAAGATTTGGCATCTGTTTGAACCCCTAAAAGTAGAGATTAGCCATATGCGAGCCATCTAAGAAATAGAATTGCCAGAATTGTATAGACTCAAGGACAAAGATGAATACCTGGAGAATAATGACAAAAAAAGTCATAAACCTATTGTACTAGTGCTAATTTAGTCCTAAATCTTTTTATGGTGCTAATTCAATCATAAATATTTTTATGGTGCCAATTGAATTATGAACTTTTTGAACTAGTGTCAATTTAGTTCTAAATATTTTGATTTGAAGTCAATTTAGTCATTTTAGCTAATTTTGGATGAATATTGTGATACGGATGTCAACCTCCTTATGTGGCACCACTAGCACTAATATGAACAATTTTTTTAAAAAAGTCAAATTTTATTATTTTTTCTGATTTTATTTCTTTCTTTTTTCCTCTCCTTTTTTTTTTCTTCTTCATTTTGCTAGTGACTAGCCACTAGCCATGGCCGGGTGTCGCCTTCACTTGAGCGAGGCCGCCATAGCTTGAGCAAGGGTTGGCCTTGTTGAATTTGGCTAGGGGAGCCCTAGTGTAGGCAAGGGTCGGCCTCCCCAAGCTAGATCCAGTGAGGCCAACCTGGCTTGGGTACGGATCGGCCTCGTCAGATTTTCCAAGGGAGCCCTCGCTAGGATTACCCTCACCTAGGCGAGGGTTGGCCTCGCCCGGGCTAGATCCAATGAGGCCTACCCTCGTTGGGGCTTAGCCTCGCCATGGCTAGATGAGGCTAGCTTGCCTAGTCATGGCTGATGGTTTTTTTTTTTTTTTTTTGATTGGTCCTACTCTAATCCTATTCTAACACATACTCTCAGACTTTTGCCCTGCTTCTTGCAAGGTGTGGGAGTCGAAACCCACTCCTGAAATGAAATCGTTCCGCACCCCAATCTCCTCTGAAAATGTGGGGATTTGAATCCCTAACCTCCTCCTTCCAAGTTGAAAGGGTGGCCACTGGTAGTTGGTCAAAATGAAGAAAAAGAAGAGATGAGCGAAAAAAAGAAAAAATTAGAAAAAATAATAATAAATCAAAAAATTATTAAAAATTATCCATGTTAGTGGTGGTGGTGCCATGCAAGTGATTTGGTTCCATATAAGCAATATCCGATTAAAATTAGTTAAAATGACTAAATTGACACAAAGTCAATATATTTAGGATTAAATTGGCAATAGTTCAAAAGGTTTAGGACTTACTTGGCACCATCAAAAGATTCAGAACTAAATTGGGACTAACTCAAAAGATTTATGACTGAATTAATACCATTAAAAAGTATAGGACTAAATTGATACAAATACAATAGGTTTAAGACTTTTTTTTACACTTTTTCCCAAATACCCAGCCGATCGTGACTGCCCTTGTGGGCACCATGACTTTTGCTTCTGGTTTTGCCATTCCTAGAGAATACAATGGCTCTACACTCGATGCCAGGATTGCCATACAACTCAACATCTTCGTGATCTGCAACACCATTGTCATCTCTAGCTCGATCGCCCACTCGTGATCCTCTTGTGGTCTCAGATAAACAATCCGTACACAGAGTAAAACGCGCTGCTGAAAGCGAAGCTCCTATGTTGCGGCAATGTCGGTGGCATTCATAGCAAGCTTCTGTGTGATCGCGGCTGAACTTGATTGGCTTGCCATTGTCAATTTGGTCATGAAAACTGTTGCTACCTCATCATCTTGGGTGTCCCTCTTGGGTACGCTAATCCTCTCGTTCGTCGCTTCACCGACTTAATTATTGTCGCTGGTATTTCGATATCGGGGAGTGAGGTTGCTGGGAGTGCGATACCGGGCCGCACGACCACATCTTCAGGTGGCGCCCTATGATAATCTGTCTCCACCTGAACGGATGATAAACCCGTGGGATCGCATCCAATCTTCTCTTAGAATTTATGATCATCTCGCTTATAATTTGCTAGGTCATTAGTTTAGTGCTTGTTTGGTTTGGCTAGTCGATGGTGTCTGCAGTTTTGAGTCATCCAAATTGTCCTACTACATCCTCAATTTGGTGAATTCGAATGTCTAGTGCGCCAACGATAAACACCCATTTCGTTTATTACTTTTGATCTGTTGCAAGAGAAATCCGCAATTAGAAGTGATCTGAAAAATTGAGGATCAATGAATAGAACTGAATCAAACGGGATAAGTACACTAATGGTGCGACGCTTACTTTGGTGCCAAAAGTTTCCGTCGGATCACTTAATGTCAAAAAATTTGAAAAACACTCACTTTGGTGCCAACGCCGATCTAAATTGCCGGAAATCCAGCATGGCCTTTTTTTTATTAATTTCTTATACTGATGTGGCTCGCTGGAGAGTCCAGTTAGCAAGTAAACCAACAAACGATGTCGTTTGGCGTCTTAAACCCCAAGTTGAAACCCTAAATCCCCAAATTAAGAGAGAGAGAGAGAGAGAGAGGCCATGGCGGCGGCATTGTCTTCTTCCCCGAAGAACAACACCAGCGAAGAGAGAGAGAAGCCATGGCGATGTCGTCTTCTTCCCCAAAGAACAACACCAACATAGAGAGAGAGAGAAGCCATGGCGGCGGCGTCTTCTTCCTCAAAAAACAACACTAGCACCAGCCACTCTTTGAATAGAGCCCAATCTACCATCTCTATCTGCGCCCTCCTTGTTTCCCTCGCACTCCTTGTCTTCTCTCTCTCTCTGTGCACCTTCAGTCCCCCTTCTTCCTCCTCCTCCTCTGCCCTTGCCTCCTATTTTCCCATCACTTCTTGGCCGAGCGATGGTGGCCGAGCACAATGGCTAAGTGACGGTGGCCGAGCACGGTGGCCGAGCGACAGTGGCTGAGCAAGCTTGGTCGGCGAGGATGAACAAAAAAAAATCCTAATTTCAATCACAAATGAGCAATACGGCGTCGTTTTTCCTAAGCCATCCACATAAGACGGCAAAACGACATCGTTTTCTTAAGTAGGACAGAAAACAACATCATTTAAAGGGTTTATCGAATTTTTTTTTTTTTATAAATATAAAGCCATGTAATCATTTTGGCCGGAATTTCTCGTCGATGGCACCAAAGTGATTGTTTTTTCTTCGATTTGGCACTTAAGTGATTCGGCGGAAACTTTTGGCACCAAAGTGAGCGCCATACACAACTTATGGCACAATTAGTGTACTTATCTCAAATCAAACTAAGCAGGTTAGTGTTTTGGCAAGTTCAGAACTGCCTCTTCAAGAGATGGACCAAATCACCTGATTGTCAAGTGAAGACACTTTTGAAAGGTATAAAGTGCCGGAAGCGGGAGCCATCTCGTGGACCTAGTAACGGCCATATCTAGAATCCTAATTTTGGGATTTGGGCCGATGGAAGAGGACGTAATTACGTTTGATACAGCCGACTGCAAAGGAAGGAGGAAATGAGGTGGAAAAAAGAATGGAATCAGAATGTAATTGATAAGGCTGAAGATGTTTATTCTGGTGTTTGGTTTAAGCATGAGTGGAACGGAATAAGGTTTCTTTTGTTTGATTGTAAGACAAAAATTCTGCAATAGAATGGGATGGAAATTTTAAAATATAAAAATTTTTTACCCAAAAAAATGATAAAATATAAAAATTTATGTCAAATTGCTTTTTCACAATTTATCAAAATCATTATATACTTTCATGTAATAAACTTTTAAGACGGATTAATATAAAGAAATAGCCAGTAATATGCAAAAATAATATAAGTATAGTAATTCAAAAAATTTACTATTTAATGCAATATTCATAATAATGATTAATTAAATTTCTATTAATAACTCACTTATTTTAATTAATAATTTAGTTATTTAATACTAATTATGAATTTTTCTAAGTTTTCTATGTGGCATTCCTTCTTTTAATCTTTCTCCAAACTTAGGAATTGGAACTAAACCTTGAATGTTTGTTCCATTCTTGTTTGATTTTGATGCATTCCAACAAGTGGAAGAATTCATCTCGAAAAGCCATCTGTTTAGGAGAGGGAATCCAATCAATTATAAACTCTAGAATATCTCTTCCATTGCCTGATATGAGACTTTGCCCACATTAGATTCCTTCGTACAAAACATGCCATAAGTGCTTTAAGTAATGTATCTTGTAACATTCGAAATCCTATGTTGAATGAGAGAAAATAAAGTGATATATAAGTTGAGTAAATCGAATGGCATCATCTCAAACACTCTTTTTTAAGCTCGCCATGTGATTCTGAGTCAAGTCATTTTTGTATAGAGTTAGGCTCAATCAAAGTCCATAATCTCAATTCTATCATGGGATCCAAGAAATAGAGAAAATAAAATGTGGGTCTCAATAATAATAATAATAATAATAATAATAAGGAGATGCCGGGTCTACCTAAAAAGAGAGAACTATAATACTTTTTAGAGGAACTTGTCTCAACTTTTCTAAATATCAAATTCATCGATATACCTTTAAGATAGATTAATATAAAGAAATAGCCGTAATATGCACAAACAATATAAGTATAGTAATTCAAAATTTCTACTATTTAATGCAATATCTATAAAAATGATTAATTTAATATTCATAATTTCTATTAATAACTAACTTATTTTAATTAATAATTTAGTTATTTAATACTAAATATGAACTTTTTTTAAGTTTCCTATATTGACATTCTTTCTTCTAATCTTTCTCCAAACTTAAGAATTGGAACTAAACCTGGAATGGGCATTCCATTCTTGTTTGATTTTGATGCGTTCCAACAAGTGGAAGAATTCATCTCAGAAAGCCAGCTGTTTAGGAGAGGGAATCCAATCAATTATAAACTCTAGAATATCTCTTCCATTGCCTGATATGAGCTTTGCCCACATTAGATTCCTTCGTACCAAACATGCCATAAGTGCTTTAAGTAATGTATCTTGTAACATTTGAAATCCTATGTTGAATGAGAGAAAATAAAGTGATATATAAGTCGAGTAAATCGAATGGCATCGTCTCAAACACTCTTTCTTAAGATCGCCATGTGATTCTGAGTCAAGTCATTTTCGTACAGCATTAGGCTCAATCAAAGTCCATAATCTCTACTCTATCATGGGATCCAAGAAATAGAGAAAATAAAATGTGGGTCTCAATAAAAAAAAAATAATAATAATAAGGAGATGCCAGGTCTACCTAAAAAAGAGAGAACTATAATACTTTTAAGAGGAACTTGTCTCAACTTTTCTAAATATCAAATTCATCTGATATACCTTTAAGATAGATTAATATAAAGAAATAGCCAGTAATATGCACAAACAATATAAGTATAGTAATTCAAAATTTCTACTATTTAATGCAATATCTATAAAAATGATTAATTTAATATTCATAATTTCTATTAATAAATGACTTATTTTAATTAATAATTTAGTTATTTAATACTAAATATGAACTTTTTTTTAAGTTCCCTATATTGACATTCCTTCTTCTAATCTTTCTCCAAACTTAAGAATTGGAACTAAACCTGGAATGGGCATTCCATTCTTGTTTGATTTTGATGCGTTCCAACAAGTGGAAGAATTCATCTCAGAAAGCCAGCTGTTTAGGAGAGGGAATCCAATCAATTATAAACTCTAGAATATCTCTTCCATTGCCTGATATGAGACTTTGCCCACATTAGATTCCTTCGTACCAAACATGCCATAAGTGCTTTAAGCAAGGTATCTTGTAACATTCGAAATCCTATGTTGAATGAGAGAAAATAAAGTGATATATAAGTTGAGTAAATCGAATGGCATCATCTCAAACATTCTTTTTTAAGCTCGCCATGTGATTCTGAGTCAAGTCATTTTCATATAGAGTTAGGCTCAATCAAAGTCCATAATCTCTACACTATCATGGGATCCAAGAAATAGAGAAAATAAAATGTGGGTCTCAATAAAAAAAAATAATAATAATAAGGAGATGCCGGGTCTACCTAAAAAGAGAGAAATAAAATACTTCTAAGAGGAACTTGTCTCAACTTTTCTAAATATCAAATTCATTCGATATACCTTCAAGATAGATTAATATAGAGAAATAGCCAGTAATATGCACAAACAATATAAGTATAGTAATTCAAAATTTCTACTATTTAATGCAATATCTATAATAATGATTAATTTAATATTCATAATTTCTATTAATAAATGACTTATTTTAATTAATAATTTAGTTATTTAATACTAAATATGAACTTTTTTTAAGTTTCCTATATTGACATTCCTTCTTCTAATCTTTCTCCAAACTTAAGAATTGGAACTAAACCTGGAATGGGCATTCCATTCTTGTTCGATTTTGATGCGTTCCAACAAGTGGAAGAATTCATCTCGAAAAGACAGCTGTTTAGGAGAGGGAATCCAATCAATTATAAACTCTAGAATATCTCTTCCATTGCCTGATATGAGACTTTGCCCACATTAGATTCCTTCGTACCAAACATGCCATAAGTGCTTTAAGTAATGTATCTTGTAACATTTGAAATCCTATGTTGAATGAGAGAAAACAAAGTGATATATAAGTTGAGTAAATCGAATGGCATCATCTCAAACACTCTTTTTGAAGCTCGCCATGTGATTGTGAGTCAAGTCATTCTCATATAGCGTTAGGCTCAATCAAAGTCCGTAATCTCTACTCTATCATGGGATCCAAGAAATAGAGAAAATAAAATGTGGGTATCAATAAAAAATAATAATAATAAGGAGATGCCGGGTCTACCTAAAAAGAGAGAACTATAATACTTTTAAGAGGAACTTGTCTTCAACTTTTCTAAATATCAAATTCATCCGATATACCTTTAAGATAGATTAATATAAAGAAATAGCCAGTAATATGCACAAATAATATAAGTATAGTAATTCAAAATTTTACTATTTAATGCAATATTTATAAAAATGATTAATTTAATATTCATAATTTCTATTAATAACTAACTTATTTTAATTAATAATTTAGTTATTTAATACTAAATATGAACTTTTTTTAAGTTTCCTATATTGACATTCCTTCTTCTAATCTTTCTCCAAACTTAAGAATTGGAACTAAACCTGGAATGGAAATTCCATTCTTGTTTGATTTTGATGCGTTCCAACAAGTGGAAGAATTCATCTCGAAAAGACAGCTATTTAGGAGAGGGAATCCAATCAATTATAAACTCTAGAATATCTCTTCCATTGCTTGATATGAGACTTTGCCCACATTAGATTCCTTGTACCAAACGTGCCATAAGTGCTTTAAGTAAGGTATCTTGTAACATTTGAAATCCTATGTTGAATGAGATAAAATAAAGTGATATTTAAGTCGAGTAAATCGAATGGCATCATCTGCAACACTCTTTTTTGAAGCACGCCATGTGATTGTGAGTCAACTCATTTTCGTATATAGTTAGGCTCAATCAAAGTCCATAATCTCAATTCTATCATGGGATCCAAGAAATAGAGAAAATAAAATGTGGGTCTCAATAAAAAAAAAAATAATAATAATAAGGAGATGCCGGGTCTACCTAAAAAGAGAGAAATAAAATACTTCTAAGAGGAACTTGTCTCAACTTTTCTAAATATCAAATTCATGTGATATACCATCAAGATAGATTAATATAGAGAAATAGCCAGTAATATGCACAAACAATATAAATATAGTAATTCAAAATTTCTACTATTTAATGCAATATTTATAATAATGATTAATTTAATATTCATAATTTCTATTAATAACTAACTTATTTTAATTAATAATTTAGTTATTTAATACTAAATATTAACTTTTTTAAGTTTCCTATATTGACATTCCTTCTTCTAATCTTTCTCCAAACTTAAGAATTGGAACTAAACTTGGAATGGGCATTCCATTCTTGCTTGATTTTGATGCGTTCCAACAAGTGGAAGAATTCATCTTGAAAAGACAGCTGTTTAGGAGAGGGAATCAATCAATTATAAACTCTAGAATATCTCTTCCATTGCACGATATGAGACTTTGCGCACATTAGATTCCTTCGTACAAAACATGCCATAAGTGCTTTAAGTAATGTATCTTGTAACATTTGAAATCCTATGTTGAATGAGAGAAAATAAAGTGATATATAAGTCGAGTAAATCGAATGGCATCATCTCAAACACTCTTTCTTAAGCTCGCCATGTGATTCTGAGTCAAGTCATTTCCGTATAGCGTTAGGCTCAATCAAAGTCCATAATCTCTACTCTATCATGGGATCGAAGAAATAGAGAAAATAAAATGTGGGTCTCAATAAAAAAAAATAATAATAAGGAGATGCCGGGTCTACCTAAAAAGAGAGAACTATAATACTTCTAAGAGGAACTTGTCTCAACTTTTCTAAATATCAAATTCATCTGATATACCTTTAAGACAGATTAATATAAAGAAATAGCCAGTAATATGCACAAACAATATAAGTATAGTAATTCAAAATTTCTACTATTTAATGCAATATTTATGAATGATTAATTTAATATTCATAATTTCTATTAATAACTGACTTATTTTAATTAATAATTTAGTTATTTAATACTAAATATGAACTTTTTTAAGTTTCCTATATTGACATTCCTTCTTCTAATCTTTCTCCAAACTTAAGAATTGGAACTAAACCTGGAATGGGCATTCCATTCTTGTTCGATTTTGATGCGTTCCAACAAGTGGAAGAATTCATCTCGAAAAGACAGCTGTTTAGGAGAGGGAATCCAATCAATTATAAACTCTAGAATATCTCTTCCATTGCCTGATATGAGACTTTGCCCACATTAGATTCCTTCGTACAAAACATGCCATAAGTGCTTTAAGTAATGTATCTTGTAACATTTGAAATCCTATGTTGAATGAGAGAAAATAAAGTGATATATAAGTCGAGTAAATCGAATGGCATCATCTCAAACACTCTTTCTTAAGCTCGCCATGTGATTCTGAGTCAAGTCATTTCCGTATAGCGTTAGGCTCAATCAAAGTCCGTAATCTCTACTCTATCATGGGATCCAAGAAATAGAGAAAATAAAATGTGGGTCTCAATAAAAAAAAAATAATAATAATAAGGAGATGCCGGGTCTACCTAAAAAAGAGAGAACTATAATACTTTTAAGAGGAACTTGTCTCAACTTTTCTAAATATCAAATTCATCTGATATACCTTTAAGATAGATTAATATAAAGAAATAGCCAGTAATATGCATAAACAATATAAGTATAGTAATTCAAAATTTCTACTATTTAATGCAATATCTATAAAAATGATTAATTTAATATTCATAATTTCTATTAATAACTGACTTATTTTAATTAATAATTTAGTTATTTAATACTAAATATGAACTTTTTTTAAGTTTCCTATATTGACATTCCTTCTTCTAATCTTTCTCCAAACTTAAGAATTGGAACTAAACCTGGAATGGGCATTCCATTGTTGCTGGATTTTGATGCGTTCCAACAAGTGGAAGAATTCATCTCGAAAAGCCCGCTGTTTAGGAGAGGGAATCCAATCAATTATAAACTGTAGAATATCTCTTCCATTGCCTGATATGAGACTTTGCCCACATTAGAGTCCTTCATACCAAGCATGCCATAAGTGCTTTAAGTAATGTATCTTGTAACATTTGAAATACTATGTTGAATGAGAGAAAATAAAGTGATGTATAAGTCGAGTAAATCGAATGGCATCATTGGAAACACTCTTTTTTGAAGCACGCCATGTGATTGTGAGTCAAGTTATTTTCGTATAGCGTTAGACTCAATCAAAGTCCGTAATCTCTACTCTATCATGGGATCCAAGAAATAGAGAAAATAAAATGTGGGTCACAATAAAAAAAAAAAATAATAATAAGGAGATGCCGACTCTAGCTGAAAATAGAGAACTATAATACTTCTAAGAGGAACTTGTCTCAACTTTTCTAAATATCAAATTCATCTGATATATTATTAAGATAGATTAATATAAAGAAATAGCCAGTAATATGCACAAATAATATAAGTATAGTAATTCAAAACTTCTACTATTTAATGAGATATTTATAATAATGATTAATTTAATATTCATAATTTCTATTAATAACTAACTTATTTTAATTAATAATTTAGTTATTTAATACTAAATATGAACTTTTTCTAAGTTTCCTATATTGACATTCCTTCTTCTAATCTTTCTCCAAACTTAAGAATTGGAACTAAACCTGGAATGGGCATTCCATTCTTGTTTGATTTTGATGCGTTCCAACAAGTGGAAGAATTCATCTCGAAAAGACAGCTATTTAGGAGAGGAATCCAATCAATTATAAACTCTAGAATATCTCTTCCATTGCTTGATATGAGACTTTACCCACATTAGATTCCATCGTACCAAACATGCCATAAGTGCTTTAAGTAAGGTATCTTGTAACATTTGAAATCCTATGTCGAATGAGATAAAAAAAAAGTGATAAATAAGTCGAGTAAATCAAATGGCATCATCTGAAAAACTCTTTTTTGAAGCTCGCCATGTGATTGTGAGTCAAGTCATTTTCGTATAACGTTAGGCTCAATCAAAGTCCATAATCTCTACTCTATCATGGGATCAAGAAATAAGAAAATAAAATGTGGGTCTCAATAAAAAAAAAAAAAAAAAATAATAATAAGGAGATGCCGGGTCTACCTAAAAAGAGAGAACTATAATACTTCTAAGAGGAACTTGTCTCAACTTTTCTAAATATCAAATTCATATGATATACCTTTAAGATAGATTAATATAAAGAAATAGCTAGTAATATGCACAAATAACATAAATATAGTAATTCAAAACTTCTACTATTTAATGCAATATTTATAATAATGATTAATTTAATATTCATAATTTCTATTAATAACTAACTTATTTTAATTAATAATTTAGTTATTTAATACAAAATATGAACTTTTTCTAAGTTTCCTATATTGACATTCCTTCTAATCTTTCTCCAAACTTAAGAATTGGAACTAAACTTGGAATGGGCATTCCATTCTAACTTGATTTTGATGCGTTCCAACAAGTGGAAGAATTCATCTCGAAAAGCCCGCTATTTAGGAGAGGGAATCCAATCAATTATAAACTCTATAATATCTCTTCCATTGCCTGATATGAGACTTTGCCCACATTAGATTCCTTCGTACCAAACATGCCATAAGTGCTTTAAGTAATGCATCTTGTAACATTTGAAATCCTATGTTGATTGAGTGAAAAGAAAGTGATGTATAAGTCGAGTAAATCGAATGGCATCATTTGAAACACTCTTTTTTGAAGCTCACCATGTGATTGTGAGTCAAGTCATTTTTGTATAGCGTTAGGCTCAATCAAAGTCCATAATCTCTTCTCTATCTTGGGATCCAAGAAATAGAGAAAATAAAATGTGGGTCACAATAAAAAAATAATAATAATAAGGAGATGCCGGCTCTAGCTAAAAAGAGAGAACTATAATACTTCTAAGAGGAACTTGTCTCAACTTTTCTAAATATCAAATTCATCTAATATACCTTTAAGACAGATTAATATAAAGAAATAGCCAGTAATATGCACAAATAATATAAATATAGTAATTCAAAACTTCTACTATTTAATGCAATATTTATAATAATGATTAATTTAATATTCATAATTTCTATTAATAATGACTTATTTTAATTAATAATTTAGTTATTTAATACTAAATATGAACTTTTTTAAGTTTCCTATATTGACATTCCTTCTTCTAATCTTCCTCCAAACTTAAGAATTGGAACTAAACCTGGAATGGGCATTCCATTCTTGTTCGATTTTGAGGCGTTCCAACAAGTGGAAGAATTCATCTCGAAAAGACAGCTGTTTAGGAGAGGGAATCCAATCAATTATAAACTCTAGAATATCTCTTCCATTGCTTGATATGAGACTTTGCCCACATTAGATTCCTTCGTACCAAGCATGCCATAAGTGCTTTAAGTAATGTATCTTGTAACATTTGAAATCCTATGTTGAATGAGAGAAAATAAAGTGATGTATAAGTCGAGTAAATCGAATGGCATCATTTGAAACACTCTTTTTTGAAGCACGCCATGTGATTGTGAGTCGAGTCATTTTCGTATAGCGTTAGGCTCAATCAAAGTCCATAATCTCTACTCTATCATGGGATCCAAGAAATAGAGAAAATAAAATGTGGGTCACAATAAAAAAAAATAATAATAAGGAGATGCCGGGTCTACCTAAAAAAGAGAGAACTATAATACTTTTAAGAGGAACTTGTCTCAACTTTTCTAAATATCAAATTCATCTGATATACCTTTAAGATAGATTAATATAAAGAAATAGCCAATAATATGCACAAACAATATAAGTATAGTAATTCAAAATTTCTACTATTTAATGCAATATCTATAATAATGATTAATTTAATATTCATAATTTCTATTAATAACTGACTTATTTTAAATAATAATTTAGTTATTTAATACTAAACACGAACTTTTTTAAGTTTCCTATATTGACATTCCATCTTCTAATCTTTCTCCAAACTTAAGAATTGGAACTAAACCTGGAATGGGCATTCCATTCTTGTTTGATTTTGATGCGTTCCAACAAGTGGAAGAATTCATCTCGAAAAGCCAGTTGTTTAGGAGAGGGAATCCAATCAATTATAAACTCTAGAATATCTCTTCCATTGCCTGATATGAGACTTTGCCCACATTAGATTCCTTCGTACCAAGCATGCCATAAGTGCTTTAAGTAATGTATCTTGTAACATTTGAAATCCTATGTTGAATGAGAGAAAATAAAGTGATGTATAAGTCGAGTAAATCGAATGGCATAGTTTGAAACACTCTTTTTTGAAGCTCGCCATGTGATTGTGAGTCAAGTCATTTTCGTATAGCGTTAGGCTCAATCAAAGTCCGTAATCTCTACTCTATCATGGGATCCAAGAAATAGAGAAAATAAAATGTGGGTCTCAATAAAAAATAATAATAAGAAGGAGATGCCGGGTCTACCTAAAAAAGAGAGAACTATAATACTTCTAAGAGGAACTTGTCTTAACTTTTCTAAATATCAAATTCATCGATATACCTTTAAGATAGATTAATATAAGGAAATAGCCAGTAATATGCAGAAATAATATAAGTATAGTAATTCAAAAGTTTTACTATTTAATGCAATATTTATTATCACGATTAATTTAATATTCATAATTTCTATTAATAACTAACTTATTTTAATTAATAATTTAGTTATTTAATACTAAATATGAACTTGTTCTAAGTTTCCTATATTGACATTCCTTCTTCTAATCTTTCTCCAAACTTAAGAATTGGAACTAAACCTTGAATGGGCATTCCATTCTTGTTTGATTTTGATGCGTTCCAACAAGTGGAAGAATTCATCTCGAAAAGACAGCTGTTTAGGAGAGGGAATCCAATCAATTATAAACTCTAGAATATCTCTTCCATTGCTTGATATGAGACTTTGCCCACATTAGATTCCTTCGTACCAAACATGCCATAAGTGCTTTAAGTAAGGTATCTTGTAACATTTGAAATCCTATGTTGAATGAGATAAAATAAAGTGATATATAAGTCGAGTAAATCCAATGGCATCATCTGAAACACACTTTTTTGAAGCTCGCCATGTGATTGTGAGTCAAGTCATTTTCGTATAGAGTTAGGCTCAATCAAAGTCCATAATCTCAATTCTATCATGAGATCCAAGAAATAGAGAAAGTAAAATGTGGGTCTAAAAAAAAATGATAATAATAAGGAGATGTCGGATCTACCTAAAAAGAGAGAACTATAATACTTCTAAGAGGAACTTGTCTCAACTTTTCTAAATATCAAATTCATCTGATATACCTTTAAGACATATTAATATAAAGAAATAGCCAGTAATATGCACAAACAATATAAGTATAGTAATTCAAAATTTCTACTATTTAATGCAATATCTATAATAATGATTAATTTAATATTCATAATTTCTATTAATAACTGACTTATTTTAATTTAATAATTTAGTTATTTAATACTAAATATGAACTTTTTTTAAGTTTCCTATATTGACATTCCTTCTTCTAATCTTTCTCCAAACTTAAGAATTGGAACTAAACCTGGAATGGGCATTCCATTCTTGCTTGATTTTGATGCGTTCCAACAAGTGGAAGAATTCATCTCGAAAAGACAGCTGTTTAGGAGAGGGAATTCAATCAATTATAAACTCTAGAATATCTCTTCCATTGCCTGATATGAGACTTTGCCCACATTAGATTCCTTCGTACCAAACATGCCATAAGTGCTTTAAGTAATGTATCTTGTAACATTTAAAATCCTATGTTGAATTAGAGAAAATAAAGTGATGTATAAGTCGAGTAAATCGAATGGCATCATTTGAAACTCTTTTTTGAAGCTCACCATGTGATTGTGAGTCAAGTCATTTTCGTATAGCGTTAGGCTCAATCAAAGTCCATAATCTCTACTCTATCATAGGATCCAAGAAATAGAGAAAATAAAATGTGGGTCACAATAAGAAAAAATAATAAAAAGGAGATGCCGGGTCTTCCTAAAAAGAGAGAACTATAATACTTCTAAGAGGAACTTGTTTCAACTTTTCTAAATATCAAATTCATCTGATATACCTTTAAGATAGATTAATATAAAGAAATAGCCAGTAATATGCACAAATAATATAAGTATAGTAATTCAAAACTTCTACTATTTAATGCAATATTTATGATAATGATTAATTTAATATTCATAATTTCTATTAATAACTAATTTATTTTAATGAATAATTTAGTTATTTAATACTAAATATGAACTTTTTCTAAGTTTCCTATATTGACATTCCTTCTTCTAATCTTTCTCCAAACTTAAGAATTGGAACTAAACCTTGAATGGGCATTCCATTCTTGTTTGATTTCAATGCATTCCAATGGGTGAAAGAATTCATCCCAAAAAGCCAACTGTTTAGGAGAGGGAATCCAATTAATTATATACTCTAGAATATCTCTTTTGTTGCCCGATATGAGACTTTGCCCACATTAGATTCCTTTGTACGAAATATGCTATAAGTGCTTTAAGTAAGGTATCTTGTAACATTTGAAGTCCCAAGTTGAAAGAGAGAAAACTTGTAAAGTGATATATAAGTCGAGAACTAAATCGAATGGCATCATCTCAAACACTCTTTTTTAAAGCTTGCCATGTGATTGCGAGTCAAGTTAGTTTCGTATAGTGTTAGGCTCCATCAAAGTCCATAGTCTCTACTCTATCATGGGATCCAAGAAATAGAGAAAATAAAATGTGAGTCTCAATAAAATAAATAAATTAATAATAAGAAAATGCCGGGTCTACCTAAAAAGAGAGAACTATAATACTTCTAAGGGGAACGTGTCTCAACTTTTCTAAATATTAAATTCATCTGATATACTTTTAAGACAAATTAATATAAAGAAATTGCCAGTAATATGCACAAATAATATAAGTATAGTAATTCAAAACATTTACTATTTAATGCAATACTTATAATAATGACTAATTTAATATTCATAATATCTATTAATAACTAACTTATTTTAATTGATAATTCTGTTATTTAATACTAACTATGAATTTTTCTAAGTTTTCTATATTGGCATTCCTTCTTTTAATCTTTCTCCAAACATAGGAATTGGAACTAAACCTTGAATGGGCGTTCCATTCTTGTTTGATTCTAATGCGTTCCAATGTGTGGAAGAATTCATCCCGAAAAGCCAGCTATTTAGGAGAGGAAATCCAATCAATTATAAACTCTAGAATATATCTTCCGTTGCCCGATAAGAGACTTTGCCCACATTAGATTCCTTTGTACCAAACATGCCATAAGTGCTTTAAGTAAGGTATCTAGTAACATTTGAAGTCCCACGTTGAATGAGAGAAAACTTGTAAAGTGATATATAAATCGAGAATTAAATCAAATGGCATCATCTTAAACACTCTTTTTTAAAGCTTTCCATGTGATTGTGAGTCAAGTTGTTTTCGTATAGTGTTAGGCTCTATCAAAGTCCATAATCTCTACTCTATCATGGGATCCAAGAAATAAAGAAAATACAATGTGGATCTCAATAAAAAAAAAGTAAATAAATTAATAATAAGGAAATTCCGGTTCTACCTAAAAAGAGAGAACTATAACACTTCTAAGAGGAACATGTCTCAACTTTTCTAAATATTAATTCATATGATATACTCTTATGATAGATTAATATGAAGAAATAGCCAGTAATATGCATAGATAATATAAGTATAGTAATTCAAAAAATTTACTATTTAATGCAATATTTATAATAATGATTAATTTAATATTCATAATTTCTATTAATAACTAACTTATTTTAATTAATAATTTAGTTATTTAATACTAAGTATGAATTTTCTAAGTTTCCTATATCGGCATTCCTTCTACTAATCTTTCCCCAAACATAGGACTTGGAACGCCCATTGAACTAAACCATGAATGGGCGTTCCATTCTTGTTTGATTATGATGCATTCCAATGGGTGGAAGAATTCATCCTAAAAAGCCAGCTGTTTAGGAGAGGGAATCCAATCAATTGTAAACCCTAGAATATCTCTTCCATTGCTAGATATGAGACTTTGCCCACATCAGATTCCTTTGTACCAAACATGCCATAAGTGCTTTAAGTAAGGTATCTTGTAACATTTGAAGTTCCATTTTGAATAAGAGAAAACTTGTAAAGTGATACATAAGTCGAGAACTAAGTCGAATGACATCATCTTAAACACTCTTTTCTAAAGCTTGCCACGTGATTGCGAGCCAAGTCGTTTTCGTATAGTGTTAGGCTCAATCAAAGTCCATAACCTCTACTCTATCATCGGACCCAGGAAATTGAGAAGATAAAATGTGGGTCTCATTAAAAAAAAAAAACCATTAATAATAAGGAGATGAAGAGGGAACTATGATACTTCTACAACTCTATATTTACAACATCAGTGGCTTATAATTTAGGTATGACCCCTTATCAATTGTCCCGTGAACTTAATATGTTAATTAAAATGAATATGAACCATCAGACTTTGCTTTTTTTTTTTTTTTTTTTTACTTAATCAAAATATTGGGACGTGCGTATTTTAACTTTTCTACTTAATCACAGTATATGAAGATTCAGATGTAGATTCACATGTATTCAGACAACACTTTAAATCAAACGAAAAAGAAAAAAAAAAATAAAAAAGAGTAATTTTTTTTTTTAATGAAAGCGTAATTCTAAACAAGCAGGTCCTTACTTTACTTTTGTTATAAGTTTTCCCCCAAGAATCGTGGCTTGACTGGCGTTACAAGTGAAAAACGAAAAAAGGACAAAGAAGCAATAATGTAAGGACCACTGATTTTAAGTCCTTTCATTAATAGCCTCGCGAGGCTCTCTTCAATGGGTGAAGGAACTCCGGTCTTTCCACTTTTCTCGATTTGTTGCTTTGGAATTGGGATTTTTTTTCGACGTGACATATCTAAAATTTTTTTAATATACATTAAATTCGCAAATAATATTTTGAACTTTGACGAGGTGCGTTTTGCTAGCTTATTTTTGCTCGCCCTAGAAAACATTTGTGGCGGAAATGAAAAATCTGATAGAGGGGAACTTAAGGGTACGCGTGACAAATTTTCGTATCTCTATTTCTCTATTTTTCTATTTCCCAAATAAGTTTAGAATAGAAATACATTTGATAATGCAATTTTATTTTTCTATTTCTTAAATAAATTTATATTCCAGAAATAGATTTAGAATATAAATCATAAGTTACAATTTTAGACTTGTTCAAGAATTGAGAAAAGAGAACTCTTTTCATCATTCACTCTTGTCATCGCCCTCCGCCTACCGACGGACATCGGTCGCCGCCCCTCCTAAAAATATAAATTTTATTTTGTTATCAAACAAATTTCTATTGTAGAAATAGAAATTTTGAATCGTTATCTAACACGTTTCTTTGCTTACAACTCATTTTTGGGAATAGAAATTGATTATGTTCAAGAAATTTTGTTATGCACACCCTAATTGGCTGATCTTAAGTGGCCCGACTAACCCTTAATTGCTTATCCATCGATAAAGAAGAACAGGAGATGGAATTCGGGAACTGGGGACCCATTTAACACAACTATATAATGTGGGTTGGGGAGGTTGACCTGGTCACACTCGATGTGGTCGCTATAACTCTGCTGAATTTGACTGTTAGGACACCGAAGCAATTCACTCGAAGTCCCAGACAGAGTCTCACACACGCACGGAGAGATGGATGCGAATTTGTCTATAGATGAACAGGAGATGTGGGAGCAGAGAAGGCAGAGACTCGACGCGCTAACCGGGGCCAACCCGAGCCAGCAACAGCACTATCCTGCACAACGCGCCCAGACAATGGATCCTCTGCTGTACTTGGCTGCAAAGGAAGGGGACGTCGACAAGTTCATTAAAGCCCTGGAGGATCATTGCGCCAAAGAAGGAGTGTCGTTGGGCGTGACTCTCGAGCAACTCAGCCCATCCGGGAATACACTGCTTCACGCTGTGGCGGGTATGTTAAAGCGGGTGCGACCATAAGTTTATTTTTTGTGCTGCGCATTTCAAAATGCCTGCGATTTTTGCACTCATGTGAACCTGACATCAGTGGAAATCAGGGAGTGATGATAGTCTCAGAGCCGTCATCGATTTCGTCCCTGTCCACTTGATCTCCCGGGTGAACTCCAATGGAGAGACGCCGCTGCACATTGCAGCTAGAGCTGGGAAAACCGGTGCGGTGGAGCTTCTCCTTTCCCGGGCGAATCCAAGGGTCCGTGATAGCAGTGGCAACTCCCCCCTGCATGAGGCCGTGAGGAATTGCCATTACGAGGTGATCCGCCAGCTGACAAGTAAAGACCCCAATCCGCTGTTTCTTCAGAATAGAGAAAGAAAGTCTCCATGGTGCGTGGCTCTCGAAACAGGGGACTTGAAGGTCCTCAAGCTCTTGCTGGAGCTCTTGCTGGAACTCTTGCCGGAAGCACCAGTCCCGGTCAAAACAGTGATTTCAACAACTTTCGGCATGCCACCTGCTCATGTCGCTGTTATGTACCAGAACATGGGTAAATCCTCCTTCCAAGCTCTCGCGTATTGTTTGACCTTCTTGGTCACGCCCTTTTTTCTCCCTTCATTATCGTTTCTATTGGTGGTGGAAAAAGCAAGTTTCACGTGTACATTTGGTATGATAGCTTACTATGCTAAGGGGAAAGATTGTGAGTCAACTCCCGATACTTTGGATCATCTAGAACGGATCAAACCCTGTTAAAGAATTACGGGACTTTGCATTCATCCCAAAATGATCAAATTCTTGCATTGGATCTAGATATGCTGAAAGAGATGTGGAACAAGATGACGGTGCTACTTCTATTCAATGATGAGGGAAACCGCAGCCCACTCCATTTGGCAGCTTACACGAATTATATAGATGGAGTCAAGTTAATGATGGAGAAGTTCCCATGGAGCGCCCTGAAGCAAGACAATGAGGGCTATCTTCCTATCCATATTGCTTGCAAGATGGATCATGTGAGGATCGTCGAGGAGCTACATCAACTATGGCCAGACCCTGCAGAGTTTCGAGATAGTAGAGGAGAAAACATTCTTCACGTGTCAGCAAGGTACGGATGCATTTTCAACTGTCAAATATGTACTGAAAAGTCCCCAATTTGCTCACCTCATAAATGCAAGAGATAATTTCTTAAATACGCCTTTGCATCTGGCTGCATTGCACTGGCAACCATCGGTGTTGCTTCTTCTTGCGCGAGACGGAAGAGTTGATCATAAGCTGGTAAATGAGGATAACATGACGGCTCTAGATGTGGTAGAGGAGGCCATTACAGAAATAGATGCTCCACTTCGGAAGGTATGGCCTTCTACGCTCTTGTCACGGGTAAACATTATTGCAAATTGTTGCACGAATCAGGGAGAGACCTAGAAATAAATTAGCGAGGTATGTGAATTAGTGTGCTTTCAGCTAGATCTGCAATTTAGTAGCCAAAATCATAATATTTAGGTTTCTTTATTTATTCTTTTACTCACTACTTGTAGAGGTTAACGCGGATAATTTTGGCTGGAACACCGAGAAGCAGAGATTTAGCCATTTGTAAGGGAACCGATCAGAGCCTGGAGAAAGAAATGGAACCACCGGCATTAGACAGACTCAAGGAGGAGGCAAATACTCACTTGGTCGTGGCGGCACTAGTAGCTGCTATGACTTTTGCATCTGGTTTTTCTGTTCCCGGAGGATACAATAGTTCTGACCCTGATGCTGTATTGCCGTATTGCTCCACAAAGCCATGTACAATGTCTTTGTGATTTGCAACTCCATCGCCATGTATAGCTCGATCTGTTAGAGGAATTAAACAGGTATTGAAAGATCAGAAGAGCATAAAAGTCAGTGACAGTAGAAAAGCCAAACTTGAAGAAGCAACTGGAACAGAGGAAGCTGGAACAGAGGAAGCTAAAACAGAGGAAGGTTGTGAGATTGGCGATCCAATTGAACTGATGAGCTGGCGATCCATGACAGCAGGAGCTGGCGATCCGTGACAGCAAAACCTGAAACACAGAAGTAGGTCAAGCAAATTAAAGGAGCTGCACAGTCAGAAGAAATGCACGTGTGTTTTTCATATTATTCTGTTGTAACAATTCTATAACAGAAAACAGTTGAGCTAGTCATTTAGTATAAAAGGAAAAGAGAGAATGAGAGAAGAAGTAGCGAAAGTTCATTGTTAGTTTTCAGTCACTGGTTTTTCTTGATTCATCTGGAGCTTTCTCTCCTTCTTCTGTATATGGGAAATGGAGAAAATCGTGTAAAGAATGAACTTGAAGTTCTGAAGAAGAAATATATCAGAAGCTGAGGTATTCTCATTGATTGTTCAAAATCTAAACCTCTTTCATATATAGATCTTGTTCTGTATTCGATTTTTTCTCATGGTATCAGAGCAGATTACCTGGGTATGATAGATCTGATATGTTCTTACTGCATGATAGTATAAAGATCCTGGTATCTCTTAGGTAGCTTACCTTCAAAGTTTACTGGATTATCTTCGAATCTTCAAAATCTCTGAACATAGAAGAATGGCAACTAGAGTGTAGAAGTATCCTTTCCCTATTCATGTGAATATAGCTAACTTCGTTACCATCAAGTTGAATGAAGAAAACTTTCCGTTGTGGCAAGCTCAATTCAACAGATTTCTGAAAAGCCAAGATCTAATTGGTTTTATTAATGGTGAAACATTACCTCCAAATCGAATGATACAAACTGAGACAGGAGAAATGATGAACCTTGATCACCTGGATTGGATAAAAACCGATCAGCTTATATCATCATGGATAAGTGGCGCAGCATCAGAAAATATTCTAAGTCTAATAATTGGCTTAGAAACCTCACTCGAAGTATGGCAGGCCCTCATAAATAGATTTACACAGAAATCTGTTGCAAAGGAGTTTGAGTTAAGAGGAAAACTTCAAGCCTGCAAGAAAAGAAATAGATCACTAAGCGAATATCTTCGAGAGTTCAAAACCATTTGTGATCAATTGAATGCAATTGGAAAGCCCGTTGATGATATAACAAGAATGTTTGGCATACTGGAAGGGCTAGGTCCTGAATATGAAACTTTCAGGACAACCATGTATTGTCTTAAGCCTCAGCCAGAGTATGATGAGGTTATCTCACAACTCGAGAGGTTTGAAACCCGATTACAAACATACTCTATGAATGAGTATAATTCTAACTTGGCCTATTATGGGCAAAGGAAAGCTGGAACAAGTCAGCAAAGAATCAATCCCAGAAATCAAAGAGAAAATTTTCGAGGAGAAGTTAGCTATGGCAGAGGTCAGTCTTTTATTAGAAGGGAGTATGGAAATAATTTTGCAGAAGCTGGAAGGAATCAACAAAATAAAGTGAATAACCTGTATTCAACTCAGCAAGGTCAGGTTAATAAGGATAATTGGTCCAGCTATGGACAAGGATTTCGACCATATTCAAATCCTGCACAAAGGTATCAAAGTGTTAGGTCTTATCCACCACAAAGCTCAAATGGTGATAGACAAACATAGATCACAAAGCCTACAAATAATGGCCCTTTGCAATGCCAGATCTGTAAGAAATCAGGTCACACAGCACTCAGGTGTTGGTATAGGTTTGACAACTCATACCAGGCAGATGAAATACCAACTGCATTAGCAGCAGTACACATTGAAGAACCCTATGGTTCAGAATGGTATCCAGATACAGGGGCTACATCACACATTACCTCAGAACCTGGTATGCTTCGAAACTACAATACATATAGTGGTAATGACACTGTCATGATAAGAGATGGATCCCATTTGTCAATCTCATGCATTGGTAATGGAATATTAAATACAGAAAATAGCAAATTACCTCTGAATGATGTATTAATAGTCCCTGAAATCACAAAGAATCTTCTATCTGTATCAAAACTGACAGATGATTATCCCTGCTCTTTTATTTTTGATAAACATGGGGTATATATGAAGGACAATCACAATCATACAACAGTGAAGCTAGGAAGGAAAGTCAAGGGGCTATACCAGGTGGAACCTAAAGCTGCATAAGTCTTCTTCACACAGACTCAACAGGAAGTAGCAGAAGATATCTGGCATCAAAGGCTTGCTCACACCAATCTTAAAACAGTGAAGATTCTGCAGAAACAAAATCTCATTCAGTTTAGTTCCAAGACTCAGAATATATGTAGCAGTTGTCAAGTTGCTAAAAGCTCAGCTTTATCTTTTCACTTCTCAGACCATATTTCTAATGTTCCATTAGAAAGAATACATTGTGATGTATGGGGACCTTCACCAATTCAATCTGTTCAGAAATTCTCCTACTATGTCATTTTTGTGGATGATTTCTCTCGGTATAGCTGGATATATCCCATGAGACAGAAGTTAGAAGTTTATGAGATATTCGTTCTGTTTCAAAGACTTGTAGAACATCAGCTTAATTACAAGATCAAAATCTTCCAGAGTGATGGAGGAGGTGAGTTCACTAGTAATAAACTCCAACTTCATCTACAGAAGTGTGGAATCAAGCAGTATATCTCTTGTCCTCACACACCAGAGCAAAATGGTGTCTCGGAGAGAAAACATCGACATGTGATTGAATTAGGACTAGCAATGATGTATCATGCTAAAGTACCACTGAAATATTGGGTAGATGCATTCAAAACAACAGTTTATGTTATCAATCTTCTTCCCACAACAAAACTACATATGCATTCACCTCATTATAAGCTCTACAATAAGACACCCGACTATTATTACCTTCGAGTGTTTGGATCAGCTTGTTATCCATGTCTCAGGCACTACACAAAGCATAAATTTGATCCAAGATCTCTCACGTGTATCTTTCTTGGATATAGTGAGAAGCATAAAGGATACAGGTGTCTCTTGCCTACGAATGGAAGAATCTACATCAGCAGACATGTAATATTTGATGAGAATGTCTTTCCATTTATTCATACACTAAATACTGAATATCAGCAGGGATCTGACCTATACAAACAGTGGATAAAATGAGTACTATCTTCTAGTTCCAACTCTACTAAGAAGGCTCAATCAAAAGACAATATATCGAAGGGATATTTGCAGCATACCAGATTCAATCAAATAGTTCCAGAAATACAGACAAATGAGCTCACTTCAGGTAATTATGAAGGTCGATCACACATACAGATATTACCTGATACTGAGATACAGAGTGATGATAATAATGTCTCCAGTAATATTGAATCACATCAGTCATCTCCAAACATACAGGAACAAATATCTACAAACCAAGAGACTATCTCAACATCAAATGCTAATACAGGACAAATACAAATCAGTACTGAAACTGAAAATATACAAGGTACATCTTCAACTCATCCTATGCAAACTAGACTACGATCTGGAATTGTTAAAGCCAATCCTAAATATGCATGTCTGGTTGAGTATAAGGTTCCTGTTGAACCAAAATCAATAAAGTCTGCCTTAGCAGACCGAGGATGGTATCAAGCAATGCAAGAAGAAATGGATGCCTTATATCAGAATCAAACCTGGGAATTAGTTCCTCGAGATGATCACATGAATATAATCGGGTGCAAATGGGTGTTCAAAACAAAACTTGCACCTGATGGAAGTTTGGATAGACTCAAAGCTAGGCTTGTAGCTAAAGGCTTCCATCAAGAAGGTCTTGATTTCACAGAAACCTTTAGCCCTGTAGTGAAACATGCAACAATTCGAATAATCCTATCAGTAGCTACACTATTTTCTTGGCATTGAAGCTACACGAACCTCAGATTATCTATTCCTTTGTCAAACCAAATATGCTTTAGATCTTCTCACCCGAGCTCATATGATAAACTCCAAACCTCTTTCAACTCCTCTCTCACTAAAACCATCTATTTTAATCAATGATTCTCTACCTTTGCATAATCCTACTGAGTACAAAAGCTTAGTTGGAAGTCTGCAATACCTCACCTTAACCAGACCAGACATTGCTTATGCCACAAATATACTTTGCCAACGAATGCAGCAACCTACAATTGCAGACTTCAACAGATTAAAAAGAGTCTTACGGTATATAAAGGGTACTCTAAAGCTTGGCTTATTTCTTCACTCTCACAGTACAATGCATCTCTATGGTTACTCAGACTCAGATTGGGCTGGTTGTGTAGAAACCAGAAGATCAACAACTGGTTTCTGTATATACATTGGATCCAATCTTATATCCTGGGCAGCAAAGAAACAACCTACAGTGAGCAGATCCTCCACTGAAGCTGAATACCGTGCTCTTGCATCAGCCACTGCCGATCTTACATGGGTCAGTTTTGTATTACGTGATATAGGTTGTTTTTTTAAGCCTCCTATCCATTTGTACTGTGATAATAAGTCAGCAATCTCTCTTACCCTGAATCCTATCTTACACGCTCGAACCAAACATATTGAAGTAGATTTTCTCTTCGTTCGAGAAAAAGTCTCCTCAGGATCATTGCATGTCAGATATATTCCAAGTTCATATCAATTAGCTGATATTTTTACAAAACCACTGACAAGCAGAGCACATTCTTATATGCGAACCAAATTGGGAATCTGTACTCTCTCCATTCCCAATTTGAGGGGGGATGTTAGAGGAATTAAACAGGTATTGAAAGATCAGAAGAGCATAAAAGTCAGTGACAGTATAAAAGCCAAACTTGAAGAAGCAACTGGAACTGAGGAAGCTGGAATAGAGGAAGCTAAAACAGAGGAAGGTTGTGAGATTGGCGATCCAATTGAACTGATGAGCTGGCGATCCATGACAGCAGGAGCTGGCGATCCGTGACAGCAGGAGCTGGCGATCTGTGACAGCAAAACCTGAAACACAGAAGCAGGTCAAGCAAATTAAAGGAGCTGCACAGTCAGAAGAAATGCACGTATGTTTTTCATATTATTCTGTTGTAACAATTCTATAATAGAAAACAATTGAGCTAGTCATTTAGTATAAAAGGAAAAGAGAGAACGAGAGAAGAAGTAGCGAAAGTTCATTGTTAGTTTTTAGTCATTGGTTTTTCTTGATTCATCCGGAGCTTTATCTCCTTCTTCTGTATCTGGGAAATGGAGAAAATCGTGTAAAGAATGAACTTGAAGTTCTGAAGAAGAAATATATCAGAAGCTGAGGTATTCTCATTGATTGTTCAAAATCTAAACCTCTTTCATATATAGATCTTGTTCTGTATTCGATTTCTTTTCACGATCATTGCACTTGTGATCCTCCTTTGGACACAGATTAATGATCCTCATGTGGTGAAAAATGCCCTTTCGAAATCAAGATACCCGTTGTTGGTAACTCTTGCTGCGATGCCTCTGGCATTCATGGCGGGCGTCTACGTGAGTGTAGCCAAACTCGCTTGGCTCGCCATTGTTGTCTTGGTCTTGGGATCAGTCGCTCTCTTCATCATCTTGAGTTTCTACCTTTTGTTGTATATCCCGCTTGGGTGCAAGCATCCTCTTGTTCGTCGCTTCACCGACTTAATTATCGTCGTGGGCATCTCAATGTCGGGGAGTGCCACTGCTGGCGGTGGGACTGCGGGAGGACCAACTACAACTCCCGGTGCCAATCGTGACGCTAATGGCTACTGCCTTCATGCGAGAAGTGAGATCCCTTGAATCTATTGTCTTCTCGCTGATTGTATCTATGTCCGTACCTTTAGCTCCCCATTAGTTGCATTAGCTGCTGCTGTTTCGGCTTGGCTAGCCTAACTGTTATTGGTACGAACTAGTGATGTCTGCAATTTTTAGTCATCCAAGATATATCATGATTACTTATTCAATGGTATCTATTCGTAATGAGTTCGGTAAAATTGGAGTTTTGGGATTGAGCTACATCGTCACAACCTCCACTCCCCCCTCACTTCCCTCTGTGAAGATGAAGAACCAGATGGAAATATGAAGATGAACAAATGCAGATGAAGATGAAGAATAGAATCTAGGATAGAGTAACCGATTCTGGAAGTGCTTCGTATTTCATTGTATCAAAGTATTATTGTAGTACAAAGTATTTGAAACAACAACAATGAATATAGATCCTCTGTTCTACCTCCTCTGCTCTATCTTACTTCTATCTCTTGAATTGAACCTTCAGCCATTGATCATTCCTTCGAGGCTTTCATTTGATACCTTGATGCAGAGCATCCATGGAGGATATCTATCTCTACCTCTATCTCCTCTTTCTTTCTCTTACTTCTTCATGTAACCGAGAAAACTGAATATCTTTCATAAGGAAAACAGAATACAACTTAACAGATTACTCCTCATAGCACACGTGTTAGTTTTTGGATTTATATAACTTGGCGATTTATGCCATTCTCCATTTCAGGCATCTCCTTCATTGATGTCGATCCAAGCTGGTCTTCATCATGAGTTCTTCACCGTTGATCATCATCTCTTTGTAGTTTGCTGCATCGCCAAATCCTCTGCTTTCTTTTGTTTCTTGTTTTTCAACACGTGCCGTTCTTCTTCTTCAACTCTTGTTCCTTTATATTTAACACCCTCAACATAAGTTAGACACATTGATTTGCATTAATTAGATAAATATTTAATATGATATATCAGTTGATAAATCCAAGCTCACAAACTAGACACGCACTTTGTTTTTCTTTTATACATTATTGACGTGTGATGTTTCTATTAATAATTAAATAAGGGCTATGAGAATTGTGTAGGGCAATATCCGCTTTTATTTTATTTTATTTTTGGTTGAAAAGAAATTTGTACTCATGGTTCAAAAAGATACATGAGAAGTACATAGACTTTCATGATAAAGCAAATCGAAGCAAAGCAAAGGTTAGAACACTACAAAACAAAGCCAAATCCAGAAAATAAGAAAGATCAACAAAGTATTGGCAGGGTTGAGTACACAATCATTTCAAAAGAACGGATATGTCAAGCAAAATAATTGGTGGCCAGTCATGAGATTTCGTATGGTCGTCAATGATGAGCACGGGTTGGAAATTCCTTCTCCAATAACTACAGTACTGCCATTTGGCGGTGCGTGCCTCGATTTGGTTTCCTCTACATTAACGCCATACAAAGACAACCAAAATAGATTGAATAAATACAGACTTAAGCTTTGAAAGAGTAAATCTTCATAGTTTAGTGAAACATCAAAGCTCCTACAATCATTATTGAAACTGGAGATAGAGGACATGTATAGGGACATAATATAGAGATATCGAATCTCCGAAAATGTTATTAAACTCCTAGATTTAAATCGGGAGAGAAGAAATCCTAGGTCTAGAACTATATTTGGAGAGTTCAAAGTCTCAAATCTAGAATTAGATTGGGAGGGCATAGCTTCTCAATCTAGATTGGAAGAGAAAAAAGAGGAAAAGTACCAAAAACAAACTAAAAGAAAATCAAAATAGATGGAGGGGAGGGTGAGACTAACTCAAACCCTCCCTATGGTTGAAGGTTGAAGAAGACAATGAAAAGAGGAGAGAGGAAAAGACTTTTCCGTTTCTTGGAGAATTCTTATTTATTTTCAAGTTTTTAATTTACCTATAAATTAATTTATGCACATTGTTATATATAATCTCTCATTTATTAATTGCATTTTATATATAAAAAGGGTTTTCTACAATTAATGAGGATCATTAATTAGCTTATACCTATAGCTGTTTTATGTCAATTTATTGCTATTTTTACTTTTAATTTGTTTTGTGAAAATAAAGAGGTCAAATGAGTTGAGAGCTCTAACGAATCATGAGAAGATGCACATTTATGCGAGGGCTAAGGTAAATTTAATGGGAATAAATTATTAAGTATGTTGAGGTGCTTGCAACGGTAGGTGACAAAGTGAAGAAAAATGAGGTATATACAAATTAGTAAACCAATGCAAAATACTTTGCTCAAAAAAAAAAAAAAAAAAACCAATGCAAAATACAAATGGTCAGAGCAAGGATAACTATTTAAAAAATCCTAAAACTATTGTTCCATGGTCAATTTAGTTTTAAATTTGACTAGTTTAGTCCTAAACATTTTAAGGATTTGTTGATATAGTCCTTTTGACCAATTTTAACTAAAAATCACTAAAGTGGATGTCAAACGTGCCACACTAACGTGGACAATTCCTTTTTTTTTTTATTTTTTATGAATCTTCTTTTATTTTTTCAAATAGCTAAAAAAGGAAAGGAAAGAAAATAATATAAAAATTCAGAAAATTTTGAAATAAATTACAAAAACTGTCCACATTAGCATCGCTTGTGTCACGTAGGACGGTCATTGTCCACATTAGCAATTTCTTGACAAAATTGAGTATAAGTACTACATTGGCAAATAGTCCAAAGATTTAGGATATATTGGTCAAATTGAAAAGTTGAGAGCTGAATTTGCAATCGCATAATTTGTTTAAGATTTTTTTGGTATTTTCCCCAAGAATGTTAATAATGTTGATCCGTTTAATGATGGTTCGATTATTTTTAACACGTGGAGCAGAGTTATATCTATTTAAAAGTTTTTACTCTGTCAAGATGGAAATAAAAATCAAATCATGTTTACAAATGAACTAACTTTCGACCAACCTGCTCAAATTCCCACCTTTTTTTTTTTTTTTTTTTTTTTTTTTGGTTCTTTGTGAAAAAGAACAATATTTTGTATCTTTTGAGCTCGTTAGCATTGGGGACCCTCCAATCTGCTAAGAGTATGCCTTTCAAGAGATGAATATTCAAGAAAGCCTCGCGTCTTTATACTTCATTTACATAGTTAGCTTGCATTAGCACAGTAGTGTCATTAAAAGCCGGGTCATATGACAAAATTCAGAAGATTTGTGCAAAATTACTTTCTCACGATCAATATCCTTTTTAGTTTACAGTATTAAATTTCTCCTTAGCATGGTAAAATATCTCCAAAATTGGGGCCAAATTGCAGTTGTAGCCTTGAAGACCCCAAGTTGCACATGAGTGGACACTTTGTCCCACTAGCATCTGGAAATTAACAGAAAAAGGGGGCGAAAAATAAACAAAAAGTAGTCCAACGATCAACATGAGATTGATCATCGAAGGAAACTGGCCATTCTCGGTTTAAAAGGAAAAACAAAACATGAGACTGAAGCAGCCGATAGTTGAAATCGGAATTGAACTTTCACGTCTATTGTCTATCGATCATCTGTGGTCTACTTCATATCAAAATAGGTTTCATTTATTTGTCACTGGTTGGGGATGGCGTTTACTTTTTACTGTCAATTTCTTCTGGTAAATTTTATGGCACTCATATTTTAACTTCTATTTAATACAAATCTCTTAAATCCTTTAAAAATAATTCAAATTTAGACCAGTAGAATCGCATATTATTAACTATATTATTTGAAACTTGAAATTTTTTTTAAATATTTGCAAAAAAAAAGTCACAAGTCAATGATAACTGGATAGCCTCCTCCGATCCTCCATCAGGGGCCGATGATTGGATGGATTACACGCACAATCCTCGTAAGGTTTCAACAAGGACATCGCACGTTGAGTTAGTAGGAATTCCATCCAATCCTTCATATTTTATATTTGATTTCATTAATTAACCATTAATAATTGTTAACTAGAGATTTGTTCGTTGTCAGTGTCCTCATTTTGATTAGCCCATAACACCATTACAGGGACATTGCATCTGAAGTTACTAGAAAATCCATCCAATCCTTCAATTTTACTTTATGCTCCTTTGATTTATTAACTAATCATGCAATAATTTTGAAAAATTAATCACTTAAATACTATCGATAATTTGTCTTGCTAAAAAATCCGCCACCAGCCTTGCTTAGATCTGGGTGAGGACCTTTGCAGGCCCACTGGCTGAGGGTGAGGTGGCCTCACCTAGATTGGCAAGTTCCTTTGTGCCCTTGTCCACAGTCAACAAGGCCACCATGGCCTTGGGCAAAGCCATTATGGCCTTGCTAGTTGCGGGTGAGGCCATTGTAGAATTGCCGATAGCTATTGAGGCGGCCTCGCACAAGGCCCTTCTGGCCTTGCTAGTCGAGAGTGAGGCCTTTGTGGCCAGCACACAGAAAAATAAAAATAAAAAAAAAAAAAAAAAAAAAAAAAAAAAAGTATGCTAAAAAAATTAATAAAAAATCCACGTGAGATGATTTATTGGAAGTGACACTTCAATAATCAATTTTACTTCGATGTGATACTTGTAAGTGAAAAGAAAAAATGATAATCTTCAAGTGAGCGTCATATAAAAGTTGTGATACTCCTACTGTATTGTCTCAAATATAAGTTAAAAGGGCAAAATGAGAAACTTGCCATTTACATGTGTTAGCATAATATATCATGTTCAATACAAATGGAATAAACTAATCCCTCTCACTATAAGATGCAACAATATTGGCATTTTGAGATCACAAATCATTTTTGCAGTACGGTTTTCACAGTCTTGAACAAGAGACCTCATCTTTCTTTATCTTTTATTTATTTTTATTTTCTTTTGGTTTTATCAGGAGGACATGAGAGGCATGTGCTTATCAAGATTTTTTTTTCTTTTTTAAATTTCTCACGTATTGAATTTTGTCAAGAATATTGCTTCAAAATAAGAGCTGTCATGTAAATTGGCAGATAGTGAATTCATTAGAATAGCAAAAGCTGGTAGACTAGAAGATGGACGGTGCAGTGCTCCAGCCTCTTATCAAACTGAAGAAAAACCGACCAAAAAAAAAACTGAAGAAAAAGATTTTGACAAAAAAAAAAAATTGAAGAGAAAGACAAAACTATGTGAGTTGAGAGTTGAGACAGAATCAATATCTTGGGAAAGAGAAAAAAACCGTGCGAAGAAAAAGACAAAACGGTGCATTTATTTGGGAAAAAACTTTATGATAAAAGAAAATATTTTTAAAGAAATCGTTTTTTTTTTTATTGAAATGGATAATTTTCCTTTCTTTAGTAATATATGACGAAAAATCTTTTTAGATGTTTAAATTTCATTTGAAAAATGATTTCAAATTTATAATTTTATCTAAAAAATTAAATTTTTAAATAATTAAATTTTTTATTCTTTTCTTTCTTCCTTTTCCCAATTTTTCTCTCTTTTTTTTTTTCCCTTCTCCCTCCCACCCGCCTCTCCACCTCACCCACCACTCCCTCCTCTCCATCGCCGCAGCAGCCGCCGCCGCCATCTCCAACGACCTCGCCTCCCTCTGCGCCGACTCCGTCCACCGAAGCTCGGCCTAGGTCGAAACACAGGCATAGGCCAGCAAGCTTGACCTCGCCCGAGGCGCAGGTACAGTCGTCCGAAACAAGGGCGAACCTCCGCTCGCACTGGAAGAAGGTACAGGCTTACTGAATAGAGAAGCAGTAGAGCTCCCCGACGAGGCAAACAACAGTGAAGGGGAACTCGACTTGAACGGTGGACAAAAGCTTGCGGCAGGCTGAACCATTCTGAAGGGTGACGATTCTCCTTACGCGGTCGATGACAGCATACGGAAGAGCGTCGGCGACTCCCCATCAGGTAACTCTATGGTTTTCCACGGTAAAAGGACTCCTGACCAATTTGAAACATGGAGCCAAATCCATAGGAGATGAAGGAGCAGAGGACGCCAACGAAGAGGAAGAGGCGGGAGCGAAGCTGACGGGAGCAAGGGAAGAGCCAGGGTTGGAGGCGGTGGCGAAGGGGGAGGGAGAAGCAGAGGAGGAGGGGACAAAGAAGAACGAGAGAGGGGAGGAGGAGGAGCTAGGGCTTGCACTGGACGAAGAAGGGAAAAGAGAAAAGAAAAGAAAAATAAAAAAGGAAAAATGAAATATTAAAAATTTCAGAGAAGTAATTTTGAAAAGTGTTTACACATTCTTAGATTTAGGAATTCACTTTCTAAATTTTATTCATGAATATTTTCCTTGATTGGAAAGTGTTTTCAATTGACTAATTTTCTCACACCAAACCAAACAGGTAAAGAAAAAAAAAAACACATTCCCTCGCACCCTAAATTAATTAAGAGTGGAGGTGACCAATAGATTTATTTAAGAGATCACATGAAGTGTGATATCATCAAGGGTGAGCAATATTAATTAGAAAAAGCAAATCCTCCAGTTTTCCGGATTTTATCATTGTTCTGATTTCTTTTTTGTTCAATGGATTAATTCTTCTCAACCCGTGGATTCCTAATTTGGTGAGAAAGTTCCTTTTTATGATTGGCTCGACATTATTTGAGATTAGTTAATGACTTTTTGAATTGATCAATAACGGAATGGACAAAATCAATCTTAGGGTGGAAATTGTATTGAAATTTGTGTGCTTTGAACAGTGCGGTCTCACTATTTTTTTATCCATGATTGACATAAAATAAAGTCTGCATAATCATTTTTGGGCCGATCGCTAATTGATGGTCGGGTCTAAAATCTATGACATTGTCCAAGGTGAGACATCAACTGTTGATTTGACGTGACAACGGGATCTTTATGGGAGTCAATGCTCTATCCTTTTGCGTTCTTTTTAATTGACTATTAAAGGAAGTCCACGCAACTTCTGGGACTGATCACTAATTGATTGTTTCTATCGTAGGATGTGTTTTTATGATAATCTTCTGTGCGGCTATTTGATGGCATTTGTCAATTGAATTGGTGAAATGGTGATTATAGTTGTGTCATTTAGAATTCGTTATTGCTCAACTTTTAACTCTTAATGTTGTTGTGCAGATGCGAACCAAAAAGTGCTATTTGTTCAAGTAAATGTTTTCGTGTCAGATTTGGCGATGTGACAAATCTCTTGTCCAACGATATTTATCTTTGGCATCAAATATTTCTAGGTTCTCTATTACTAAGGTTTCTCCACAGCTCTCTTATGTCGATTTCAGTTTTCTCGAGAATTTCTGTAATCTTATGTGTTGCCTTATGCTTATATCATGATTGTAATATCACAATTCACAAGGTCGTTGCATTTGGATTTGTGAAACCCCCTTGTTCAAGAACATGCAGTGGATATTGCTCTTACTGGTGTTTGGACTGGTCCTTTGGGGCATCTCCTCTGTTTCAGCTTTATGCTTCAACGTGCCTTTCTTTCCTAATAGGGAAAAGATTATGACGACACCGAGGAAAGAAAAGAAGAGAGAGGCTAGAAGGGAGGAAAAAGCAGAAAATGCGGCAGTTTTGGAAAAGGTTGGTTGGGTTCACCTTTATAACCAAGGATTGCTTCACCATTATGTCCCCCGAGATTTTTAATTGTTGTTGGCTTTGCTGCAGAGTATTGAGAAAGAGCTATTAGAACGCCTGAGGAAAGGAGTGTATGGTGATATCTACAATTACCCTGTCGGAGAGTACGAAAGAGTCCTTGAGATGGATTCATTGCAGGAAGCTAATGAAGATGAAGCAGAGGTATACTATTTTTTCCTGAACACTTGCTACTTTTGTTGTTTAAGAAGGTACTTATGGCTCCTTTAAAACAGTATTTCTGTCTGAAATGTGCAGAAGTTTTGCGTCTTACATGAGTTTATGTTATTTAACGATCATGCACTTGAGATAGAGTATGTGGAAGGTTACGATGAACTTGAGGAAGAACTAGAAGATGATGTTGAAGATTTTGGTGGTCTTGCTATGAAGAGAGTTCGTGCAATTAGTGACAATGGCGAAGGTTCTTTCTGTACCTAAATAAAATGCATTCACTTAGTGTTTCAATATTCATGTGATCATTTTTTTCAGGAGCTGTTTTCTTTTTTCCCGTCCTTTATGGTTTCTTGCTGCATTTTGCTTTACTTCATTCCCTTAAAATTCATGTGAGATGAGAAGTTCCTAGAGGACTTATCCTGGATCCAAGTAGTGGAGCTAATTATAATTTTGGTTCAGATGAAGACGGTGATGAAGATGAAGATGATGATGCAGAAGCTGATCAGAAGAGGGGACGAAAAGAATCCTCCTTGGCTTTAAGAAAGGTCGAGAAAGGTGATGCCGGTTCTAAGCCCAAGAAAAGCGCTAAGGTTCTTGTTGAGTTGAGAGCATCATTTTGAATTGTCAAATCTGCTGTCAATATAAACCTTTGTTCATAATAAGCATGTATTTCGTATTAGCAGTGACTTTCTACTAGTAGTGACAAATTTGTAGTTCAGCTTTCTTGAATACATGGAAATCACTTTGTGCAGAAGTGTTGGCTAGTCTCCAATGCTTTTGTGTGGCAGCGTGCCATGACCAGCCTAAATTGTCTTCCGATATTTTCTCATCAAAGTCCTATACATCATGATTGCGGTTGAGTGTTTGTTCTTTTCTTGGGGGTTATTATCTTCTTTAGCAGAAATGAAAGCCTTTTAAGTTTAAGAGTCCAGGTATTCTGATGACTTCCTCTTTCCTGAGGAGAAAAGTAGGAAACTTAATTCAACCTACTCCTTGAAGGCTAGGATCATGCCATATGCATGTGAATGGATAAGTAACTTTTTCTCTATGCTGATGTCTAGTGAAAGATGCCAGGGATGGTGCTTACTACTGTTCTGTCCAAAAGTTGCTTTAATAGTTTATGGTGCAGTAGCAGATTAACTGTTTGTGGTAACGTTGGTTAGGCTGTAGTTACTTTCCTAGGCTATCAAGAGGTGCATGGTTCTAGGTTTGATGCTGGGGTCTCCTTCGAGCTCACCTTATGTTGGCACAATTCACACATCTTAGGGTCTTCCTGTTCTGTGGACCCTTGCGGACGCAGCTCTCCATTTGGAGTTTTGACGGGGAAGGGGAAAGAGGGGGGAAGAGGGTCTTCATTAGCTCTGAGGATGGGTTTAGTTACAGGATTAGTCAGACGTTGAGGACGTGCCACGTAGTCGGGGTAGTGAAATGAATAAAAGTCTATGTTTTTGGGTTGAGGGAAAATTCTATCTGTGGTTTTTCTTTGGCCATCTATATATGGTCAATTTACATGGATTTTCTTCAGTTTTTTCTGGAAATTGGCTCGTTCCTTTCGTAGGTTGGCATTGAATCAGTGCTGCGTTAGTCCAGCATTATTAGCCCCTCCGTAAGCAGTAAATGCCCATGTAAAATGGGTTAATACTGTCACGCCCCGATCCTCCGAGCGCGCGAACATCCCACTCTGGTCGATACAAATGCGACTTCCCAGGACACGTCGCCGACCCATTCATTTTTTATTGCACATGCGGAAGCGAAACAAATCCCCTGACAACATTTAACTTGGGATAGAAAAGCAGGCAATCAATCACAACCAAACAAGCTTTCTATAAACACATAGGTTTATATACAACACTGGATTGCCTACAAAATAGACCGGCTCAACAAAAAGGGAACTGTCCTATGACCAACTTGTCAGACACGTTCGCCGATTCTTCAGCCTCCACCTTCCGAACTCCAGGACTTCCGGTCCTCCACGACCGTCATCTAGGGACCTGAAATATTATCCCACAACCGGGATGAGACTACGTCTCAGCGAGTCCTACCCTCTAAAACTCAATTAGGGAGAAAATACGCCTCAGGGCGCTCTAGCCACACAAATAGGATAGATGACTTACCTCGCCTCAGTCCCTTTCCCCGCACGTCGTATAATTCATATTCAAGCAATGCTCGCAAGCTGAAACTACCGACATACCCATCGGTCTATCAATTGATCAATCCAATTGATATCATACGATCCACACATCTATCAATTCATATCATCTATTAAACCATACCATCTATTCATCCATCAATACAATTATGGCTCGCACAAGCTGAAATGGATTCAATGCTCTCACAAGCTGATATAGATGGTAGCTCGCACAAGCTGATATATGGATCGTTGCTTTCACAAGCTGATATATGGATCGTTGCTTTCACAAGCTGATATATATATAGATCGTCTTTCGCACAAAGGCGATAAAACGATCTTAGCTCACCGTAAACTGCAATATTCAATATAGTATACTATAGCTCACGAAGCTGCCATATATATATATATATATATATATATGTATATCATAATTGTCAGCCATTAAAGTGATACATATATATAAACCAATGCTCGTCAAAGCTTATCATTCAATAATAAACCAACTCATATCTCAATTCAATCAATCAATCAATCCAATCGATTCAAACTGGTCATATAAACCAATTACGGTGCTAAAAGCCAACACCGGGTATTTTCAAGTTAAATACCACAACTTCATTAATATCACTCAATTCCACACTTTTGGAATAATGAACCATAATCATCAATCACTCAATTTCTCAATTTAAACATACAATTAACACAAACCGACCGCATTGCTACGATCAGCGTGAAATTCTAACAACCGGCCATCCCCGCATAATTTTCGAAATTATTAAATAATTAAATTTAATTCCGAAAATTAAATAATTAAATATTATTTTATAATAATATAATTTAATAAAATAATATTTATAAATTCGAAATAATTATTTAATTAAAAAATAATTAATTAGGGCTTAAACTAGATTACACTAATTTAAACATTCAATTAGCCCTAATTAAACATCCATTAAACTAATCATACAACTAATCTAATTTACATTAAAATAATCTAATTTAATCACATAAACCTAATTAGACTAATCTAAACACCCCTTAAGCGTCATTAACTCATTAAGCAAGAATTAGATGATAAACTCACCGGTTTTGCGCGCCGGTGAGTTCACGGCGACCATGACGCTAAGGCGGTCGATAAACCCCAAAGCGGCGACACCAACGGAGGCCGGGAAGACACCTAAAAAGGGCCTCGAAGTCTCCAAAACCTTGCTGTCTTCTGCTTCTGTTCTTGGCTGAACTGCAGAGAAGAAACCAGCAGCTTCAATGGCGAAAACGGGCCGATCGGAGCTCCGGCAAGCGGGTGGTTGGCAACCGGTGGCTCCCGGGGGTCTTGGGGGTTTTGCTGGAGGTTGAGATGGGCGGAGGAAGGACCGGAATGGGAGAAAAATGGCCGAAAACGCGAAACAGTGCAGGCTGCAGGCGGACCGACGGACCGGCGACTGGTTCCTTCCCGGCGGCGCCCAGGCCGGCCGGCGACTCCGTTCGGGACGAAATTGGGCTCGTTGGAACGGTCTGTCTCTCCCGGTCACGGTGATATGTGGATCGTTGGCTGATTCATCCGGTAAGACCACTTTTGACTCGATTCTTCACTGAAGGGTCAGCTGGAGCAGAAACTGAAGGAGAGGGAAAACGAGGAAGAGAGGAGCTCGTCCGGTTTGGAGGCCGAATGGGGGAGAGAAAGAGTGAAGTGAGGGCTGTCAAGACCCCCATAAATGCTTGCTTCAAGTCCCCATGCCAAGCCATCATCATTTTCTCTCTCTTCTCTAGCCTTTTCTCCCTACCACTAGGGGTATTTTGGCATTTCACCTTGCACAAATTACAAATCTGACCTTGGGCTGAAATTGGTAGATGGGCCTAAGGATTGGGCTTGGCCATGAATAGGAATGGGCTTGGGAATTTGGTTGGGCTTGATTGGGCTCAAAGTTGGGCCATGGGCTTTGAAAGAGAAATAGTTGGTTTGGTCCAATGGGTTCACTTGCTTGACTTAGGGCCATTTGGTGGCTGTCCCACCTATGGGCCTAGGGCCCACACTGGCTTGGCCCGGCCCACGACCTCACGGGCTTGCTTCCTTGGTCCGAAAATCCCTTTTTCCAATTGTTCGGCTTAACTGGCTCTGTCGACTGTCTGAAGTAGCTTCATCCCAAAGTCCGTCCCGGACATTCCCGATAATTCGAAGTCCAATCATAAGTTCTGTTGCCATGTCAATTTCGCCAAATGCCATTTCGGTTACAACTCAGACTGACGGGTGGCTGTGAGGATTCACGCGTGACCGACTCGTGCCAAATCACGTTCAAGACATCTCGACGCATGGTCGTCCTTGACTGCATGAAATTACGGAGGATAAATTCTTATTTCAAAGTACACGATTACTGAGGATCGACATAGGGTCGTTCGTGGATTCAATAATAGTAAACGGAATCACCCGTCGTTCCATTATGTTATGTCCGCGAATCGACTTTTAGTCGTCCTTAGAATCGGCCTGCCTATCTACAGGATCGTCCTCACATAAATCTCACGGTCAAGTCGTTTTCCCAGGTCGAGTCCTTTAGTCGTACGAGTTCTGTCCTCATTAGCCTTTCCCCTCAAGGTCAGTATCTCAGGAGTGATCGATTCCGAGTGAGATCAACCAACAATACATTGACGAAATTCACCTTCACTCATCCCTCAGAGGACTCGAATTTCAGGATGTCACAAATACCCTGAAAAACCCCAAACTGATATACTTGTGACAAATTTACCCAAAACTATTTTTTTGACCACCAAAAACTCCAAACTGGTACACTTGTGACAAATTTACCCTATGTTAGTTTTCGTTAAATTTTATTCTCAAATTATTAAGTTAAATGACACATGACAGTTAACCGGTATACCAATTTAGGATTTTACGCTCTGTTTGTCACAATTTACAATTTTTGTGATTTTTTTGTGGTATTAATCCAATTTAGCAGAGGGTATATTTGTCACAAATTTACCAGTTTAGGGTTTTTTGCAGTCGAATAAATTAGTTTTGGGTAAATTTGTCATAAATGTACCAGTTTAGGGTTTTTTTATAGTGAAATGAATAAAAGTCTATGTTTTTGGGTTGAGGGAAAATTCTATCTGTGGTTTTTCTTTGGCCATCTATATATGGTCAATTTACATGGATTTTCTTCAGTTTTTTCTGGAAATTGGCTCGTTCCTTTCGTAGGTTGGCATTGAATCAGTGCTGCGTTAGTCCAGCATTATTAGCCCCTCCGTAAGCAGTAAATGCCCATGTAAAATGGGTTAATACCCTGAAAAACCCCAAACTGGTATATTTGTGACAAATTTATCCCAAACTATTTTTTTGACCACCAAAAACTCCAAACTGGTACACTTGTGACAAATTTACCCTATGTTAGTTTTCGTTAAATTTTATTCTCAAATTATTAAGTTAAATGACACGTGACAGTTAACCGGTATACCAATTTAGAATTTTACGCTCCGTTTTTCACAGTTTACAATTTTTGTGATTTTTTTGTGGTATTAATCCAATTTAGCATAGGGTATATTTGTCACAAATTTACCAGTTTAGGGTTTTTTGCAGTCGAATAAATTAGTTTGGGGTAAATTTGTCATAAATGTACCAGTTTAGGGTTTTTTATAGTTAGTCGAGATAAATTTGTCACAGATTTACCAGTTTGGGGTTTTTTATGGTTAAAAAAATAGTTTGGGGTAAATTTGTCACAGGTGTACCGGTTTGGGGTTTTACAGGATATTAACCCATCAATTTTTGTCCTACTCTTCTTTGAGTTTTTACTCTAACGTATCCAAATGGCTATTTTCACGTATTATACTAAAAATAACAACAACAATAATAATGCGAATTGTAAAAGCTGATTATTATGTCTGCACTTTTTGCTTCTTATTATGTGCATACCATTTATAAAAGGATCTTATGCCAATATCAGTGTCTGAAACCAATTCTTTTGATTGGCAGGTTGAGCATGAAAATGTTGAGGAAAGACAAGCTGCAGTTCACTGAGGGCTTGCTCCGAACCGTTTTGTTTCTGTCTGGCCTGGTAACTCAGATGGGGTGGCTGTCTCGGCTTCGAAAGTGTATGGCATGCTTTTCAGAATAGCGCCAAAAAAAAAAAAAATTGTTACCACAAAGTTTTGACAGTTAATTGCAATTCTAGGTAATATATCGTGTCTATGTTCCGCTTCTCCCCAATGCTCTCACTATCTCTTTGAGGTATTATCGATCATGATAGAGACCAAAACTCATGAGCAGAGAATCAACATCCAATGGATGCATGTTGCAACAATAATTCCCTACTGACATCTGTTTTTACCCTTGGCTTTAATAGATAGGTTGAGAATTGTATTGTTTCCTAACCTCTTTATATGTATCCTAGTATTGATTTCTTTTTTTTTTTTTCTTCCAGTGGAATTTTATTATATTGAATTAATGCATTCTAGCTGAGGCACTCTGTAGGTATTGAATATGGAATCATAAATTTGTCTAATCTTTTATTTACGGTTGAATGTTTGGGGTTTGCGAACATATACATGTATGGAATATGGAATCGTAGATTTGTTTTCGTATTATGTTTTAGAAGAGTTGAAACGTACATGTAAATTTCCATTATTAAATCTGAGAGGAAAGGGTACAACATAAATAAAGTAGGAATGATAAAGCCGCACAACAAAAGGAGCATTGCTTTGGCCAAAATGGGAAAAGTACTGAAAACTTGCTCAATCTATTGCATTAATATAAACTCAACACTAAATTTTTTACTTGGATTGATTTAATCCTAAACTTTTTAATATCGTTATTAATTCAAGCCATTTAACCAATTTAGGATAGAAATTGCTAATGTGAATATTTTTTTATAATATATTAATAATTTTTTGAAATATATATTTGATAATTTTTTGTTCTTTTCTTTTATTTTTCTTTCTTTTTTTCCCCTCATTTTTGTTAGTGAGGACGTGGCTGCTAGTGAGGGTTGTGGCTCTCGCCTAGGGCCTCTGGGCGACACTCGCAAGCCAAAATGAAGGGGAAAAAAAGAAAGAAAAGAAAAGACAAGAAAATAAAATTTAAATTAAAAAAATTATTAAAACATTATTAAAAATGTACACGTTAGTGCCAGCCATGCCATGTAAGATGATTGATGTCCACGTCAATGATTTTCAGTCTAAATTGATCGGTTGGACTAAGTTGGTACCAATGTGAAAATGTTTAAGGTTGAATTAGTTTAATCGAAAGGTTTAAGACTAAACCGATATCAGTGCAATAAGTTTAGGACTTTTTTAGTATTTTTCCCATCCAAATTTGAGCCTTGGAGGTGCTCTCTTTGACAGTGATAAATGAGCACGGATAATGTAGCATCAAGCTCTCCAGGCTCAAGAACAAAGTTGTGTATATTTTTTGTGGCATCGGGTCAAGCTTATAAGAATCATGCTTTAGGGTTTAGGATAAAGGGTTAATATCAAAAAATAAAAAATAAAATAAAAACCTTAAATTAGTATGTTTGTGACAATAAATTTAATTTTTTTGACTACTAAAAATCCCAAATTAAACACTTGTGACAAATTTATCTTCCTTTAGTTTAATAGGAATAAACTATACACCATGAGTTCCACTTCTAGTTTCACCCTTCGGGGAGGATACATTGACTATAAACCGGATGCTGGGCTCTAAACCGGATGCAGGGGTCGCCATAGTGCTCAACATCTTTGGGATTTACAGCACAATTGCCATGTATAGCTTGATCACCGCACCGGTGATCCTCCTGTGGTCATGGATAAACGATCCCTACGAGTTGCAAAACGCCCGGCTGAAAGCGAGGCTCTCTTGCTGATGGCTCTTGCGGCAAATTTGGTGGTATTCACATCAAGTGTCTATGCGACCGCGACTAAACTTGCTTGGCTTGCCATTGTCATTTTGGTCGTGGGAACCATTAACGTCCTTATCGTCTTGATTGTCTATCTCATGTTGTATGTCCCGCTCGGGTACGCTAATCCTCTCGTTCGTCGCTCCACCGACTTTATCATTGTCGCGGGTATTTCAATGTTGGTGATTATGGCCGCTGGGAATGCGGTACCAGGGCGCACGACCACATCTCCAGGCGGTGCGAGTGATGATAATCTCCGTCTCCACCTGAACAGATAATTAACGTCTAGGGTCGCATCTGATCTCCTCCTAGAATCTATGATCGTCCCGCTTATCATTGACCAGGTCATTAGCTCAGTGCTGTCCGGTTTGGGGCAGTCAATATGTAGTAAGAATTTATGGTGCCTGCAATTTTTAGTTATCCAACTTGTTCTACGGCATCCTCGGTTTGGAGAGTCTGAATTTCTAGTGCTCCAACGATAAAGACCAGTTTCGTTTATTACTTTTGATCTGTTGCAAGAGCAACCTCCAATCAGGAGTGGTCAGGAAGACTGAGGATTGATAAATCGACTGAACCAAACTAATTAAGTTGTTGTTTTTGTATGATCAGAACTGCCTCTTCAAGAGATCTTTTGTTGAAGAATGGAATGGGTCTTGTGGATCGTGTTTGCCAAGCCAATTAATATCGAGGCAGCAGGATCAGCTTTGATCAAATCATTTGAATGTTAAGTGAAGATACTTTTGGGAGGATGACTGATTATCTAGGGCTTGCATGATAACATTTTTGTTCCTTAATTAATTTATTTATTTATTTTTTGTTCCTTAGAATAGAAATTTTTTTCTATTCCTCAAAATAGAAAAGTGGCCAAAAAATATATGTGCAATAAAAACAAGAAGTAGAAAAAAATTAGTTTTTTGCTCTCGGGAACAATTTTTAGAAATAAGTCATTTTCTTTTTTCTTTTACTTTTTTCAATTTTTTCTTCTTTCTCTTTAATGGAGACTTGCGGTCCACGGTGCGTCAATCGCTACCGCCGTTCGCTAGAGGAGAAGAAAGAAGAGAGAAAGAAAATAAAAAAAAAATATAAAAAATATATTAAAATATTAAAAGAAATTTTATGGCAAAAAAAAATTTGTGATTTGTATCAAATGAATTCTTACTTTTTTTAATTCCAAAAATAGAAATTTTATGTAATTATCAAATTCGTTGTTTTACTCAATTTTTTTTCCAAAAAATAGAAATAGAAAAAGAACTATTTTTTGAAAAGAAATTGTTCTCTGAAATAGAAATGTTACCAAATGCATATCTAGAATCTTAATTTTATGAAAAATCGGTTTTTTTTTTTTTTTTTTTGTGAAAACGCAAATTTCTAAACAAACAAGTCCTTACTGAAGTTAAGTGACAAGTTTTCCCCACACGGTGGCTTAACTGACGTTACACGTAAAGGACAAAAAAAGACAAAGAATAAATAATGTACGGACCACTGCTTTAAGCTTTTTCTTCTCCATGGTCTTGTGAGGCAATTGATTCTTTGGGTAAAGAAACTTTGTTCTTTTCTCTGGTTTTTTTTTTTTTTATTAATATCCTAAAAAACTTCAAATTGATACGCTTGTAATAAATTTACCCAAAACTATTTTTTTAATCATAAAAAACCCCAAACTAGTACACTTATGACAAATTTACTCCGAATGATCATAAAAAACCATAAACTGGTACATTTATGACAAATTTATCCCAAACTAATTTATTTGACTGTAAAAAACCTCAAACTAGTAAATTTGTGACAAATATACCCTCCGCTAAATTGGATTAATACCACAAAAAAATCACAAAAATTATAAACTGTGACAAACGGAGCGTAAAATCCCAAATCGGTATACGAATCAATTATCACGTGTCATTTAACTTAATAATTTGATAATAAAATTTAACAAAAATTAATAGAGGGTAAATTTGTCACAAGTGTACCAGTTTTGGGTAAATTTGTCAAAGGTATACCAGTTTGGGGTTTTTGGTGGTCAAAAAATAGTTTAGGATAAATTTGTCACAAGTGTACTAGTTTGGGGTTTTCAGGGTATTAACCCCATTTTTTTTGGTCAGAAAACTCTCGCCTTTTCACTTTTCTATAATTTGCTGCTTTGGGTTTGGATTTTTGTCGACGTGAAATATCTAAAGCTTTTTAAAATACATTAAATTTGTAATTAATATTTAGAACTTTGACGAGAAAGTGTGTTTTTGCTATTTCTCTATTTTTTTTTCCCTTTTGCTTTGTTATTTCTGCTTGTCCTAGTAAGATTTGTGGCAAAAAGAATGTCCCCATTGAACTATATGAGACCCAGTGTAGGCGAACACAGACTACATCTAATTAAACTCATGCGCATCAAGTGGGGGCAATCTTAGTCAGAGGGTAATAGATGTATAAATACCCATGACAGATAATGTAGTCCTGTTTAAAAGATTGGAAGCATTATTTCTTAGACTGAATCGAAGACAATTACGATCTAAACACATGACATCATGTACCAAGTTAGTAAGAAATCCATCCAATTCTTCATTTTTGTTTTATTCTTATTTGAATTCATCAACTAATCATGTAATAACAATAAAAAAGAAATCTTGTTGGTTAACAGTGTCCTCACACTGACTAGTAAATATCTATACAAACATCGAAGTTGGCGTGCAAGCACTACTTAATCAGGATGCTTTAGTCTTCTTCTTAACCTCAAGCAATCCTTATGTTGGAATCTCTTTTTACTGGACAAGTAAAAATCCAGGATAAAGGTCACATATTCCGCACCTTGAACTTTAAGAAACCAACGTATATGGAAAATCTTTCTTTGTATGTGGGCGAATATAGACTACATTTAGTTATATTCATTTGCTTCAAGTAGTAGTAATCCCAATCACAGGGTAATTGATGTATAAAAACCTGTGGCAAATAGTGCAGTTCAGGTCAAGAGATTAGAAATTATTATTTCTTAGATCGAATTAAAGTCAACTGCCATCAAGAGTATGAATCTTATGCTGAACGCATATCGTCGCATAAAATTATGACTTCAAAAAATTCATCGAAGCCCTAGAAGATGAATCTAGAAAAGTAGGTCAAAACTTGAGTATTAAGGAAAAAAGTCACAAGTAAAATTATAACTAGATAATCACCTCCACTCCTCCAAGCGAGGATGGTGATTGGATGGATTACCGCATTCCTCATAAGGCTAAAGCAAGGACATCACGTGTCAATTTAGTAGAAAATCGATGCAATCCTTCGTTTTTATTTGGTTTATATTTGAATTCATCAAGTAGTCATGTAATAATGATACCGGAGAGATCTTGCTGATCAACAGTGTCCTCACATTGACTAGGAAATATCTATGTAAAGCATTGAAGTTGGCCTGCAAACATTTCTTAATTACGATGCTTTTATTTTTCCTCTTAACCTCAAGCAATCATTATGCTGGAATCTCTTTCTACTGGACAAGTAAGAATCTAGGATAAAGTTCACTTATTCCGCACCTTGAACTTTTTTCTTTTTTGGTTGAAAATACAAGTGATATAAATTACTTAATAAAATTCGATGAAAATACATCAAGAGCTTTGGAACATAACAAATTGAAAAGAGTTTAACTCTAAGAAAGCAACATGTAGATAAAATCTTTCTATGTATAGGTGTATACAGATTACATCTAATTAAAGTCATTTGCTTTAAGTGGGGGCAACCCAAGTTGGTTATGGAAGTATAAATACATATCGCAAATAATACATTCTAGTTTGAGAGATTAGAACTATTATTTCTTAAATCACATCTAAGCCAACTGCATTTTTGAACCTAGAGAAGATAAGCGTATCAATCCCATGCTTAATGCATGTCATCACAGAAAAAAGGTGATTTTGATAAATTCATTAAAGCCCCGAAAGATGAATCTAAAAAAAAACGTAATGACATTTCATATACATATTATTCCCACCATTTAACTAATTAAGAAAAAAGGCTTAGCAAGCTGTAGAAAGCTATTACAATCATTGAGTTATAGTTAATTTTAAGAAATGTAAAATGAGTAATGCTACATGTGCTAACAATTTATTATTATTATTATTATTATTATTATTATTATTATTATTATTATTATTATTATTATTTATTTTGTAGATGATGCGGCAACTCATGTAGTGTATGCAATGTCATGAAGTATGTGTACAATAAGCAATATTAATACATAAAAAAAAGGAAAAATAGTACAAATTTGGGCAAAAATAAGAAAGGTTTTTTCCTTTCTTATTCTATTTCCTATTTCTGTCAACTATGAGGAAACAAAAATTTCTTTTTCCCAAGCTTCATTTATTCTACTAGAAGTAGAATTAAAGGGGACTCGAGTATGATGAACTTGCATTACATCAATGTCTCTTTCCTACAAATCTAGTATAATTGAAAAAATTAGTCTACGACATATCGACATAGGGCTCCTACAGCACGAGGATATTTTTTATTCATGAAAATATCTCATGTAATTGGGACAAAAAAGGCCAATAGGTATATAGCCTTGCCGATCAAGGGAATGGGGTAGGGCCAGAGAGTACTAGGTTCGGAGTTTGATTCTCGTTAGCATCGCGCACACAAGTGCACATAGAAGAAAGGGGTGAGAAAAAAATAAAAAAAGAATATGTGGGGCCCACACCCTATCAAAAGAAACTTTTTTATTCATGAAAGGACCTAAGGCAACAAGCTTCCCTGATGCTGAGGTCTTGCTTTATCAGAGTCCCTACGCTAGTTCACTACCGTTCAATGCAAGAAAGAGGGAAAATGGGACGTGGGGTCTCCTTAAAAGAAAAGGAAAAAGTATGATTCTACTAATAGATATGACGTGAACCATGCCCGGAGGAACCTGAGTAGACTTTTCTTAAATGTTATGATGCCCCCTTTCAAAAGTTATATTTACAACTTTATTGGGAGTTAAAATAGATATGAACCATAAGATTTGAGGCAGACCATGGGGATTCTAATTTAGTGTGTACTTAGATATACTTATACTTTTTACTATTTGTTTAATTTAATCTTGCAAAGTATGTATTTAACTAAGATTGAGAGTATGCATCTCAAGGTAAATATCTATTAAAGCCTCACTTCTTTATACTCCATTCACATTGTTAGCTTGCATACAACATGTAGGGGTGTAAATGGTTCGATTTGGTTTAGTTTTTTTTAAAAATCGAATCGAATCAAACCGAACCAATAAGGAAATTTATTGAACTAAATTGAAATCGATCCAAAGCGAAACCGAACTAAATCGAACCGATCGGCGAAATCCCAATTCGGTTCAATTTTTTGGTTTTTGCTTTTGTGTTTGTTTTTTTCCCTACATACACCCCTTTCTACAATTTTTTTTTATTTTTTTAAAAAATCAAAATTTAAATTAATTTTTATTAATTTTATTTTCTTTCTTTTCATTTTCCTTTTTTCTTTTTCTTTATTTTCTTCTTCTTCTTCTTCTTCTTCTTCTTCTTCATTGGTCAATCGCCGACCACCACCGTGGCTAGCGACCGGCCAATGAAGAAGAAGAAGAAACAGAAAAAATCAAAAAAAGATTTTTTAAAAAAGGAAATTTTTATATTTTATCGGTTTTGTTCGATTAACCGAATCAATAAAAACCGAACTAGTTAAAAAATTTTGGTTTTTAATGAGAACCGAACCGAATGAGAACTGAATCGGAAAAATCAAATTTTTCAATTCGATTTTCAGTTCGATTTAGTTTTCGATTCGGTTTTTGACACCCTTGACAGTATGATATAGTTAGTAAAAGGCAGATCTATGAGAAAACTCATAAGTTTTCTGATAGTCAATGTTAGTGTTAGTTCAAAGTAAATTTCTTCTAAGCAGGGTAAATTTTTTTCAAAATTCAGGCCAAAACCTCCACTTGGAGCCTTCAAATCACCAAGTTGCACACTAATGGACTCCTCGTCCCTCTATGGTTGGGAAAATAACAAACCAACGGGAGGAGAATACACAAGGTGGCCCAATGTTCAATGTGAGATTGATCGTTGAAAGTGAGTGGCCGTTCTCCAGCCAAAGGAGAAACTAAACATGACATTGAAGCCACCGATCAGTAGAAATCGGTATGGAATTTTCGTGTCCACTGATCATCTCTGTTCTACGATAAGTATCAAAATAGGTTTTGTTTAGCTGTTACTCGAAACTGTTTTGGGATGAGGTGTACTTTTATTTGTTGATTTCTTTTGGCAAATTTTATGGCGCTCACACTTTAACTTCTATATAATGCAAAATTCTTACATATTTCAATAAAAAATTCAAATATAGATGTGTAAAATCACTTAAATTGTAATCATATTATTCAAAACTTGAATATTAAGGAAAAAGTCACAAGTAAAATCATGAATAGATAATCCTCTCCACTCGTCCAATAGAGGCTGGTGATTGGATAGACTATATGGATGGTCCTCACGAGGCTAGACCATGGGCATCACATGCCAAGTTATGCTTTGTTCGTATTTGAATTCATCAATCCATCATGTAATAATGGTAGAAAAGAGATCTTGCTGGTCATCAATGTCCTCACATTGATTAGCACATATCTATGTAAAGCATTAAAATTAGCGGCCAAACACCACTTAATCAAAGTATTTTTATTCTTTTTCCAAACCTCAAGCAATTGTTTTGCTGGAATTATTCTTTTTCCAAACCTCAAGTTCACATAGTCTCCACTGTGTACTTTAAGGTTCTAACATATAGAGAAAATCTCAGTGTGTACAGGAGAATACAAGCTACTGCTGATAAAGTCATTTGCCTCAAGTGGAGGCAACTCTAGGTTGAGGCTTATATAAGGATGTAAAAATAAGCGTGGCAGTCCAGTTTGAGAGATTAGAAGCATGATTTTTTAGACCGAATCCGAGCCAACCGCAATCTGAATGCACAGAAGATAAGAATATGGATTCTTTGCCGCATCCAGGTCACTGCAAAAAAAGGTGACGTCAAGAAATTCATCGAAGCCCTAGAAGATGAATATGGAAAGTTAGGTAATATGATTTTATGATCTTATATTTTTCCCACTCTTTCCCAGAAATGCATATCTAATACAAATCTGTTAATAGAAATCTGTAATATAAAAAGGGTACTTAAATTAGTCACCTGATCACTTTCTTATTTTCTTTCCCCAGTTGCTTCTGTGTAATAATAATTTGTTCATGACTTCAAAGATTAGGCCAGATAAGCAACCTATAGAGAGTGATTTTGCTCTTGACCCAATTTTAAAGTATAATTTTTCTCAATTCTTTCAGAAGTATTAATGTCAGTCGAGTGCAAGTTCTTTTTTTCTCTTGGTTAATCTATCAAATGCAACTTTGAGAACCAAAATTAACAGAATGTGAGGTATTGAGGGGTTTGCTTTACTTGTATTGAGACCAAACAAAAAGGCCTAAAGCATTTTTAATTAGCTAAAATGTCTTTACCAATCTATATATCGTTAAATATATTTTAATGGATTTCATATGCCATACTTTAAATTTTTTTCTTTGAAGTGGGGAGATGTCTTGCTATCTTCTAATGGAAAATCACATTTTCTCGATAATCGATTGCAATGCAACAGAAAATATACATGAAAGTTTAAAAAACACATAAAAATAAAGGCTGCAATTGCTATAAATGAAATAACAAATAGTAATTAATTATTTAATAAAAGACTGAATTTTCTCATGTGAAATTTGATTTTAGTTAAATCAAGATTTCATTCTTCTTCTTCTTCTTCTTCTTCTGATTTTTTTCCCATTTTGAATTTTGTTAAGAATATTGCTTCAAAATGATACCTGTCATGTAAATTTATAAAACATTTAACTGTGAATTATTCCATTGTTAATGAAAAGAGTCTACTCCCTAGTCTTTTGGTCAATTCAAAGATTGTGTCATGGACTCACCTCGAATAATGCCGAGATAACCACAAAAAGGAACTTTCATATGAAATTAGTGATCAATGAATTGAGAAAATTGATTTGAACTGGGAATAATAATAAAAACCTGTAAAACTAAAAAAACAAAAACAAAAACAAAAGAATTAGCCATTGCATAGAAATAAAATTGAAACTTGTGTTTTTTTCTTTTTTTTTGGTCAGTTCTACTCTATTCCTACTCTACACTTATTCTTAGACTTTTGTCCTACCTCTTTGAAGGGCATGAGTTTCACTATTTTTGGACACGATAATTAATGCAATCTATTTGACTAGGACTCCACAGCAGCTTCTTGGGCTGATCTCTAACTACGTGGGTCTTTAATCAATGACATGGGCCAAGGCGGGTCGCACCGGGTGCACGGTTGATGTAAAATCTTGACCCTTTATAAAAGTGCTCTCTCTCCTTTTGCATTCTTACTACGTAAAGGGGGAAAACATCAACAAAGACTCCTGCAGTCCGAAATGGAGCATGCTATAAGCATCGACAGGAGTGCAACACGGGCTTCACGAAACAAAAGCCTTGAAGCTCTGAAGACAAAAAACGCCTCATCTCCAGAAAACCAACAACCTTTGGGGATGGTGATCTAAAAAAAATTATGGATCCTTACCTATATGAAGTCACGAAAACTGGTGATGCTGACAAATTCATCAGTGCATTAGAAGAGGTGTCTGAGTCGAGGAAACTAGCTTTGTCTCTAATCTTCGACCAAGTCACCCCCTCCGAGAATTCATTGCTTCATGTAGCAGCAAGCTCTGGAAAAGATGATGTCATAGAGCTCATTCTCGATCATTTCCCTAACACCATGACCTGGAAAAACTCCTTGGAGGATACACCACTTCATGTCGCAATTCGAGACACAAGGTTGAATGCAACAAGAATGCTGATTCCTCAAGGAAAAGACTCAGAAATTATATATTGGAAGAACAAGGATGGTGAGTTCCCATTATATCTGGCAGCCGAAACAGGGGACATGGAGATTCTTCGTCTTCTTTTGGAAGCTTCTGCTCAAGATACAGATTACGCAATCAAGATACAGGGCATGTCACCAGTTTTTGCCGCACTTCAGAAGAATGATGTAGGTAATGTGTGCTTTTTTGTGTAGTTGAAGTCCATAAATGCATAGATGTAAGTATATTGCACTGTTTTTTGCTCTTTTTCAAAATTCATAGTCGTGCAATTAATTTGGAGAAAAGCTTGATGATAGCTTTTGATAAAAAAAAAAAAAAAGCAAATAAATCTTCAAGAGCTACCAGCAATAATTATTTAACGGGTTAATTGGACCCGACCTAAAAAGTGCTATGACCCAACTTATAATGTCAGGTATGTTGGGCGAAATTATAGATCGGCTTCCGAAGCTACTCCACGTGCGCGATGAAAACGGGGGGACACCACTACACGCTGCAGCATCCGAAGGAGATGATAGGGCAGTGAAGCTCCTGCTGAGGGAATGCCCTTATCTCGCCTTCGAAACGGACAAAGACGGCTCCTACCCAATTCACGTCGCTTGCGAACGCAACAACTTCGGGGCATTCGTAATGTTACTACATGGCACGTGGCCCGACCCGGCAGAGATCAAAAACAATAAGGGTCAGAATATTCTTCACGTTGCAGCCAAGGGCGGGAACTACTTGGCGGTCTTACACGTACGCGAGGTATGCAGCGAGCCCGTCGTCAAGAAGCTGGTGAATTCGAAAGACGTCGATGGAAACACACCCCTCCATTTGGCATCGATGCACAACCATTGCGGCGCTGTGCTCTGTTTGACGAGGGACAAAAGAAGTGACCTAAACCTTCTGAACAATGACAAAATGACCGCCCTGGATGTGGCCATGGAATCTGGAAGACCGTCAACAGAATATCCAGCGGTAGTTTAATTTTAGTTGCAGGCAATGTTTACCGTTAACTGAATTTACTGTGCTCAGGATTGATGGACTAATTCTCTGATTTGACATTTACAGTTACTAGGACGTGCAATTTTAATTCTAGAAGATGTACCGCGAAGCAAAGGCAGAGACATTCGTTCACCAAGAGAACAAAGTTCTGGAGAAAGCAAGTCATCTAGGGTCGAATGGATCAGGGACCGGGTTGATACTTTATTGCTAGTGGCCACACTTGTGACCACCGTCACGTTCGCTGCTGGCTTCACCTTGCCCGGTGGATATAATGCTTCCAGTGATCCACACCCAGGAATGGCGACCATGCTGCACAATGGAGTGTTTCAGTTTTTCGTGATTGCAAACATGGTAGCCATGTACAGCTCCATCCTTGCCGTCGTAGTCCTCCTCTGGGGTCACGTTACTGATTTCTACATAGCAGAGCTAGCTTACCGTGCTGCAGGCCCATTATTGTTGACGGCTCTCACCAGCATGACCGTGGCATTCATGGCAGCCGTAATTGTGGCAGTAAGCAAACTTACTTGGCTCGTGCTCTTTGTTCTGCTCATCGCACTCATTTTTCTCATGATGCTCATAATGGTTTTAACAGTCCTGATATTCCCCTCCTCCAAGGTTTTTATGCGTGTCGTGTGCCATTACTATCTAGTTTTGGCCCATCCGGCCGATCGGAAAACCCTAGGCGGCAAATTCTGTCTCGTCTGCTGTCTAGTGTTATGTTTCCCGTGTCTTGTTTATCACTACGCTTTTCGTCCACGTCATGGACGGCAGGAGAACAAGCATGGCTAAGAACTACCCAGTGGAGAAGTCGGAGCTTCCTCTTGTCTGCTTACAGATCCTATAGTTGCAGGGACGGGGGCCTCCGCAGTTCCCGATTAATTCGCCAACATAACTTGTGTCAGGCCGACCTTAATGTGTCCTACATTTGATTGTCGTAAGTTTCTGCTAGCCATACTTGTGTCAATAAGCAAGCATTTAATGCTTTCGGAGTGATTTTTTCCCTTTGTGTATTTTGGAATCAACTATAGTCATTAAGTACATAATAAAGAGGCTGTTGGCCTGCAACTCTTTTCTCCTGACTATTGATTTAGATTCGTCTTGCACTTTGGTGCATACGGGCCCTTGTTTTACACCATATTTTATATTCCGATCACAGCAGTCTTCAAAACTTCATTGCACGCCATGTTCATCATCTAGTCACTGCAAATCTTTTGCTCTGTCAAATTAATGGTTTTCTTTTTAAGATTTAATACCCTAAAAAACTCCAAGCTATACACTTGTATAAATTTGTCACAAACTAATTTATTCGACAGCTAAAAACCTCAAACTTGTATATTTGTGACAAATATGTCATCTGTTAAATTAGATTAATATCACAAAAAATCACAAAAATTATATAACTGTAACAAATGAAGAATAAAATCCCAAACCGGTACATCAATTAACTATCGCATGTCATTTAACTTAGTAATTTGACAATAAAATTTAACGAAAACTAACAAAAGATAAATTTATCACAACAATACTAATTTGGGATAATTTGTCAAAGATATATCAATTTTGGGTTTTTAATGGTCAAAAAATTAGTTTGAGGTAAATTTATTACAAATGTACCAGTTGGAGATTTGTCGGGTATTAATCCTTTTTTTTTTTTCAAGAGAAACTCTTCACAATCTTCTATAGATTCCCTTTGATAAAAGGAGAGTTCCTACCGCTTTTCGTTTTCCCCCTATTCTACTTCGGTTCCCCTATTAGAACATTCATATAATTACATATATTCTTCTAATACATTTAACGCGGAATACCAAGAGAGAAACCCATGAGCATCCACGATAGAATTCCACGTGTCAATCAAACCGCCAACTTTAGGACCTCCATTTTTGTTTTTTCTTTTTGTTTTTTTTTTTCCGTTAACAATGTTCCCTCTCTTTATCTTTCAAAACAATTTTTTTTACATAGCTGAGTATTTCCTTTTTTTCCTCTTTATTTCATTATTTTAAAATCTAATTAAAGAAAAATTTTGATTCTTAACTTATCTTTTTAAGCATGTAAATCTTCTATGTTTTTATGTCAATCTATCAATGTACCACGTATTAGTTAATATTCTTTTTTTTTCTTTTATATATTCTGTCAAGAACTCTTTCTTAATGTTGGTGCTTGTAATTTTGGAATGTATATTTTTGCGGAACTGGTTTTGGGCTTGCTGAACAAGAATAATCTTTGTACTTTGAGGAACTAAGGACGTTGCGATTGCTTATAATTGGTGACTGAATAACGTGTTCGGATTTGGATTTCGGGTTCATGACGTTACATTGATCTTTTCAAATTTTTTTTAAAAAAAAAAAGGTATTTATCGTGTAAATTCCTCAAGTTGTAGAAATTTCTATGCATTTTACTTTACAGATTTAATAGTTGTTAGTATTTTTCATTGTGCTAAAATTCTCCCCAAAGTTGAGTTGAGTGAAATTAAAACTACAAATTCATGAATTGTTGTCCCCCCACCGTAAAGGAATGGCCAATTCAAACAAGCTTGGCGACTGCATCAAAATCCAATGGCTCTATGGAGCCAGCTTTTCAGAGGTATTTACTTCCACTCAACAGACTTTCTTAATGCTGCTAGAGGCTCTAGGCCTTCTTGGGGATGGCAGGGTCTTTTACTAGGTCGGGATTCCATTAGTCACGGTTTCCGTTGGTCAGTAGGTGATGGCCGAAAAATCATAATAAGAGAAGATTGTTGGCTGCCCAAAGGAGTTCTAGGAGGTCCAGCTAACCAAGATGAACCTTTTAAGGTTGCTGATCTGGTTGATCCCAACACAAACAGCTGGAATTTCTCTGTTATTAATGAACTATATGATTCTCATACAACGCAGGAGATACTCGCAATCCACGTCAGCCCCTCACATACTGAGGATAAGCTGATTTGGACAAAATCTATTCATGGAGAATATACGGTTAGAAGTGGTTACCAATATCTGAGGCAAACTGCACTAGATCAAAGTCCGTCTCAAGTTTCGCCTGCTCACACTCTCCCTCAAGCATTATGGAAACATATTTGGAAACTACAAGTAGCCCCTAAAGTTAAATTTTTTATTTGGGCCTTATGCCATAATGTTTTACCCACCAGAGATAACCTGTTCCATAGGCATATTACTTCAGACCCGATTTGCCCTCTCTGTCAGGTTACCCTACCTGAAACAGCAACCCACTTGTTCCTATTTTGTCCAAAAACAGTCCCTGTTTGGTCCATGCTAGCTCAACATATGCACATTCATATACACACTACGCACAGTATAGAACATTGGCTAGCAGCTCACATACTTAAACAACAGAACACACCTGATTCAGCTACACTTGCTTATGTTCTTTGGAATCTCTGGAAAGCGAGGAATCACTTTATTTTCCGTCATCAGCATCTGAATCCACGCCGGCTTGTGGACTCCGCCCTGATACATGCTCGATTAGTTGTGTTATCTTCTCCTTCTTTTGCTGCACAAGCGCAACAGCGGATTAGTGGTGGCAAACTATGGAGACCACCTGAACAAGACTCACTCAAAGTTAATTTCGATGGGGCTTTTGATCCACAATCTACAAGCGGCACAATCGCCTCTATTTGCAGAGATCAGCGAGGAACCCTGCTCGATGGACTTACCGGACGATCACTGTTTCTTCGCCGCTGCAGGCCGAGTTTAAGGCACTATTGCTCACTCTTCATCATCTGCAACAAACGGGTAGACAGCAAAATAAACTCATCCTTGAATCGAATAGTTTGATTTTGGTGGAAGCGATGAATGAACTTACCTTGCCGCCGTGGGAGGTTCGTTCGGTTTTTGCAGAGGCTCAATTCCTACTGAGAAGTTTTCCCTGCACTAGGGTTGTTCATTGTCGAAGGGGGGCTAACCGTGTAGCGGATTGGGCCGCAAAACTTCATCGAACTGGGGCTCTCTCTGATGCGTGGCCCATATCTCCTCCCCCTCTGATATTAGATCTGTTAACTGCTGATATTTTAGGCGCACGATGTAATCCTCAGTTTTAATGAATATAATTATGTTTTCTGTCCAAAAAAAAAAAAAAACTTGCGATTTTCACTTTGCTGTAACGGGAATCGATATTTTCTAAATATTATATTGGATATATACAGCTATATTTTCGTAGCACAATGAACAAAGAGTAAATTTTGGCGTCAATAGTCAAAAGAATTTCCGTATTATAAATTGGATGAAAATTATCTCAGCAATAATAATTTTCGATTTATATGTTCTCGTTGGATGGCGAATTTCTTAATTGATTCCTTTTGGTCGAAAAGCTCATTTCGTTCATATGGTCTCCAGAGAAGCGTACGACATTTGAGCTTTGAAACACAACAAATGCAAAAGCGGTACACGGAGATGTTATAGGATCTACCTCCAAACAATAAAAGCAAAAGTCTCTATTAAAACTAAGCCTGTCTAACAACTTAAAGCAAAAGTTAGGACACCAAATATCCTATTGATGATACACAAATTTTAAGAGAAAAGTGTTAAAAAAGTCCTAAACCTTTTGCATTTGTACCAATTTAGTCACAAATCTTTTTTGGGTGCTAATTAAATCATAAACCTTTTTACGTTGTACCAATTCAGTCATTTCCAGCCAATTTTAGCCGGATTTTGCTAACTAGATGGAGGCCAACTGACTTTCACGTCAACGCCGATCAGGTCACATCAGCCGGCCGGCGTCCAGTCAGCAAAATCCGATCAAAATTGACTAGAAATGACTGAATTGGCACAACATAAAAAATAAAAAAAAGGTTTAGAACTTAATTGGCACCAAAAAAAGGTTTAGGAGTAAATTGGCACAAACACAAAAAGGTTTAGGACTTTACTAACACTTTTCCCCAAATTTTAACAACGGAATCATTCATTTAGTGCATAGAAAATTAGGGATTAGTTTTAACCCCTAAGCAAAAATAATTTCAAATTGCATAGCATATAGTTTAAGAGCATTTATTTCTTTATCGTGTTTGCACTGGACCGGCGACAGATGAGCTTTAATTTTACGAGTTGGAAGATAGGTATATTTCGAAAAAGATTCGTATTATTTTTCCAATATTTGATGATATAACGGGGGATTTTTCATATAGTCATACAATTTATTCATATATCCTCAATGAAGGCAAGCATAGGAAAGAGATATTGTGAGCTCATCTTTACAATATTCAGAATTTGAAAAATTCTATTACAGTCTTGAATTTTTGGCAATGTTCGATCAACTTGTGGGCTGATATTTGGTCTAAAGAAATGGAATTGGTGGAGAATATTCATCTTGCATGGTCCAATGTGGAAAGATACGACGTGCGCACAAGGGAATTAAAGAAGTCAAGGAAAGACCTGAGATAATATTGCATGTAGGGGCATATATATTTCGGCAATATATTTTCAGGAGCCTATAGGCAAAGCAAAAGTGATCTTCATGCACATTTTAAGCTGAGAAAGGAAAGTGGAATTTGGCGTGAGCAGAAAGAAAGAACCACTAGAATAGGAAATGATCAAAATGTAATATATTCTAAGAGGGGGGAGATTTACTCTTTTCCCTAAAAAGGCCATCTCATTTCTACCTATAAAAGCAAGGTCACTATAGACGCTTCCGGGGGCTTCACAATTCATAGACACGAACACGCAGAGAAAAATAGAGAGACGCTTGAGAAGAAAAAGAGAGGGAGAAGCGTTTGGCCAGCATCACATGGCCGACCCCCTTGCGGCCGTGACCTTGCCGTCCTCGTGGGTTGAATCTCACATCACGTGCCTCCATGAGACGGTGACCCATTGCCGCGTCTCCTCATTGACGACGAAACTGCCGAACCTGACCCCCGCGACGACGCTGTTGCTGTTTGTCAACCATCGTTCCTGCTGCTCCGCGATTCACCGCCACGGCTAACCTCTTTCCTGACGACGAGTACAGCTGCACGTCCGACAAGTCCCGGCGACATCACAACAGCGTGCCTTGTGGGGCTCTACCGCTAGTCAGCGGGAGTTGACTAATCCTTCGGTCTCGGTTCATATTAGTGGAACACCACGTGTTGTGCTGCCCCTTTGTTTCGCAGCGTGTTTGTCCACTTGAAATCTCCCGTGTTATTGCATACCGCATGAAGTCCAGCAACTTGCTATCGCCGCGTTCAAAAGTCCCGTGATCATCCTGATTATCCTTGCTGAGCAACGACGTGAACTAGCCACGTCACCGTGAGCATCCCGAGCATCCTCGAGCCACATCAATCCCGAGTTACCGCTGTTGAACGCCGCAAGCCATTGTTGAGCATCATCATAAGCCATCGCCAGTGCCACCATCCGACAAGTCCAAATTCAGGAGCAACATCCATGAAATAGGTAAAAATATTATCCGAATTTAATTTGGTTATTTTCTTACTTAATTCATTGATATTGGTATTAAATTCAAATCTTCAAATAATAAAAGTTTCTAAAAAAGCTTTTAAATTATGGGTTATTCCCCAATTTCATAACGTGCATACAATTGACAATCCGATTTTATGCCCGAAATACAACTTACAATTGCACAGAAAAATCGCCAATTTGATCTCATAAATAATTTGTGATTTCATTAAAAATTTAAAAAATTAGTCAATCTGATCTTATGCTCAAGATATGATTCATCAATTTATTTTTAAAATTAAGGAGTCATGAATGATATCCAACCTAATTTGCTTTTTATGCCTTTGCTTAAATTTGATTTTTCTTTCATAAAGGAAAACCCAAAAAATAATAAACAAATTTGACTTGGATTAGGTTCATGCTAGAATATTGCTTGTTTTAGGATAGTTTGTATGTTTAGATTAGGAAATAAATTTATTTAGGGTGTTAAGTTTTCTTTTCATTAATTTGAATTGCATGTTCAATTATTAGGCAATATTAATTTCGAATTTTTATAAAAGAAAGGAAAAGAAAACATAAAAGATATCATGCATATGTCATCTAGAATTAGGTCATTCCTTACATGTTATCTAGCCATTAAATAATTAGGAACATTTAAATGTGTGACACATTAGGATAGTTTTATTTAACATTTGTTTGTCATTAGATTAGGTCATTTAATGTTGTGTGACATATAGTTTATTTAATTGTATGTCACATGTCATGTTAGCATAGACATACTTTTATGATGCATGTAGATTATGTTTTAATAAATAAGAAAAAATCCAAAAAAAGATTGAGTAATTGTGCGTTAATTAAAAATTATATCTAGGACTGTTGTGAATTCTAAGTAACATTGCAAATATTTTCGTTGTTATGAGGTAAGTCTTGCAATTTATTTATTATTTTATTAGGTGTTAAATTGGTCGATTACGTACTTGCATGGTTATCTCACATATTAGGGATAATAAAATAAATTTAAGTTGTCCGAAATATTTTTCATGAAAAGAGCAGTATCAAAAGAGCATTAGAGAAATCTAGTATAACTAAGTTCGCGTACCCGAATTCTCTAACTCGTAGGTGTAAAATAACTCTCCCGTTATTTTATTTAGGTATATACTTGATCTATCATAAACCGATTAGTGGTAACTCATAGATAAAACTTATTTGCATGCTAAAAAACCTAAGTTGTGAATTGGTATGAGCTTAGGAGAACTAAAGCTCAATTTAGATTTAGTAATTCATTAGCCAAATCATAAGTAGTATATTCGAAGTTAGGTCGCGACACTTATCTCATATGAGCACAGAATCTGATGGCGAATCAGTTTACGTTACAGTTGACCTCTGAAGGTGCCTCGTCTAGGCTCACACCATTCTTTTGTTTCAGCATATGAGAACGTCATTAATGGAAATGAGAGTCGGTGTGGCTACCTAGGTGTTTCGAGATTGTTGGTGCTGATATGGCTCAACCTCAAACTCTGTATGTGCAAGTGCAAGGTCCTTGTGTACGAGTACCGGTGCAGCCTCCCTCTTTGCAGTGGGATTGGGGCGGGAATTTTCGCCAACTTCGCGGGGACAGTACGTCCAAATACATCTCAAATACAGTCAATCTCGATATATTTTGAAAGCATCCGAAGTGCAAGAACTAGATGCGTGCATGCAATGGTCTAGTGAAGTGGTATTGCTTCCTTCCAAAAGCTTACTTGTGCCCAGATTTGGGAGCATTTCCTATATCGTCTAAAGGAGTCAGCTATTTATTTTGCACCGATCATTTGTTTGACGCACCAAATGTGTGTATATACACAAACACATACACCCATAAATTGGAATGCTTGCACATAGCTGGAATATGGTGCTCGCTAGCCTACGATATTAAGATCCTTTCGTTGATGTTTTACCCTATTATGACTCCAATTATATAACATATAAGATGATGATATTTCCCTCATACTTATCATTTAGACAATTAATTGCAAAGCATATAAGATGATCGTTTAATAAATTTTGTGAAATATGAAAAAGGTATTAACACATTCTATTAACCAGTTCCATGGTCTATACCTTTTCACGTGGACCAAATAGTGCCTTTAGAGGGTGAGTATATTTTATTTAGGATAGGGATTCTCTCAATTTAGTATTCTGTGTCGTTAGGTATACTTACCCTCTCTAGATTTGGACGCATCAGCGAGAAGGAAATTGGACGATTTAAATCAAGGGTCGTTTTCTCCCTTCTTCCCTTTCAATTTTTTCCCTCTTTTCTCATGTTACAATACCTCCTTACACCGCATGACGACCTAGCGAATGTGTTTGGCAATTGATATAAATTTCTTTAAGACATAGGCATTATTTGATCCAGGCGTAACTTCATGAAGGATAGTAAACCCCCTAAATCAAGAGGATCTCAATTCTTTTACCTATATGTTATTTTACTAGTTATTTCCCATTCTCATGGAATTTAGATAGTCAATCATAGCTTTCTAGATCATGTTAAATATTCCCTAACAAGCTCCACTCTAGGTTCGCCTTACCAAATTAAAGAGTGTTACAGCAAGATCCTACTGCTAATTCATTATAAACCATGGAGAGGCCATGTGTGGGCCCTAGTTGCATGAAGCATAACTGCAGCAAGTGTTTTAGCATGAGCACTACTTACCCTCGTATCTAGGGGTGAGCAACGGTCTAGGGTCGACCCTGGACCGACCCTGGACAGGCCCAACTCTGCCGGTCCTGGTCCGGTTCCCAAGGGGACTGGGTCGGTCCTTGGTCCTGAAATTCCAGGACCAACACTGTGCGGGTTGGTCCTCGTCCTAAGAGTTTTGGGTTGATCCAACCCTGAACCAACCCTGTATATTATACTATATTATTTATAATTCTTTTATATACTCAAACCTAAGTAAAATGTCTGTTATGTTATATTATAATATTCTATCAATAGCACTAATAGTAATTTCAATTTAAAATTTTTGTTGAGTATTAATTATGTGTCGTTTGTTTTGTTTTAAGGTGTTTAGAAGTTTAAGTAAATTAACAAAATGTGAAGTTATATATTCATGGTTTATATTAAGTATTTTGAACTTTTTATGGTTTAATTGTATTTTACTAATGAATTTCAGCTGCACTTTGCTTTTCAATTTGTGTCAAATGGTAGAAGTTTTTGAAGAGTAGAGTAGTATTGCAATTGCTATGGTTAGTAGGTACAAAAACTTTCCATCTTGTCCCATATCTCGATATCTCGATATGAATATTAAAGATAGACGACTACAAGAATTTTCCATCTTGTCTCATATCTCGATAAGCGGTTAGTAGGTACAAAATTTATATTATTGTGTCATCTTAAATTTGCTAAATATGTATTGATATTTATAGTTTAGTTGCACAATACCGCATTGTCGATGGATGTGTAATTTGAATGTGTAGGTTTGCTTTTTTAGGGAGTATAAAAAATAAGACGAAAAAAATTATCGATCGGTCCCGGGTTAATCCTGGAACCGGACCGAACCCATTACCCATTGGGTCGGTCCGGTCCTTGGTCCCAGGCTCAATAGGGTCGGTCCTCGGTCCTAAAAATCGAGGACCAACACTGTACGGGTTAATCCTAGGGTTAGGGGGTGGCCCGGACCAACCCGAACCATGCTCACCCCTACTCGTATCAGTGCACATTCTCTTTCTTGTGGGCTGGGCCAGTCCATTAACCGGTCCAAGCTCCTCAGGCTTTTTCATTTTATCGTAATTGGATCTAGGTTTCATTAGATAGCTTGGTAGAAATTGGGCTTAATGGACTTCGATTAGGCTAAAAAGCACAAATGGGTATTACCATAAAAACTGGGTTGGGGCGGCCTCTATCAGTTGAAATTTCAATTGCCGGGGCCAAAGTCATGAGACTATGATGTCCCCAGTTTAAAAGTGCTGGAAAAGCCCAGCGAAATCAATGAATGCAAGATGACAGTACCAGCGACATCTTCAATTATTGTGCCATTATCGACAAAACCGATTCCTAATTTTTATTGAATGCGTGGATGACTATAATGCTTCTAATGTCTAAATGTATGAGGGATCTAAAAGGCGAAAATTTAGATGTTCACACGTTGAAATTGAGCCTGGGTTTATGACTCTAGACCTGATGTTGTCTAGCCTAGGCTCAGCCTCACCAACGCCACTCTGGCATCACTCGTGGCTGGTCGCAAGGTCACGAACCAACAAAGCTTGCCCTTCTCTATTTGAGAACAGAAGAGAAGGACTGGCCTAGCAAACGTTGCTCAAGGGTGGGCCACAATGCCGGGGTGGTCACAACCTCAGTTGTCATGGTGTTGTGAGGCGATCACCATGGCCTTGATAGAGGAGAACAAGATAGAGAAGCACGAGGACCGGTTGACGAGTCAAGCCGCAACTATAGAAGAAGGCTTGACAGCAGAGGTGGGGTAACAAATTTGGAGGCGCTGGTGCATTAGTGGCACAAGTGAAGGGTATGGAGGTGGGGGGTTGATCGGCTCCAGACCAAGTCCAATCCTATTAAGGAATTGGGGACATGTCCGGTCCAGTCCAAAACTAATTTGTCGTGTTCACTGTCCATGTTCACTGTCTACATGACAGTGGTCTCACTTCCATTTTCCAAAATCAAGAAAAGTGAGCTCCTTGAGAGCTGGAACACAAACAGACATAAATACGAGTCCAACCTTGATTACCGAGAATCTTTTGACAAATGTCACGTTCATGACAAATGAATGGTCACATATTTAAAAATGCTACGCAGTCCCACTTGTCGAAAGACAGTTTAATTTAATAATTTATATTTTCCTTGATTTCGTGACTTATGAGCACTTTATTTAAAAGAAGAATCACATGTTTAAAACATTAGAGAGAGAGAAAACATAGAAAGCTTGGAGGAGCGTGCCATAAGAATGGACAATAAAAGGGTTCGGTGAATGAATAGCTGGCTGTGGGGATGTTGAAAATTAATTACATTAGTTAATTGATTTATCAATCCATTCACCAGCACGCCAGTGGTTGATCATCCGAGGAGAAAGATAATTAAAAAGGATTAAAAAAAGGAAAAAAGAGGGAAAAGCATAATACGCTAGTGATTTCACTAGACCTGATGTTGCCTAGCCAAGGCTCATCCTCACCAATGCCACTCTGGCATCAACTGTGGCTGGTCGCAAGGTCATGACCCGACTGAGCTTGCCCTTCTCTTTCGAGGACAGAGGAGAATGGATTGCCTTGTAAAGCGTTGCTCGAGGCTGGGCCACAATGCCAGGGCGGTTGCAACCTCGGTTGTCATGGATGACCCTTTAACCTGTTGTATCTCTTCAACATTTGAGATGATATAAGCTCTCGAGAGGCTCTGATACCATGTGAAGATCAGAAAGAAGGAAAATAATACGGAGATAATGTTCAGAGATGAAGATAACAGAGAGGAGAGAACAGAGAGAAAATATGAAGACTTTTGTATTGAGTAATGATCGAAGAAGAAAATCTTCTCTGTAAAGCCTTCCTTCATGTTTTCTCCTCGTATACTATTTATACAATATGAAGATAACAACATTCAGTTGAACAAAGAACAACTAACTGACAACAAACTAACAGAAAACACTTTAACAAACAATGAATCAGTTACAACTTAAAACAGAGTATCTATTCTTCAATGAGCACGTGTTGATGAAGCTGCTTATCCCATCATCTTTCTTCCACTTGTTTCTGTTCATATCAGTTTCTTCGACTAAACCAGCAGTGGTGTTCGAGTGCTGCCTTACTTCATTTTCTTTGATTTCATCAGAACTTAACTCTCCAATATCAGCAACATGTACAGCAGCATGTGTTCTCAACCTTTGTCCTCTAACAGTTGTGACCATTATGGCCCTGATAGAGGAGAACAGGATAGAGAGGGCACATGGACCGATCGACAAGTCGAGCAGCAACTACAGGAGAAGGCTTGACAGTAGAGTTAAGGAGGTGAATTTGGAGACGCTGGTGCACTAGTGGCAGAGGTGAAGGTGATTGTGTGGGGGAGGGAGGTGGCAGGAAGGGCGTTTGGTATTTGGTATAAGTTTCTCTGCGATATAGGAATATTTTGCTCCAGACATAACTTTACCAGATACAATTACTCCTAACTAAAGATGGTCCCAATCCTTTTATCCATATGGTACTTTACAAGTCATTTTCGATCCTCATGCAACTTCGAATGTCATGAAATAAACCGTTCAAGAATAGTTTTTCATACCATGTTAAACGTTTCCTGACGAGCCCACTTCAGGTTCACCTCACTAAAGCTCCTTAGAATAACACAAATTAAAGAGAGGTAACCAAGATCCTGCCACTAGTCCATAATTAACCAAGCAGAGACCGCGCGTGGGCCCTACTTGCGTGAAGCATACCTGCAATAAGTCCTTGGGCATAAACCCTAATTACACTTACATCGTATCACATGCTTTAGGAACGACTAAATTCAAAAAATATTCGGAACAAACCGTTATGATTGAGCCAGAGTAGGTGACAAATTGAAAGAAAAAAACTTAATACAAAGGAGTAAATCAATACAATTTTTTGGAACAATGTGTACTTTTCCCCAAAGTGATAATTCTTAAGCTATTGTCAACCATTTAAACATAAAAGTTTAAGCTCTATCACATAAATCAAAGACGAACACTAAAATTTAAAAATTACTGGAGAATTGAAAGTTTAAACATTACCAGGCCATAATTCAAAGACGAACACTTAAAATTTCATTTTCAACTTCACATCCAAAGGAACTTTTGGCTATGAGGGATAGGCCTAGAGTCGAAACCCCGTTGTAAAACGTTGACTAAGCAATAACATTTTTATTTCTCTTTTTCGCTCAAGAATTAATTCATCGTGTCCACTGTCTATGTTCACCATCCACGTGATAATAGTATCATTTCCATTCTCCAAAATCAAGAAAAGTGAGCTCCCAGAGAGCTGTAACACAAGCGGACATAAATACAAGTCCAACCTCAGATCTGGAGAATCTTTTGACCAATGTCTATGTTCATGACAAATGAGTGCTCGGGTGTTTAAAAATGCTGCGCACTCCCACTTGTCGAGAGACAGTTTTGATAATTTGCATTTTCCTCGGTTTAACAACTCACGAGCACTTCATCTGAGAGAAGAATCCAATGCTTTAAGGCATCAGAAGAAATAATAGAACAATTGGAGGAGCGTGCCTCAAGAAATGGACAATGAAAGGATGGGCGAATGAATACCTGCCTATAGGGACAATGAAAATTAATTACATTAGTTAGTTGACTTATCAATCCATTCGCTAGTGGTTGATCATCCAAGGAGTTAAATAACTAATTATAAAGGACAAAAGGGGGAAAAAGAGGGGGAAACATATCAAATACCCATTTTACTTTTAACCTCAACACAATTTCCACTTTGTCTGTTTTTGGTTTCCTCAAAACACCACTTAGTATTCTAATAATATTGGAGCACTTGGACAGAAAGACCAAATTATCCTCCTCTAAATGAAATTAGCGCACTGTGATTCGCGAAAAACACCAAATCCCATCTAAAAGCTAATTTTAGTAGATTCAGCAACATCTCCCTTTACTGTTTGAACGAGTCAGCTATTTTGTATCTGAAGTTCGAGTTAAGCAAGTCACTGTCCACTTAATCAGCCATGAGTCGAGTTTTACAACTTGTGAATGTTAAGAGTCCACTTCCCCGCCTGAGTGTGAAGGGACCGATTTGCTGGCAAATGAGTTGTGGTGAGCTTGAAGAAGACTCCAAACAGATGCACTACATTGCTTCGAATTTATGTCTTTCAATCCCGGAGTTAATTTACGGGAAGGGGGCGTGTTTGGTATTTGGTATAAATTTCTCTGCGATATGGGAATATTTTGCTCCGAGCATAACTTTACTAGATACAATCATCCCTTCTAAATCAAGGTGGTCACAATCGTTTTATATTCGTGTGGGTTTTACAAGTTATTTCGGAGTGTGGGCCCTACTTGCATGAAGCATACCCGCGATAAATCCTTAAGCCGTAATTGCCCTTACATTTGTGTACATCCTATTTTTGCATGACACGCTTTAGAATCAACTAAATTCAAGAAATATTTGGGACAAGTTGTTATAATTGAGCTGATATAAGCGACAAAGTGTAAGAAAAAAATTAATTCAAAGGAGTAAACCAGTGCAAAATACATTTTTTTGGAGCAGGATCTACTTTTCTCACAGAGTAATAATTCTTTAATTATAATTAACTGTTTAAATATAAAAGTTTAAACTCTGTCCCATAAATCAGAGACAAACACTAAAATTTAGAAATTATCGTAGAATTGAAAGTTTAAACGTTATCAGGCCGTAATTCAAAGACAAACCCCAAAAATGTCAATTTTAACTAAATATCCAGAGAGACCTTTGGCTATTAGGGATAGGCCTAGGGTCAAAACCTAGTTTTATAACGTGGGCTAAGCAATAACATTTTATTTCTCTACTGTCCAAGTGCCCACGTGATGGTGATATCATTTTCCATTTTACAAAATCAAGAAAAGTGGGCTCCTAGAAAGCTGTAACACGAACAGACGTAAACAAAATTCCAACCTTGGGTACGGAGAATCTGTTGACCAATGTCCACGTTCATGACAAATGAATGCTCGGGCGTTTATAAATGCTGCGCTGTTCCCCTTGTCGAGAGACAATTTAACTTAATAATTCGCATTTTCCTTGGTTTTACAACTCATGAGCACTTTATTTGAGAGAAGAATCAAATGCTTAAAACATTAGAGAAAAAGAAATTACAGAATAACTGGAGGAGCGAACCTCAAGAAATGGACAGTGGAAGGGTGGGTGAATGATTAGCTGGCTACAGGGACATTGGATATTAATTACATTAGTTAATTGATTTATCAGTCCATTCACCAGCACGCTAGCGACGATCATCCGAGGAGTAAAATAACTAATTGAAAAGAAAAGAAAAAGGAAAAATGAGGACAAAAACATATCAATCCATTCACCAGAGTTAATTCGTTAGGTTCATAGTCCCAACGGTAATAGTATCATTTCCAGCTTTCAAAAATTAAGAAAAGTTAGTTACTAAAGAGCTGAAAGATAAACAGACATAAATACAACTTCAAACGTTAATCATTATTCATGTCTAGGGATAATTGTCTAAAAAAGCGTAAAACTATTGTACGGGGTAAATTCAATCATTATTAACTTTTAAATTTTATTAATTTAGTTTTACATCTTTTGAAAATTTACCAATGTATTTATTTCGATTAATTTGATTGGAAATTGCTGACTTGATGGTCTAGTTAGGGTTAACCATTCTATGTGGCATGATTACCACTTGTAAATGATTTTTGCAATTTAAATTTTAAATCTTCTAATCTTTATTTTTTGTTTCTTTTCTTACTTCATCGGCTTTCCAGCAAGCAAAGGCCTCAACGCCTTCACCAGGAAATCCAAGAGAGGAAAAAAAGAAAAAGAAAAAGAAAAAAGAATAAAAAAGAACAAAAGAAAAAATAATATAGAAAAGAAATTTAGAATATAAAAAAATTACAAAAATTGTCTATGTTAGCATTATCAACAATTTCTAGTTATAATTGGTTGGAATGGCTATATTGACAAATCGTCAAATTAAATTAGCAAAATTGAAATGTTAAATAATGAATTGACTATCATATAATAGGTTTAGAATTTATTTTTTTTTTGATAATTTTCCCTTCAAGTCTATGGTAAATAGATATTTACATAATTATGAAGGTATTGTTAGCAAGTAGCTTTGAGAAATTTGTCAAGAAATGTTTCAATTTTTGATATATTAATAACACATAACATGTAACATCTTAAACAATTGCATTTGCTCAAAGATATTTGATTTAATAATTCGCAGCTTCTTCACAATGTTAAGTTATGGCAACTCATGAGCACCCAATCTAAAAGAAGAGTCACATGCTCAAATCATGAGAGAAAAAGGAATAAAAAAATAATTAAAGAAGAGTTCCCTGAGAAAATGGATGATGAAATAGTCGGTGAAAAGCTGGCGATAAGGATGTGGCAAATCAATTACATTAGTTAGTTGATTTATCAATCAATTCATCAGCACGCTAGTTGTTGATCACCCCAGAAGTAAGATAACTAGTTGAAAAGAGAAAAGAAAAAAAAAAGGCGAAAAAAACATTTATGCACATTAAACTGAATTTAGAAATTTTTCTATCTATGCGAATCTGTTCTCCATAAACTATGTTAGTTGAGAGTTGAGCAAGAATAAATATTTTGGGAAAGAGGGGACAAACCGTCAGAGGAAAAAGACAAAACTAAGTTAGTTAAGAATTGAGACTGACCAATTAAATTTATCTAAGAGATCACATAAAGTGCAAGATCGAGGACGATTAATATTGATTAGAAAAAGCAATCCTCCAGTTTTTACCGATTTTACCATTATTCTGATTTCTTTTGTTCAGTGGATTAATTTTTCTCAATTTGTGGATTCCTAATTTAGTGAAAAAGTTCCTTTCTATGATTGGCTCCACATTTTTTAGATTAGTCAATGACTCTTCGAGTTGATCAATGATGGAATAAACAAAATCAATCATAAGGTAGAAATTATATTGAAATTTGTGTGCTCTAAACATTGCGGGTCTCGCTATTTTTTGATACGTAATCAACATTGAGTAAAGTCTACATAATTGACTTTTTGGCTAATTGCTAATTGACAGTTGAGTCTAAAATCAATGACATTGTCCAAGGTGAGTCAGCATCTAGTATTGATAATGGGATCTTTATGGGAGCAAATACTCTATTTTTTAGGTGAGAAATTTTAGGTTTCACTCAAAACCTGCAATTTACTCTCTTATAGTTTCAGAGTCAATTTGAAAATCGACCAATTTCCTCTCTCTCTCTCTCTCTTCCTTTATTGGGTAAGCCTAATTTTTCATTTGTTTTATCTGACTTTGACACAACCAAAAAAAAAAAAAAAAAGAAAAAGAAAAAGGAATGTAGTTACCTAGTTTTCTAAACTTTTTAAGTGCACCACAACCATAGTTTTACTTTGGCTTCAGCTGATCAAATTAAGTTTAAGTAGCAAGAAGGTATTTGTAATTAGGAGGTGAACAATTTTAGATTTCATCCATATTCCTCTTGGAATCTAGAACCCACCTGTTGAAACATGTTATTAATTTATTGAAACCTAAAATCTATTTTGCATATCCTAAAATTTGGAGCTGAACCATATCACCACTAGTTTGATTTTTTGGTTTCAGGTTTTACTCTGAAACAATGCTCACCCCTATTCTCTTTTCTTTTATATTCTAATTAATTGAATATTAAACGAAATCTACGCAACTTCAAGGGCTGATCAGTAATTGATTGTTTATAAAATCAATGACATTGTCCAAGGTGAGTCGCATCTATTGTTGGGTTGATGCGAAAACTTGACCATTACAAGAGGGAGTGCTCTCTGCTTGCTTGTTTACTCCGTCCCCATTTCCATCGTTTACCTTCTTATCGCTGCTTCCTTGCTTCAAGAAAGACACTCACTGTCCAAAATGGATCATGAAATAAGCATCGATGGTAGGGATACAAGGGCGACGCCAAATGAAAGGCTTGAAGCTCTGAAGGGAAGGAACTTCCCGACTTCAGATAACCAAAAACCTCTTGAAGATGGTGATCTAAACAAAATTATGGATCCTGAGCTATATGAAGCCACGATAAAAGCGAATGTTGAGAAATTCATCAATGCATTAGAACAGGTGTCTGAGTCAAGGAAATTAGCATTGTCGCTAATTTTTTATCAAGTCACCCCCTCCGGGAATTCATTGCTACATGTAGCAGCAAGCTCTAGGAGTGAACATGTCGTGGAGCTCATTCTCTTTCATTACCCTTACCTCGTAACTCGAAAAAACTCCTTAGAGGATACTCCGCTCCATGTCGCCGTTCAAGATGGAAGCTTAGAGGCGACAAGAAAACTGATTCGCCTAAGAAGAGACTCGGAAATTGTATACTAGAAGAACAAGGATGGTAAATCTCCATTGTATTTGGCAGCCGAAACCGGCTGCATGGAGATTCTTCAGCTTCTCTTGGAAGTTTCTGCTCGAGATGAAGCTTACGTAGTCAAGATACAGGGCATGTCACCAATTTTGGCCGCAATCAAGAAGGAGGATACAGGTAATGGATACTTTTATGTGTAGTTCTAGTCCACAAAAGCATAGATGTAAATTTTTTTTTTTTTTTTCGGTCATACTCTATTCCTACTCTAACACTCACTCTTAAACTTTTGTCCTGCCTTTTTGCAGGGCATGGGAGTCGAAACCTACACCCAAAACTATATTATCCCTATCCCAACCCTCGAGAATGTGGGGATTCGAACTCCCTACTTCTCATTTTCAAGTTGGAAATGTGGCTACTAGGTCCAGTGGTTAAGCATAGATGTAAGTTAACTGCACTGCTTTTTGCTCTTTTTCAAAATTCATATTCGTCCAATTAGGAGAAAAGCTTGATAATAGCTTTTGATTAAAAAGCAAATAACTATGCAGAAGCTAAAAGCAATATTCATCTGACGAGTAAATTGCACCCCACCTAAAAACTTCTTATGGCCTATAATATCAGATTTACTGAAGCAATTATAGATCAGCTTCCGAAGTTACTTCACGTGCGCGATGAAAACGGGGCAACACCATTGCACTTTGCAGCATTTGTTGGAAGTGTTGGGGCAGTGCGCCTCCTGATGAGAAAGTGCCACTATCTCGCCCTCCAAACGGACAAAAATGGCTCCTACCCGATTCACATGGCTTGCGAAGGCGGCAACGTCGACATAATCCTCGAGTTACTGGACATGTGGCCTGACCTGGCAGAGATAAAAAAACAAAAAGGGTCAAAATATTCTGCACGTTGCAGCCAAGGGCAGGAACAAAAGAGCGGTCCGAGACATACTCAACAGATGCGGCGAGCCGGATGTCATCAAGAAGCTGGTGAATTCGAAAGATGTCGATGGAAACACACCCCTCAATTTGGCAATGATGTACAACCGCGTCGAAGATACGCTCTATTTGACATACAAAACAATTCGCTTGCAGCTTTGGAACAACGACAGGTCGACAATGCTAATGGTGGGATAATTTTGGTTGCTGGCTGTGTTTACATTTAACTGAATCGACTGTGCTCATGATTGATAATGTGACGGCCCGAGCGGCGGTGCGCGGGGAGGAGGGATGGCGGTGCGTCCGCGCCTCGGTCCCCGGACGTGCGCAAGGAAGGGATCCTCTCCCTCTTGTCCCACATCGCTTAGGGAGGGGTCATGGGCCTTGTATATAAGGCTTGGGTTCCCTTAACTTGTGAGACGCGTTTTAAAACCGTGAGGACTCAGTGTCCAAAGCGGACAATATCACACAAGTGGGACCCAGGATATTACAAATGGTATCAGAGCCGACTCCCGACAGCGTGTGGGGCCACAGCGAGGACGCTGTTCTGTTAAGGGGGGGAGAGTGTGACGGCCCGAGCGGCGGTGCGCGGGGAGGAGGGATGGCGGTGCGTCTGCGCCTCGGTCCCCGGACGTGCGCAAGGAAGGGATCCTCTCCCTCTTGTCCCACATCGCTTAGGGAGGGGTCATGGGCCTTGTATATAAGGCTTGGGTTCCCTTAACTTGTGAGACGCGTTTTAAAACCGTGAGGACTCAGTGTCCAAAGCGGACAATATCACACAAGTGGGACCCAGGATATTACAGATAACTAATTCCCTGATTTGATATTTGCAGTTATACAGATGTTGTGAAGCTGTGGTACTGAGAAGCAATAGTCGTCAGTCAACAAGAGAACCAAATTCTGGAGAAAGCGAGTCACCTCGCATCAAACCGATCAAGAATGAGGTTGACGCTCAATTGGTAGTGGCCACGCTTGTGGCCTCTGTCTCGTTCACCGCTGGGATAACATTGCCTGGTGGATATAATGTTTCCGGTGATCCACACCCAGGAAGGGCGACCATGCTGCATAACCGAGTGTTTCAGGTTTTCATAATCTTTGACGCATTGGCCACATTCTATTCCATCCTCTCTGTTGTAAACATCCTCAGCGCTCACAATGCCAGTCTCCGCGCAGCAGAAGAAAAGTTGGACTTAGCGAGGCGATCATTGATATTTGCTGTCCTCGCAATGATGGTGGCATTTATCGCAGCCATAATTCTAGCAGTGAGCAAACTCACTTGGCTCGCGATCTTTCTCCTGTGCTCCGCAGCCTTTTACGTCGGGGCTTTCTACCCTATTATCTTATTCGATGCCTCGTTTGGCAATCTCTTGCGAGGGCTTGTAGGCAGACTAAGGTAACTGGGGTCCAAGGGGATATGCAATCCTGCAATTAGCCAACACGTGCTGGCCAGCTTTTGTAACGGTGGGGAGATTTAATTTGAGCACAGATATAGGTGTATCTCTCATAATTGAGTGTGTGTGTGTGTTTTTTTTTTTTTTTTGGTATTGGAGGAACCGACTTACAGCCAACAGCCGCGCCGTAAACTCCCAAGTGACACTTAAGCAGGAGGACCCACCACTCCTGAGTCATACTTAATACACCTAGCGCCTCTCCTGGGTTTTGAACCCTTCACCTCTTCGTTGAGAATCAGCAGAGTCCTTATCCAGTAGAGTCACCGCGGCCGGTGGTATGTAAGCCTAGTACCATAAGTAACACAAGCCAATCATGAATTCTATCACTAACAAGTCCAGATGCTAGTTGAGGCATCATAGACAGGGGTGGCATAACAAGCACAACTAGGAACTACCTGAAGTGAAGAATCTAGATAGCCATTTCCCGTTTCAGCTTTACTTTTTCCGCTTATAGATCCTCCAATTTCCAGGGCGGAGGTCAAGGCAATTTCAGTTGATTACCTGGCATGGATTGTATTAGGCCGACCTTAATTTGATCGGAGCGTGCAGCAAAATCATGATTATTTTCGCTTGTAATGTGTCCAACACTTACCCGTCAAAGTTTTTTGCTCGCCATACTTGTGTTAAAATGCAAGTATTAATTACTTTCAGAGTAATTTTTCCTTTGAATAATTAGAATTACTATATAATAAAGAGGCTAGGGGAATGAGAGTCCACCTTCTAATTCTAATCAATCTTTGCTCCAATACTCGCGCCATTTTATTTCCATACAGTGACTGTTGATTAACTGTCCATGTGATAGTGATATCATCTCTATTCTTCAAAAATTAAGCAAAGTCAGTTACTAAAGAGCCAAAAGACTAACGAACATATATTAGACAAGTTTGACGTGAGGTGAAAAGAATCTTTTAACCACTATCAATGTCTAAAGGATAAATATTCACATATTTGTAAAAGACTTGTTAACGAAAGCCTCTAAGATATTTGTCAATGATTCTTAATAAGAAAATATTTTGGCTTCCAATATATTGAGTATATAGTACCCCAAAACATCCTTCGTAATCCTATTTGCCCAATCTAATAATCCGCACCTTTTTCATGACGCTAAGTTATGGTTAGCAATTTATCAGCACTCGATCTAAGAGAAGAATCATATGTTTAAAATGTTAGAGATTAAAAGAATAAAAGACGATTGGAGGAGAGCGCGACAAGAAATGTACAATGAAAGAGTCGGCGAATAGTAGGCAATAGGGATATGGAAAATTAATTACATTAGTTAATATATATTAAGAATTGGCTTGTCAATCCATTCATGGGCAGACTAGTTGTTGATAATCTGAGGAGCCCCATTCTCTTTATTTCCTTTTGAGTTCAATCTCTCTCTCTCTCTCTCTCTCTCTCTCTCTCTCTCTCTCTCTCTCTCTCCTTCCACCCCCCGCACCCGGCCTCAGCACTAACGCATCACCGCCTCTCGGCCACCCTATGGCACAGGGCCTCAAGATGATCGAACCCCCAACCCTGTGAAAGTTTTGAGGTGCAAAAGATGGTGTGGCTGTCAGGTAGGGAGCTAACATGGAATGATTTCCAAATGGGCCAAGTTGGGCCAGTGTAAAACCCTGTGCCGAAGGCCTCCACTTATTTTCTTTTAATCAGCAAAGCGATGAGTAAATATTTTCAGTCTTTTGCCTGTGGGTCGCTTAGTCCGGCAACGAAGAGGGCGTGAAAATGAAATTTTCTGAATCCCCTTCCCGAAATCGCCAGTTTGATTAGCAACGTCATTGTTTCAGTTATTGCTGCCGTCAGGGCTACGTAGCAAACATTTGTGGCGTCATACAGAGACCAACAACCTATTATCAAAATATATATCGTCACACATATAGAAATATAACAAGCCAATAGGTTGGATACAATATTAAAGTTTCCATAATATATTAAAAAAAAATTGTACATCTTCAACTAACAACTAAACCTAGCTCATCTTAATCATATATAGCTCATAAATGTATAATTAAGTTTATACCCAAAAATCCCCCTATCAAAATGCCCTTATGAAAATATAAACATCCTTGTCCTACTTATGACTACCTGAAAAATCTCAAAAATAAGTAAGACAAATGGATGAATAACCATAACTCGGTGAGTAGTACAAATCTCTTCTAAGCAAATGGATGGTGCACTATGCATGTTTAATACACAAAAACGTAACTCATTTACACCAAATCCAGAACATAATAAATTTGAAGATAAAAGAGAGTTATATATTACTTCTACACAATTATATTCATAGCAGAAATACCTATTTCATCAATAATATCAAAAAAGTATAATGGTTCATTTCACTTATATTTCATTAAATCACACATCAATAGTCCATTTCATTGACCATCCCGTGCTCAAATATTTAACCATGATCACGCTTAATACCCGTGAAAGGCGATTAAGATTTCCTATCTTAACTAGGTCTCCATCTATATTATCCATGGTCACTCACAAGGATATCCAAAAATTAGTATGCATGCACATAAATCCATCAATGGGCTCATAATGACACTGAGTATCAACACAAACCCATAATATTATCCTCCACAAAAAGCCAATCTAGAATCTATGTTATAAATCAATTTTACAAACCAAAACATATATCTTTCATAACTCAATTTATCGGTTAGAATATCCTTTCATAAAGTGTTCCTAAAATCTTTTCATGAGTTAGCTCATAAATTAGATACAAAATGTGGTACACTTAATCTTTTCAAGGAAGGTTTATCACACTATCTCACAATAACAACAAAAGTAATAAACGTTCCATTCAGCTTTATCCAATATATATCCATTCACTATTACTTATTGTTAACACCTAAATTTTACCTATTTATTTAGGGCCTAATCGCGTAGAAAATTATGGATTAATTTATAATCCCATACAACAAATGATTTCATTAAATTGCATTGCAATATACATTAGGAACATTTGCATAAATTTTTTTAAAAATGAAAGAGCAAAACGCGGCAGGGCCTGGCCCCTTTTTCTTTTCCTTCTCCTTTCTTCCCCCGCGGCCCAGCCCATTTCTTCTTCCCTCTTTCCCCAGCCCAGCTCTCTTCCCTCTTCTCCTTCCCTTCTCTCGTTTTGGACTTTGGCTGAACGACAGCCGACGAGAGGACGACCTACGACGAAGGACGGAAGGACGGTGAGGGAATGTAGCACGGTCTGGGCAGGCTGGCGGCAGCTGACATCGTGTTGGAGAGAGAGAGAGAGAGCGAGAGAGAGAGGGAGGGAGGGATGAGTTTAAAGGGGAGACGAGGGGAATTATTTTGGGATCTTCGGCCGAGAAACGATAGGGAGAGGGAAAGAGCGAATCCGAGAGAGAGATTGGGAGAGAGAGCGACTGAGAGAGTAAAACCCGAGGGCGAGAAGTAGTTCTCCGGCAGCTTGAACACGCTTGAGCCCCGTGCGACAACTCTCGGCCGACGCCCTCGAGTCTGCATCTCCGTTTTAACCCCACACCAAACCTCCGGTGAGTTCCTTTTTGGTTCGAGCCGCCTATCCCGAGAATCTCGGCTCGGAGACATCGTGAAGCGGTCGGCCATAGCTCGACCCGTCTCAAGCTCACCCTATAACCGCCGTCTCCGAGCCGGGTAGAGATTTGCCTCACCTTGTTCTGTTTTAAGAAAGAACCAATCGGGAGTGTCTAGTTCTTGAGCGCTTTGTTTTTAACTGAGTTGGTTTTTGATGTCGAGCATTCCCTGATGATTTTTTCTGGTCTAAACCCGAGTTTGAGTTCTAAAAATGTTCAATATCTTCCGTGCTCACCATATGTACGCCCGAACTAAAACCGTTCATTTTAGTCCGGCATTCCAACTTGTTCCCAGGATTTGTAGATGTGTTTTGCTTGGTACAATGTTTTTACCGGTTGCCTAATACATTTCTTTAGTCAGATTTCATCTCTACCAAGTCTGGACTGCCCTGGATTTTCGGTCGTCGTTTTGTCCCGTGCTTTGATATATCCTGTGATTGTTCCTGGGGTTAATTGTGTGGCTGCGAGCGGGAGCATCAAGTACTCATGGATAGAGGCTGATAGCTGCCCGGGGTTTGGAAGTCGTTCGCTATGGAGATCCGGTGAACGTTGGGTCGGTCATTGGCGGGAAGGATGTTTCACGATTTGGTTCGGGAAGTCTGGGTCCCGGACGCTAGATGGTGGAATCTGTACATGCGACGTGCTGATGTATTAGTCGGATGAGCTTTGACTGCAGAAGTCCTCGTGCGGCCGTCTTGCATTTTGGTGTGCTGCATTTGTCTTGCGGTAGCCAAGTGGGAAGAAGACGTGGGAAGGCTTTAGGAAATAGAGAAGGGAACTAAAAAATATAAGAGGGGGAAATGGGCTCATTTTGACTGAGATTGTCAAGAAGGCGTGAGGGTACTTTGAGTAGGGCTGGGCTTAGTTCAGTTATAGGATTAGTAAGCTTTGGGTTTGAGTTCAAGAGGGTAGAGCGGGTCGCAACTCTGGTGATGGTCCGTTTGGGCTTATTTTGTTCCGATACAAACTGGTGGGCTATTGGTGATTTGGGCTTAGCTTTCTTCTAGATCGGGCTTGAGTTATTTTGAAAATGGATTTAGTATCAAAGCCCAACCGCGCCAAAGGCCCGGCCCGAGTCCCTGTTTTCTGAATAATCTTTTAGTAAAAAATAAAAAATCGAAAAAAAATATTTAAATAATAATAATAATAAATCCCGAAATTTAAAAAAATTGGAAATAGTTTAGAAATTAAATTCGAACTAGTTTTGTTAGATTTTTTTTTTAAGTGTTAATTCTGATTTAGCATAAATCTATATAGTATGTATAAAAAGTGAAAAAAAAAATTATCTAAAGAATTGTGCTCACAATTGAACAAACTTTTATGGCTTACAATAGGGTTTGAATTTTTTTTTGAGATGAATGCCCTTAACTGTGCACTTTCAATGTGTTGATTGTTGTCTACCTCTAGCCTAGTTATGAATGGCATTTTTCTTATTCTTTAGCGTTAGATTCTTTGCTTTTTCTTGCAATTTTTTTTTAATACTTCCTTCATTGCTAATTGCTATCTTAATAATTGTCCACCGGCATGATCATTTCACATGTTAGTGGATAGGTTTAAAATTAATATAGATTGCTTGACAAAAAAAAAAATCTTTTTGAAATGAATAAGATTAGGTACCCAAAAAACACTAATTGATTAATTAGTATAATCAAATTCTCAAGCCTAAATTCTCTAATTGTGTAGAAAGTGAGATATACTCTCATGCCTCATTTAATTTCTAGTTTACCCCAATAAGCTAGTGACAACTTCTTATATAGAAATTCATGTAGGATTAATTGAATAAAAGTCAAATGTCCAATGTCACTTGAGGTTGGATTTAGATGAGTCCATGTCTGTGATCAATGAAATCGTTTGCAGTGTTAGCAAATTTCGGTCCATCCGATATCATCATTTATATGAACCATTCAATTCATCTCATAAGAAAGTACCTCTAGGCCTATTTTCCTCCCTACTAAAGGGTAAATCATGACACTTCAAAACATGGGTTTTATGAAAAATCAAAGAAGAGATTAGCACTACTCACCTGAGAATGCACAAAACCAAATAACATAGCTATTTGAGCCAACCATTTCGTAATCATATTAATTAAACACAAATTGACGTCAAAATCAAGTAAAACATTACCTCAACAACGAATCAGCAAAACTAAACATAATCACTAATGAAATGACTCCCACATGTCAACAAATCACTTGCCCAAAATAGATATTCAAAGTTGTTCGCAATGCGGAACTTTCGGCAAAACTTTAAAATTTTGCTTCTACAAAAATGCTACTTCAAATTAATTCCCATCAAATCCCACGGCTCCATAATTCCCTAATTGATGATGTCTATGTAATTCACAACTTAACAACTCCAAAATCAAACCTCATAGTTCAAGTTTCACATAACTTCAAATTTATGTCCTAAGTTAAAAAATTACTTCGATTAAATGAATGAAGAGTACAATTTTGCCAACACAAAGTTAAGCCAGCTTTGCGAGGTTCTCATGTACGCACAACAACCGTCTTTCTCTTTTCCTTTCCCTTTCTTTTTTCTCTTTTCTTTGTCCTTTTGCTCTTTTATTCTTTCTCTTTGCGCTATTTGTTTATTAAACAAGCTAAGCATTCACTTTTTCCTTCTTTATTGACCAGTCAATCAATATTTTTTTGATCATTTACTGTTGACTAAGTCAAAACCAAATAACATACCTATTTGAGCCAATAATTTCGTAATCATATTAATTAAACACAAATTGATGTCAAAATCAAGTAAAACATTACCTCAACAACGATCAGCAAAACTAAACATAATCATTAACAAAATGACTCCCACATGTCAACAAATTACTTGCCCAAAATAGATATTCAAAACTGTTCGCAATGCACAACTCACGGCAAAACTTTAAAATTTTGCTTCTACAAAAATACTACTTCAAATTAATTCCCGTCAAACCCCATGGCTCAATAATGCCCTAATTGATGATTTCTATGTAATTCACAACTTAACAACTCCAAAATCAAACCTCATAGTTCAAGTTTCACATAACTTCAAATTTATGCCCTAAGTTAAAAAATTACTTCGATTAAATGAATTAAGAGTACAATTTTGCCAACACAAAGTTAATCCAGCTTTGCGAGGTTCTCATGTACGCACAACAACCGTCTTTCTCTTTTTCGTTCCCTTTCTTTTTTCTCTTTTCTTTGTCCTATTGTTCTTTTATTCCTTCTCTTTTCTTTGCGCTCTTTGTTTATTAAACAAGCTAAGCATCCACTTTTTCCTTCTTTATTGACCAGTCAATCAATATTTTTTTTGACCATTCAATGTTGACTAAGTCAAAAGCTAACCGTTACATGTGGACTTCATGAAATAATATCATTACCCTTCTACCACTCCCCAAGAAAAAAAATGAGGATGGAATCATCGGGCCCAAACTTGAGCAAACTTTATTTCTACTTGGAAGGCTAAGCAACTGCATCGAGTGTGGTAACACGGTCTTCCATGAGGTCACAATTCCAAATCTAGTTGTTGGTGAACCTTTAATCAACTTGTAGCTTAGGCATTTGCTATCTAATATGGAGAAATACTACTTTGATATCCCATTCCCACCCTTTTCACTAATATATATATATCCTTAGCAGATTATAGACAACTTTGATAAGGAGCAGAGTAAAATGAGTAATGATAAATGTGCTAAGAGTTTACTAAGACATCTTTCACAAAATGATGTGGCAACTCATGTGGCGTATGGAGCATCCTCAAGTATGTGAAGAATAAGCAATAATGATACTAAAGAAATTGAAAGAAAATACAAATTCAAAGGTTTTTCTTTCCCTTATTCTATTTTCACTTTCCGTCAACTTTAATGAAACCAAAAAAAAAAAAAATTCCAAGCTTCACTTATTCTACTAGAAATAGAATTAAAGGGGGACAGAGTATGATTAACTCGCATCATATGAATATCTCTTTTGTACCCATCTAATATAATTAAGAAAATTTGTCTAAACATTACATAGGAGGGCTCCTGTAGTGCGAGGATATTTTATGAATGGAAAGACCTCGTATAACTGGGGAGAAAAGGAGATGCTGGGACCAGAGCCGGTTAGTCCCGAGCCAGGCCTATCAAATTTGGAAGACACTTTTGTTCGCAGAAAGAGCTAGGCAACATTCTATATGAAGAAAGGGAGAATACAAGATGTGGGGCCTCAACTAAATAAAGAAAAGGAGATGCAGGGGGTCCAATTAAAAAGAGATAAATTTGATACTCGACAAGAGATATGATATGAGCCACATGCCACAGGAATCTGACTTAACATATCTTTAATGCTATGATGCTACCTCTGAAAAGTAATATTTAGTACATCATTGGAACTTAGATATTTAGACATCAACCTTTAGAAATTGTCCGGCAAACCTAATACATCAGTTAAAATACATATGAATCGTAAGACTGATGCAAACCACGGAGGACCTACTAATTTTAGCGGCTTCGGATTTAGGATGTATTTAGATATGCTTTAACATTTTGTTTTTTACTTAGGGTACATTTGTTTTGCAGAAAACTTAATGATAAATGAAAATACTTTTCCATAAAGTATTTTCGTGAATGCAATTTATTTTCTTTTGTTTAGTGATATATAATTGAAATTATTTTCCACTGTTTGGATTCAATTAGAAAATGATTTCACTTTATCTATGCCAAATAAAAGTCAAATTTTCTAATTTTTAAAATTGTTTATTTTAAAAAACTTCGAATTTTTAATTATTTTTTCTTTTTTCTTTTCTTTCTTTTTTTTTTCCTTTATTTCCTTTTCTTTTTCTCTTTCCTTCTTCTTCTCCTTTGTTCCTCTACTTCCTCATGCCATCCCTTCTGCTTCCTCTAGCTATTCGTCCCCAGCTAGCTTATGAGGGGCGAATTTGAGCCTTCGCTAGAGGCCAAGAGCTCACCAATCTAGCAAAGCTCAAGGCTCGCCGTGAGAGGTCATGAGCATGCCGCCTAAGGCCACAAGCTCACTCAATCTAGTGAGGCTCAAGCCTCGCCACCGGAGGTCACAAACTTGCCTGATTTGGCGAGGCTTAAGGCTCATCAATTGCGGGCGAGCTTGAGCCTTGTCGCTGGAGGCCATGAGCTCGGCCGATTTGGCAAGGCCAAAGCTCATTAGCCATCCTTATGGCTGGCAACGAGTAGAGAAGAAGAAAAAGAAAAAATGAAGAAAAGAAAAGGAAGAAAAAATAAAATAAAAAAATTCGAATTTAAAAAAATATAATTTTATAAGAACAATTGTTTGTAAACCAAGCACCAAATCTAAGCTTTGGTAGATTTGGAAAACATTTCTCGGTTCTTTTAAAGGTCATTTTCCTAAATTTAAGCTTTGGTAGGAAAACTTTTTCTATTAACTAGGAAAACATTTTTCGTTGACTCATTTTCTTGAGTGAACCAAACACCAAAAAATGAGGAAAATATTTTCCTTGAAAATGTACTCTACAAAACAAACACGCCTTTAATATAAATCTTGCAACGCGTGTATTTTGATGAGAGTATGCCTCGCAAGATGTATATCAAAAAAAGCCTCGCTTATTTATACTCTATTCGTATTGTTGGCTTGCATGCAGTACGGTAGAGTTAATAAAATTCAGGTCTATGACAAAATTCAGAAAATTCACGCAGAAGTACTCTCTTCCTATTAGCGTTAATGTTAGTTCAAAGTATCAAAATGCTTCTCGGATTGGTATAGTGTTTTCGAGATTCAGGCCAAATCTCCTCTTGAAGGCACCAAGTTGCACCCCTGTGGACTTCTTGGCCCCCCTATGGTTTGGAAAATAACAAACCGAGGGGGAGGAAAAAATACAGAAAGTGGCCCAATGATCAACGTGAATTTTATTAACCATGGGAAAACTACTCTTTTTAGCAGTTCGGATTTAGGATGGATTACACAGAGTCCTCATAAGGCCAGACCAAACCAAGGACATCGCACAATAGGAAATCCATCCAATCCTCCATTTTTATTTTTATTTTCGTATTTGAAGTCATCAATAAATCATATAATAACGATAAAAGAGAGATCTTACTGGTCATTAGTATCCTCACACTGACTAGCAAAAATCTATGTACAGCATTAAAGCTGGCATGAAAATGCTACTTAATTATGGTACTTTATTCTTCCCCTTAGGCGGTCATTTGCTTTAATCCTAGGGTAATGGATGTATAAATACCTGTGGAAAAACATGCTGATTTTAATCAGATCACAATCAACATATTCCGCATCTTGGACCATCAAGTATCGGGCCAATCCCATGTTGAGTTCCAATTATACAAGGTATTTCCCATTTCTGTCAACTTTGAGGAAACATTTTTTTTTCCCAAGCTTCACTTATTCTTCTAAGAGTTGAATTAAAGGGGACTTGAGTGTGATTAACTTGCATCGCATGAATGCCTCTTGTGTGCACATCTAGTATAATTGGGATAAATTGGTCTAAAACATACCGACGGTGGCTCCTATAGTGTGAGGTTATTTTTTTAATGCGTGGAAAGACCTCGTATAATTGGGACTGAAAGAATATTCGGGGATCACATCCAATCAGAAGATAATTTTATTCATGCTTCCTAGGCAACGAGCTAAACTTGATGCTGAGGCATCGCTTTATCATTGTAGGCGTGACTATACTTTACCATTCAATGCAAGAAAGAGGGAAAATAGGATGTGGGGCCTCACTAAAAGAAAAGTAAAAAAGCATGATTCTACCTAAGAAACACGATATGAACCAGGCCCAAAGGAACTTGTCTCGACTTTTCTCAAATGCTATCATGCCCCCTTTCAAAAATTATATTTACAACATCATTGGGAGTCGATATTTAGATGTCACCCTTTAAAAATTGTCCAGCGAACCTGATACATTAGCTAAAATAAATATGAACCGTAAGATTTGAGGCGAGCCATGAGGACCCAATAATTTTAGTGATTCGAATTTAGTATATATTTGGATAAACTTATACTTTTTGCTTTTTACTTAGTCTAAATCTTGCAAAAGCACGTATTTAACTAATATTGAGAGTATGCCTATCGAGATGAATATCCAAGAAGGCCTCGCTTCTTTATACTCCATTGGCATTGTTAGCTTATGTGTAGCACAATAAAGTCAGTAAAAGGCAGGTCTATGACAAATCAATGTTAATGTTAGATTTTTAGTTCAAAGTATTAAAGTGCTTCTTAGCAGGCTAAAATCTTTTCGAAATTCAGGCTAAAATCTCCACCTGTAGCCTTCAAAGCTTCAAGTTACACAATGGTGGACTCCTTGTCCTTGTCCCTCTGGTTTGGATAATAACAAACCGAAGGGGCGGAAAAATCACAGAAAGTAGCCCAATGATGACCGTGAGATTGATCATTGAAGGAAAGTGGCCATCCTCTGGCCAAAAGGACGAACAGATCATGATATCGGAGCGGCCTATTGGAGATACTATTGGAGTTACAATTTTGTTCTGATTATTCTAATTGTGGACTGATTGATTCAATCAATCCATAAGATTAGATATACAGAATAGGAAAATGCTATCTTGTATATTCTTTCCTATTATTTGTTCTTTCTTCCATTATAAATGGACTTGTAATACTGTACGAGAATATTCAGTGAATACAATTACAATCCTCCTCCAATATTATCAATTTCTGTCATGGCCGATCAGTAGAAATCGTATGGAACTTTCATGTCTACCAATCATCTTTGGTCTCCGTTAAGTATCAAAATAGCACTTATTTAGTTGTTACTTGTAAACGTTTGGGGATGAAATTTGCTTTTAACTGTGGATTTCTTTTTGCAAATTTTACAGTAGTCACACTTTAACTTCTATTTAATGCGAAATTATTATATCTTTCAATTAAAAAATTCCAATTTAGACGTGTAAAATCACATAAAACATAATCAAATTATTCAAAACTTGAATATTAAGGGAATAAGTCACAAGTAAGATTATAACTAGATAAGCCCTTTACTCCTCCAACAATGGCTGATGATTGGATGGATTAGACAAATGGTCTTCACAAGGCCAGAACAAGGACATCTTGTGTAAGTTAGTAGGAAATCTATCCAAACCTTCATTTTTATTTTGTTCAGATTTGAATTTATTATTAATTATATAATAATGGTAAAGAGAGATTTTGCTGGTCATTAGTGTCCTCACACTGACTAGCACACTCTATCTCCCAATGAAAAATCACATTTTCTTGATAAATTGGCTCCCATGCAACAGAAAAAAATGAAAATGAAAACGAAAATCAAGGCTGCAATTCCTGTAAAGGAAATACAATTTTTTTTTATTAATTGTTTAATAAAAACTGAATTTCCTTGCGAAATTTGATCTTAATTAAATCAAGATTTCTTTTGGTTCTTTTTTTTTTTTTTTTTTCCGTTTTGAATTTATTTAAGAATATTGCTTCAAAATGAGGGCTGTAATGTAATTTTATAAAACATTTAACTGTGAATTTATTGCAGTTGGAGAAGTTGGCAGACTAGTAATACTGTGCTCCTAACTCCAACAAGACTAGTGGAAGAAAAACGATATTTTGGGAAGAGGGGACAAAATTAAGTTGGTTGAGAGATGAGATTAACCAATGGAATTGTTCAATGTAATTCATTTGTGTATTTCAACATATCTAACAAACATCGATCTCATTGTGCGCGAGATCATTGAGGTTGAGGAGTATTGATTTGAGAAAATTCCTTTATTTTTGAGTTTTATTTTTTCTCTCAGTTCAAATCATTTCTTCTCAATTTGTTGATCACTAATTTAAAAGTGAAAGATCCTTTTCATGGTTGTCTCGGCATTATTCGAGGTGAGTTTGTGGCATTCTTTGAATTGATCGAAAGAGTAGTGAGGAGACTTGTGTTATTAATGATGGAACGAATGCAATAAATTGTAGAGTAGAAATAAAATTGAGACTAATATTCTTTGGACAGCATGAGTCTCGCTATTTTTGGACATCATAATTAACATAGTCTATCTGGCTAGTACTTGACAACAACAATTTGGGCTGTTCGCTAATTGACTTGGCCGAGGTAAATCCCCTTAGGTGTTCGGATAATGTGAAAACTTAACCCTTTATAAGAGTGAGTGCTTTCTCTCCTTTTGCATTCTTACTACATAAAGTGGGGAAGAAATCAACAAAGATTGCCCGTAGTCTGAAATGGCGCATGCTGTAAGCATCGACAGGAGTGCAATATGGGCAAGGCAAAATAGCAGGCTTGAAGATTTGAAGGAGAGACGTATCCCGACTCCAAATAACCAACAAGAGCTTGGAGATGGAGATCTGAACAAAATTATGGATCGTGACCTATATGAAGCCACAAAAAAAGGGGACGTCGAGACATTCATCGATGCACTAGAAAAGGTGTGTGAATCGAGGAAACTAGCTTTGTCGCAAATCTTTGAACAAGTCACTCCCTCTGGGAATTCATTGCTTCATGTAGCAGCAAGCTCTGGGAGCGACGATGTCATGGAGCTCATTCTCATTCATTTTCCTCACATCGTGACCCGGAAAAACTCCTCAGAGGATACTCCACTCCATGCTGCGGTTCAAGGTGAAAGGTTCAACGCAACAAAAAAGCTAATTCGCCAAGAAACAAACTCGGAAATTATATATTGGAAGAACAAGGATGGTAAATCTCCATTGTATCTGGCACTGGAAAATTGCGAGTGGTGGCACACGGAAGATCGCAAGCGGGTGGATTTGGAGATTTTTCACCTTCTCTTGCAAGAATATGCTCAAGATGAAGCTTATGCAGTCAAGATACAGGGCATGTCACCAATTTTGGCCGCAATGAAGAAGATGAATATAGGTAATGGATACTTTTATGTGTAGTTCTAGTCCACAAAAGCATAGATGTAAGTTAACTGCACTGCTTTTTGCTCTTTTTCAAAATTCATATTCGTCCAATTTGGAGAAAAGCTTGATAATAGCACGTGGTCAAAAAGCATATAACTCTGCAGGAGCTAACAGCAATAATTGTTTAATTAGTTAATTGCCCCCAACCTAAAGAGTGCTATGACCTATAGGGTCAGATTTATTGGAAGAAATTATAGATCGGCTCCCGAAGTTACTCCACGTGCGCGATGAAGACGGAGGGACACCATTGCATGCTGCAGCGTCGTCGGTTGGAATTTACGACGCAATTGGGCTCTTGCTGGAGAAATGCCCTTATCTCGCCCTTGAAACGGACAAAAACGGCTCCTACCCGATTCACATCGCTTGCAAAGCCGGTTACTCCCGGCCAGTCGAACAGTTACTAAAGCACACGTGGTCCGACCTGGCAGAGATAAAAAACAAAGAGGGTCAGAATATTCTGCACGTTGCAGCCAAGGCCGGGAACGACTTGGCGGTCGACTACTTATACAGCAAGCCCGATATCACCGAGAAGCTGGTGAATTCGAAAGATGTCCATGGAAACACACCCCTCCATTTGGCATCGATGCACAACCATTGCGAAGTTATGCGCTCTTTGACCAAGGTCAAAACAATTCTCTGGGGGCTTCGGAACAACGATGGGTTGACCGCGCTGGATGTGGCCATGGAATCCAGAAGCCTGTCGACGGAAAATCCAGCGGTAGTGTAATTTTGGTTGCAGGCTGTGTTTACTCTCAACTGAATCTAATGTGCTCGGGATTGATGACTAATTCTCTGATTTGACATTTGCAGTTACTAGGACGTGCGATTTTGATTACTGCTGGTGTGCCACGAAGCGAAGGTCGAGACACTCTATCGCCAAAAGAACAAGTAGATCGAGCGAGCAAATCATCTTCAGCCAATTGGATCAAGGACCAAGTCAATACATTATTGCTAGTGGCCACGCTTGTGGCCTCCATCACGTTCACTGCGGGCTTAACCTTGCCCGGTGGATATAATGCTCCTAGTGATCCGCACCCGGGAACGGCGACCATGCTGCACCACAAAATGTTTCAAGTTTTTGTAATTGCCAATGTATTAGCCATGTACAGCTCCATTCTTGCAGTCGTAGTCCTCCTCTGGGGTCTCAACAGAGATTTCTATGTTGCAGAACTAGCTTACCACTCAGCAGGGCCATTATTGTTGATGGCTCTCACAGGCATGTCAGTGGCTTTTTTGGCGGCCGTAACTGTAGCAGTGAGCAAACTTACTTGGCTTGGCATCCTTGTTCTGCACATTGGAGTCTTTTACCTCGTGATGGTTGTGGTGGTTTTAGCGGCCTTGATATTCCCATCCTCCAAGACTACTATGTATATTGTGGTCTTTTACTATATGGCGGTATCTAAAGTCGGGAGATGTGTCAAAATTTGTGTTAAGGTTTTTTGTGAAATTGTGTTTGTAGTACCTGCTACATTGCTATTCATTTTCCGTTTCCGAAGAGCAGTCAGAAATTACAGACGTGCAGTCCGATTACGAGAGTCCTCCTAAGAACTTCGTCGAATTCTGTACTTATCATCAATTCAATGGGAATCTTCTATTCCATCTTATTAATGGTTCTTTTCATTAGAAATTCTTCACAATCTTCTAGATTCCCTTCAATAAAATGGGAGTTCCCACTCTTTCTCTTTCCTTTTTTCCCTTCCTTTTCTCCTCAGTTTCCCTATTAATACATCCTTATATTTATATATCTTCTAATGCATTAACACGGACATCAAGAGAGAAGCCTGCGAACATCCACCTAAGAATGCCACGTGTCAATCAAGTCGCCCGCTCTTCCCCCTCCATTTTTTTTTTTTTTTTTTTTTTTTTTGGTCGCTTTCACAAATATGTTCTCGCCCTTCATTTGCCAAACAAACGTAAGATTTTTACGGAGTTGAGTTTTTCCTCTTTCCTCTATATTATTTTATTTTAAATAAAGAAATTTTTTTATTTATAAGCATTTCACGTCAACCTATTAATGTGCCGTTCATTATTATTATTATTATTATTATTATTATTATTATTATTATTATTATTATTATTATTATTATTATTATTATTATTTTGTATTCCGTTAATAAGTCTTTCTTACTTTTGGTACGTGTCATTTTGGAATGCCTATTTTTATGGAGTTAGATTTTGAGGTTGTTGAACAAGAATAACCTTTGTAATTTTGAAGAATTGAGGCCCTTGCAATTTACTTTCTATGGCTATCTATATGTTAATTAATGATTGAGTAACGGGTTCAAATTTCGAATTTCCAGTTAAGGGCGATCATCGTTTGTATTCCATTCCAGTTCACAAATTTTTGAGTTATTTGTCTTTTTCGTTGTTCTAATAATTCTCCTCAAAGTTATATCAATTGAAATTTTAAATAACAATTTTTTGCATCCATGTCCTCACAGTATGAATAATTCAAATTCTTGATTTTTACTTTGCAACTAATGGAATCGATGTTTTCTCAATATTAATTTGGATATGTATAGCTGTTTTCTGAATACAGGAATACAGTGAAAAGCTGTAAATTCTACCTTCAATAATCAATCAATTTTCAGAGTATATTAGATCCAAATTATTTTGGAGATTGTTAGAAAGTCCAATTTACAGCGAAAAGCACTTGTATTAAGATTATGTAACACGTGGAATTTGACAATGGGCACACATGTAAACTAGAGCAAAACTTGATTTTGATACCATATTAAAATATTTGACTTAAAATCTTAAGTCAATAGGTGGAAAAAAAATCACATGTATATAAAGAGTATATAACCTACATAACATGCAATGTGGGATATTTCAATAGCTACTGTATTATCCAATTTTGTTTACTCTCTTTAAATGGTAAATATATATGTTGATGGTTTTAGTAAGCTTGTAGTTCACTTCTATTCCCATAGCGATTTGGAATATGGTATTTAATTATGTTAATTCTATTTCATGCTTGGCTGTTTCATTTTGATATCAAGACTTTTAATTGGTACGTTAGACACATTCCCGAAGGACATCACATGTCTAGTTGAAGAACTTAATAGGAAATCCATCCGATCCTTTACTTTCTCCACCTTCTTATTTGAATTCATTCGGTAATCATTTAATGACTATAAAAGAGAGATCTCGTGGGTCATCAACGTTGAGTATAAAGTTGAGTGAAGCATCGACGTTGATGTGCAAACATGATGTTATTGGAAAACATTTTCTAATAAGTCATTATTCAGAAAAATAGCAACGTCATTTCATGTTTGGTGAAAATTTAAAAAAAAAAAAAAGAGTTAAAAACAATTCCCGCTATTGGAATAGAAAATTGTTTTGTGATGTGATTTTCATTATGGAATAGGATGAATTATCTTTTTAGGAGCACCTTTTTTTTTCTTCAGATACTTGTGTTTCAGGATATGTAAGACAGGTTTTATGTTCTAAAAATCGGAAACCAGTCCTAACAGAGCAAGTTCTAGGTTGGATCAGAACCACTCACCCTCTCTGTCGTTTGGTGCTCTGCACTGGGCAAACAAGGAAGGAAAGTTCCCCGTTGTATTTGGCAGTCGAAGCCGAGCACTTGGAGATCCTCACACTTTCGCTCCCCGTTCCATTTGGTCCATCAAGGATTCAGGGCATGTCCCCTGCTGTGCCTCGGTAACTCATTGGAATCTGGTTAATTTCAGTTTCAAGTTCCGAAATGAGATGTTGTCTTTGCAAGCACTGATCCAAGGATAAGAAAAAACTCAGGCTGTACCTGCATGAAAAAGAATTTAGCGTAAGTTCCCGCATATTCATTATCACCTAAGAAAGTAAACCATCAGTCATGGTCGTTAGGATCCTCAACGCCTTTAATGCCAGTCTGCTGAAAGAGATGGCAGAAAGGAAGGAGGAGCTTTTCCATTCGAGAGATGAAGCAAATTACAAACAACATCAGCTACATTCAGCAGCATATCTCGATCATGGTGACAGAGTTCAGTTTATGCTGAGAAAATCCACCACTAGCACTATCAAGGATGACAGAGATGGCAATCTTCCGATTCACGTTGCTTGCAAGATGAATCAGCTTGGGAGAGTCAAGGATCTACCTTCACGGTAACTGAGCAAGAATCTAAATAGACAGGGACATAACATTCTGCATGTTACAGCAAAGTATGGCATATACTCAGCCGAGGAATACATACTCAGAAGTCTCAAAGCAGAGAAGCTTGTGATTGAAAGGGACAGTGATGGGAATACATCACTCCATTGGGGGCCACAATGCATTGGCAATCTGGGATTTTGTTCCTTGTCTCGAGGGACACGAGCTAATCTCAAGGTGGTGACTAAGGCAAGCTTCAGAGTGCCGGACATTGCTCGGGAGCACTTGAAAATGGGCTATCCCTACCAAAAGGTATGACTGTCTACAATATCTGCAGCCAGTGCAAAACACACGCTTTTCATAGGCGACCTATGATCTAGCGATATATACAACTGAAATCTTATTCAAAGTCATATATGGCAATTGGCAACGAATACCACTAGTAAATTATATTATGACCTGTACACACATAGACATAGCACAATGTCTTTTCCTTCGCTTCCATGATAGAGTCTAACACCCAAAAGTAGAGATTTGGTCATGTTTATGCCTGAGCGACAGCATTACATTGTAGTGGGACCAATCCAGACTCCAAGAGGAGACTTCATGGAGGACCAGTAAACGCCCACTTGCTCTTGGCAACACTCATGTTCACTGTGACTTTCACCACTGGTCTGCCAGTTCCAGGAGGTTATAAAGGTTCTGGCGCAGAACAAGACCATGGCATTGCCACCGCATTGAAGAAGACTGCGTTCCATGTATTCTCTGCATGCACTACCCTCTCCATGTTCAACTTGATGGTCATGGTCGTCATGCTCCTCTATGCACAAATCAATGACCCTCAAGCGGCGCCATTTACATATGGAACCATGGTACTGCCAATGTTGGCAGCTCTCGAATGTTACCACATTCACAGCAGGCTTGTACATGATTATCAGCTAGCTCAGCCAGCTCACGAATACTACTTTGGTTGTGGGTGTCATTTACTTAAGCATCATCTTCACTCTTCAAGCTATGTTCTATGTGCCACTCAGATTGAATCTAACTTACCTTCGCCATATCTCCTACTACCTAATCTTGACTGCTCTTTATGGGACAGGAAGTTTTGATCGAAACTGTGCCAACACTGACATTGAAGAGAGGAGGATATCTTAATGTGAAGAATCGAGGGGGCCGAGATGTACATCAAGCCTAGTGCCTTGGAGTGGGCTTAGTGGTCAAGGGCACAAAATATCTTCACTGGAAAATTGGGCCAAGGGAAGGATAAGTTTGATAGCATTACGACTAGCTATAGCTATCATAGTTCGAAAGACGAATTCAAGCTAGTTGAAAGGATTTTTCTTTTTCCAATCCAGCATCATTTAGTAATGTTCGCTTGGTGGAAGGCCAACGTCCAGACGGCAAGATTGGTGTTTCCATATTTAACAAAGGGGCCATGACAAGGACGGGCAAAAGGCATCCCAGAGCGACAATCTGGTCTATTGAATTAAATTATCTTCTGCTCACAGAGTTATACCGGTAACATAAAGGGATAAATCATCTAAGCTATGAATAAGAATATATCGTGTGAAGAGAGCAGTCAAGGTTATTTCCCACCTAAACATTAGAAAACCTACGGCGTGTTTGGATTAAAAGCTCTGCCCTTCACTCTGCTCTAAGGCATCTACAAGAAGTTGTGCTTATTCTTTACCGGAGGCAGCTAGTAAGCACTCAAATTAACCAAAAGAAGAAAGAAAGTCAATCAAATAAGAAAGAGAATGGAAAAGTTGCATCACTCGGCAGTGACTGCCCCCATCAGCAGCTTTTTCTCCCTCAAGGCTTCATGAACCTATGCTTTCTCGGGGTCACCCACATCGAGCGTGATTTTGAGAGGGTTCGCCGGCTTCTCTGCGGCCGGTTTCTCTGCAGCACTGCCAGGAACATCACCAGATGGGGCAACTGCAGGATTTGTCCCACTCTCTTTGTCCTTGCTTCCTTCCTTTGAGTCCTTCTCCTTCCCATCTTTCCTGGGCGGTGGCGATGGGAAGGGCATCATGTGAGGCGGAGGGATGCTGTTTCAGCTTAAACAAAACTTGCCTCATTCCCGAAAGATCGGCTGGCTTTCCTGGCTTCGGCCCCTGAACGACCACTATTGAGGGCTTTTTCTCGGCGTCCCTCTTCCCTCTTTTCTCGATGTTTGGAACTTCTCGAGGGATGATCTCAGCTATAATGTTTGTCGGCTTCCTTGCGAAACTTCTCTTGGTGGCCAAGTACAGTTGACGGAGAATAAAGTAATGCTCATGAGATAACCTACCGAAGATTTTCTCATGGCATTTTGTAAAGAATGAACGTGAAAAGGGTGACCGTCACTACTTCAGAGAAGTTAATCTTTTTTTTCTCTGTCATTGGCCTCATTCGTCTCCCAACGATAAATTATTCAGTAGTTACGTGTCATGCATTTTTAGTGAAGTCCAATAAAAAAATGCCACGTGTCAATGATGTGCACATAAATAAAAAATTAAAACTCTCACTTTCTTTTTTCTCTCTCTCCTCCCTCCGTCGTGGTGACTCGCATTCATTGCCCATCCATGGTCGAGCCAGCAACCCACTTCGTCGTCCCTCGCGCCACCCCTTCGTGAATGAACAAACCCCAGAATAACTTGCAGCTCGTCCATTTTGCTTCCGCAGGCGGTCAAGCAACGGTAGAGACTTTCAAGTCAATCTCACTTTGAGACTATCGATGGCATAGCCATTGAAGCATACGACACTGGAGTGAAGGTCCATCACATAAAAAACAAAGTCGAGATCTTTGAAGACCTTCAAATCTCTGTCAATCTGGATATGAGCGCTGCTCCAAATCTGTCCAACAAGTCTTTTTATGATTAGATGAAACCAGCGAGCGATGCCGACGCTCGTCCATGGCCATCGTCGATGTCGTTCTTCCAGATCTGGAATTCTGGGCGCTCGTGAAAACATGAAAATCCCAGTTCCATGGTGCCGAAGGAAACCTGGAAATCCATGCTCCATGGCCGCTGGCGGGAGTCATCGGAGCTCATGGTGGAAATCTGAGGTCTTTGGCCACCGCGGAGTCGCCAGTACTCACGGAGATTTGGAAATCGGAGGACCATGGCTACGGATGGCTGGGGACTGCGTAGAAGAGAAAAAAACAAGAGAGTAAGATTTTTAATTTTATTTATTTATTCCATGTCATCGAAATGGCGCTCCACGTCACCGTGCGCCCGCCCAATAAGAATGAGACACGTTTCGCCACCTGGAGCCGGGTCCCGCTTTTATTTTTAGCCAAATTTTTGCCGATTCCTTCTCTCTCTTCATTAATGGCCGCGTCCTTCTCCCGCCCTTCGCATTTGAAGCTTCTCCTGCACGAAGTCTCTCTCTCTCACAAAAATCTTTCTTTTCTGTCTTCTCCCACACAAAGTCACAAATCCTCCACGGCCTCCGGCACGACGCCTCCGCTGTCCTCGAGACACTCCTCTGCACAAAGAGGCGCCATTTTGAAAAAATTTCAGTCGGAGCCGAGGAGCAACCGGTGGAAGTGGGAGGTGAGCGGCTTCGAGCCGCGGAAGTAGTCGTCGACCTCCACCTCCTTCGACACCAACGACCAGCACCGGCCGAGCGCCCCATTCATCCGGCGGTACTCGATCTCCGCCGCCGCCGCCGCCTCCTCGCCGCCCTCGCAGCTCCCACTAGCCTCCAAGGTCCAGCGGCTCGCCAACAATGTCCAGGTTTTTCCGAAACGCTCCAATCGTCTCGCGCTTTGTTTTGGCTCCCGATTGAGTTGGGGGATTTGCCAGTTTTGAATTTTTGCTTCTTGCTTCGGTTGATTCCTTCTCTGCTGCCGAGCTCTGAGAAGAGCGATTTCGGGATGCAGCTTGCGAGGCAGGATTACTTGGAGCTGAGACAAGAGGCGAGTGAACTGTAGGAGTATTCCAACGCAAAGCTCGATCGAGTCGCGCACTACTCGATCGAGTCGCGCACTACCTCGGCGTTCTCGCCAACAAGACGCGGAAACTAGGTGAGGCGGTGCGGCGTCTGTTGTGCCTCAATGCATGTTTGCTTTCTCATTTCCGTTTTTGATAGGTTTTGTGCTTTGTGTCAGATCAAGTCGCCCTTGAAGGTGAGGCTAGGTTAGCACCGCTCGTTAGTGAGAAAAGGAAGTTGTTCAATGAGTTGTTGACATCCAAAGGTCAGTCTTTGGTTTCATAATTGAGTTCTCCCACTTTCCACACAAAGCACGTGGAGCGGAAGTACTTGGATACATGAGCCGATAATTTAGAAAATTTCTAGTTTGAATTGCAATTCATTTTCGGAATGATGTTCCTGTTGGATGGATGGGTGGAGATAGCTTGTTTGTATGGCAATTTTGCAGTGTATTGTAGGAGGACAAAACTTGAGTTTAACGAGTAAGATCGAGTTGGAATATGACTGATAGAGTTTTAGCGATGAAGTGCAGGTTAACATGAGATAACAGCTGCCAGTTGTGATGCATTTTTCTGATCATTGTTAGTTTGAAAAATTGAGCTGTTTGTTAGTTCAGGACTGACTATGCCTTAGATATACTAGATATCAAGAACAGAAATGATTTTTTACTATGTGTATTTCTTCCTCCTCCGTTAGGATCCGTTTGATACTTTGATTGATGGTTACATAGAAATTGAATCTCTTGGATTAAACTAATGGAAGAACTCCCAAGAAATATGATTTTCAGACAAGAGTCTAGTCACCTGTGATATAATTTCCATTTGGACTCCTTTCACATCATCAATTCACCATTGATTGCCCAATCACTAGATTGGTCGACCTAAGTTATATTAATAGTGTTTAAACTTCATGCTACGTTTCTGTCCTAAAGGAATGTCTATCAGTTACATTTTTATGGCAAATCTAATGGACAAGAATATGTCATGTTGACATTGCATTTTTATGTTGTTCTTTTTGGTGTGTATGTGACTCTTTTGCAAAAGATGTGAGATAAATGGAGTCAGCCAGTCAGTAGTATACTCAATTGGAAATTCTTTGTGCTTGCTATTGAACAAATTATGAATGTATCTCTCTTAATTCTCTGCAGTTGTAACTGCCACCATACATTTGTGGGAGGCAATGGTGATGCCTAACACCTCATACTTTATGATTCTGTGGACAAATCAGTTGTGTGGAGGGATTGCACTTTGTTTTGAATAAGAATCTTATCTTGATATTGGGTGATGATGATAGCACTTCCACCTCTGGAATTGCTCCTGTGCAAAGATGAAGAGATGTCGAATAGTTGAACAATAATTCTTCTCTTTGACTATTCAGCATACAACAATAGGAGCACATGATTGATGCCTGAAAGGAGTTCCATCTTTGCTTCTCCTTCTTTGTATGGTAGCTCTGTTTCGACACTCTCTTTGTTTACAGATTTCATGAAAATTGTGAACATAACTCCATATAGTTTAAAGCATTTGGGCTCAATGGGTCTATTTGTTGGCCCATCCTCAATGGACCTCATTTTAGTTAGAAAACAAGAGGAGAGTTGTCTTTCCACAGAGTTGCTATATAGTGAGGATGTTGAGCTCCAGCAGCCTTTGCTCGGCCACCATTTCCCTCCCTCCCTCTCTCTCCTCTCTCTCTCTCTCTCTCTCTCTCTCTCTCTCTCTCTCTCTCTCTCTCTCTCTATGTGTTGTTGTCACCAAGTCTCTTGTTCCTTTTAAGCACAACCTTAGTAAAAGTGAGTACCGGCACTCAATGGACAGGCTATCCACCCTAAAGTGGTATTGCCAGCCATTCTGGAGGAGCAGTTGATTCAGCATTTTCTAGTCTTTAGGAGTGATATGTAGCTTGAGCAAAGATTGGATTAGTCTACATTGTGATATGTCTAGGCTTTAGCAAAGTACTTGCCCATTTGATCTTTCAATATAAATGTCAATACCCAAATGTGCTTCTGGAGTATCTGCGATCGAATTATTGGGCGTAGCTTGTAGCTGTCATTTATATATTTATGGTGGTTGCTTGTAGGCCATTTCTTCATGGTTCCATGGATTCTGGATAATAACTACAAGTATCAAAATTGTGGGTTATTCTATTGAGAACTCATGGCTCAATGCTCTTGCCTATTGTGCGTTTGACTATCTTTACCTGGGACTATTTTCTTTGGTTTTTGGTATTTTGTGATGGATTCATGATCATCATCAACATAGTTTCCGTGTTTGCCTATTTCATTAGTTTGATGGGAAGGATTAATAATTGCTGTTTCCTTTTGATAACATTTGCTTTTCTAAAGTTAAGTTTTGCTTACTAGGAGGTCTTTCCATATTACAGAAATGTCCCTAATTGCCTTCTTGTGCAATATGCAGAGTAATTATGATAGAAAAGCATCACCTTTTCTGGCGAAAGAATTACTAAGAATTTATACAAAGGAGAAAAGTTGGAGGGAGCAACTCTGGAAAAATGGCATTGTAAAATCATCTCCAATGCCACCACGGACACGTCCTGAATGCGTGGGGACTGAGGAGGTACTCGACCTTTCATGTTTAACTCTTGCTTTCTGATGACTTTGTCAATATGATGCTAGTTGATGAATTTGTTTTGGTTTTTTTTTTTGTAGGATCCTAAGTGCATTATATGTCAGCAATATCTTTATCTTTCTGCAGTTGTATGTGATTGTAGGCCATCTGCTTTTGTTTGTCTTGAGGTATGTGGAAACTATATTCTGGTTTATTATCCTGTCAAATTAATTGATTTGTAGTGCAAATACAAGCCTAGTACATTTGCCATACTGCAATGTCAAAAACATTTGCCCCTGAAGGGGGATCTTGAACTCATGGAACTTGGATTATTCCACTTAGCCGGGCACAATGAGTGAAAGCATTCATGACAAGGGCCTCTGTCATAATGAAATACATCCTTAAAGTCATAATGTTAAAAAGCGTATGATACGATTGAATTTGCAAGGAAAAATCTGATTACATCAATGGTTACGGGTTCTAATTTTGATTTGTCACATTACCGCTGGTGACATATACTTTCCTGTCTTTGATCTGACATGGCACCGTAAATAACATCTTCTTTGGTTGGGTTCATATTCAAAGAAATGGATCACCCAATCATATGAAGTGTTTCTTCTTCATCATCATTTTTGGGCTTAAAGCCAGAATTGGTAATTCTCGATCTCATCATCAGACCCCCTTTGTGCAGCACTGGCAACACATCTGTGAATGCAAACCCAGCAAATATTGCCTCCTTTACTGTCATACATAAGTAGAGTTAAGTGACTTGCTGCTCACTATCGATAAATACAATGGTGAGGTGACTCAAAGGAGCAAGGTGCTCCAGAAAAGATCTTTCTCCAGTGAAACAAGTTCTTCAGCAAAAAAGGTATTGTTAGATACAAGACTTGCTTAGATTAACAAAGAGACTGGATGAGGTATCAAATAAAGCATGTAGAAAACAAATTGCAGCAATTAAAACAACTTCAGCCTTGGTTTTCATTCTATAAATTTATGACTGGATGAGGTGTCAATCTTAAGCAAGGTGGATCATCTCATTTTTATACTTACTAGGTATTATATGATCTTTGTTTTATGGAAGAGTCTAGATGAAGTTGGTTTTATTGCTTTGGTCTTAGTTGCCAATGTTTTTTATTGGTTGACTGGCAAACTATGTACATTCTAGGAAATTCTTTTCTACCAAGGTCACTGCATAATTGTTTGGTGTTGGAACAAATGTCAATGAAGAACAAAGTGAAATTTAGTGGTGTTTAGTGAGGTTTGGAATCTGTGCTAATCTCCTCTTGTTCTTTAATATTGTGATGGAGTTGATTGTCCTTGTCAAGATTGTTATTTTAGGTTGCCTTTTGTTCTTGAAGAAGAAGAATGTTCTTTGGATTATATGTTCTTATAGGTAAAAGGTGGTCATGCTACTTTGGCTCATCTTCATACACCTTCTATTGATTTCTTGCGCATTTTTGGATTTCTCAGGTCTCTTGTCGCGGGAACATATACATAAAGAAGCTAAGGTCACCTGCTGGAGTTGAATTTTCATTGATTTCCCTACGAGTGGCATATTGGTTCAAAACCACTTCAATTATTTTTTCTACAGCTGATCTGAACCGTTTGCAAGATGACGGTTGGTAATTAGGCAATCTAAAGTTCGCCAATTGAACTCCGGATCGATGGCTGCTTGGAAATGTTGCGGGAATCTGTTCAACATAGGTGTATATCTATAGACTAGACCCTCATAATGTGTACATGAATGTAGCTTTAGAGATTGTTAAATGGTTGCGTGCTCAAATTTAATGGGCACGAATTTGATGTTAGATGGTTGCCTGCTCACTATTATCTTGCTGTACATAGACACAAGGTCATTATGAGTTATGAATGTGACCAATGATGTTGCACTATCCACTAAGTTCTCTTTCCCCTCCATGTTCAAAGGCTAGAGAGTTTTGTAAAATCATTAGCCAGCCATTTTCTTTATCTATGTGGTGCTTTAAAACAAGATGTTTAAACGTGGTTTATTTGTGGCTCATATATAAAAATGGTCTATGTAATATTTTCTGCTTCGGATGCATGTGAATAGGCAATTGTTTCTCTATGATAGGAGGAGCTTGCGATTTGCAGTCAAATTGGCTCTTCATCGACTCTAGCCTTTGTGATTGTTTTTGGTGTGAGGATCATCCGTTAGGACAAGGTCAAAACATTATAAATCATATGGAACAAGTTGGGCAGTCTTTGGGCGCAAAAGCTCATTTCAAACCGCACAAACCTTTGGCTGAGTCATCCTCCATAACTTCGCATTGGATGTCAAAAAAGAGGAACTTATTCAATTCAAGATAATTTAGAAAAGAAATCGCTCTCGGAGATGACCAATAAATCTCACAAGATGAACCTTCGTCAAGTTAGCATCAATATTCAAATCCTCACCTTTGAATTCGCTCATTCAAATTGTCGAAACTTCTTCGATAATGGTCGATTAAGTGATGCTCAAACTCAACAACTCTTGAACTAAAAAATGGTAAATCTCAAATAACCTACGAAATCATCAATCTTATTCTTTAGTGTGCGGTTCATTTGCCCCATAGGCTAGTTTTTGCAGAAACCAGAATATACAATGTTAAAGATCCTCAATACATTTATAATTTGAATTTAAGAATCCTCAATCAAACATTTATAATCTCAAGCAAGAATTTGGTTGAAATTTCAAGAAGTAGCGGCATGGGAAAATATGCAATAGCAAAACAAATTTAATGATATGCCAACATAAAGGTTCACTTTATTCATCCTACAAACAAAATGCACATACATTTACAAACAACTAAAACTCATGAACAACCCAACCAACATCTTTAGGTTTGCCAAATCTCACAATATGTCTAAAATTACCATAAACAACAGCACAACCAACATTTTCAATCTAGAATTTTCTTTCTTCTATTTTGCCAAATCTTGCTTTAATTTTGCATTGAGATTGGATTCATTGTCCACTGCTTTCCTGCCAGTCAGCAACTCCAGTAAAACAATTCCACAGTTGTAGACATCTGACTTCTCTGTGAGGCGAAAAGTCCGGGCATATTCTGGGTCTATGCAGCCAATGGTCCCCATCATGTATGTAGAAGTATGGGTCTTCGTTGTGCACAAGCTCTTTGCAATCCCAAAATCAGTGAGATGCGCCTCAAATTCCTTATCGAGTAGAATGTTTGACGATTTCACGTCCCTGTGGATGATACGCGGACTACAATCATGGTGAAGATATGAAAGCCCCTCAGCGGCACCAAGTGCTATCTTGAGACAAGTATCCCAGTCAAACTTCTTTTTCTTCGCAGGGCCTACAGAAATCATTAATTTGTAAAGATCTTTGGTCGGAAGAATCCTGACATAATTAAAAACTAGGACCAGTTTATTTTAGATGATTTCAATATACATGAACAAAAGAAAATTTAGCATGAGTGAAATGAGTACTAATAAAAGCCACTCCAGATTTTCACTCGCTCGCTCAATCTAGTTCTCACATATGATGGGAAAAAGTTTTGACACGCATATTCACCTAAGAGGCTCTTGAGCAGGACATCCAAGTCATTAAAAAGAAACTTCACTCACCATGGAGAAGATCCCAGAGGCTGCCATTTTCCAAAGAAAATATAGTACCATTATAATCTATGTAGCATTGGGGACAACAATGGGACAACAATAAACTTACAGAATAGTCAAGCTAGGGGTGAGAAGATGTTCTAAGTGGCCTGAAACATGCAGAACGTATTCTAATTGATGTTTATTAAAGCTTATGAAGGATGCCAGAATTATCATGAGAGCGGACTTGGAAAAATTACATAGAACAGGAGAATGAAATAGCTATAAAGATCCTCAATCAGTAAAAAAGTTGCAGAAATGGACTCCCCATGCAGATGAAATCACATGCATAGCTTCAAAACAATCCAATATAATTGAAACTAAGCATACAAATAATGAAGCTTTGACATATTTCCAAGCTCTGGAGGGATTTGTCCGGTCAGTTTGTTGCCATGCAAGTACCTACAACATGTTTCATACCCAGGTCAAGCTTAAACCAGCACAAGAAAGATGCCCATGTGACCCTTAGAATTAAGTACAAGTGTAAAAAAATGATAGCAAGTATCGAGGATAACGCATAGTTTTTCCATGTAGGTGAAATTTCCCAAAATAGGAGGGATGGGTCCAGTTAACATGTTACAGCTCAGATCTCTAGGCGATTAAAGAGAAACAAGATGTTAAGCAACTGTTTGAAAAACAACTATTCTGACCTTAAAATAGGAGAATGAGAACTCACAAGACTGCAAGGGCCTGCTTGAGACCAATCACAGATGGAATTTGCTCTGATAGCTGATTACCTTGCAATGACCTAGTACGCAGACAGATTACGAAAGGAATTAGGGAAAGCTGATACAGATCAAATGCTATATATTTGAAACACTCTACAGAAGTTGTGAACACATACAAGGTGACCACTTGCAAGAAACCAATGTTGAACGGAATTTTCCCTGTTAACCGATTATAGGACAAATCCCTACCAATAAAAGATAAAAGATTTTATGATTTAAAAAAAACAGAACACGATAATGAAGTGATCGTGCAGAGAAAAGGACGAAGCATTAAATGAGAGAGAGAAGCAGCAAAAATTTAACTGAACCCATCTCTAACCCATCTCTAGAATGGTTGGGAGTCTGGAAAGATGGTGTAAGGTGCAGCTGAACCGAAAGATGCATATATGCGTCTAAATATCTCCTCAAATGTCTCTTCATCATACTCATAACCTGCCTGTTAGCAAAAAAATTAAGATTAGTAACACATCCAGACATAGGATTTTGAGAAGTAAATAGAACTCTCAAGCTATTAGCATAATTCTCAACTTGCAGTACTAAAATCACAAAATGTTGCAATCGAAGAATGACAGTTACAGCACTTCGATATATTAAACCATTAAGTTATCAACAAATAACTGTACAGCTTCATAAATTTAATAAGATAAACCTGGAACCAGGATTACATACTCAGACATGCAAAAGAAAATAGTATTCTAGCTGCATTAAGCAAGCAAATCACAGAGCTCCATTTCATAGACTTGGCTATCTTACCTGGACAAATGAATTTCTCATGCAAGTTTTCCACCATACAATGTTTGGCATTTTGGCAGTATATCCGAAGCATGGATATTTTTTTGCCATTTCTGTATATGCAAGTTTAAAGCCCTCATGGACGTGCTTATAGTCGGGACATGGAAGACCGACTGATTTGGCAGCCATGCAGTAATAGTCACCAAGCTCCCCTTTGTAGGCCATGAGCGTGCCAATGACATCTACAGTGATGCATCATAATTTGGATAGGATTTTCATTTGCAGATTCTTGATTGGGAGGATAAGGCTTTAAGAGTAAATTCTGGAGTCCACCAAAATAAATTTGGACAACCAACTGTTAAAGTAACTTGAGTTCCCACACATCTGCAAAAAAGGATGAGTTGGATTAATCAGTAAGTAAAAGAACACTAACACCAATTTCCAATCTTAGATCTATTAAACATACAAAGATAATGTCAATATGTTAGAATTTCATTCAAGCAAGTGAATTATGTTGTGCACAAGAGATAAATGATCTCTACACAGGGCTAGAGAGGTTGACTCAGAGGGTTTAAATATTAATCTTGCAGATATCAGTGTCATACACAATATATGCAAGAGACTTTTCCAATTGTTTTCAGCATGATAATTGCAAAGGAAGAGGTAAGGCCTAAGTTTTCCATGCTTATTGCTCAAGCATTCAATCTACAACATGACACTGAGGGATTCAGCTTGGAAAATGTTAACGACAAAGGTTAACCCAGCAGAACGGACAGTCCTTCCTCGAATTTGGCTTGGATTTGATGATTTTGATCCACAACATTCTCCCTAGTTCACTGAGCATGCCCATGTGTTGTGTGTGCAGTTGTAAAGTTAGATAAAAGCAAATACTCAAGAAGCAAAAAGTAACATATGCCACGGCACATTTACCAAAAATGGAGGAAACTACAGACAAATAATGAACTAAAAGAAAAACAGGAGGTAGTCAAGGATTTTGGACAAAAGACAAACCAGGTGATGGGAGATTGGATTCATTGTCCACTGCTTTCCTGCCAGTCAGCAACTCCAGTAAAACAAAGCAAAAGACATCAAACACAAGAGGAGACGGGGAAGGCGAGGAACTTGAGGAGGAGCCAAGAGGCCTAGGTGGTAGAGCGACTGTTGCTTCATCTTATAGAACTGTTGGTTCCACCTCCTCAATGCTTTGAAAACCAATCCTCAATCCTTGCTGGACGCGCCCGATGAGCTTTTGGGTGTCGGCGATCACCGAGGAGGCACACGCAGAGAAGGTTAGAGCTTGGGACGCAGCCACGACCGACGGGGCTCTTTGGACCGAGTAGCACCTAGTGGTGACAGCGGAGGCGATCGAGCTTGGAGGCAAGCAGCGGGCTTTTGGGTGTCCACGCTCGCCGAAGAGACCAAGGCAGAGATGGTCGGGACCCAACCGCGATCGGCGGGGTTCTTGGGAGTGAATGGCTCTTGACGGCAACGGCAGAGGTGGCCAAGCTCGAAGGCGACCGGCTGGATTTTGAGCGTACGCGATCGTCGAAGAGGCCGAGGCAGAAATGGTCAAAGCTTGGGACCCAAACACGACCGGCGAGGCTCTTCAGAGCAAGTGGCTCCTGGCGACGATGGCGGAGGCGGCCGAGCTCGGAGGCGACCGAGCTCGGAGGCGACCAGCGGGCTTTTGGGTGTCCGCGCTCACCCTAGAGGCCGAGGCGAAGATGGTTAGAGTTCGGGACCCAGCCACGACCGGAAGAGTTCTTCAGAGCGAGTGGTTCCCGACGGCGACGGTAGAGGCGGCCAACCTTGGAGGCAACTGGCAAGCTTTTGGTCGAGAGAGATGAGGTTACAGGTTTCATGGAGAAAAATGCAGAACAGAAAATTTTGAAAGAGAATGCGAGGGGAAGGGGAAGTGACGGCTTGGGTGCAAATAGGAGAAAAGGACGCAGTCATTAATGAAGAGAGAGAAGGACGCGGCAAAAATTTGGCTAAAAGAAAAAGCGGGACCCGGCTCCACGTGGCGACACGTGTCGCATCCTTATTGGGTGGGGCGCACGGTGACGTGGACGTGGAGATCACAAACAATTTTCTATATTTGTCTATTTTTCCTTTTTTTCCTTACTTTTCCCTTTTGCATAGGCACCTACTATCTTCTCGAAAATTTTTTCATTGGCCAACATATCAGAATCACCGTCCACTTACCAAGAATACTCTACGTCCAGAACAATCAATTCAAGCCTAGCAACCATCTCATTACAGCTCAGACAACATCATCAGTAGCATAGGGAATGCTATAGTGGCTACACAATCTCTGGTGTTCGCTAGACAATATCAACTTTATGCTCGATTGTATAATGTTACATTTGAGTTCCAACAGTGAGCATTATTGTTTTATATCATGTCTCATTCTCTCATAGTTTCTTTTTTATGAACCAAACGCTAGAAAATTCAAAAACCTTCTTTCTTGGAAGTTGTTTTTCGTGAAACAAATGTAGCCTCTGGTCCTAGCATAACATTACTAGCGACAATTATCCCCTAAATCAAGAGAATCCAAATCTTTTTTTTTTTCTTTTATGTTGTTGCACAAGTTATTTCACTTCTTCATGAAACTTAGAATGTCACAAAACAAACTATCTAATAATAGCTTTCTAATTGCCCTAAGCAATTTTATTCTTTCTAATTGCCCTAAGCAATCGTTATGCCAGAATCTCTTTTTATTGGACAAGTAAAAGTCCAGGATAAAGTTCACATATTCAGCACCTTGAACCTTAAAAGACTCTCAACCAAAAAAAAAAAAAAAAAAACTTTAAAAGACTAACATATCGAGAAAATCTCTGTGTGTAGGTAAATATAGACTACATCTCATTAAAGTCATTAGCTTGAAGTGGGAGCAATTCTAGTCAAAGGGTATTGGATGTAAAAACACCTATGACAGATAATGTAGTCCGATATAAGAGATTAGAAACTTTGTTTCTTAGATGGGTGATCATGTGGGTGCACAATTAATAATATGACACCTAATAAATCAAAGTGATAAATAAATTGCCCAAAGGAATGAGAGAACCTCAATGTGCTAAACAAATCAAAAGCAAAACTCCATTATCGAGTTTGGGACATCTAGAGTGCCATAACTTCGCACGGAGGGACACTTAAGTGCTATAACTTCGGAAATGTACACTTAAGTGCTAGTTTCGGAGTAAAGTGGAACACTTAAGTGCCACTCCGGCCAAATGGCTGAAATGGCAATTTTCCGGCGAGTTGAGTGCAAAATGGCGTCGTTTTGCCCGTTGACGTGGCGAGAAAATGAAACAACGACGTCGTTTTATGTCTACGATGTGTAAATAATTAATATAAAAATTAATTAAATTAGATTTAAACTTAATTTTATTTAAAATATTCTAAAAATTAAAAAAAAAAATTAAAATTTAAAAAATTAAAATTTAAAAAACTTAAAATTTGAAAAACTTAAAATTTGAAAAAAATTAAAATTTAAAAAACTTAAAAATTAAAAATTAAAAAACTTAATTTTAAAATTTTAAAAAATTCCATATTTAAATTTTAACTATTTAAAATTTTAAGTTTTCTAAATTTTAATTTTTTTAATTTTTAATTTTTTTTTAATTTTAATTTTTTTTAATTTTTAAAAATTTTAAGTTTTTTAAATTTTAATTTTTTCAATTTTTAAATTTTTTAAAATTTTAAGTTTTTTATTTTTTAGAATATTTTAAATAAAATTAAGTTTAAATTTAATTTAATTAATTTTTATATTAATTATTTACACATCGACACAAAACAACGTCGTTTTGGCATTTTTCACCACGTTAGCGTGCAAAATGACACCGTTTTGCACCCAACTCGCCAAAAAATTGTTACGATCGGAGATTTGACCGAATTTTGGTAGGAGTGGCACTTTAAGTGTTCCATTTACTTCAAACTAGCACTTAAATGTACCTTTATGAAGTTATGGCACTTAAGCGCGTTTAACGATTCTGTTCCGCAACGATTGACGAGAAATGATTATTTTTTATTCGTTCCCCCGATCCCGAAAAAAACGCGTTTGGTAACAAATAAAATTTCTGATCTGAAATAGAAAAAGAATAGAAACGCGTTTGGTAACTATATAAAATTTCTATTCCAATTCTTTTTTAATTACCTTTTTAGATTAAAATAAATTTGATATTGAATTTTCATAAACCATTCACGATTAATTATATTTTTATACTAAGTAATAAAAATATTAACTAATCAATTTTTATTATATAGTAAATAATAAACCATAGTATAAACTATACTAATATCCCTACAATATGTAATAAATAAAAATACTAAATTATAACATAAAATTAAATATGTATTCTATATACAACAAATATATATTTCATATTAGGAAGAAATAAAAATAAAATATAGAAATAAATTTTTTTGATTCGGCACTTTTGATTCTCTTTTTTGATTCTCGACGGAGAATCATATTTTTTCTGATTCTGAATTCTTGTCCAAAACTGATTAAGGAGTAAATTTGTTCACTAGATCGTTTTGGACAAAAAATTTACCAAACGCTATTCTGCGTTCCCAAACCGATCTCGAGAACAAAAATTGTTTGGATGGTTGCCAAACAGGGCCTAAGTGTCTCTCCGTGCCAAGTTATGGCACTTGGGTTGTTCTTCTGCCCTCCATTATCTTATTATACATCAAATGCTTTACAAAATGTTAGGTAAAGAGTAAACAATGTATGCATGACCTAAATATGATTTCTAAATGCGATTACAATGCTAATTAATTCTTTTTGTGTTTTCCTTTATGATAATTAAACTATATACAATGCATGTAATGCATGAGATGTGGTGTTTAACGAAATCCATCTACATTATGCGATTATTGAATTATTGAACCTAAAACATGTGATTTACCGAATGACGAGCATTACCGACATGCATTTTATGAGACCCACGATGCATTTATGCAATGCATATGATCTAGATGACATTTATTTTATTTATTTCATAAAAATCAAACTTTATTTTATCTTTATACTCCATTCGCATTGTTAGCTTGCGTGCAGTACGATACAGTCAGTAAAAGGCAGGTCTATAACAAAAACTCATAAGTTTTCTTACTATCAATGTTAGTGTTAGTTCAAAGTATTAAATTACTTCTTAGCAGGGTAAAATTTTTCTGAAATTCAGGCCAAAATCTCCACTTGTTGCCTTCAAAGCACCAAATCGCGCACTAGTGGACTCATTGTCCCTCTATGTTTTGAAAAATAACAAACCAAAGGGGAGGGAAAAACACAGAAAGTGGCCCAATGATCAACGTGAGATTGATCATTGAAGGAAAGTGGCCATTCTCTGGCCTGAAGGAAAAACAAAACATGAGATTGAAGCGGCCAATCAGTAGAAATCGGTATGGAACTTTTATGTCTACCGATCATCTTTGGTCTGCGTTATGTATCAAAATAGGTTTTTATTTAGTTGTTACTCGTAACGGCTTGGGGGATGACATTTGCTTTTAACTGTGCATTGCTTTTAGCAAACTTTACGACACTCGCACTTTAACTTCTATTTCACACGCTATTTTTTTTCTTTTTTCTTTTGGTTAAAAATTCCAGTCTGGACGTGTGAAATCGCATTTAGAGTAATCATATTATTCAAAGCTTGAATACATCAATCCATCCAACCCTTCATTTTTACTCTGTTTGTATTTGAATAGATCAATCCATCATGTGATAACGGTAAAAGAGAAATCTTACTGGTCATTAGTATTCTCACATTGATTAGCACATATTTTATTAGCACACAGTTTAAATAAGAAAACAGAATATTTGAAAATTAAATTAGACAAAATTTTGACCTAATCCAAATATTGGCTTCAAAATTTGGACTAAGCGTGATCGGACCGGGATCGCAATTGGCTCCTCGACAGTGAGCGGCAACAATGACAAGGCGGTGGCAAGCGACAGTGGTTCGTGGTGAACTACGACGGATTACTTAGTGGTAGTTCACGGTTCTCGACCAGCGTCTCGACTCACTAAAGGTGGCTGCTTGTGGTCGTTCGGGAACAATGATAACAATGTTTCTTCGGTAAACCTGCAAAAATAGAAAGCTTTCAATGAAGCAGGGACCGTCGTGGTGGAGCTCTCGGTTTGAGCAGCTACTTCGTCGAGGCGCAACAGGTTTGTCGGCGTCAAGGCAGCAGCATGGATCTCGTCTGGTTGTCGGATCAAGAAGCAAATCGGCTGGCTGGGTGAAGCTTGGAGACAGCAAGGACGGCGGGGTCGACTTGCTGCGTCACAGGTGCAGATAAGAACAACTCATCCTTGGGAAATTGCAGCTTGTCACGAGGCTGCTGGTCCTTGAAGGAGAGCAGCGAACCGAAGGTCGCGATAGCGAAGGGCGTTCCAAGCGGTGGTCAGCGGCAGCAACAAAACTGGAGATGAACGTCGGGAAATCTTCAAAAAATTGATGGGCTTCGATTGGTTCGAGAATTTGCTGCGCTCACTGGGAATCAAAAACCAAGAAGGACATGCATGACAAGAGACGTGGCAAGAGCTGGTCTTCTTGTCAGCGCGTGTCCTCTGTCTCTGTTGCACCCGTACGGTAATGCACCCGTGAAGAATTAGATGGGAAGTGAAGGTCTCCGCCCCTTCTTTTCACTTTCCCTCTCCACGCAATGAAAATCCTCTCTCTATCTTCCTGCATGCGTTAAAATCGTCTCCTTTCTCATGAACAAATTTACTCTCTCACAATTGTGAACCCCCCTATTTTTCGTGTAATGAGTCGCTTTTGTAGAGAAAGGGCTCGAGCTCAGCAAAAATTTTGTCCTTTCCTTTTCGGCTCGCGCATGAAATCCTCCTTATCATTTAATCTTTCTTGTTTTGAGACAGAATATATCACTCAATACATGCCCGGTGCGCAATATTTCCCTCTTGATATTTCATCCTTAAACTTCCAATCTTTTGCGAAATATATCACTCAATGTATATATTACATGAATGTATAAAGGATTTACCAAATATTAGAATAATAATACAAATCCTCTCTGAAAATATCAAAGTGCCAACTCGTAAAATTAAAGCTCGTCCGGTCACCGATCAAATGCAAAAGTGATAAATAAATAAAGAAATGCAACTAAAATTATATGTTATGCAATTTTAATTCTATTTATTTTTAGGAGTTAAAAATTAATCCTTAATTTTCTATGCAATAAATGGATGATCAGGACTCAAAATTTAGATGTCAACATCCTATAAATGCATATCTAATAAAAATCTGTAATATAAAGAAAAAAAAGATACTTAAATGAGTCACCTGGCCACTTTTTTTTTTTTTGGCAGTTGCTTATTTATTTTATATATATATATATATATATATATATATATATATAGTAATTTGTTCATTACTACAAAGATCAGGCAAAATAAGCATCCTAGAGAGAGTAGATTTGCTTTCAACACAATGGTCAAGTGTAATGTTTGTCATTTTTTCAGAAATTAATGTCAATAAAGCGAAAATTCTTTTTTGCCCTTTGTTATTCTATCAAGTGCAACTTGGAGAACCAATAACAGAATCTGAGATATTGAGGAGATTACTTGTATTAAGACCAAACTAAGGCCTGAACTATTTTAGTTAGCTACAATATCTTTACCAATCTATCTATCATTATATATATTTTGAAGGATTTCATACACCATACTATGGGTTCGAAATGCTTTTATCTTCAAAGAATAGCACAACACAACTAATGGGGTATTAGTAGCCGTTTCCAACTGTTGTTCCCAATAAGATCTAATTTCACATGAGAAAATTCATTTTATTTATTAAAATTAAATTAAAAATTTATGTTTCTTTTATAGCAATTGCAGCCTTGATTTAGTTTTTTTTTTTTCTCACTTTCATGTTTATTTTATGTTGCATTGGAGTCAATTTAGGGTTAAGCTCCTTTTTCTGATGGGTCGACATTATTCGAGGTGAGTCAATGATATTCTTCGAGTTGATCAAAAGAGCACTAAATAGACTTGTATGGACAGAATCATTCATAGGATAGGATTTATGTTGAAACTTGTATTCATTGAACAGTGGGAGTCCCACTATTTTTTGGACAGGGTAATTAACAGAGTTTATTGGACAAAGACTCCACAACTTCTTGGGCCTATCACTAATTGACTGTTGGGTCAAAAGTCAATGACGTTGGACGAGGTGAGTCTCGCTGGGTGTTGGGTTCATGAGAACACTTGACCTTTATAAGGGCGAGTGCTCTCTTCCTTTGCATTCTCATTACATAAGGAGGGAAGTGATACAAAATTTATTTAAGAAAAAAAAACTGCTGCAGCCCGAGAGGGATTACGAGGTAAGCATGAGGGCGACGCCAAAAGCTAGGCTTGACGCTTTGAAGACGAGATACGTGTCGACTCCAGATAACCAACAGCTCGGAGATGGTGATCTGAACAAAATAATGGATCCTGACTATGAAGCCACAAAAACTGAGGATGCGACAAATTCATGGATGCATTAGAAGCGGTTTCTCAGTCGAGGAAACTGCCTTTGTCACTAATCTTCAACTATTGCTTCATGCAGCAGCAAGCTCCGGGAAAGAAGACGTCATGAATCTAATCCTCTCTCATTTCCATGACCTCGTGACCCAGAAAAACTCCTTGGAGGATACTCCGCTCCATGTGGCCATTCAAGATGAAAGGTTAAATGCGACAAGAATGCTGATTCCCCTGAGAGCAGACTTGGACATTATGTACTGGAAGAACAAGGATGGTAAATCCCCACTGTATTTGGCAGCCGAAACCAGGCACTGGGAGATTCTTCAGCTTCTCTTGTTAGCCTCCGCTCGAGATGAACCTTACGCAATTAAAACACAGGGCATGTCACCAGTTTTGGCCACACTCGAGAAGGGGAAGTCGGGTAATGGATTCTTTTATGTATAGTTCTAGTCCATAAATGCATAGAGATAAGCAAATTGCACTACTTTTTCGTCTTTTTAAAAATTCATATTCTTTCAATTTTCAGAAAACTTGATAATAGCTGTTGGTTAAAAGGCAAATAACTCTGCAGGAGCAAACAGCAACAGTTATTTAACAAATAAATTGCACCCAATCTAAAAAAAATGCTGTGAATTATAATATCAGGTATATTGAAAGAAAATATAGATAGGCTTTCAACGTTGCTTAACGTGAAAGGTGAAGACAGGGCGACGCCACTGCACCCTGCTACATCCGTTGGAAATGTTGAGGCAGTACAGCTCCTGCTGAGTAAGTGCAGTTATCTCACCCTTCAAACTGACAAAAACGGTTACTACTTGATCCACATCGCTTGCGAAGGTGGTAGCATTGACATAATCCACGAGTTAATGAAAATGTGGCCCGACGTTGGCAGAGATGAAAAACAGAAAGGGTTAGAAGAACAATGCGGTCCACCACATACTCAAGGAATGCAGCGAGCCCATCATCAAGAAGCTGGTCAATTCGAAAGATGTCGATGGAAACACACCACTTCATTTGGCATCGATGAACAACCATTGCCAAGTCATGCTCTCTTTGGCGAGGAACAAAAGAAGTGACGTCAAGCTTCTGAACAATAACAAAATGACTGCCCTGATGTGGCCCTGAATCCCCAAAGCTGGTCATCGCATAAGTCACCGGTAGTGTAATAGGCTGCAGGTTGTGTTTACTGTTAACTGAATCACTATGCACTTGATTGATGACTAATTCTCTAATTTGACATTTGCAGTTACTAGCACGTGCAATTTTAGTTAAAGCTGGTGCATGGCAAAAGGAAGGTGCAAACGTTCTGTTACCAAGAAAAAGTTCTGGAGCAAGCAAGTCACCTCATGCCGAATGGATCAAGGACCAGGTTGACACTCTATTGCTCGTGGCCACACTGGTGGCCACAGTCACGTTCACTGCCGGCTTCACCTTGCCAGGAGGATATAATGATTCCAGTGATCGACACCCAGGAACAGCAGCCATGCTGCACAACCGAGTGTTTCAGGTTTTCATAATTACCGACATGTCAGCTATGTACAGCTCCATCCTTGCGGCCATAGGCCTCTCCTGGGGTCACAGCAATGATTCCAAACTAGCAGAAGAAGCTTACCTCTCTGCAGGGCTACTATTGTTGTTGGCTCTCGTCTTCATGATGGTGGCATTTTGTGCAGCCGTAACGGTAGCGGTGAGCAAACTTATATGGCTCACGAGCGTTATTGTGTACATGACATGTGCTTACCTCGCGATATGCACACTGGTTTTAGCAGCCTTTATATTCCCACGCTCCCCACCTGCTAAGCTTCTATTTTTCATTTACTATCGAGCTATGAAAAACCAGGATCGGAGGTCAGGTGATTAGTCAAGATCTACTGGCTACTTTTCCAGCTTGAGTTATAGATTTGGAGCCAGCTTTTCGTTCTCTAAGTTTTTCTAGCAAGTCCATTCCTAGCCGAGGCATCGTAGATAGGCGGTACGAATTGCCCGTGATGAAAAAGTTAGGAAGCCATTGCCGTTTCAGCTTTTCTTTATCTGCTTACAAATCGTGTAGTCGCACTTCCAGGGGCGGTGGTCAAGGGACCTTCAGTTGATTCACCAGCATATATTGTGTCAGGCCGACTTTTATTTAATTAGAAGGCGCATAAAAATGTGGTTATTTTCTCTTGAAAATATCGAATGCTTGTTTGTCAGATTTTAGAGATAATTGTTAGATAATATGGATAATTTTCATATCTTTCTTGATTCTATATATTTATCGGGTTTGTGTATTATATCCTATATCCCTTTAATTGTGTATATTCTTGATCAATCATAATTGATTACATAATTATATTGTAATATCATGTACCTTAGATAGTTATCTAATAAGGTTATACGTAGGCTTAGTACTCATCATTATAAAACTTACATTAATTACGCAATTCTCTTTCTGGTATACTGTTATCTCGTTATTAGAGCTGTTGTTTTCTAAGGAATAGCAATGTCAGCCACCCCGGTATTCAATTCCCACTTACCCCTCCACTCTTAGGCGCTGCTTCAATATCTTTTGTTACTCCTTTCAAATGACCAACACCACCATTCGACTCACCACTCACTGCTCTCTTACAAGCCGGATCATAATATTTCATTATATTATGCTGTCGCTCGCGCCCTCATATGCCAGTATGTATCACTACAATTGGGATACATGCGCCAGAAGTTCTGCACGCGTATCCCTGAACATCTTTAACACCTCAATGAGTCGAGCCATCTTTATCACTTGTCACGTCATCCACAACCTCATCTATCATTTCATGGGATAAGTCGCCACGTTAGTTGCCATACCTTTAGACATGTTAAACTCAAGGAGAAAATACCGGGTACCCTAATAGCTTACCATTCAGAGTGTAACACATGTCCGTGTGAGATCCATGTCATCCCACTTCTCCACTTCAAACCAGCGCGCAGGAGGAGAGCAGGGCCTTCTTTCTCCTCTGTTTTCTCTCTCCTCTTTACCTTCTCTCTTCCTCCTCCTCTGACGCTCGACCCTCTCTATGTGCTCTACCCCAGGTCCCCAACGCATTGAACCTTCCCGTCTAGCGCTTCCTCCAATGGCCGTCACTCCCTCTCGACGACGACCTTTCTCTCTCCACTCAACGGCCTCATCCTCAAATCTACATTCTCTTGGCATGGGCGACGTCTTTCTTCCCAAATTGCGCGATTCCAATAGATCACTCTTTGCTCTAAGAGCCAGATAACCATTCCATTTGTCCCCACATAGAGATATCAATGTAGTGGTTTTTCATTTTTTTCCTCTTCAAATGCGACAATATTTTCAAAAACTCGCTGCCTAGAAACATATCATATTCTGTTACCAGACAAAAGGTTTTAATTAAAGAAGTTAATTTAATCTTGTGCTCATTCACACATGCGACTTGACATATTTCGCACTTAATAACATGACAGATGCTAGTCTGATCTCAAACTCAAGCGCCTTTGCTTGCCACGTCATTAAAGCCACGTAAGCTTTTGTCACAGAGCGCGCCACGTCAGTTGGTTTACTCAGCCAAACCGGCGGTTTGCTTTGCTTCCCGGACCGGTTTGCTTCGCCTGGCAGACAGGTTCAGTATGTTTGAGTCTGCTCTCTCTCTCTCTCTCTCTCTCTCTCTCTCTCTCTCTCTGCCACCCACCGCGCATGACCTCAGCACCAATGCATTGCCAACCCTCGGCTACCCTGCAGCACACAGCCTCAGGATGGCCGAGTAGATGGTGTCATCGTCCGTCACTTAAAGAACTAACATGGAAATAAATTTCAAATGAGCCAAGTTGGACCATTTTAAAACCCTGAGCCAAGGCATTCACTTCTTTTCTTCTAATCAGCAAAGTTACAAAGTATACTTTTTCTGAATCCTCTTCCAGAAATCCTCACTTTGATGAGCAACTTAACTTGATTGTTTCGGATATTCCTGCTGTTAGGACTGTGTATCAGACATTTGTGGACTTGAGAAATGATAATATTACCCTTTCACCATCCCCAAAGAAAAAAAATGAGGACGACGTCAAGTGATGAAGGGACAATGCTCAGTGTAGTAACCCATTCATAAAGGAGCAACAAGCTTGTGTTCTGGACACAAAAAGTAATGTTGTGACAGAACCTGTAACCAGCTTGTGTTCTGGACACTTTCTATATCGGATGGAGAGACATTGCGCTGATGTCCCTTTCCCCACACTTTTACTAGTAAAAAAGGCTTAGCAAATTGGAAAAAATAGTTATAAGTATTGAGTTAAAGCTAATTTCAAGAAAAGAAAAATGAGTAGGGCTACATGGGTTAAGAATTTCTAAGAAACTATTTTAAAATGATGTGGCGTGTGCCATGTCATTAAGTATGGGGACAACGAGCAATAATGATACATAGAAAAAAGGAAAGAAAATACGAATCAGGCAAGATTAAAAAAGTTTTCTTTTTCTCTCACTCTTCAAGCTTCATTTATTCTACTAGGAGTAGAATTAAAGGAGGATTGAGGGGAATATTATCAAAACAGTCATAAACTTATTACAATTTTTCCAATTCATTGTAAACCTCTTTTTTTTTTTGTTAATTCAATCATAAACATTTTACAATTGTACCAATTCATCAATCCTGCCAAATTTAGTTGGTCAACGTTAACGTGAACTTCGTTCAACCGATGTTGACATGGCAATTTTCAATATTATTTTATTTTTTCGAATTAATTTTTTATTATTATTTTTTTCCTTTTTTTCTCATTGTTTTTTTTTTCTTTTTTCTTGGGTGACCAAAGGCTATGGCCTGTGAGGTTGACCTCACTAGCCAGCTGGCAAGGCCTTGCTATCGCAGGCGAGCTCAACCTCCTCCAGGGATGGCTAGGCCTCGCCGGCTGTAGCCTCTGGCCGATTCGATGACTAGCCAAAAGAAGAAGAAAAAAGGAAAATGAAAATAAAAAATTAATAAAAAAATTCAGGAAAATAAAATATTATTAAATTTTTAATAAAAATTCAGAAAAAATAAAATATTACTTAAAATTGTCACAATGGCGTTAGCCAGATGGCGACATTGTCGATGTCCATGTCAGCACAGGTCGTCTAAATTTGGCAAGATTGACTGATTGGTATAATTACAAAAAATTCAAAATTCAATTGGAAAAATTCCAATATGTTTAAGATTATTTTGGTAATTTTTCCGGGGATTGAATATGAGTAACTTGCATCATATGAATATCTCTTTTGTACACAGCTTGTAAAATTGGGAAAAACTACCTAAAACATTGCGATAGAGGGCTTTTCTTTTCTCTTTTGCTAAATGTGATAAGAGGGCTTTTATAGGACGAGGATATTTGACTCATGGAAAGACCTAGTATAATTTTGCTAAAATAACTTGAGCTGGGCCTCACCAGAGAAACGAGTACTTAAATTAGTCACCTGACCACTTCCTTTGTTTTGTTTTTTGCCCAGTTGCTTCTGTCTAAAATTATAATGAAGTCAATAACTCCAGCGATGGCATCACTTTGTTCATGATTACAAAGATCAGGCCAGAAAAACATCCTCGAGGGAGCAGGTTTGCTTTTGACACAACTGTCCAAGTGTAATTTTTCTCACTCTTTCAGAAGTATTAATAAGTGAAAATTCTTTTTTCCATTTTCCCTTTGTTATCCCATCAAATGCAACTTTCCGAACCTAAAGTAACTGGATCTGAGATATGGAGGGGTTACTTTATTTGTATTGAGACCAAGAAAGGCCTAAATCTTTCTAATTGGCTAAAATATCTTCGCCAATCTATCTATCATTATACTGTAGGATATCATATGTTTATTTTTATTTTATTTTGGGGGAAGCTAAGTAGTACCGACACATGACACGACAGACACGACATGCCAACATATCATTTTTTTTTTTTTTAAAAATAGAGAAAGTCGATACGTTATGACACATTATATATTAAATATACATTTCATATATACCTAATAAATTATCATTTTTATGATTATTTTAATCAGATTAATTTGATTCAAATTCACAAATAAATAAATAATTAAAAAAGCCTAGAATGAATTTACACTAAAAATATTAATCCACCATTTATTAATATCATTTATTGTTTCAATTTGATAAATTCAACTTTATTCCAATAATTCATAAACTTAGAGAAAAAAAAACAATCTATCTACATTTTAGACTTGCATGTTAGATATGTCGGAAGAGGAGAAAAAAACTTAATGGATGAATTGTGTATTGCGAGAAGTAAGAGTCAAAAAAAAAAAAAAAAAAAAGACTAAATTTTTCTTCTTTCTCCATTTATTCTTTTTATTATTGTATTTTATTTTTTCACATATATATATTTTGACATCTCATTTATTGAAATTTTTTAAAATTGACCTAAATATCGGAATAACGTGTCGGAAACTCGTATATCATAATTTTGACTTGAGTGTCAAAAAGTGTTGAGAAATTTAACCAGGTATCGGATTTTCCGACATATGTTCACCAAGTATCGAAGAATGTTAGAGAGTGTCGAACATGTGTAAAAGTGCTCGACACGACACAAAAGCTCTTGGAAAGTGTTGGTGCTTCACAAACAGTGAGTGGGGGTCCCCAAGGGGGTTTCACCATTTCCCAATGAAAAATCACATTTTCTCGATAAATCGATTTCAATGCGAATTTCGACCAAAAAAAATATAATAGATTTCAATGCAACAAAAAAGGTACTTTAGGGCACAAATGCTATAATTCAATTACAAATTTCTAATTAATTAATAAATAGAAAACTAAATCTTATCATGTGAATTGATCTTAATTAAACTTATAGATTAAAGGATTTGCTTGATCTTGATTAACAATCTATCTGTTTTTTTCTTTTTTTGTTCAAGAGAAATACTATTAATTACCAGGTGTGATGCATGGAATTCAAAAGAAGTTCATCCTTGATCACTAATTACGTGAGTCCAATTTTGAAAGGAGTACTCTAAATAAAGTAATTACACGAGATAAAAAAAACATTTGAGGGTGGATGTTAACTAATGTATCACTCAGCATGACCTCTCCCATTTGAGGCAAAAGTCGGCATGTCATGAACTCTTCCATTTAAGGGACTGATGTCCTCATCGATGTCCCACCATTCAATGTGTGATCCAGTCCATTCCTATACCCCTGGTCATTTAAGAAGCTTGTCAAAAGATGCACCTTGTCCAAGTCCTCTTGCACCAACGAACATTCTTTGCCTTCATCAATTTTGGCACAAGCCTGGTCTGTCCACGAATTGCACATTTGGCACAAGCCTAGTACCATCCATATATAATGACTTAAATCGTTGCGCATTGCGTAAACCCACAAAAGAAGTAACCGCATAAGGTGATTAATATTGGAGGATGAGGGTTAGTTTGTTTATCACTTAATAAGGTTTCTCCCATCCGACATGGAACTTAGAATGTCATCAGAGAAGATGCCCACCAATGGTATGATATTGCCTAATTTGTCAAAAAGCGATCCACTGATGCGCCACTAAATAACCTAGTCTGCGGTAATCAATGGCGGGATTCAAATAAAGGGGGGGGGTGTTCCCTGGGAGCAAACCTGAAAAAAAGAATCTGTTAATGAATTTTAGACCCGCGGGAATTTGTGCAAATTGTGACAAGAGCATGTCAAACGCAAATGCACCAACAGAACCATGCAGTGAAAACACTTGCAATATAGAAACTGTGTCTTGAACTCGAGTCTCTTATCAGTAAATCTCCAAGGATGTGGGGTGTCCCAGAGCTAAGGCGTGGGGGTGAGGAGAGGAGGACGTAAGGTCTCAGTACAGAAAAAGAGCATGCGGGGTCCACTCGAGAAAAGTAAGATACACGTGTCCGCTAATTAAGAGTGTCGAAACCGATTCGGACAATCGAACTGAAATCAAAATCGATCCAAATCGAACTATATTTTCTTCATTTCCAGTGGGATTCGAATTTTAATTTGAATAATGAAAAAATAATAATATTTTTTATTCTGATTCGAATAATTTTGATTCAGTTAACCGAATCAAATTGAAAATCACCTATCTTCTTAATATTATAATTACATAATATTTTTTTACTAAATCTCTTTTTAATAAGAAAATTGGAAAATCAAATCGAATCACATCAAATCTTTGGCTTAGGTATATTCAATATGAGACATGATTCGGTTTAAAGTTAATGCATACTCAAACAATTCCGTTTGATTCAAATTTTAGGAAAATCCGAACAAAATCAAATTGTTGATGCCCTAGCAACATGAACCATCTCAACTTTTTTTGAATGCTATAATGCTCCCTCGCTATATATCTTATATCACGGGGAGTAGATATCTGGATGTCGCCCCTGCAAAAAAAATTCAGTGAATGTATACTTTAAATTGCAAATAAATTCAAACCGTAGGATTTGATGCAGCGACTTCCTCTTGAAAAGGAGAGGAAGCGGTGTCCAGACAACCGCCTCTGTCTCATCTTCCTGCTTCCATAGAAGGGGCGTGGGGGATCATTTTTTTCCACAACAACAATCTCTTTTTGATTGGCAAGTTCGTCGCCTAATTTATCCTACGAACAACCAAAATTTTCATTTCTTTACAATTGAAATGGGTTTTGGCATATTTTCCATCTAGAAACTTGAAAGCAAAACAAGTTTTTATTCAAGCAAATTTATTTTTAATCTCTTTAATCATAGCTTAATATGCGAATGCTGGATCTCAACAGTAATTCCTTTACTCTATTTTTCTTGTTATTTCTCGTTTGCTTGGGAAGGTCATTTTCCCTAAACAGTAACTTTTTTCCCCTTCAGTTTTTGAAATTTGCAGGGTGTTCAATAAATTTCTAGGTAGCCAGGTCTATACTCGCATCCCTAAATTATTAAGTTGTAGAGAACTATTATAAGTATTGAGTTATAGCTAATTTCAAGCAAAGTAATATGAGCAGTGATAAGAGTATTAAAAGTCTAATAACAAATTTTTACTAAAAGATGTGGCAATTGATGTCGCATGTACTAGGTCATCAAGTATTTGTACAATAAACAATAATGATGCATAGAAGAAAAAAAAAAGACAATATAAATTGGGTATGATTAAAAAAAAAAAAATTCTTATTCTCCAAGCCTCATTTATTCTACTAGAAGTAGAATTAATAGGGGCTGAGTATGATTGACTTGCATCATATGAATATCTCTCTTGTACTTGGGAAAATTTATGTAGAACATTGTGACAAAAGGCTCCTATTGCAGGATGATATTTGATTCTTGGAAAGGCTAGGTGCCTGTGACCAGATCCGATTAGTCTCAATCTCGGCGAACCCAGTTTCGAAGATATATTTGTTCTGTCCATGAAAGGCCCTAGGCAACAAGCTAAACTTAATGCAGAGGCCTCGCTCAATCAAAGTTCAGCACCTTTACTCTGACATTGAATGCAAGATTAGAGAGAACAAAGGATGTGGGGTCTCGCCATAAAAAAGGAAATGCAGAGATCAGATCCGATGAGTCTTGAGCACGGCCCACCTTATCCGGAAGATATTTTTGCTAAATTATCTTGAGCTTATCCTGAGCTAGGTCAGAGGTCTCCCCCAAAAAAAAAAAAAAAAAAAAAGAGAGAGGAGTTGAACGTTAGTTACTAGAGAGCTAAAAGATAAACAAACATAAATACAACTGCAACGTCAGATGTAGATGATCTTTTAACCATTTACAATTGTCAGTATAACATATTATGTTCAATTCAAATAGAATAAACTAATTTATATTTAATAATATAAATTTCTTCCCAGTCGAAAATGTGTTAATATTGGCTTTCTGCTATCACAAATCATTTTTGCAATTCGATCATTGTAGTCTTGAACGAGAGACCTTTTTTAGGTTTTTTTTTTTTTTTGGGGGGGGGGTTATCAGGAGGACATGAAAGGTATGTGCTTATCAAGATTTTTTGCTTTTATATTTTCTCCCGTATTGAATTTTATCAAGAATTCTGCTTCAAAATAAGAGCTGTCATGTAAATTCATAAATAGTGAATTCGTTAGAATGGCAAGAGTTGGTAGACTATAAGATGGACAGTACAGTGCTCCTACGTACTATCAAACAGAAGAAAAAGACTTTGATCCAAAAAAAAATGAAGAAAAAGACAAAACTATGTTAGTTGAGAGTTGAGAAAGAATCAATATATTGGGAAAGAGGGGACAAACCCTAGGAAGAAAAAGACAAATCTAAGTTGGTTAAGAATTGAGACTCACCAATAAATTTATCTAAGAGATCAGATGAAATGCGAGGTCATTGAGGACGAGTACTATTGATTAGAAAAAGCAATCCTCCAGTTTTTTCCAATTTTACCATTATTTTTATTTCTTTTGTTCAGTGGATTAATTTTTCTCAATTTGTGGATTCCTAATTTAGCGGGAAAGTTCCTTTGTATGATTGGCTCCACATTTTTTGAGATTAGTCAATGACTCTTTGAGTTGATCAATGATGGAATAAACAAAATCTATTATAAGATAGAAAATATATTGAAATTTGTGTGCTCTGAACATTGCAGGTCTCGCTATTTTTTTATACGTAATCAACATTGAGTGAAGTCTACATAATTAACAATTGAGTCTACAATCAATGACATTGTCCAAGGTGAATCGCATCTAGTGTTGACTTGATGTGATAATGGGATCTTTATGGAAGCAAATGCTCTATTTTTTAGGTGAGTAGTTCTAGGTTCCACTCGAAACCTGCAATTTACTCTATTATAGTTTCAGAGTCATAAGTCGTAGTTATTTTTATCATCTTAAAGTTTTAGGCCCATGAGCATAAGTCATAGTTATTTTTATGCTAGTGTACACACTCAATTTGTGTCACTTGCTTGAGCAATGACTATGTTCAAGAAATGTTATTTTAGAACGAAATGATATAGTGACAGAGTGCCTTAGAGACAAACAAGTAATTCAATACAAAATATAGTTATGGGATAAGTGCACTTGAAACGCTAAAATTTATAACGAAAGTGCAATCGAGTTCAATAATTTCACATGGTGCAATCATGTCTTATAAGTTGTCAAGTTGATACAATAAAATCTCTCCATTAAACTCCATTCAATTTGGTTAACGATATATATTGATGTAGCTTTTTTGTTACCTTCCTAAGACACGTGGTTTCAATGTGATGCCTACCAAACGGCATATCAAGAAAATTTTGAAAACTCTAAAGAAAAAAAAAAGATAAACGAAATTAAAATGAAAAATAAAAAAGGAAAATAATTAGTTGTTCATATCCTTGTGCTCACTTATACAATATGGAAATCTATCCAAAACAGGAGGAAAATCACGTACTTCAATTATTGGTGATGTTGATTTTGAATCTTCTATATGAAAAGGTAGTAATCAAGTCGAGAAGATCACTTTTCAGTAGAAAGAGACTTTGATCCAAAAAGAAAAAAAAAAAACTTGAAGAAAAAGACAAAGGAACTTTTGGCTATGAGGGATAGGCCTAGGGTCAAAACCCCATTGTAAAACGTCGACTAAGCAATAACATTTTTCTTTTTCTTTTTCGCTCAAGAATTAATTCATCGTGTCCACTGTCTATGTTCACCATCCATGTGATAATAGTATCATTTCCATTCTCCAAAATCAAGAAAAGTGAGCTCCCAGAGAGCTGTAATACAAACGGACATAAATACAAGTCCAACCTCAGATCTGGAGAATCTTTTGACCAATGTCTATGTTCATGACAAATGAGTGCTCGGGTGTTTAAAAATGCTGCGCACTCCCACTTGTCGAGCGACAGTTTGATAATTTGCATTTTCCTCGGTTTAACAACTCACGAGCACTTCATCTGAGAGAAGAATCCAATGCTTAAGGCATTAGAAGAAATAATAGAACAGTTGGAGGAGCGTGCCTCAAGAAATGGACAATGAAAGCATGGGCGAATGAATACCTGGCTATAGGGACAATGAAAATTAATGACATTAGTTAGTTGACTTACCAATCCATTCGCTAGTGGTTGATCATCGAAGGAGTTAAATAACTAATTGAATAGGACAAAAAGGGGAAAAAGAGGGGGAAACATATCAAATACCCATTTTACTTTTAACCTCAACACAATTTCCACTTTGTCTGTTTTTGCTTTCCTCAAAATACCACTTAGTATTCTAATAATATTGGAGCACTTGGACAGAAAGACCAAATTATCCTCCTCTAAATGAAATTAGCGCACTGTGATTCGCGAAAAACATCAAATCCCATCTAAAAGGTAATTTTAGTAGATTCAGCAACATCTCTCTTTACCATTTGAACAAGTCAGCTATTTTGTATCTGAGGTTCGAGTTAAGCAAGTCACTGTCCACTTAATCAACCATGAGTCAAGTTTTACAACTTGTGGATATTAAGAGTCCACTTCCCCGCCTGAGTGTGAAGGGACCAATTTGCGGGCAAATGAGTTGTGGTGAGCTTGAAGAGGACTCCAAACAGATGCACTACATTGCTTCGAATTTATATCTTTCAACCCGGAGTTAATTTACAGGAAGGGGGCGTGTTTGGTATTTGGTATAGTGTTTGGTATTTGGTATAAATTTCTCCACGATATGGAAATATTTTGCTCCGAGCATAACTTTACTAGATACAATTTATCCCTTCTAAATCAAGGTGGTCACAATCCTTTTATATTCGTGTGTGTTTTACAAGTTATTTCGGAGTGTGGGCCCTACTTGCATGAAGCATACCCATGATAAATCCTTAAGCCGTAATTACCCTGACATTTGTGTACATCTTATTTTTGCATGACACGCTTTAGAAATAACTGAATTCAAGAAATATTTGGGACAAGTTGTTATAATTGAGCTGATATAAGCGACAAAGTGGAAAAAAAAAATTAATTCAAAGGAGTAAACCAGTGCAAAATACATTTTTTTGGAGCAGGGTCTACTTTTCTCACAGAGTAATAATTCTTTAACTATAGTTAACTGTTAAATATGAAAGTTTAAACTCTATCCCATAAATCAGAGACAAACACTAAAATTTAGAAATTACCGTAGAATTGAAAGTTTAAACATTATCAGGCCGTGATTCAAAGACAAACCCCAAAAATGTCAATTTCAACTAAATATCCAGAGGGACCTTTGGCTATTAGGGATAGGTCTAGGGTCAAAACCTAGTTTTATAACGTGGGCTAAGCAATAACATCTTATTTCTCTACTGTCCAAGTGCCCACGAGATGGTGATATCATTTCCATTTTCCGAAATCAAGAAAAGTGAGATCCTAAAAAGTTGTAACACGAACAGACATGAACAAAAGTCCAACCTTGGATACGGAGAATCTGTTGACCGATGTCCACGTTCATGACAAATGAATGCTCGGGCATTTAAAAATGCTGCGCTGTTCCACTTGTCGAGAGACAATTTAACTTAATAATTCGCATTTTCCTCGGTTTTGCAACGCATGAGCACTTCATCTGAGAAAAATGAAATGCTTAAAACATTAGAGAAAAAGAAATAATAGAATAATTGGAGGAGCGTGCCTCAAGAAAAGGACATTGGAAGGGTGGGTGAATGATTTGCTGGCTACAGGGAGATTGGATATTAATTACATTAGTTAATTGATTTATCAGTCCATTCACCAACATGCTAGCGGTTGATCATCCAAGGGGTAAAATAACTACTTGAAATGAAAAAAAAAAAAAAAGGAAAAATGAGGATAAAAACATATCAATCCATTCACCAGAGTTAATTCGTCAGGTTCGTAGTCCCCGCGATAATAGTATCATTTCCAACTTTCAAAAACTAAGTTTGTTACTAGAGAGCTGAAAGATAAACAGACATAAATACAACTTCGAACGTTAACCATTATTCATGTCTAGGGATAATTGTCTAGAAAAGCCTAAAACTATTGTACGGGATAAATTCAATCGTTAACTTTTAAATTTTGTTAATTTAGTCATACACCATTTGAAAATTTACCAATATATTTATTTCGGTTAATTTTGATTGGAAACTGCTGACTTCACAGTCTAGTTAGGGCTAACCATTCTACGTGGCATGATCACCACTCATAAATGATTTTTGCTTTTAATTTTAAATCTTCTAAACCTTTTTCTTTTCTTTTCTTTTCTTTTCTTTTCTTTTCTTACTTCATCGGATTTCCAGCAAGCAAGCGAGGGCCACAACGCCTTCACTAAGAAATCCAAGAGAGGAAAAAAGGAAAAAGGAAAGAACAAAATAATAAAGAATAAAGAAAAGAAATTTAGAATATAAAAATATTACAAAAATTGTCTATGTTAGCATTGTCAACAATTTCCAGTTATAATTGATTGGGATGGCTATATTGACAAATCATCAGATCTAATTAGCTAAATTGAAATGTTAAATAATGAATTGACTATCATATTATTGGTTTGTAATTTTTTGGATAATTTTCCCTTTAAGTCTATAGTAAATAAATATTTACATATTTATAAAGGTATTGTTAGCGAGTACCTTTGAGAAATTTGTCAAGAAATGTTTCAATTTTCAATATATTAATTACACATAACACATATCATCCTATACAATTGCATTTGCTCGAAGATATTTGATGTAATAGTTCGCAGCTTCTTCATAATGCTAAGTTATGGCAACTCACGAGCACCCGATCTAAAAGAAGAGTCACGTGCTAAAATCATGATAGAAAAAGGAGTAAAAAAATAATTAAAGAAGAGTTCCCTCAGAAAATGGACGATGAAATATTCGGTGAAAAGCTGGCGATAAGGATGTGGCAAATTAATTACATAAGTTAGTTGATTTATCAATCAATTCACAAGCACGCTAGTTGTTGACCACCCGACGAGTAAGATAACTAGTTGACAAGAGAAACGAGGAAAGAGAAAAAAAGAGGCGAAAAAGACATTTATGCACGTTAAACTGAATCTAGAAATATTTCTATTTATGCGAATCTGTTCTCCATAAACTAATAAATTAGATGGACGTTTTGCTGATATTCTTAACGCAGTTTAACTTATACCTATGCGAGGTGCATTGCATGGGCTTATCTCTTGTTTATAATAATATTTAAGGGAAAAAATATGCAGCTGCAACACATTTATCTTGAACTTTTTTTGTGATATCAAAAATCATAAACTATGCAACTATGATACATTTACCTTGAATTTCTTTTACGACATCAAAAACCTTAAACTATGCAACCGTAATACATTAACCCTAAACTTTTTCTTGTGATATGAAAATCTCAAACTCAAGATTTTGTTAGATGATTTTTCAGCTAAATATTTCATTCATGTCAATATTGTTTCTTTTCAAGGATCCATGTAGATAGATTATTAGTGGCTTTCATTGACAGGACTTTGACGGAGGGTACTGTGTTATGCATATACAAGTTTGGAATTTTTTTTGTGTCATAGAAAGAAAGTTTATGATAAATGTGTTACAGTAAATAAAGTTTATAGTTAATTATGGTTTTGTTTCCCAATACTTAATAGGAATTAGACTCATTTTAAAACCGTGTAGCATTTACAAGCCTTTATCATTTCTTTATGGCCTAATTTCCATTTCATGCGTGTACAGTATGATTTTTTTTGGGGGGGGGGGGGGGGGGTTTATTAGGAGGACACGAGAGGCAAAGGCCGCAGAGCATTTCCTTACATGTGCTTCCCAAGATTATTATTGTTTTTTTTTTTTTTTGGAAGATTCCCCTGTATTGAATTTTATGCCGGGGTGGTCGCAACCTCTGTTGTCATGGGGTTGCGAGGTGATGACCGTGGCCTTGATAGGGGAGAACAAGATAGAGAGGCACGAGGACCGGTTGACGAGTCAAGCCGCAACTATACGAGAAGGCTTGCCGGTAGAGGTGGCGTAACGAATTTGGAGGCGCTTTTGCATTAGTGTCATAGGTGAAGGGGATGGGGGTGGGGGGAAGTTGCGGGAAGGGAGTGTGTTTGGTATTTGGTAGGGTTGATCGGTTACGGGTCCAGTCTAATCCCATTAAGAAATTGGGGACATGTTCGGTCCAGTCCGAAACTAATTTGTCGTGTTCACTGTCCATATTCACTGTCCACGTGACGGTGGTGTCATTTCCATTTTCCAAAATCAAGAAAAGTAAGCTCCTAAAGAGCTGGAACACAGACATAAACACAAGTCCAACCTTGGTCACTGAGAATCTTTTGACAAATGTCACGCTCATGACAAATAAATGGTGACATATTTAAAAATACCATGCAGTCCCACTTGTCAAAGAGACAGTTTAACTTAAGAATTCGCATTTTCCTTGGTTTTGCGACTTATGAGCATTTGAACTTTGAGAAGAATCACATGTTTAAATTACTTGATATAAAGGAAAAATAGAACACTGGGAGGAGCGTGCCAAAAGAAAGGTACAATAAAAGGGTTAGGTGAATGAATAGCTGGCTATAGGGACGTTGAAAATTAATCACATTAGTTAATTGACTTATCAATCAATTCACCGACACGTTAGTGGTTGATCATTGGAGGAGTAAGATAACTAATTCAAAAGAGAGAAAAAACAAAAAAGGAAAAAAAGGGGGAAGAGCATAACACGCTAGCGATTTCACTAGACCTGATGTTGCCTAGCCAAGGCTCATACTCACCAATGCCACTCTGGCATCAACTGTGGCTGGTCGCAAGGTCATGACCCGACTGAGCTTTGCCCTTCTCTTTCGAGGACAGAGGAGAATGGATAGCCTCGTAAGCGTTGCTCGAGGCTGGGCCACAATGCCAAGGCTGTTGCAACCTCGGTTGTGATGGTGTTGTGACCATTATGGCCCTGATAGAGGAGAACAAGCTAGAGAGGGCTTGAGGACCGATCGACAAGTCGAGCAGCAACTACAGGAGAAGGCTTGACGGCAGAGTTAATGAGGCGAATTTGGAGACGCTGGTGCATTAGTGGCAGAGGTGAAGGTGATTGCGTGGAGGAGGGAAGTGGCAGCAAGGCCGTTTGGTATTTGGTATAAATTTCTCTGCAATATAGGAATATTTTGCTCCAGACATAACTTTACCAGATACAATTACTCCTAAATCAAGATAAATCATTTTATCCATATGGTACTTTACAAGTCATTTCCGATCCTTACGGAACTCAATGCCATGAAATAAACCGTTCAAGAATAGTTTTTTCATGCCATGTTAAATGTTTCCTTACGAGCCCCACTTCGGGTTCATCTCACTAAAGCTCCTTAAAATAACACAAATTAAAGAGAGGTAACCAAGATCCTACCACTAGTCCATAATTAACCAAGCAGAGGCCGCGAGTGGGTCCTACTTGCGTGAAGCATTCCTTCAATAAGTCCTTGGGCATAAATCCTAGTTACACTTACATCGTATCACATGCTTTAGGAACGACTAAATTCAAAAAATATTCAGAACAAACCGTTATGATTGAGCTAGAGTAGGTGACAAATTGAAAGAAAAAAACTTAATACAAAGGAGTTAATCAAAATACAATTTTTTGGAACAATGTGTACTTTTCCCCAAAGTGATAATTCTTAACCTATTGTTAATTTAAACATAAAAGTTTAAACTCTATCACATAAATCAAAGACGAACACTAAAATTTAAAAATTACTGGAGAATTGAAAGTTTAAACATTACCAGGCCATAATTCAAAGACGAACACTTAAAATTTCATTTTCAGCTTAACATCCAAAGGAACTTTTGGCTATGAGGGATAGGCCTAGAGTCAAAACCCAATTGTAAAACGTCGACTAAGCAATAACATTTTTATTTCTCTTTTTCGCTCAAGAATTAATTCATCGTTTCCACTGTCTATGTTCACCATCCACGTGATATTAGTATCATGTCCATTCTCCAAAATCAAGAAAAGTGAGCACCCAGACAGCTGTAACCCAAACACAACATAAATACAAGTCCAACCTCAGATCTGGAGAATCTTTTGACAAATGTCTATGTTCATGACAAATGAGTGCTCAGGTGTTTAAAAATGCTGCGCACTCCCACTTGTCGAGAGAGTTTGATAATTTGCATTTTCCTCGGTTTAACAACTCACGAGCACTTCATCTGAGAGAAGAATCCAATGCTTAAGGCATTAGAAGAAATAATAGAACAATTGGAGGAGCGTGCCTCAAGAAATGGACTATGAAAGCATGGGCAAATGAATAACTGGCTATAGGGACAATGAAAATTAATTACATTAGTTAATTGACTCATCAATCCATTCGCTAGTGGTTGATCATCCAAGGAGTTAAATAACTAATTGAAAAGGACAAAAAGGGGAAAAAGAGGGGAAACATATCAAATGCCCATTTTACTTTTAAGCTCAACACAATTTCCTTTTCTTTTTTTTTTTTTTTTTTTTCTGTTTTTGCTTTCCTCAAAATACCACGCTAGTATTCTAATAAAATGGGAGTTCATCGACACAAAGACCAAATTATCCTCCTCTAAATAAAATTAGCGCACTGTAATTCACGAAAAACACCAAATCCCGTCTAAAAGCTAATTTTAGTAGATTTAGCAACATCTCCCTTTACTGTTTGAACGAGTCAACTATTTTGTATCTGAGGTTCAAGTTAAGCAAGTCGCTGTCCACTTAATCAGCCATGAGTCGAGTTTTACAACTTGTGGATGTTAAGAGGCCACTTCCCCGCCTGAGTGTGAAGGGACCAATTTGCGGGCAAATGAGTTGTGGTGAGCTTAAAGAGGACTCCAAACAGATGCACTACATTGCTTCGAATTTATATCTTTCAATCCCGGAGTTAATTTACAGGACGGGGCGTGTTTGGTATTTGGTATAAATTTCTCCGCGATATGGGAATATTTTGCTCCGAGCATAACTTTACTAGATACAATTTATCCCTTCTAAATCAAGGTGGTCACAATCCTTTTATATTCGTGTGTGTTTTACAAGTTATTTCGGAGTGTAAACAGATGCACTACATTGCTAGGTCAGAGGTCTCCCCAGAAAAAAAGAAGAGAGGAGTTCAACGTTAGTTACTAGAGAGCTAAAAGATAAACAAACATAAATACAACTGCAACGTCAGGTGTAGATGATCTTTTAACCATTTACAATTGTCAGCATAACATATTATGTTCAATTCAAATAGAATAAACTAATTTATATTTAATAATATAAATTTCCTCCCAGTCTAAAATGTGTTAATATTGGCTTTTTGCTATCACAAATCATTTTTGCAATTCGATCCTCGTAGTCTTGATTGAGAGACCTTTTAGGTTTTGGGCATTTTTGCAATTCGATCCTCGTAGTCTTGAACAAGAGACCTTTTTTAGGTTTTTTTTTTTTTTTTTTTTTTTTTTTTTTTTTTGGGGGGGGGGGGGGGGTTGGGGGCTGGGGTTTATCAGGAGGACATGAGAGGCATGTGCTTATCAAGATTTTTTGCTTTTATATTTTCTCCCGTATTGAATTTTATCAAGAATTCTGCTTCAAAATAAGAGCTGTCATGTAAATTCATAAATAGTGAATTCGTTAGAATGGCAAGAGTTGGTAGACTATAAGATGGACAGTACAGTGCTCCTACGTACTATCAAACAGAAGAAAAATACTTTGATCCAAAAAAAAAAAAAATGAAGAAAAAGACAAAACTATGTTAGTTTTTTTTTTTTGTCGAAATATGTATCGATTATTCATTACTAGCCCATTAAAGGAACAGTTCCAGGTTTTACATCTAAACATAATATTGAAAATAACGGTTGAGGGGGATAATCCAACCAATTACTCGGAAGATAGTTCGCTCGGTAGGCTCGAGCGACCCAGTCAGCAGCTCTATTTGTTTCTCGGGGCCCATAAACTATGTTAGTCGAGAGTTGAGAAAGGATCAATATTTTGGGAAAGAGGGGACAAACCCTAGGAAGAAAAGACAAATCTAACTTGGTTAAGAATTGAGACTGGCCAATAAATTTATCTAAGAGATCAGATGAAATGCGAGGTCATCGAGGACGAGTACTATTGATTAGAAAAAGCAATCCTCCAGTTTTTCCCAATTTTACCATTATTTTTATTTCTTTTGTTCAATGGATTAATTTTTCTCAATTTGTGGATTCCTAATTTAGTGGGAAAGTTCCTTTGTATGATTGGCTCCACATTTTTTGAGATTAGTCAATGACTCTTTGAGTTGATCAATGATGTAATAAACAAAATCAATTAGAAGATAGAAATTATATTGAAATTTGTGTGCTCTGAACATTGCAAGTCTCGCTATTTTTTTTTATACGTAATCAACATTGAGTGAAGTCTACATAATTGACAATTGAGTCTACAATCAATGACATTGTCCAAGGTGAGTCGCATCTAGTGTTGACTTAATGTGATAATGGGATCTTTATGGAAGCAAATGCTCTATTTTTTTAGGTGAGTAGTTCTAGGTTCCACTCGAAACCTGCAATTTACTCTATTATAGTTTCAGAGTCATAAGTCGTAGTTATTTTTATCATATTAAAGTTTTAGGTCCATGAGCATATGTCATAGTTATTTTTATGCTAGTGTACACACTCAATTTGTGTCACTTGCTTGAGCAATGACTATATTCAAGAAATGTTATTTTAGAATGAACTGATATAGTGACAAAGTGCCTTAGAGACAAACAAGTAATTCAATACAAAATATAGTTATGGGATAAGTGCACTTGAAACACTAAAATTTATCACGAAAGTGCAATCGAGTCCAATAATTTCACATGGTGCAATCATATTTTATAAGTTGTCAAATTGATACAATAAAATCTCTCCATTAAACTCCATTCAATTTGGCTAACGAGATATACTGATGTAGCTTTTTTGTTACCTTCCTAAGACACGTGGTTTCAATGCGATGCCTACCAAACAGCATATCAAGAAAATTTTGAAAATTCTAAAGAAAAAAAAAAGATAAACGAAATTAAAATGAAAAAGAAAAAATGAAAATAATTAGTTGTTCATATCCTTGTGCTCACTTATACAATATGGAAATCTATCAAAAACAGGAGGAATATCACGTACTTCAATTATTGGTCATGTTGATTTTGAATTTTCTATATGAAAAGGTAGTAATCAAGTTGAGAAGATCACTTTTCAGTAGAAAGAGACTTTGATCCAAAAAAAAAATTGAAGAAAAAGACAAAACTATGTTAGTCGAGAGTTGGGAAAGGATCAATATTTTGGGAAAGAGGGGATAAAACCCTTGGAAGAAAAAGACAAATCTAAGTTGGTTAAGAATTGAGACTAACCAATAAATTTATCTAAGAGATCAGATGAAGTGCGAGGTCATCGAGGATGAGTACAATTGATTAGAAAAAGCAATCCTCCAATTTTTCCCAATTTTACCATTATTTTTATTTCTTTTGTTCAGTGAATTAATTTTTCTCAATTTGTGGATTCCTAATTTAGCGGGAAAGTTCCTTTGTATGATTGGCTCCACATTTTTTGAGATTAGTCAATGACTCTTTGAGTTGATCAATGATGGAATAAACAAAATCAATCATAATATAGAAATTATATTGAAATTTGTGTGCTCTGAACATTGCAGGTCTTGCTATTTTTTATACGTAATAAACATTGAGTGAAGTCTACATAATTAACTTTTTGGGCTAATTGCTAATTGACAATTGAGTCTACAATCAATGACATTGTCCAAGGTGAGTCACATTGTCCAAGGTGAGTCGCATCTAGTGTTGACTTGATGTGATAATGGGATCTTTATGGAAGCAAATGCTCTATTTTTTAGGTGAGTAGTTCTAGGTTCCCCTTGAAACCTGTAATTTACTCTATTATAGTTTTACAGTCGTAAGTCGTAGTTATTTTTATCATATTAAAGTTTTAGGTCCATGAGCATAAGTCATAGTTATTTTTATGCTGGTGTACACACTCAATTTGCATCACTTGCTTGAGCAATGACTATATTCAAGAAATGTTTAGAACGAATTGATATAGTGACAAAGCGTCTTAGAGACAAACGAGTAATTCAATACAAATATAGTTATGGGATAAGTGCACTTGAAACACTAAAATTTATCATGAAAGTGCAATCGAGTCCACTAACTTCACATGGTGCAATCATGTCTTACAAGTTGTGAAATTGTTACAATAAAATCTCTCCATTAAACTCCATTCAATTTGGCTAATGAGATATACTGATGTAGCTTTTTTGTTACTTTCCTAAGACACGTGGTTTCAAAGTGATGCCTACCAAATGCCATATCAAGAAACTTTTGAAAACTCCAAAGAAAAAAAAAAAGATAAATGAAATTAAAATGAAAAAGATAAAAGGAAAATAATTAGTTGTTCATATCCTTATGCTCATATAAGTATCGAAATCTAAAAAAAAAAAAAAAAGAGGAAAATCACGTACTTCAATTATTGGTGATGTTGATTTTGAATTTTTTATATGAAAAGGTAGTAATCAAGTTGAGAAGATCATTTTTCAGTAGAAAGAGACTTCCATCAAACAAAAACATTCATAGAAGTTGAGGCATGCCCCCATCAGCGTCAACACTTGGCAAGTTATTTAGCAAGAAAGGCACATCGTCAAGTCGAAGATAACAAAATCATTCTCCAAATTCTTCCCAAATTTGTACCATAAACTTTGGGATATTGATAATGCGAGAAAAAAATTTGGTGTATTGATATCCAAGTGGACATAAATTGAGATTCTTGGTAAAACTTTTCAAATTCACATAACTTTCATTTATCTAGAAGTTGCTACTTAAGATTTTTAACGGTCGTCTTGAGCAGAATTATTATAGAATGCATCTTTATCATATTGGTATAAATTTAAAGTTTTTGGCGATATAATAAAAAGTTTAAAGTATTGATGTCATAATAAGTTAGTTTGGAGTATTAAGTAATAGTTTAGAGTTTTAGGGGATAATTTCCCTTTTCTCAATATTTCTTTTTATTACCTTGAGTAATTCATCACGTTCGTTTTCTCTCGTTGGGTCTGGAAGCTATCATTTCTATTTGTGAAAATGTCAGAAAAGTCAGTTACTAGAGCTAAAAGACATATGACAAAAAAAAAAAAAAAACGTAAAAAGAGGGCTAAAAGACAAACAAACATAAAGACGAGTCCTACATTAGGGAGAGGGAATCTTTTAACCTTTGTCCCCATCCATGACAAATGTATTTTAACGCGTTTCTTAAGGTTTTATCAACAAATGCCGGGGGTCTCACGAAAGATGAAGGAGATGCGGGGCCCACTTGAGAAGAAAAAAGTGGGATACAGCTGAGAGACATGATATGAACCATGTGACAGGATCCCGTCTCAACTTTTCTTGAATGCTATAGTGCCCCCGCCATAATATACAGACGTACAATATCATGGGGAATCAGTCCGAATCTGATACGGAGGGATTTAGTAGATATTTTGGATGTGCTCCCATTAAAAATTATTCAGTGAATTTAATACTTAAATTACATATAAATACAAATCGTAGGATTTGATTCGATCGGCCCAAGATTTTTATTTCTCTGGGACTGAAATGGGTTTTGGCATGTCTTCAGTCTAGACACGTGAAAGCAAAACAACTTTTTATTAAAGCAACTTTTCTTCTTAATCTCTCTAATGATAGCGCGACATGCGAGTGCCGTAATTAACATAGTCTATTTGACTAGGACTCCACAACTGCATCTCGGGCTGACCACTTATTTGACTGTTGGGTCTGACCACGATAGTTGGGTCTGAAATCAATGACATAGGCCGAGGTGAGTCAGTATTGGGTGTTGGGTTGATGTAAAAACTTGACCTTTTATAAAAGCCGAGTGCTCTCTCTACTCTTGCATTCTTACCACATAAGGGGGAAAGAGATCAAGACAGACTCCCTCTGTCCGAAATGGCCCACGCTATAAGCATGGATGATGGTGAAACGAGGGCGACGCCAAACCAAAGGTTTGAAGCTCTGATGAGGAGAGCTGTCCCACCGGATTACCAACAAGAGCTCGGAGATGATGATCTGCACAAATTTATGGATCGTGACCTATATAAAGCCACGAAAGAAGGGGACGTCGAGAAATTTATCGATGCGTTAGAAAAGGTTATTGACTCGAGGAAACTAGCTCTGTCGCTAATTCTCAACCAAGTCACCCCCTCCGGCGATTCATTGCTTCATGTAGCAGCAAGCCGCTTTGGGAGTGATGATGTCATGGAGCTCTACAATGATGTCATGGAGCTCAGGGTTGTTGACATGAAGCGCTACGATGATGTCATGGAGCTCAGTGATGATGTCATGGAGCTCATTCTCAATCATTTTCCTCACATCATGACCCGAAAAAACTCCTCAGACGATACTCCGCTCCATGTTGCGGTTCAAAATAGAAGGTTCGGCACAACAGAAAAGCTAATTCACCGGGAAACAAACTCGGAAATTATATATTGGAAGAATGAGGATGGTAAATCTCCATTGTATCTGGCAGTGGAAAATTGCGTGGATCGGGGCTGGAAAGGTTATGCACTGGAGGAGCAGAAGATTGTTAAGCTTCTCTTGGAAGAATCTGCTCGAGATGAAGCTTACGCAGTCAAGATACAGGGCATATCACCAGTTTTGGCCACATTCGGATGGTTGGTGGGGAATATAGGTAATGGATACTTTTATGTGTAGTTCTAGTCCACAAAAGCATAGATGTAAGTTAACTGCACTTGTTTTTTGCTCTTTTTCAAAATTCATATTCGTACAATTTGGAGAAAAGCTTGATAATTGCATTTGGTCAAAAAGCATATAACTCTGCGGGAGCTAATAGCAATAATTATTTAATTAGTTAATTGCACCCAACCTAAAGAGTGCTATGACCTATAATGTCAGATTTATTGAAAGAAATTATAGATCGGCTCCCGAAGTTACTCCACGTGCGCGATGAAGACGGAGGGACACCAATGCACGCTGCAGCGTCGGTTGGAGATTTCCAGGCAATTGACCTCTTGCTGGAGAAGTGCCCTTATCTCGCCCTTCAAACGGACAAAAACGGCTCCTACCCGATTCACATCGCTTGCGAAGCCGGCTACCCCCGGATAATCATACCGTTACTGGAGGACACGTGGCTCGACCTGGCAGGGATCAAAAACAAAAAGCGTCAGAATATTCTTCACGTTGCAGCCAAGGGCGGGAACATCTGGGCGGTCGACCACATAATAGAAAAATACAGCGAGACCGATACCATCGAGAAGCTGGTGAATGCGAAAGATGTCGATGGAAACACACCCCTCCATTTGGCATCGATGCACAACCATTGCTCAGTTATGCGCTCTATGACGAAGGTCAAAAGAATTGACTTGAAGCTTCGGAACAATGATGGGTTGACCGCCCTGGATGTGGCCATGGAATCCAGAAGCTTGTCGACGGAACATCCAGCGGTAGCGTAATTTTGGTTGCAGGCTGTGTTTATTCTTAACTGAATATGATGTGCTCGAGACTGATGACTAATTCTCTTATTTGACATTTGCAGTTAGTAGGACGTGCGATTTTGATTGTCGCTGGTGTGCCGCGAAGCGAAAGTCGAGAGGCTCTGTTGCGAGGAGAACAAGGTTCTGGAGCGAGCAAATCATCTCCCGCCGAATGGATCAAGGACCAAGTCAATACATTATTGCTAGTGGCCACGCTTGTGGCCTCCGTCACGTTCACTGCGGGCTTAACCTTGCCTGGTGGATATAATGCTTCCGGTGATCCGCACCCGGGAACGGCGACCATGTTGCACCACATAATGTTTCGAGTTTTCATAATCACCAACATGTTAGCCATGTACAGCTCCATTCTTGCAGTCGTAGTCCTCCTCTGGGGTCTCAATAGAGATTTCTACGTTGCAGAACTAGCTTACCACTCAGCAGGGCCATTATTGTTGATGGCTCTCACCAGCATGTCGGTGGCTTTTTTTGCGGCCATAAGTGTAGCAGTGGGCAGACTTGCTTGGCTAGGGAGCCTTGTTATGTCCGTTGGAGTCCTTTACCTCGCGATGGTCGTGGTGGTTTTAGCAGCCTTGATATTTCCCTCCTCCAAGACTACTATGTTTATTGTGATATTTTACTATATAGCGATATATAGAGCCAGAAGAATTGTCAAAGTCTGTGCTAGAGTCTGTGCTTCGGTTTTTCACGGAATTGTGTTTGAAGTACCTGCATTGCTATTCACTTTCTGTTTCCAAACAGTAGTCAGAATTTGCAAATGTATATTCCGATTACGAGAGTCCTCCTAAGAACTTGGTCAGACTCTGTACTTACCATCAATTCAATGGGAATCTTCTATTCCATCTGATTAATGATTCTTTTCATTAGAAATTCTTCACAATCTTCTAGATTCCCTTCAATAAAATGGGAGTTCCCACTCTTTCTCTTTCCTTTTTTTCCTTCCTTTTCTCCTCAGTTTCCCTATTAATACATCTTACATTTATATATCTTCTAATGCATTAAGACGGGACATCAAGAGAGAAGCCTGCGAACATCAACGTAAGAATGCCACGTGTCAATCAAGTCGCGCGCTCTTTCCCCTCCAATTTTTTTTTTCTTTTTGTCACTTTCGCAAATATGTTTCGCCCTTCATTTGCCAAACAAACGCAAGAATTTTACGAAGTTGAGTTTTTCCTTTTTCCTCTATATTAAAATTTTTTAAATAAAGAAAAAAATTTATTTATAAGCATTGAAGTGTTGCTTTTAAATTCTTATATATTTTCACGTCAACCTATTAATGCCCCGTTCATTATTTTATTTTTATTTTTTGTTTTTGTTTTTGTTGTATTCTGTTAATAATTCTTTCTTACTTTTGGTACGTGTCATTTTGGAATGCCTAATTTTACGGAATTAGATTTTGAGCTTGTTGAACAAGAATAACCTTTGTAATTTTGAAGAATTGAGGCCCTTGCAATTTACTTTCTATGGCTATCTATATGTTAATTAATGATTGAGTAACGGGTTCACATTTCGAATTTCCAGTTAAGGGCGGTCATCGTTTGTATTCCAGATCACAAATTTCTGAGTCATTTGTCTTTTTCGTTGTTCTAATAATTCTCCCCAAAGTTGTATTAATTGAAATTTTAAATAACAAATTTTTGTGTTCATGTCCTCACAGTATGCATAATTCAAATTCTCGATTTTTACTTTGCAACTATTGGAATCGATACTTTCTCAATATTAATTTGGATATGTATAGCTGTTTTCTGAACACGGGAATACAGTGAAAAACTGTAAATTCTAGCTTCAATAGTCAATAAATTTTCAGAGTATATTAGATCCAAATTATCTTGGACATTGTTAGAAAATCCAATTTACAGCGAAAACCATGCGTATAAAGAGTATGTAACACGTGTTATTAGACAATGGGCACACATGTAAACTAGAGCAAAACTCGATTCTATACCGTATTAGAATATTTTACTTAAAATCTTAAGCCAATAGGAGGATAAAAAATCACATGTATATAAAGAGTATATAACCTACATAACATGCAATATGGGATATTTCAATAGCTACTGTATTATTCAACTTTTTTTATTCTCTTTAAATGGTAAATATATTTGTTGATGGTTTTAGTAAGCTTGTAGTTCACTTCTATTCCCATAGCGATTTGGAATATGGTATTTAATTATGTTGATTATATTTCGTGCTTGGCTGTTTCATTATGATATCAAGACTTTTAATTGGTACGTTAGACGCATTCCTGAAGGACATCACATGTCTAGTTGAAGAACTTAATGGTAAATCCATCCGATTCTTTACTTTCACCACCTTCTTAGTTGAATTCATTCAGTAATCATTTAATGACTATAAAAGAGAGATCTTGTGGGTCATCAGCGTTGAGCATATAGTTGAGTGAAGCATCAATGTTGATGTGCAAACATGATGTTATTGGAAAACATTTTCTAATAAGTCATTATTCAGAAAAATAGCAATGCCATTTTATGTTTGGTAAAAATTAAAAAATGATTTAAAAACAATTCCCACTATTGTAATAGAAAATTGTTTTGTGATGTGATTTTCATTATGGAACGGGATGAATTATCTTTTTAGGAGCACCTTTTTTTTTTTGAGATATTTTGTGTTTCGGGATATGTAAGATAGGTTTTATGTCCTAAAAACCGGAAACCGGTCCTGACAGAACAAGTTCTAGGTTGGGTCAAAACCACTCACCCCTAAAGCTGTGGCGAATGGTCTCTCTGTCGTTTGGTGCTCTGCACTGGGCAAACAAGGAAGGAAAGTTCCCCGTTGTATTTGGCAGTCGAAGCCGAGCACTTGGAGATCCTCACACTTTCGCTCGCCGTCCATTTGGTCCATCAAGGATTTAAGGCATGTCCCCTGTTGTACCACGGTAACTCACTGGAATCTGGCTAACTTCAGTTTCAAGTTCCGAAATGAGATGTTGTCGTTGCAAGCACTGATCCAAGGATAAGAAAAAACTCAGGCTAAATCTGCATGAAAAAGAATTTAGCGTAAGTTCCAGCATATTCATTATCACCAAAGAAAGTAAACCATCGGTCATGGTCGTTGGGATCCTCAGTGCCATTAATGCCAGTCTGCTGGAAGAGGTGGCAGAAAGGAAGGCGGAGCTTTTCCATTTGAGAGATGACGCAAATTACAAACGGCATCAGTTACATTCAGCAGCATTATCTTGATCACGGTGATGGAGTTCAGTTTATGTTGAGAAAATCCACCACTAGCGCTATCAAGGATGACAGAGATGGCAATCTTCAGATTCACGTCGCTTGCAAGATGAATCGGCTTGGGAGAGTCAAGGATCTACCTTCGCGGTAACTGAGCAAGAATCTAAACAGACAGGGACATAACATTCTGCATGTTACAGCAAAGTATGGCATATACTCGGCCGTGGGATACATACTCAGAATTCCCAAAGCAGAGAAGCTTGTGATTGAAAGGGACACTGATGGGAATACATCACTCCATTGGGGGCCACAATGCATTGGCAATCTGGGATTTTGTTCCTTCTCTCGAGGGATACAGGAGCTAATCTCAAGGTGGTGACTAAGGCAAGCTTCACAGCACTGGACATTGGCCAGGAGCACTTGAAAACGGACTATCCCTACCAAAAGGTATGACCGTCTCTACAATATCCGCAGCCAGTGCAAAACACATGCTTTTCTTAGGCAACGTATGATCTAGCGATATATGCAACTGAAATCTGATTCAAAGTCATGTAAGGCAATTGACAACGAATACCACTAGTAAATAATATTACGAGCTGTACACACATAGACATAGCACAATGTCTTTTCCTTCGCTGCCATGATAGACTCTAACACCCGAAAGTAGAGATTTGGTCATGTTTATGCCTGAGCGAGAGCATTACATTGTAGTGGGACAAATTCGGACTCCAAGAGGAGACTTCATGGAGGACCAGTAAACGCCCGCTTGCTCTTGGCAACACTCATGTCCACTGTGACTTTCACCACTGGTCTGGCAGTTCCATGAGGTTATAAAGGTTCTGGCACAGAACAAGACCATGGCTTTGCCACAACATTGAAGAAGACCGCATTCCATGTATTCTATGCATGCACTACCCTCTCCATGTTCAACTTGATGGTCATGGTAGTCATGCTCCTCTATGCACAAATCAATGACCCTCAAGCGGTGCCATTTACATATGGAACCATGGTATTGCCAATGTTGGCAGCTCTCGAATGTCCCCACTTTCACAGCAAGCTTGTACATGATCGTCAGCAAACTCAGCCGGCTTGCAAATGCTACTTTAGTTATGGGTGTCATTTACTTAAGCATCATCTTCACTCTTCAAGCTATGTTCTATGTGCCACTCAGATTGAATCTAGCTTAACTTTGCCATATCTCCTACTACCTAATCTTGACTGCTCTTAATGGGACAGGAAGTTTAGATCAAAACTGTGACGACACTGACATTGAAGAGAGGAGGAATATTACAAAAGTCAACAAATCTCTACTTTCGGGTAATATAGTTCATTGTTCAACTTCATCATAGTTAATACTTAAAAACAATATTACAAAAGTCAACAAATCTCACGCATATTGTGATCCCTTGCCATTTTATTTGCAATACTTATCCTAAGCATGTTTATCCCAGATGACTGCTCATCCGATGTATCATTTGCAACTTCCACTCCTGTAGGTCAAAATGGATACTCCAGATCTCCATATATAGAAAATTTTCTGTCCATCCTATCTTGATCACGAATGTAATTATGAAGAGCACAACATGCAATTACAACAAGTGTTTGCTTCCGAATTGTAAATGGAAGCATATGTCTCAATGGTAAAGCGATTCTTTAATGCCCCAAATGGCCTTTCAATTACATTTCTTAGTGAAGAGTGCTTATAGTTGAATAACTCTTTTACTGTTCTTGGCCGTCTCCCACTCCCTCTATATTCGCTGAGATGATACCGTTCATTTCTAAAAGGAGTTAAAAATCCCGGAAGTGCTGCATAACCGGAATCTGCCACGTAGTATTTCCCTACAACATGATATATATAAATTTGTTATGATATTAAACCATAATATAATCACAAATGTCAATATAAACAAAGTAAATACCGGGTGGTGGTCGGGGAAATTGCAATTGAGGAGTTTCGAGTGCTGCCGAAAGCACTCGACAATCATTGGCAGATCCTTCCCATCCAGCATACACGAAAGTAAATTTCATATCAAATGAGCAAACACACAACACGTTCTGTGTGATAGTCCCTCTCCTGCCTCTAAATCGAACCAACTGAGACACCGGGATAATAGCATTTATATGGGTGCCATCCAAAGCACCTACGCAGTCTTGTCAATTTATTATCAATCTAAGATTATATAAGATTATGAACTACATGTATTTGATGGTATAAAGTCGATATAGAAATCATACCTTGAAGTAGCGCTTATGACTAGGATCCATAAGAATTTCTTGTGGGATGACATCAAAGGACGGTGGTTTGATTATCTCTTTTGAGAGTTTGATAATTGCTTTCAACACTTTGCTGAAATACTTGCTGATCGTTTCTCCAGAATGTTGAAATCTCTCACATAAATTTCTATTTGAGCTACCATGACAAACCAAAGATAAGAATATCCCAATTTGTTCGTCTATTATAATATATCGACTATCTTTTAACCAACCTCTTACTCTCATCAAATCACATAAATTCATAAAAACATGCATCTCCATCCTGAAGGCTTCATATATCATATTTGAATGTCCAGTACGAATCTCCCTTATCCATTCGGATCCTAATAATTTGATGTCCCTAATAGGTTCTATTGTATGCACGGACGCGTCAATCGCAACCGTGCACAACCACGCTAGCAATATGCTAAGATCATCCTTATCCAAGAATTGTTAAACTTGTTCTACCTCTTCACTACATATACTATCTGATCCCTCTTCCATAGTACCTATACCATCACAAAAATATAAAAACATCAATATAGATTTTGAAAATATATCCAATAACAATCAATAACATAAGTCATAGTCTCAATAGAAGATGCCATTACATATAAGTACAAAGAGTCTCAACACTTATATCTTTAAAAACGACATATTAATAGATAACATAAGTTATACAATCTCTACGTTACCCCACTCAATTCATAAATCTACTAAAGATGATAAAGAAGTCAATTTCTCATTTCAGGTGTGGATTTAATGAAAGCCACCCTCCATGAGGCATTATCGCATGCTCGATCCACTGCTTTATTGTAAAGATCTTGGTCTATCTCAGGCATAATAAGCAAAATATCCATCACAGAAGCTACAGAGAAAGGATCCACAGGTGATGGCATAACCCCAAAGGTCGTAGAGCTACTACCAGGTTGACTGGACTTAACTTTCAAAAAGTCTTGTATAGCTTTGCAAGTGTCATCAATACTGTTTTGGGTACTCCTCCTTCTCCTCTTAGTATTTGGAGTCCTATCCAATTTGTGCTTTCCACGAGTTGAAGTTGCAGCATCTTCTGGTGTAAAGACTCTCTCATCAGTGTGGTGATCACCGAAGTCATCTATATGGCCACCACCAGCATCACCATAGGCATTGCCACCATTGTTGTCACCATATGCATTGTAACCACTGTTGTCACCACCTACATTGGCATCACCATTGTCATCTTCCTCCGACACCGTCACATCTTGAGCATTTCCAATGCCATATTCTCCAGTAGCATATGTACCACCAAATACAATACATAGTTTGGGATATTGGGGAAATCCATCCTTCCTGAATTTTGCCCACTCTACATTCTCCTACAATTTTGACAATAATGACATTTGATGTATATAATCATACATTTTAAAATTTATATACATAATGACATCAAAATGACCAAAAAGTTAAAAATATATATATATATATACCTTGATGTGAGATTCTCATATGCTTGGATCGTCGACAGCAACTCTTTTATTAACACTATCCCAACCGAATCCAGACTAAGACATAAGTTTTTCAAAACTGCTATACTGTTTTCTCAATTTGTTTACCTTGTTCCTCAGCTGGATCATGCTATATTGGCATCCTGTTTGTCTAACGAATTCAGTCTGTATATTCCTCCACCCCGCTTTGTTGAAAGTAGAAGAGGTTCGATTTCCCTTTTTGACCTCATCCACCAACAAACCAATAAATATGTTGGTTACAGACTTGGTCCACTTTACATTGAATGTCTGTCTCTCAGATGCCATTTAATCTTTGATCGGTTGAGCAACATATGAGTTATGAGTTAAATCAATAACATAATACTATATATATCAAACACAAAATCATTCTCAAGAGATGCAAGCCAAGAAGACTATATAATGACAAAAATGAAAATTGTTGAACTAACTTGTGTAAAACAGATCATAAGTTGCATTTTGAGCTACAAGAAGTACATAGTAATGCTACATATAAAATGCAACCATGAAATTCAGCCAACACAAGGCAGCATTACCCTTGGTTCTTACCTTCTTACGATGCCGCACAACCATGCTACGCCCTGACTTCGGCTAGTTCTCCCCCTTGGTGGTGAAATCGTTGTTGAACGCCCTCGCACGTGCTTCACCAGCCTGTCCATTCCACATCACCATGAGCAACAAAACAACAATCGAAGGAAACCCCAATCCAATCGATGAACTGAAATTCCCCCCTTCCAAAACTGAATCAAGCAACAACACAACATCACTCGAAGCCCTTGCGGAATCGAAGGATCCACCTGTTGAATGGATCGATCGAGCATCGGTCCGTGCTCCTCGAGCGAGCTGGCAGGGCTGCTCTGCCACTCGAGCGAGCAGCCGTCGCCCAGATCTGCCGCAGATCTAGGCGACTGACGCTCGCTTGGGCCTCATTCTGCTCGCTCGAGCTGGTAGAGAGGCTGCTCTGCCGCTCGAGCGACCAAAGCTGCTTTGCCGAGCGACCACATCAGCTCAAGCTCGGTAGAGCAACTCGAGCGAGCAGCCGTCGCCCAGATCTGCGGCAGATCTGGGCGAGCAACGCTCGCTTGAGGCTCGAGCGAGCGTCCCTGCCGTCGGCGAAGGTGGGTCAGATTTGGGAGGGATGGCTCTCGCCGAAGCCCTCGTCGACCGGAGAAGGAGGAGCACCAGAAACATACCTAGATTCGGAAGCTTCAGCCGGTGAGTCAGCGGAGTGAGGAGTCACCAGAGAGTCAGCCGAGTGGGAGACGCCGGAGAGAAGGGAGAGATGCCGGAAAAGGGAGAGCACCTTTGATTGGAGAAGGGCACGAACGAACCCCGAACAAAGGAGAGCATGAACTAACGAAAGAGAAGGGAGAGCACGAACGAACGAAGGAGAAGTGTTCCGGTTTTGTTTTTTGTTCTTTTCATTTTTGTTCATTTTTGGCCTTGAAGAAGTGTTTCGGATTGAAGTAAGTTTTTTTTTTTTTTTTTTTTTTTGTTCGATTTTGTTAGGGAACAAAAGAGAAAAAAAAGTAAACGCAACCTTGGCCAAATGCGTTTGTTATTTTTTGTTAAAACAAAAAAAAAAAAAAAGTTGTTCAGAAACATAAACAAGGAGTATTTCCATGTAGTGCACCATGTCTTAGGCTTACGTGTCATGTAGTTTTATTTGAAGTCCAATAAAAATGACACGTGTCAACAATGTGGACATAAATAAAAAATCTAAATTCTCATTTTCTTTTTCTCTCTCTCCTCCCTCCGTCGTCCACAGCCAACTACTCCATTTGCGGTCACCGGCAGTTTCGCTGGAGCCACATCCAGGCCAATCGTCCATGGTCGAGCCACTCCCCTGTCGTCATGGCGACTAGCATTCGTTGCCCATCCATGGTCGAGCCAGCAACCCACTTCGTTGTCACTCACGGCCACCCCTTCGTGAATGAACAAACCCCACAATAACTTGCAGCTCGTCCATTTGCTTCCGCAGGCGGTCAATCAAAGGTAGAGATTTTCAAGTCAATCTCACTTTAAGACTATCAATGGCGTAGCCATTGAAGCATACGACACTGGAGTGAAGGTCCATCACTTAAAAATACAAAGTCGAGATCTTTGAAGGCCATCAAATATCTCTGTACAGATCTGGATTTGGGCGCTGCTCCAAATCCGTCCAACAACTCTTTTTATGATTAGATGAAAGCAGAAAGCGATGCCGACGCTCATCCATGGCTATCGTCGATGTCGTTCTTCCAGATCTGGCATTCTGGGCGCTCGAGAAAACATGAAAATCCGAGGTCCATGGTCGCTGGAGGAAACCTGGAAATCCGAGGTGCATGGCCACCGGCGAGAGTCATCGGAGCTCACGGTGGAAATTCGAGGTCTCTGGCCACCGGCGGAGTCGCCGGCGCTCGCGGAGATATGGAAATCGGAGGACCATGGCTGCGGATGGCTGGGGACAGCGAATAGAGAGAAAAAGCGAGTGAGATTTTTAATTTTTTAATTTATTCCACAAATCGACACCTGGCATTTTGTGACTGGACCTCTAAAAAAAGCATGTCACATATAATGTAGTACATTCTAAATACTGAGCACTTTCTCTTTTAGTTGAGCTTCATATCTCATAGAAAGCTTGTTCGAACTCTTCGGCTTCAGCGCGATAATCTGATTCCGCATCTCCACCTTCTCCTTTTCCTCGAGGTTTATGGCATTTCGAATGCATTTGGGAAGTGGTTGCGGTTTTTGTCTCTACTAAATTCATGGAAAAAGTGCAACTATACTACAAATGCAATCTCTATCTAAACAGAAAGATCAAATAATGCTTTCAGAAAACAAGAGCAATGAAATTAAGCTCCCACAGAAATGTCCAAAGTAGACAAGAAACCAAATCATTCTTGATTTATTACGAACTTTTAACTGCTAAACCAATGCAAATGGAAATCAACGGATATGAATAGAAAGCATATATACACAAAACTATACGCATGAAGATTTAGGGTTTGTTTGGTAATAATTTATTTTTCTATTTTTCTATTTTTTGTTATCTAAAATAAAAAATGAATAAAAATCCGTTTAGTAACATCTATTAATTTTTTTATTCCCTGAAATAGAAAAATGACCGGTAGATGGATTTTGAATAGAAACAATAAATAAAAAAAAAATCACTTTTTTATTCTTGAGACTAAAAATAAATAATTTTTTTAAATAAAAATTATTTTTTAGTACAGAAATTTTACAAAATACATCTTTATTCCCATGTAAAAGTTGGTGAAGTACATAAAAGTCAACATCTTTATCACTCTCGTGAAGCATTGATATGCTCCTATTGGTGGGTGGATACTAAGGCTGCGTTTGGTGCGTTTAATTCTTTTTTTTGTTAGGGAGCGAGAAACAAAAAAAAGTGTTTGTTAAAAAGCAGTTTTTGAACAAAAAAACGCGTTTGGTAAGTGTAAAAAAAAACTGTTCTTGAAATAAAAAAAAAACGAGAAACACGTTTAGTAGCTACTTGAGTTAATTTTTGTTCCTAGAATAGAAAAAAACGAAACATGTTTGGTAAAACCGTATTAAAATTTCTGTTCCTAATTTTTTTTAAAAATGCTTTTTTCTAAATAAAGTTTAAACGAAATGAGAATTATCATTCTCATGAAATGCTCATTAATTTCATTTTGTTCATGGTGAGTGAAGACAAATTTTTTCATACTTGGTAGAAAATTTAAAATGTAAAGTTAGAATCAAATTTTTTTTTCAAGTGCTTTTTTTATTTTTGATTTTTATAACATTTAAACTTGATTGAATTCTCATTCTCATGAAATTGTCATCAATTTAATTTTGATAATGGTGAGTGAAGAAAAATATTTCCCACTTAATCATATATGCATACTTAAAAAAAAATTATAAGTAAAGTTCGTACAATAAGAAATATATATATATATATATATATATAAAGAGTACATCTCAACATGAATCATTCCATACATGACATCACAATAATGAAGCATTATAGTTCATTGTTCAACTTCATCACAGTGAATACTTAAAAACAATATTACAAAAGTCAACAAATCTCCGCATATTGTGATCCCTTGCCATTTTATTTGCAATACTTATCCTAAGCATGTTCATCCCAGATTCTTGCTCATGACTAGGATCTGCAACCTCCCTTCGTAGGTCCAAATGGGTACTCCGGATCTCCATAAATGGAAAAATTTCTGTCCATCCTATCTTGATCACGGATGTAATTATGAAGAGCACAACATGCAATCACAATAAGTGCTTGCTTCCGAATTGTAAATGCAGGCATATGTCTCAAAATTGTGAAGCGATTCTTTAATGCCCCAAATGACCTCTCAATTACATTTCTTAGTGAAGAGTGCTTGTAGTTGAATAACTCTTTTGCTGTTCTTGGCCGTCTCCCACTCCCTCTATATTCGCTGAGATGGTATCGTTCCCTTCTAAATGGAGTTAAAAATCCCGGAAGTGCTGCATAACTCTTCAATTTAGAATTCAATTTGGAATTTTCCTTATAAGGTATTGGGGTAATATGCTAATATATATAGATTTGTAGGCAAAGGTATGAAATTATTTATTGAGAAAGATATTACAACAAAACTATAATGAGAGGGAAAGGAATTTTTAATTGAAGCAATTTAGACTTCAACCCATCTCCTCTCGGTTGTTTGGCCGAAAACAACTCAAGTTGTCACGAAGAGTACGTGCGTCGGCAATGACCATACACCTTAACTTGGACAGCAAGGAAAACAGCAGGGGAAATCACCCAATTCGCCCTCCTTTGGACATTGCTCTGCAAGCTAAGCTGAAGGCTTCAATTTGATGAGTGAAGTCTAATTGCGCCTTTTACCTTCGTCCTTTTTTAGCGACTGTGAAGTCAATTTTACTTGTGAAGGAAGTAGTACTGTATTTTGTGCGGGTGGATTCATGCTCATGACCTTCTACACAGGGAATACAATTGGATTGATGTGAGTGTACTGCACATTAAATAAACAAGATCTGTCATCACATTCACAAACTCTGCTCAACACTTGAATTGGCATGTTTGGACTCAGGAAGATAGGAACTAATGTAGTATGGCCATCAGAGGAAACAAAAAATGAAAGATAACCATCATGCGGCCATGATGCACGTTTATGTACATAAGCATCGGTATTATCTGTTACATACAATGTTTCGAATGCTCAAGACAAGGGCAGAATGTTCAAGGCAACTTCCTTGAGGGAGGGCATCGCTTCCTGCTGATGCAAAGTCATGTACCGGTTTCCGACTCTTCTAAGAACCTTCCATGGGCCAGGGTAGCATCTATGTGACATTGCAATAGAAATGGAAAAGGGCAGAAAAAAGAGAGATACTGCCGTTAGGTCCATGAGATGGAACTTCTCCTTAAAAAGGAACATTTGTAATGAATAGATCGGCATTCACAAACCTAAAGAGGATTCCTCCTTTCATTCCTTTAAAGTTGTGAATGTAGTACACAGTCTCCATTTTCGGGAAAAGGGTCTTTGTGAGGGTTGCCAGCTTCGGATAGAAAAATGCCGGATAGTCTTGCCCTTTGTTAAGGATAAGATCCGAGAAGGGCACAAGGGCGAAACTTCCAAAACATACCCGCGAAAGTGAAAAGTTCATTCTGTTCAGATGATGGTAAAGAGAAAGCACCTTCCTTAAGAAGGTCCGAGAGAAGGCGAGATAAACACACATTAATCTCGGGTAATACTTGGGACACATTGAAATATCGTAACCTATTGTCTAGTCATTTGCTCTAAAGCTAGATCGGTAACTATGTGATAAGTGTTTGACTCGGTAACCGCATGCACTTTGTTCAAGAAAGCAAAACCAAAATGGTAATGAATTCAGCAAATATAGTTGTCCAAATGGACGCTGTAAGTGAATCAAACATCTATATGTCGTGTGGCTTGAAAAGTTAGAAGAAATGTGCAAAACAAGCTGGGAAAAGGATACATCCAGACCTTATGCGGTCGAGTTCTCCGTTGAATATAATAAGCTTTACGGCTGTGTTTGTGACGGCTTTTACGTAAAGCTCTTCCACAACAAGCATTTCTGAATTGGACAATAATCTCCTGACATAAAACTTACTCAAGCCAATATCAACAGGAAGACAGGATGTGTGGTACTACCATTGACATTAAAATAGGGATAGGCGACAAGAAATAGCTCATCGTCTGGTCTCACGCGGTCTGTCATTTTCACTTTCTCAGTAAAGCTGAAATCTTCGAAAAAGGAGGGTTTGGTTAGATAGTCCAACTTAAATGAAGATCCTTCGAAAGCTGACTTTCGTGCAAATTTGACTTCATTGGCCTCAGGAAAAAACTGAAAGTTGAAATGACACTTGGAAGTCAATAGACTCTTTAAGAGCAGAAAAGATAGGCAAAATAAAATGGCATGAGAGTAAGAGATGTATGGCATAGAGTAAGAGTCCCATTCGAAGATCAATGACTCTTTTGATTGCATCCCTGTATTTCTGTTCATGTCTTTCATGTTTACCTATCCTTCAACAACATAAGCTCCGAGCAAACTAAATCAACGATCGAAGAAAGGTAGTTGCTTATCTCCACATATGAATGTCATAGGAGTATATATACGAACTCACAATTCTGGTTCGTGTAACCTTCTCAGCATCAACTAACTGGTCGCAAAATTCACGAATCAACTGCATGCTTCCCGTCATCTCTATTCCTCCTTCACCATCACCTGACACAGTCTCATAGAGTGAAACCATAGTGAATGAAATAGGGATCATATAGCGTTCAACGATGCTTAGCCAAACAGAAACGACTATTTTTACTTGTGTAATATTTGTACCCATGCACCCGAGAGAGAGTCATCACCCTTAAATCACATAGGACCTAAATGCTTAATACCCCTTACGAGTGATTAACATGTCATAAAATGCTAGGCAGTGCATAAAAAAGAAACAAACTGCCTTCGGTGGCAAAGACTACGAGTGAAGGGGAACTCAAGGCTTTGGTGCTAACCTGGGACAGAATCTAGTCCTGATGTTTGGCTCCGAGCTCGCAACGACCGAGCTGCGCCGCTCGGAGCTCCGCACGACCGCCCTGCGCCGCGCCGAGCGAGCAGAGCAACTGCCGAGAGAGCAGAGCAGCTCGCTCGAGCGAGCTGCGCCGCTTTGCTCGCTCGGCAGAGCAGCTGCCGAGCGAGCAGAGCGGCTCCGGCGAGCAACCGTCGGCCAGATCTAGCAGATCTGGGCGACGGCTCCCTTCGGGGGTGGGCCTCGCTCGCTCGAGCTGCTCTGCCGAGCGACCACAGCTGCTCGAGCTCGGCAGAGCAGCTGCAGCGAGCGACGCTCGCTTGAGGCTCGAGCGAGCGTCCGGCGGTGGTCGGCGAACGTGGGTGTCGCGGAGCTCGACTTCTTCGAACGGAGATGGAGGAGCAGCGGGCCTACCTGGACTGGGCGCGCTTCAGCCGGTTGACGGAGCACCACTGTCGAAGCCGGGGAGTGAGCGGAGTGGGGAGGCGCCGGAGAGTCGCCGGAGGGGGGAGTCGCCGGAGATTCCGCTCGAGTGGGAGGCGCCGGAGAGGGGAGGCGTCGGGGGAGAGGAGCTTCGCACGGGCACGAAGGAGAAGAGCTTCGATGATTTGTTCCCGTTTTGTTCCATTGTGTTTTTTATTTCTGTTCTTTCTTGATTTCTCGAAGTGTTTTGGAGTAGAGAAACAACAAAAAGTTGTTTCGATTTTGTTTCAATTTTGTTCCGAAACGAAAAAAAAAAAAAGAACGTAAAACGCAAACAAACGCGTTTTGTTCTTTTTTGTTCCTCGGAACAAAAAAACAGAAAAAGTGTTTATAAACACTTTTCAGGAACAAAAACATGCACGCCCTAAGCGTAGGACAGCGTGAACCCCGATGAGGTGAGCGAAATGGGATCCTTGCCGCAGGCCGTGAATCTGTCGATTGGGAATCACCTCTTGGTGTCTTTCCACAAGGCTGTCTGTGCTTCCATTGGGATAGAAGTGAACGCTTGATGATTGGTGAATTTGGGGTTACATGTAATGTTCTTTTTTTTTTTTTTTTTTCTTTTTATGAATAGAAATTTTATTTTTTTATTTTCGAGAACAAAAAAAAGAATAGAAACGCGTTTGTTTGCGTTTGTTAAAAAATTATTATTTTTTCTTAAATTAATATTAAAACTAAAAAAAGAAACAAAAAAAAGTTACTTTTCCGTTCCAGAAACACTTTTTGAAGGGTCGAAAAGAACAAAAACGAAACACTTCCGTTCGTCCCCTGCGCAGCACGCTCTCCCTTTTCCGTTCGTCCCCTATGCAATGACGCTCTCCCTTTTCCAGCATCTCTCACAGGTTCACCACCGTTGAGCGATCCGGCACCTCCCACTCGGCTGACTCTCCGGCGCCGACAGCTGCTGCTCCTTCACCGGCTGAAGCTTCTGATTCGAGGTAAGTTTCTTCCCTCACTAGCTGCTGCTCCTCCTTCACCGTTTGATGAGGGCTTCGGCGAGAGCCACCCCTCGCAGATCTGGGCGACGGCTGCTCGAGCCTCGAGCGCGACGGCTCACTCGAGCCAGCGCTTGCCCAGATTTGCAAGACGCTCGCTCGAGCGAGCCTTTGCGCTCGAGCCCCAAGTGAGCATTGCTCGCCCAGATCTGCGGCAGCATCTGCTTGCTCGCCCAGATCTGCTGCTCTACTCTGCTTGCTCTTGCCCATGTCGCGGCCTTACCCTGTTCGTCTCCTCACCGAAAATGGGCTGACGTTGTCCCCTCTCTCTCTTTCTTGGATGCAGGAAGAACAAGAGGATCTCGAAGGGGAAGAAGGGTGGGAAGAAGAAGGTTTGAGTGCTCAATTCCGCCTCGACTTTGTGGAAATCGATTCCTGTTTAGGGGTACTCGTTCTGCTGTGGTTTGATCTTTTTTCTTGTCTGGTTTGGCGGGTGCAGGGTCAATCCGTTCGTGAAGAAGGACTGGTACGATATCAAGGCGCCCTCAGTGTATTTTAAGAATATAAGATAGTGACGGTGGAACCGTTCCTTCGGCCGCAGCAGTGTGTCCCGGGACCACCGCTCGCTGGGCCATTTCAGGTCGCTCTCCTGGAGCGTCTCAAGGTCGTGGTCCGCCGCCAGGCAAATTCAGGCGATCGGGAACAACTTGTATGCCCCGAGGGGGACGAGATTGTGGCCACCAATGGCCTCACCGTGCCAGTGTTCACGATGAACTCGGTGCTCCTCTTCATGACGTGGGCCCTCGTGGCGGCAATCCCGTGCCAGGACCGCGGGCTGCAGGTGCATTTCTCCATCTGAGGCAGTTCGCTTGGGCCACGCCGATCCTGTCGCTCCATGAGAGGATCGTGGAGGAATCGAAGAAGAGGGAGAGGAGGAACGCGCACGGATTGTTGCTGGAGATCCATCAAATCGAGAGGGGCGCGAGGATAATGAGCAGATTGGTGGATTCGGCCCAATTCCCACTGCCGGCCAAGAAGGAAGAGGAGGTGAGGTAGAGAGTAGAGGACATGGCGGAGGTGTTTGAGGCTGTGAAGGATGGCTTGGATCCATTGGAGAAGCAAGTGCGAGAGGTCTTCCATCGGATCGTGCGGAGCTGCACCGAGGGGCTCGATTACAACGGGAGGGCGAACCATTCTGAGTAGAGGGAGCGGTCTTGACGGTCGGACTTTTGTAAAGAAATATATATGAATGTAGCATAGGGGAAGAACCTTACTGGGTTTTGTGCTTCTTTTACTGTTTTGTTCATGATCTAATAATCTCTTGGAGGAAGGTATATGGCATGTCTTACCTGTGTTTTGGGTAAATTTTGGTGTTTGAGCATTTGTATAATTAGGCCGTTCTTGTTCTATGCTCTTTCTTTTTGCTCTTTTGTCAGTACATTGCACTGCTGGATTGAACTCGGTTGGAACATGCACCATCTGTTTTGCTTCTCATCAGACTTCTCAATCCAATTTTCGTTTGGGTATAGTTGTCATAGTGGAATCTGAAGTCCGAGATGATGACTGTCTTCTGTCTTTCTGGATCATTCAACATTGATGCAGAAAGTTCTGATTGTATAAAAACATAAGAGACTGGAAAGCACAATAGCTTTTTCTTTTCTTTTTTTTTAATATGGCAATACCAGATTGTTCTGCCAACATTTAACCTTGACCACATGTGATCTTCCATGTTAAGGAACAGAGCCATTCAGTTTCCATGCTCCTCGATTATTTTTAATTGGCTATGCGCCATTGCAATGTTTTATGGTCAAATTGCATTGATCTTGGATTGGTGGTGGTACGTGACTTCCATAACGAAACTTCAACAGTTCAGGGAATTGCTGTGCCGGGGTCTCGAGGGTGCGGTCGGTCAAGGTTACAGCTTCTGGAGCTGGGATTTGACTCTGACCTGAGGAGGAGAAGGACAAATGTTCCTATGTTTGACTTTTGATTGGTTCTTTTGTATCTCAACTCTTAACTCTGAAGAGGTGTTTGTCTCTGGAACGTCGTGGTATTGGCAGAACGTCCGTGAGGAGGACCGTGTGGCTGGCAACGGCCGAAGCCAAGCCAATAAAGAAAGAAACACATGGTCTTTAATCTTGCATAATATTTTATGCGTGTTTGTTTTCACTCATCATGAACAAAATTAAATTGATGAGCATTTCATAAGAATGAGAATTCAATATTAAATTTACACTTTATTTATAAAAAAAAAAAAAAAAGCACTTGAGAAAAATTTGGAACAAAATTTTTTTACAGTTACCAAATGTGTTATTTTTTTTTTTTTTTTGAAATAGAAATTTTATACGATTCCAAACGCGTTCTTTTTTGCTCAAAAACTGTTTAAGAACGAAATAGTAAAGTTAAACGTTACGGAAATGTGCCCTATGTCAACCAACGAGCCTCACGCATGCTTCGGTTCGTTGACAAGTGCCCCGCATGAAGTTAGGACTAGGGTAGGAGCCCTTCCCCGAAGATGCCGCCATCCGCAGCAGACAGAGGGGGAGCGTTGGCGGAGAAGTCAGCCGGTGGGGGCGAAGGCGAGGTTCATAGCCCATGAAGGCGTCGTTATGGGAGGGACTCGAGCGGTGGGCCTCCTAGTCGGGGTCATGGGGGCGCTCTTCCGCTTCGGTGTCCACGGCGTTGAACTTCTCCATTTTCTCAGATTCTCCGTAGCTCCAAACAACATAACAGTCGCGCCTCTCGAGAGAGGAGGAGGAGGTGTTTCTGGTTATCTACTTCTCTTGATTTTCTCCGACTTTGTTCTGGGTTTTTCTGATGCTCGTGTCTCTGCCGTTGTGAAGAATGCCGTCTCTCTCTCTCTCTCGTGCTCGCTCGCTCTTCCTGCTTTGAAGAGGTGACGCGCCAGTGGAGTTTCAGTGGGAACGTGTTGATTTTCCACTGCGATTTGGAAATAAAAAAATGCAACCCACGACGTTGTTTTCAGCCGTTTCGTTATCACGTGATGTTTAGAATTCATTTCCATGGCTATATCAACCGTTCGTTTTCAGACCCCCAAAAAGATAGCCATTTTTGCATGAGAAGCTTCGTAAGGGCAATTTAAACCGGTGAAAATCTTAGAAGGCGATAAGGTGTATACATGGTGTAATTGGTGAAAGAAGTTTTGCGATGATAGTTTCTTTATTTGAAAAAAAAAAAAAAAAAACAGAGGAATTCTAATAGGATATGAAGAATAGCATCATTTTGTTTGTTTAAGTGCGTCTGACTGGAGAGAAATAGGAGTTCCTTAAAGAAAAAAGAGAATAAATAAAGCAAATCCAAACTTTAATATATATGTTATTTTTACTACAAATTATTTCGAATGGTTTGCTTCAAAAGTCTCACTTCAAGATCAAAGGGTATGCAAGGAGAAGAAGTCATGAGAAAAGTTCCCAGCATTACGAGCTATTTGTATAAGTGAAACAGAGGGATTTTTCAATTTAGCTCGTCTCCAAAAAATAATTTCCGGCTAATTGTAGACTATTAGTTTCTTAGACATTGAATGGCAGGAAAATCGATGTTCAAATAAAACTAAGACTAAGACCAAAACATTACGCCTATTGCACATGCAAATAAAATGTTAAGATACAAATGTGAGCATCTTCATCCTTCCAAGAATCTCTCGAAAGATGACTAATGAGGATCGAAACATTTATAAATCCATTCAGTCCACGAACCAATAGTTAAGCTTTTGAATAAGTGATGGCAGTGCAATGGCTCATATTAGCTAGGCCAGGCATGGCCCACTAGACTACCGGTCGAGCCCATTTTGAGCCTGGGCCAAGTCAGGCCCATGGGTCCTAGTGTGTTCTGATCGAGGCCCAAAATGTTTTTGGATAGGCCGAATCCAACTGCCAATCACATGGGCCCGACCTTAAAGAAGCTCTGGGGTCTCAAGAGGATCATTTGCGCGATATTAAATTAAACAAAGGCAAAATATAAAAATCTACCAAGACAAACCCTCATCTATTTTGCCTTCTCTCTTTACAAGTGGCGGGCAATATTATTATCCTTCAGTTGATGTATCATCTTCTCTCTCTTTCCTATCAGACTTACTTTGCCTTTTTCCAAAAGGCAATCAGGAAAAGTGTGTGTTAATTTCCTAAAAACATCTCCGTCTTGCTCTAAATTTTTGGCTCGCTAAAAAAATTCTTAACTATCGCTCTAATCCCAAATCTACCGATACGGTAAAAATCATTATTGATTTCTTTAAAATTATATACATCAAAACCGATAAGAAATTTATTATTCCTGCCCACACGTCCAAATATCCCTTTTGATTTTTTCAAGATTATTAACATGACCTTGTTTATAGGTTTTATAGGGTGTTGATGAAGACGCTCTGACCCTCTATTGACCCTCTATTGACCTTGATGTCGATGATTTTGAAGAAATTAATAGTGATTTTTAGATGTGTGGAAAAATTTGAGATTAAATTAAAAGTTTTGGATTTTTTTTAGATAAAAAAATATGGACAGAATTTGACCTAAAGTTGAGATTTTCTTTTTTTAGATAATCATGCCTGAAAATTTTCCATCTCTTTTCCCTTCTCTTTACATTTGCTTTTTCCAAAAGGGAACCCGAACAAATTTCCATCTTCTCTCGTTTTCCTTTTCTCCTTACTTGGCCTTTTCTCCAAAAGGTGACCACAAACAATATTTCATCCTCTCTCTTTCTCCAAAGGCCACCACTAAAGGTGTACGATAAGGCCACAATTTCCCACTTGCCGACGTCAGTATGCTACCACCATGGCCTTGACAGAGGGGACGAGACAAAGCACGATAGTCGGCCGATGAGTTAAGCAGTGACAACAAGAGAAGGTGTGACAACAAAGGCATGGCCATCAATCTAGTGACACCGGAGCATTAGTGGGAAAGGTGTAGGAAGGGGAAGAGAGAGAGAGAGGGGAAATGAGTCTGTTTGGTGTTTGGTATAAATTTCTCTGAGATATGGAAAATTTGGTCCAGTTATAGCTTTATTGGTTACAATTACCTACTAAATCAAATCCGAATCTTTTATTTACATGTTCTTTATTTGGTGATATGTGACTGTAAACGTTTTTTGATGTTTGAATCTCATTTTGAAATTTATTTTATTCTCATGACTTTATCTCAAGCAAAAAAAAAAAATTAATAATTTGGTTATTTTCTTTATTTTCTATTTCCTTATTCCTCCTCCACCGGTCGTCGGGCCTCAACGAGGGCTGTCGAGGGTTGACTTGGCTAGTTTCGAGCGAGGTCGAGCCTCACTGACCTTAGGTAGAGAAGGAAGAAGGAAAAGAAAAAAAAAAGAAAAAGAAAGAAAGAGAAAAAGAAAAAGTAAACTATTAAAAGATTCAAGAGGAGCAATTCTATAAAGTTTTTTCACATTCTTAGATTTAAAAATTCACTTTCCTAAATTTATGTATGATATTTTCCTTGACCAAAAGTGTTTTCGGTTAATTAATTATTTTTGGCGAATCAAATGGATAAAAATTTTGAAAACCAATCCCAAGAAAGTATTTTCCCACAAACAAACACACACAACTTTCTAGATCATATTTAAACATTCCCTAATGAGCCGGCTCCTTATCCCCCATATCAAAACTCTTCTATATGAAGCGACCAAAAATGGGGATGCCGACGAATTCATCACTGCATTAGAAAAGGTTTCGCAGTCGAGGGGACTAGCTTTGCCTCTAATCTTTGACTAGGTCACCCCATCTGGGAATTCATTGCTTCATGTAGCAGCAAGCTGTGGGAGTGAAGATGTCATGGAGCTCATTCTCATTCATTTCCCTTACCTCGTGAGCCGAAAAAACTCCTTAGATGATACTCCACTTCATGTCGCCGTTCAAGATGGAAGGTTAGAGGCGACAATAAAACTGGTTAGCGTGGGAAGAGACTCATAAATTATTTTCTGGAAGAACAAGCATAGTAAATCGCCATTGTATTTGGCAGCTGAAAACGGGCAACATGGGATTTTTTGGCTTCTTGTGCACGCTGCTGCTCAAGACGAAGCTTACGCAGTCAAGATACAGGGCACGTCACCCGTTTTCGCCACACTAAAGCACTTCAGATCAGGTAATGGATTCTTTTATGTGTAGCTCTAGTCCGTAAATGCATAGATGAAAGTAAATTGCACTGCTTTTCGCTCTTTCTCAAAAATTTTTATTCGTTCAATTTGGAGTCAAGCACGATAATAGATTTGTAAAAAATAAATAACTCTGCAGGAGTTAACAGCAACAGTTTTTTAACGAGTAAATTGCACCAAACCTGAAAAACGCTAAGGCCTAAAATCCTAAAATATCAGGTATGTTGCAAGAAATTATAAAGTTGCTTCCGAAGTTACTTCACATGCGCGATGAAAATGGGGCGACACCACTACACTCTGCAGCATCGATCGGAGATGTTAACGCGGTGCAGCTCCTGCTTGAAAAGTGCAGTTATCTCGCCCTTCAAACAGACGAAAATGGCTCCTACCCTATTCACATCGCTTTCGAAGGGGGCAACCTCGACACAATCAAGGAGTTGGTGAAAATATGGCCTGACCTGGCAGAGATCAAAAACAAGAAGGGTCAGAATGTTCTTCATGTCGCAGCCAAGGCCGGGAACAACAACGCGGTCCAATACATTCTCAAGGAATGCGGCGGGCCCTGCATCGAGAAGCTGGTGACTTGTAAAGATGTTAATGGGAACACACCCCTCCATTTGGCAACGATGCAAAACCATTGCCGAGTTTTGCTCTCTTTGACAAGGGACAACAGAGATGCCTTGAGGCTTCTGAACAATGACAAGTTGACCGCCCTGGATGTGGCCATGGAATCCGAAAGCATGTCAACGAAATATTCACCGGTAGTGCAATTTTTGGTTGCAGGCTGTATTTACTGCTAACTCAATCAACTGTGCTCATGATTGATGACTAAGGGCCTGTTTGTTTGTGTTTCTTTTTTTTTTTGTTTTTGAACACTTTTTCTACGTTAACGCGTTTCGTTCGCTTTTTGTTTTTTTGTTAAGAACAAAAAAACGAAATAAGAAACAACAAATTTGTGTTTCTTATTTCGAAACAAAACTTAGAAACACTTTTTTATTTCTTCTTCTTTTTCTTCTTATTTTCTTCTTCTTATTTTCTTTCTTTTTCTTTCGCCGGTCGCCGGCGGCCGGCGAGGGGCCGGGCGGCCTCGCCCCGATCCGGCGAGTCGAGCTTGCCCAATGGCCGCGAGGCTCGGCCTCATTTGGATCCGGGGTGAGTCGGCGTCGTTGGCGGTGGCCGCGAGGCCGAGCCTCGCCGGCCCGGCGGGCGAGCTCGGCCCGCCGAGGGCCGGCGAGCCTCGCCGTGGCCGGGCGAGGCCGCCGGCCCTCGTCGGCCGGTCGCCGGCCATGGCCGAGGCCGGCGACCGGCCAAAAGAAGAAAAAATAAAAAATAAAAAATAAAAAAGGAAAAATAAGAAAAAAATAGAAAAAATAAAAGAAATAAGAAAATTATACAAATTTACCAAACGTGTTTCTGTTTATTTTTATTCCCCGAACAAATTTACCAAACGCGTTTTTTTGTTCAAAAATTGTTCCCGGAACGAGAAACACTTTTTTCTATTTCTCGTTCCCTGGAATAATTTTTAAACGTAAACGCAAACAAACGCACCCTAAGTCTTTGATTTGAGGGTTGCAGTTACAAGGACGTGCAATTTTGATTGCTGCTGGCATACCGCGAACCAAAGGTTGAGACACTTGGTCACCAAGAGAACAAAGTTCTGGAGTAAGCAAGTCATCTCGCACCAAAGGGATCAGTGACCAGATTAACACTCGATTGGTAGTGGCCACGCTTGTGGCCTCTGTCACGTTCACTGCCGGCATCACCTTGCCTGGTGGATATAATTCTTCCAGTGATTGACACCCAGGAACAGCGATCCTGCTGCACAACAGTGTTTCAGCTTTTCATGATTTCTGACATGTTAGCCACGTACAGCTCCATCCTTGCGGTCACAGTCCTCATCTGGTGTCACGCTGCAGATTCGCACATAGCAGAACAAGCTTACCTCACAGGAGGGCCATTATTGTTTGTGGCTCTCACCGGCATGTCAGTGGCATTTTTGGCTGCCGCACTTTTAGCAGTGAGCAAACTCACTTGGCTCTGGATCCTTGTTCTGTGCATCACGGTTCTTTACCTTGCGCAGCTCATAATTGTTTTAACAGCCTTGATATTCCCATTCTCCAGGGCTGTTATGCGGATCATGTCCCTTTACCATCTGGTTCCGGCCCTACCAGGATATGCAGTCCCGCAAATAGTCAAGATGCACTGGCGAGCTTATCTAAATAGGGGGTTTCCGTTATTCCCTTTTTTGGGTGGATAGATCGCCTAATACTTCGTTTAATTTTTAATTCCTAGCTTGGGAGGAATGGAAGATTTTACCCTTTCATTTGCTGTCGAGCAATACCTTGTATGTATTTTTGCAGTGTACGATGAGTATTACAAGGAAATTACAAGTCCTCCCACTTAAAATTCCAAATCTTAATCAATGCATCGTAAAAAAAAAAAAAAAAAATTAGAAAGTCTTTGTCCATTTTAATTTCCTTTCGTTGATTATAAATGGTTAATAGCATATTAACAAAAAAGAAAACATAAACTAAATCCATTATGACATAAATATCCCGAACTTTTTTTCATATCGCTAAAATTGTTAAATATGATCATTGTAATACAAATACCCTAAATTTCTTTTTTGTCTTATAAAAAATCCCGAAATTATATCGGTATGACAAAAATACGATAGATGGAATTAAAATAGAGAGCACAATGTCACACATGTATAAGTAAGCAATGGCTTACTTATTAGAGTTAACTTGTTATATGGCTTTCTCAAATTTATTAGTTTTGATCGGAACAAACAAACTGTGTCGTGTTGCGAATATTTATCCAACACATACAATTAATTCTAAAGGTCAATCGGAATGGAAACAGCCTGGTAGGAGCGGTGGCGATACCGGTGGCAAGGCAGAAGCGTGACCGGTGGTGCTGCAGCGTGGTAGTGGAGGCAGCGGCCTTCCATTTCGGAGAAACTCCGCTCTCGCTCAGTCACTAGTCCAAAGCTTGAGGTCACCACCGCCGAGTCAGAGATGATCTCCATCTTGAACAGGTACTTCTCGAAACAGAGTCCGGCTTCGTTGTTCCATTGAGCACCTTCCTTGCAAACTTGATTCCCCCTTCACAGTGTCACCAGTGGCAATGGAAGTTAGAAGACAGCGAGAGGATGGAAGAAATTAAAACGAAACAAAGATAAAAGAAAAAAAAAAGAAAAAGAAAAAGGGCAAATCAGGAAGGAATCGAAAAGTCATATTTAGATTTAATCGGATACCAAACGACCAGGTAGGCGTGGCTCTTGGTCGATGGATTTCATAATCATCGAGTTCATTTTGTTGCTGTTCTTGACCGGTGGAAATCCGTGGACCTCGATTTCTCCGCCTTATCGGGTCACCATCTCCGAGGGAGAGATGGGCTGAGACTTTTCATTCCCTATGGGCCTAGTTTTATTTTTTCATGGGCTGAGGTAATTGCTTGCGAATTGGACTGAGCTGAACCGGAGTAGTGGGCCTGGCCCAATTTTAATGGGCTGCCCTTTTGGTCCAACGCCCTGAACCCTTTAATTTTTTTATAAAATTTTTTAATTATATTTTACATCAAAAATGTATATGTGATTTATTGGCAAAAATTTAGGTGTCAACCATAATATCAAGGAAAAAATTTCACACATTCTCTACCTTGAACTTTAAGGGATTGCACATATAGAAAATCTTTCTTTCTACGTTGGAGGATGCAAACTAAGTCTGATTTGAAGTCATTTATTTCAAGTAAGATTCCGTACCAATCTAAGCCAACTGCCTTTTGAACGTAAATAAGATAAAGTATGGATCCCATATTGCTTATAGCTGAAGAAAAAGCTAACATCAACAAATTTATTAAAACCCTAGAAGATGAATATGTAAAGCACGGAGTAACTTTATTGACCATCTCCAACCGACTTAGGTTGCCAAGTAACCCGTTGCTTATTGCAGCGACCATAGAGAAGGATAGCATTACGAGAGTAATCATCTATCGCCATCTTGAGAATCTAGTCACTCGGAAAAGTTTGAGACAAGAGGAGAAAATAATAGGTAATCCTGCTTTACCACATCAGTATAGTCCCGAGCCACTTATCAAAATAATATTATCAAGAAAATCCATTTCTGAATTTTACTTTTCAATTTGCATAGATAGAGCCAGATACATGATAATTCTCAGGAGTGAAGCAAATGTCACTAATTATTTCCATGCACAGCATCTAGCACAAGGTTACATGGTGAATTGCCTTGATCTAGCAGATCCGTCAAGGTTTGGCCATGTTCAATGGGAAACATGCATTTCTGTCATCCCTTTCACACCTCCTTGACAAGCTCATCGAAGTCATATGTACTCCCGTATAGTCTAACAAAACACTGCACAGACCTTGATGTCTACAATAGTCCGACCATTTTAAAATACTCGGCCAATAGCATTGCCTTCATAATCTGCGAGTCGAGACATCTTGGATAAATGATCACCATGTAATTAATTCAAGCATAACCTACAAAGACAAATGAAATCAACGGTTTCTTTGTCAAAGCATAACAAGCAGAAGAAGGCGGTGAATAGCAGATGCTTCTCAGCCCTTGACATTGCCAGAAAGGCTTGAAAAGAGGCGATCCTTACCGGAAGGAATGACCGTATTTCTTTTTGTAGGCGATGTATAACAGCTTGTAACGGCTTGTCCCAAATATCTCTTGAATTCAGTCGTTCCTAAAGCAAGAGATACAGAGATTGGGTGTGCACTGATATAAGGATGATCAAGACTTAAGCCTGTAGACTTGTGGTGGTTACGCTTTTTGCAAAATACAATTTTTCGGAGCAATGTCTACTTTTCCTCAAAGTGATAACTGGTCAGCTATATAGAAAAGCCTTTAGCACAATGAGATATCTAAAGGGACCTTAGGCTATTAGGGATAGGCACAGAGTCAAAACTGAGATGTATAATGATCGAAAAAACAATAATTGTTTCTTAAAACTCTCTTTATTACTTAGAGGTAATCCAACTCCTTTTTTCGTTTTCTCCCTTTCGGTCAGGGAGTTAATTTGTTGCCTTTCACTGATCATAAGGTAGTGATATCATCTCTATTTTTCAAAAATTAAGCAAAGTCAGCTACTAAAGAGCCAAAAGACTAACGAACATATATTATACAAATTTGACGTTAGGTATAAAAAACTTTTAACCACTCTCAATGTCTAACGAATAAATATTCACATATTTTTAAAAGACTTGTTAACAAGTACCTCTAAGATATTTATTAATGATTCTTAATAGGAAAATATTTCGGTCCAATATATTAAGTATACAATATCCCAAAACATCCTACGTAATCCTATCTGCCCAAGAACATATTAATCTAATAATCCACACCTTTCTCATGACGATAAGTTATGGTTAGCAATTTATGAGCACCTGACCTATGAGAAGAATCACATGTTTAAAACGTTGGGGATTAAAAGAATAAAAGACAATTGGAGGAGAGCGTCCCGAGAAATGGACAATGAAAGATCGGCGAATAGTAAACAATAGGGACATAGAAAATTAATTACATTAGTTAATATATATAAGAATTGGCTTATCAATCCATTCATTGGCACACTAGTTGTTGATCAGCCGAGGAGCCCCACTCTCTTTGTTTTCTTTTGAGTTCAATCTCTCTCTCTCTCTCTCTCCTTCCACACTCCACGCCAGACCTCAGCACTAACGCATCACCACCTCTCGGCCACCCTATAGTACACGGCCTCAAGATGATTGAATCCCCGCCCCTCTGAAAGTTTTGAGGTACAAAAGATGGTGCGGCTGTCACGCAGGGAGCTAACATGCAATAATTTCCAAATGGGCCAAGTTAGGCCAGTGTAAAACCCTGTGCCAAAGGCCTACACTTCTTTTCTTTCAATCAGCAAAGCGATGACTGAATATTTTCAGTCTGCTGCCTGTGGGTCGCTAAGTCGGGCAACGAAGAGGGCGTATCGCCAGTTTGATGAGCCACGTCATTGTTTCGGACATTCCTGCCGTCAGGGCTTAGTAGACATTTGTGGCGTCACACCCCGAAACCAATAGAAATGGGGCAATCACAGGGGCGTCTTTTCCAGCTGAAGGACAGAACCTCAAACGGAGACCAATAACCTATTGTCAAAATATATATCTCCATATATATAGATATATAATAAACCAATAGGTTGTATACAATATTAAATTTTCCATAATTTATTTTTAAAAAATTGTGCATTTTCAACTAACAACTAAATCTAGCAAACTCATCTTAATCATATAAAGCTAAAAAAATGTACGACTAAGTTTATATCCAAAAATCCCCCGATCAAAATGCCCTTGTGAAAATATAAATGCTCTCGTCCTATTTACGACTACCTGAAAAATCTAAAAAACAAGTAAGGTGAATGGATAAGTAACCATAACTCGGTGAGTAATATAAATCTCTTTTAAGCAAATCAATTGTGCACTATGCATGTTTAATACACAAAAACGTAACTCATTTCCAAAACATAACAAATTTCAAGATAAAAGAAAGTTATATATTACTTCAGCACAATTATATTCATAGCAAAAAATACCTATTTAATCAATAATATCAAAAAAGTATAATGGTGAATTTCACGATCAATTTCATTAAATCACACATCAATAGTCCCATCCGTCGACCATCCTATGTTCAAATATTTAATCATGATCACGCTTACTATCCGTGAAAGGCGATTAAGATTTCCTGTCTTGACTATGTCTTCATCTATATTGCTTATGGCCACTCACAATGATCTCCTAAAATTAGTATACATACATATAATCCCTCAATGGGCTCATAAAGAAACTAAGTATCAACACAAACTCCTAACATCATCCTCCAAAATCCACAAAACCAATCTAGAATCTATATCATAAATCAATTTTACAAACCAAAACATATAATCTTTCACAACTCACTTCATCAGTTAGAATATCCTTCCATAAAGTATTTCTCAAATCTTTTCATGAGTTAGCTTAGCTCATAAATCAGATTCGCAATGTAGTACACTTAACCTTTTCATGAAAGGTTTATCAAACTATCTCACAATACCAATAAAAGCAGTAAACGTTCCATTTGGCTTTATGCAACATATATGCTCTCTTTATTTATTGAATTACTATTACTTCATGTTAACACCTAAATTTCGCCTATTTATTTGTTAACATATAATCATGTAGAAAATTAGGAATTAATTTATAATTCCATACAACAAATGATTTTCATTAAATTGCATTGCATATAGACCTTATGAACATTTTCATTACTAGTATTAATTATTAAAAAATTGAAAAAATAAAAAATTCATTAAATTTTTTAAGAAGTAATTAATTAAAAAAATGAAAGAGCAAAACGCGACAGGGCCAGGCTAGGGCCAGCCTTAGCCCGGCCCCTCTTTCTTTTCCTTTTCCTTTCTTCCCCTGCACGGCCCAGCCCATTTCTTCTTCCCTCTTTCTCCGGCCCAGCTCTCTTCCCTCTTCTCCTTCCCTTCTCTCATTTTGGACGTTGGCTTAACGACAGCCGACGAGAGGACGACAGCCGATGAAAAACGGAAGGACAGTGAGGGAATTCAGTGCGGTTTGGGCGGGCTGGCGGTTGCTACCATTGTGCTGGAGAGAGAGAGAGAGAGGAGTTTAAAGGGCAGCCGAGGGGAATTTTTTTGGGGTCTTCGGCCGAGAAACAAGAGGGAGAGGGAAAGAGCGAATCCGAGAGTGCGATTGAGAGAGAGAGCGACTGAGAGAATAAAACCCAAGGACGAGAAGGAGTTCTCCGGCAGCTTGGCCACGCTTGAGCCCCGTCCGACGACTCTCGGGCAACGCCCTCGAGTCTGCATCTCCGTTTTAACACTGCATCAAACCTCCGGTGAGTTTCTTTTTGGTTCGAGCCGCCTTTCCCGATGATCTTGGCTCAGAGACATTGCAAAGCAGTCGGCCATAGCTCGACCCATCTCAAGCTCGCCCTATAACCTCCATCTCTGAGTCGAGTAGAGACTTCCGCAGTCGAAACTCATTCCCATAAACTCCTTTTTGCCTCCCCCTGTTCTGTTTTAAGAAAGAACCAACTTGATGTCTCTAGTTCTTGAGCGTTTTGTTTTTAACTGAGTTGTTGCTTGATGTCGAGCATTCCCTTGTGATTTTTTCTGGTCGAGACCCGAGTTCGAATTCGAAAAATGTTCAATATCTTCCGTTCTCACGAAATGTTCAAGAGAATGCCCAAACTAAAACCGTTCATTTTATCCCGCATTCCAACTTGTTCCTACGATTTGTAGATGTGTTTTGCCCGGTACAATGTGTAATATCCAGACTTTGACCCGGTCAAAAGCGAAAGACCGAAAAAAAAAAAAAAAACGAGAAAAGAAAGAAAGCTGAAAAGTCAAAGAGAAAACGGTAAAGGGGACGGGTGTCCATATCTCAGAATAAAGAGAGCCCGAGTGCTTGTGCAAGAAAGGAAAAGGGGAGAGAGAAGAAGTGAAGAAGAGAAGAACAAAGAAAGGGAAGAGGAATAAGAGGGGTTTCCTATGTGTACGCTTTTAGAATTGCCAAGCCGACTGGATAACATAACGTAATGCCTGGTAAGTGCTCACACCTCTCACTCGACCAATTGAGGTAGTTTTCGGAAATAGGGCTAAAATTTAAAGTAATGTGAAAATTGAGTCGCGAAATTCAATTTTTGAGTTACGGAGCTTTGTGATTTCTTAGAAATGGAGGTTTATGGCGTTGTAGAGCCGTGGATTATGATGGGAGTTGTTTTAGCACAACTGTTTCATTGGAACAAGATTTTAGGATTTTGTGGGCGAGTTTTGAGTTGAGTTTAGGTTTGAGTTTTCACTTCGGATGACCGATTTGTTAGTGCGTATGAGTCGTTTGTTAGCATTCAGACGTAGTTTAGTCATTTCGTAGTTGAGGTAAAGTTTTTTTTAGTTTTAATGTCAATTCTTGTTTAATCGATAGGGTTACGAAATCATTGGCCTATTTACCTACACGTTATTTGGTTTGGACGTTCCCGGGTGAGTGGTGCTATCGCTTCTTTGAAATTGTAAACTCATATCTTAAAAATGAAAAGTATGAGCTATATTATGTGCAAATTGTGATTTGTCTAAAAAGAAAAAGTAATGTTCGTGACATGCTTGATGCATAAGTTTGAATAAGATAATTATTATTTTTATTCATTTAAGAATGGTTTGTGAAACATCTTATGAAAGGTGTTTTGAAAGTTTAAATGTATGTATTGCGTTGAGGATTGATTTATGGAATGGGTTCTTTGATGATTTGGGAAAGGTTTAATGAGAAAGGCGTTTCGAAATGTATATATATATATATATATAAATGAAGGGGAAATTTGATATATTTTGGGTTTGGAAAACCATGTTGTAAAAGAAAAGGCTTGTGAAATCAATTGTGATATGGACTAGTAAAGGACTAAGTGCTATTCAATAACATAATTTTGTGGGAACCACCTCTAGAGCTTTGTGATCAAAAGCTAAATACTACATAATAATGTAATTTCGTGAGAGCCACCTTTAGAGCCTTATACAATTGATATATGTTAATTAAGGACTAAGTGCTATATGAGAGCCACGGCTAGGACCTTATACTACTCAAGGGCTAAGTGCTACACGATGACGTGATTTTATGAGAGTCGCCTTTAAGGCCTCGAGATGTGAGGTGCTTTGAGATGTGATGTGCACGGAGATGTGATGTACTCTGAGAGGGGATGTGCTTTAAGATGTGATGTTTTATAAGATTGATCAATGAAATAGACCATCGACGTGTGTTTTGTATGCGATTGATCAATGGACTTGACCCTTGATATTTATTATGATTTTAATAAGTATTTTATGAATTGTATATAGCTTATTGAAATGAAACAACTTGTATATGTTTTGATATGTGTTACTTGCTAAGCTATGGTTGCTCACTCCTCTCTTTCCCAACCTTTTCAAGCTCTTTGGTTAGCAGCTAGTAGAGAGAGCACAATTGACAGGGGTTTTTGGGAGTTGAATTTTGGTGATTTGAGGCTGCGTCGTCTTTCGGGTGGAAGAACGACCGTGTCATCTCCATCCCTATAGGATTCAAGGTGTGACACAATGTTTTTACTAATTGCCGAGTACATTTCTTTAGTTAGATTTAATCTCTACAAAGTCTGGATAGCCCTGGAATTTCAGACGCCGTTGTGTCCCATGCTTTGATATATCCTGGGATTGTTTCCGAGGTTCATTGTGTGGTCGCAAGCGCGAGCATCAAGTGCTCGTGGATAGAGGTTGATAGCTGCTTGCGAGGTTCGAAAGTCATTCGCTATGGAGATCCAATGAACATTGGGTCAGTCATTGGTGGGAAGGATCTTTCACGATTTGGTTTGGGAAGTCTCGGTCACGGGCGCTCGATGGTGGAATCTGTACATGCAACGTGCTAATGTATTAGTCGAATGAGCTTTGACTACTGAAGTCCTCGTGTGGTCGTCTTGCATTTTGGTGTGTTCTGGGTTTGTCTTGGGGTAGCCAAGTAGGAAGAAGTAGGAATGAGCAGTTCCATGCAGGTTTCACTTGGAACCTCAAACCTACCTCATGTATAGGGAAACCTACCCATCAGGTTTCAAGGCCGGTTCTAGGTTCTAACAATTTCTTTCTTTTTTCTTATTTTTGGTTCATGTTTAGTTAAACAAAATGAAAATGAACGCAACAATACTAAAAGGGGTGAGTGAACCTACCCTCGGATACAGGTTTCTCATTTTTTGAAACATGGAACCTACTCGTCAAAATTTGGAATCTACAACCTACCTTATCATAGGTTATAGGATTAGATCTAGGTTTTAACAAGTTTTTTTTTTCCCCTTTTTTTTTTGTTCATATTTAGTTAAACAAAATGAAAATGAACGCAACAATACTAACAAGTTTGTCATTCATCAAAGAGAATACAAAACAAACAAAATTATCAACAGAGAAAACAGATTTGCCTGCTGTTTGGCAAGAAATTCAACTAAATAAAAGAGAGGAAACGGAACAAAAGTCTACATTGAGATGGATGTTGCTGCCGTATAAGAGGATATCACCAACTCCTCTTAATCCTGATTCTGTCAATTTAAACATTTTAAATGAACCCATTTCAATAAGCTAGACTCCCAATTAACACCATTATTATATTGGCTTCACACCAAAGGGATGATAACCTACATTGCTATGTCGTTATGTAGTCATGACCAAAAGCAGCTTGGCTGGTTAAAGTCGCATCCCATGGCTGCATACTGTTATTTGAATGCAAAAAAACTAATACCCAACCAGCGGGTGATTTATTTGGCCACTAATCAGTTTTCACATCTCACGGAATCTAAAATCATCAAAGTCGGCCTCCGGGAGTGGCAAGGCTCAGTGCAAGTACCAAAAGCAAAAAGCCAAGTGTGTCTGGGAGGGAAAAAATTCTTGGCTTCAACTTTGAACACAAGTTATAGCTTAAACCTATATATCACAGCCACCGAAAACACCTGGACCTGTGCATATCCTGTATGTACTGCTCCCTCTGTTGCCAACTCTAGTGTCATAAGGCATGTAGTTATAAAGCAAGATATAAGCACATAAACGAACGTATGCAGGAAATATGTGATGCTGTTATGCACAGTAAATTAGTAAAAGGTAGCTGATGATAAAATAAGTAGTAAAGGACATGAAGATGGAAGACAAAACCTTCCACATCTAGGTATCTCTTGATCTTCCTCCTCGTACTACTAGAGCCACCAAAATTGGAACTTGTTTGCTCACAACTCCGCAAAGGATGATACTCAATCGACTCCAACGCCCACTTTGCTGCATTGTGCCTTCTCCGCTACTCTTCCTATCGAAAAACTAGTTAGGAGGACTATTTCATTTCTGGAGCATACAAAAAAGAGCATAGCACGATGCTCAACTTGACCATATAATCAATCAATCTATGAGAACTAAAGCCATCGGATCGAAGTGTAATGGGACATGCTAGTAAACTAAAATAAGTATTAGATGGCTCACCACATATATTCATTTCTCTTTAACCGGTAAATAGTTTACCGACACCTATTGCAATTCTGTGATCGGACTCATCTCCTCATATCTTGTTGCGATAGGGCGAGCGATCGAACAATAATATAGACAGAAGAAGAAAATATATCGGACACCAGATTTACGTGGTTCAGTCGTAAAGACCTACGTCCATGGGGAGAGCAGCAGCGAATTTCACTATAGATCAAGCGATACAAGGAGATTACACACTCAAGTCACTCAAATACTCTCTCGGTGTTTCCCAAGCCCTAATTACACCAAATACATCAATCTTACTTGGATGTAAATCACGAATAAGTTTTGCCGCACGAGAAACACGAAGACCCGCTATCAAGCACCTAGCGCCTACGGATGTCTCTCACAAACAGAGAACACCCACAGCACTTAAAGTAAACGGCGCTTCAATATGTGGCTTCGCTCAACGATCGTGTGCGGCTTCGTAGGACGTACGGCAGCAACTCACCGAAAAGAAGAAACCCTCGAAGACAAAGACCTGCAAAAATATTTGCCTTTTATACGTGTGCCCATCGAGGGCCCACCTCCTTGCTTCACGTACGGAAGGAAATCTTCATATTATTATACGTAGGCGTGTGCCCAAGGTCAAACTTTTGACCTTGGGCCCCACCACCTTCGTCTTCAACGTGCAGAGGCGTGAAATCGTGTGTGTTTGGGCCCCACGAAGCTTCGGCTTATTTGGCCTCCTCTGCAACGAAACAGAAAACTTTGCTGCATGTATATATAATTTTATTTTCTCTTTTGTGCAACTTCAAGAGTCTAGCGAAATGCGTTTTGTAAACACTCAAACTCGAGACATAATTTAACAATCTCTACCTTGACTCGACGGTTGAGCCAAATTACAATCGCTTCGTAAAAATTCAAATTTGCTACTTTCCCATAGCCCCCAATGGGCTCAACCGCCACAGATATTATCCAAGTCCAAGCCTCGCTTGAACTTCATCATAACCGAGGACCTCATTAGAATACCAACTCCATATGCACTTTTAACTGCTCCACAAGGATTTTCTGACACAATATCCTCAACCGCAGATAAAGTAAAACCATTATTGCATCATATCTATTAGGAGATCGAATACTTACCTTGTCAATATCAGCAATTACAACAACCGTTGGCTCTATAAGCTCCACCTCGCTACAAGCACCATATGTGTCGATTATTTTGCTAGTTCTCATACTCACTACCTCAGGAGTTTCTGGTTGCAACTCCACCTTAAGCTGAATACCGTTTAGATCCGTATTAACACTGCCACAAATACTCTTAGCCAGAACTATTGGAGACTTGTCAAAGGTAACTTCTCTGCTGTCAACAGGTGAATTTATATCTAGGTACCACAACCGATCGCCCCACTCACCTTGTGCATAGCCATGGAATATGCACATTACCCTCTAATCGAGCTTACCATCACTCACTCGAAAATAACACGGGCAACCAAACATTCTAATAATAGAATAACCAGCAACGTTACCTGACCACACTTCTCCAAGAGTCCGCCATTCAATAGCAGTTAATGGGAATCTATTCACCAGGTAACTTACTATACTAAGCACATCAGCTAGGATTCTCCTAACAATACCAGCACTGAAGATAATTTTTCGGGCCGTCTCTAGTAATGTTATGCTCATGAATTTTGCAAATTATTGTGATTTACTAGCACTAGTACGATGTTTCACTATGCCCTATTTTATGCAAAATTTATTTACCAGTTCTAAGCAAAACTCCATACTTTTGTCAGTCCGCACATGCTTGATCGACTTACCAGTCTCCGTCTCGATCAAAGCTCTCAATTGCGTGATCTTGACATCAGCATCAAACTTGTGCATTGGTACAAACACCCAGGTCTTCCTCAAACAGTCAATAGACTCTCGAACAGATGCATCCGACGTCTCCGGGGCGAAACCTGTCATTATCTCACCTTGAAGTTTATATAGGCCATCATGCTTGATTCCTTTCATTATCACCAGGGTACCTCGAATAACCTTTAGAACTCTACCTTTTGAAGAATACCTGCAACCAACTGAATTTAGGGCACCCAAGGAAATTAAGTTCTTTTTCAATTCTGGAACATGCCTCACTCCAGTCAATGTCCTCACGATACCATCATGCATTCTGATTTTAACATCACCAACACCCACAACATCGCACTCAGCGTTGTTCCCTAACTGGACTTTACCACTACCCGTGCACTGATAAGTGATAAACTAGTTTCTATTTGGTGTGACATGAAAAGAACAATCAGAATCCATAACCCATCCATCAAGCGATAAATCATTAGTGACAGACAATACATAATCGGCATTATCTGCTACAGCTGCAACATTATCTGCAGAATCAACCATAATTCCCTTACCCTTCTCATTCTTCAACTTAAGGCAATCCCTTCTAAGATGCCCCCTCTTGCCACAGCTCCAACAGACAACATTAGTAGTCCTAGATTGACTACGTCTATTCATATTAGTACTACTGTTACCCACACGTGTTCTAGATCTTCCTCTATTTTCACCTACTAAAGCAGTAAATACAGATTCGTCAGATTCTCTTCTACGAATGTCCTCGCTCAGAATTAAATCTCGAACCCCATCAAACGTCAAACTTTGTGACCCAGATGAATTACTAACAGCAGTAATGGTAGTATTTCAACTATCAGGTAATGAGGATAGCAGAATCAAAGCATGTACCTCATCTTCAAAATTAATCTCAACTGAACTCAATTGACTAACAATCACATTGAATTCATTGATATGATCTGCAACTGACGCACCTTCGCTCATCTTCAAATTAAATAGGCGTCGCATCAAACAAATCTTGTTGATCGCAGAGGGCTTCTCGTACATATCCGACAGGGCTTGCATCAAATTAGCAGTGGTCTTCTCCTTCAAGATGTTAAACGCAACGTTATGAGCTAACGTCAACCGAATAACACCATAGCTCATCTATCCAGCAAATCCCAATCAGCTTGCTTCATCGTCCCTGGTTTCTCCCTAGATAAAGGCAAGTGCAGATTCATCTGGTAAAGATAATCTTCAATCTGCATCTTCCAGAAACTAAAATCCTTCCCATCAAATCTATCAATTCTCACTTTTACTTCTTCTGTCGCCATCGATTCGCTTCAACTTAGCCAAACCTGGCTTTGATATCACTTGTTGCGATAGGGCAAGCGATCAAACAATAATATAGACAGAAGAAGAAAATAAATCGGACACCAGATTTACGTGGTTCAGTCGTAAAGACCTACGTCCACGGGGAGAGCAGTAACGAATTTCACTATAGATCAAGCGATACGAGGAGATTACACACTCAAGTCACTCAAACACTCTCTCGGTGTTTCCCAAGCCCTAATTACACTCAATACACCAATCTTACTTGGATATAAATCACGAATAAGTTTTGCCGCACGAAAAACACGAAGACCCGCTATCAAGCACCCAGCGCCTATGGATGTCTCTCACAAACAGAGAACACCCACGGCACTCAAAGTAAACGGTACTTTAATATGTAGCTTCGCTCAACGATCGTGTGCGGCTTCGTAGGACGTGCGGCAGCAACTCACCGAAAAGAAGAAACCCTCAAAGACAAAGACCTGCAGAAATATTTGCCTTTTATACATGTGCCCACCGAGGGCCCACCTCCTTGCTTCACGTACAGAAGGAAATCTTCATATTATTATACGTAGGTGTGTGCCCAAGGTCAAACTTTTGACCTTGGGCCCCACCACCTTCGTCTTCAACGTGCAGAGGCGTGAAATCGCGTGTGTTTGGGCCCCACGAAGCTTCGGCTTATTCGGCCTCCTCTGTAACGAAACAAAAAACTTTGCTGCATATATATATATAATTTTATTTTCTCTTTTGTGTAACTTCAAGAGTCTAGCAAAACGCGTTTTGTAAACGCTCAAACTCAAGACATAATTTAACACATTCCTCTACCTCCATTGACATGTTATCTTGATAAGCCAAGCAAACAACAATCGAGGTTGAGCCTTTGAGGTCGAGCATTGAAATAATAGTCAGCTGCCACACAAAATAATGGATATATCTAAAATCTAAATATGAGGTAAGAGGAGTATTGAACAGGTATACCTGAAATCCAAATATTCAGCTGCCACACAAAACAATCTAGAAGCACAAGAAACAGATTTTCTCATTTACAAGTGAGGACAAAGAAGCACTTCACACATCAATTATCGCTTCTTCATTGCTTTTCTTCTCTTTTTTTTTTTTTTCGGTAGGGGGGGCGTCAAAACAAGACCTAATCACTTCATTAAATCACCTTCTTTCAACGTGCTCTCCTCTTTTTTTTGCTTGCCCCCTGTTCAATTCTATCACAACATAGAAAGAGATATCTCTGCCCAGCACAATAAAGGAAACACATGAGACTGTCACTACCACACTCTTGGAGACCCCAATCACAACCTACTTCAGAATCATCAGATCATTTTCGTTTAATCTGCTCTTCACCCAACCCCTTTCGATTGTTCAAAGTCAACCGCCAAAATCGACACAAATTCGACGGGTTCACTTCTTGAAACATCCATTTAGGAGCTTCATTACACTTTCAAACATGTGCACTGGAAACTTTTAGGAGCTGACATGAACTGAACAACGAGAATGAAACTTGGAGATCACGCAGCCAAATTGGCAGCAACTACATTTTCTGAGCCTATGGCCACTGATTGCTATGTATGAGCTCGAGAGTGCTAACTCCTTCCAACTTTATGTTCTCTCAATTCAATAAGCAATCTATTCTTGCTGGGACATTTGCTGCAAAAGGGACCAATAACACATGGCATTGCCACCATTTTTCCTTGCTGAGATACCATTATCAGGTCCCATTTTGCTCAGTCAATACGCTGAGACAGCAGCAAATTTCAGGGCCCCCATCACCAAATTCTACACTCCACCGCGCTCACTCAGTACGCTGAGATATTCCTCAAAGGTAAAAAGAAAAAAAAATAGAAAGCAACACTAAGGACGCGACGGGCGAGACGCGAGATGAAATCAGCATAGCAACAGCAACAGCAAGGGAGACTTTCGAACGGAGAATCGAAACATCGGGAAAGGAGAGGAACGGGGAAGGGCAGAGATCACAATTGCAGGGGAATAACTACTCACATGGACCAAGTTGACGCCTAAGCTCTCCAAACCTTCGACAATGTTGGCGTGGCGGGGTTGGAGACTCTCGCAATAGCTGAGCTGAGCCGCGGCCAATGGTGGCAAGTTGGCGACAGCAAATGAAACGAGATACAGCGTCGGGGAGAGGATGGACAGGACAACGACAGAGATGAGAACTGAGGATGGAAAGAGAAGGGAAAGTATCGGGGAGAGAGAAGACCAGAAGAACGACAGAAATTTTTTGGGTTTTATGCTTTAGGAATCCCGGTTCCGGTTCCAATTCCTATAGGAACCGGAAGCCGGTTCCTAAAAATTTGGAACCAAGAATTGGAACCTACCTCTTGAGAACTGAGAATTGAACCGAATCCATCAGTCCGGTTCTTCGATTCCCAATTCTACCCCGAATCGTGCTCACGAAATAGAGAAGGGAACTGACGATGCTCTCTTGGCTCTGAGAGTTTTCCTCTACCTCTTTTGGTAGCTATCCCCCCCAAAACCCTAAATCTCCAGTAGATTTCCGCCACCCAAAAACACGATTATCCCCCTTTTTGATCAATGAAACCCATTACGTAAATCCCAGAAATCCCCCACCCTACTATTTCTCTGTAAAAATGAGAAGTCTCGAGCAATGGAACAGTCCTGTTATCTCTCTTCAGACGGATTCAATCAATGCTGGATGAATCGGAGCTTTGGCCTCGCAAAAGGTTGGATGTCGTCATTTTCCTCATGGATCTCTTCTGGGCTTTCTGATTTTTGATGTAGTGGAATGGGTTTTGACGCTCCCAACTTGATTGGAAAAAAGTAACAAGATAGTAGCAGTCTGTTATGATGTTAGTAGAATGGGTCTTGCCTTGTTCATCATGATCAGCAGAAAGCAATGAGTTAATAGCTATATTTCGTTTTGTGCTGGTCTCGTTTTTTGCCCTGAGCTTTGTTCTTGTGAAGTACTACTTGTTCACTGTTGAGAAAAATGGACGGATCTGGGGAAGTGGATAATCGCCTTGCTGTTCTATGCAAAAGACTGAGTAATTTGAGGACTGAGGTTGATGCTCCTCCACAAGAAGATGTGATTTCGGAGGAGATATTGGATGAATGTCGGCGTACAGTATTTGGCAAGCTATATTCGGGAGGAAACATAAACTTTCAGGCTTTTATTACCACAAGAAGAGAGCTTGGAAGATAGATTTAGTTACCTTTGCGCAACGTGAATTGGGCATCCTTTCTTTTACTTTCGATTCTGTGATGGACAAAGAACGAGTGTTAGCAAATAGCCCATGGTCTTTTGCGAGTAACCTGCTGATCCTTAAACCATGGGAGCCTAATAAACCGGCGCAATGTTATAAGTTTACCAGCTGTGCGTTCTGGGTTCAAATCCAGGGCCTTCATATTGAATGGTGTTCTGAGGAGGTAGTAGCTCATATAGCCAAAATCCTAGGAAATGTGAAGGAAGTAAAAGTGGAAAAGAAGGGGGTGGCCTTTCAGAAGGTGGGGAGAGCAAGAGTAGAACTAAACCTGGATACACTCTTAAGTCCAGGTACGTTATATAATCTAGGAGAGGGGAAAGTCTGGTTGGATTTCAAGTATGAGAGGTTACCTTGCTTTTGCTATTCATGTGGAAGAGTTGGGCATTTTGCAACAAATTGTATAGAAGTTCCTTTTGATGAAGCCAAATATGAAGATAGGAGGACACATAAGTTTGGGCATTGGTTAAAAGTAGAGGCTAAGGAGACCAACCCGTTTTGGCAAATATTTTATGGTGACCGAGTGGATGAAGAAGATGAGGCACAAATAGATAGTAACTCTCCAAATCAAAGCACTCAAATAGTCATTTTCTCTGGCAAGCAAACAAAAATGAATTTCATAGCTTCAACTCAAGCACAAAACAGGGCAGAAGAGAATATTATTAAACCTAAACACCAAGTGGAACAGCACCAGGGAAAAGGGAAATGCATCATGCACATTGACGAGCCAGAATGGCAGATTTTGTCGGCTAACAAAACGTCGTCCTGGACAAAAAAAAGAAGGATAAAAAAAAGAGAGCGGAATTTTAAAAAGTTCCCCGGCAAAGAAATTAAAGAGGTACACACCATATAACTCTATTCCTTTAGAGTTGGCGGATTTTGATGAAGCAAAACTGCAGGATACTCCTATTAGTCTTTCGGAAGGCACGATGGGATGGGCTTTGATGGCTAACCCAAATAAGTCACCGGCTTACAAATGAGGATCATATGTTGGAACTGTCAGGGGTTGGGCACACCACTGACAGTTCAAAATTTGAGAGCCATTGTGGCTCATGAAAGGCCCAATTTGATTATGTTATTGGAAACAAAAAACAAAGAAAATGTGATTTTGCGTGTTAGGAGACAGTTGAAGTTTAAAAACAACTTTGTGGTGAACCCAATAGAAATTGCAAGAGGTATGGTGGTACTATGGAATGATGAATTTGATATAGAGGTGGAATCTAGTTCACAAGAAATGATAAACTTAATATGTGAAGATCATGAAAGTCGGAACACAATGCGGGTTACTTGTGTGCATGCTCCAAATCCCTCTCGGTAGATTAAAATTAGGGATGATTTGAGACAAATCAGTTTTTCCAATAGACTTCCATGGGTCTGTTTGGGGGACTTTAATGAAGTGTTGTATTATTGGGAGAAGGTGGGAACGAGGTTGGCAGATAATTATAGAATGCAGGCCTTCCAAAATTGCTTAAATGATTGTTCGCTAATGGAAATTGATTGCAAAGGGTGTGCTTTTACTTGGTCAAATAACAGAGCAAGGGCTGATTTGGTTAAGGAGAAACTAGATCGGGTTTTTTGTTCTCAAGATTGGTGGCTCATGTTCCCGGAAGCAGAAGCGTATGCTCTCCTGGCTGTTGAGTCTAACCATAGTCCTCTCTTAATGGTGAGTAATGTTGAACCTGCAAAGAAAAGAAGAAATTTCCACTTTGAGGCCTTTTGGATTGAAGATGTAGAATGCAGAGAAATAGTTAAACAAGTATGGCAATCTCGAAATGTTTATGATGCAGGATTGTGAGACAAATTAATGGCGGTAAGTGAAGCTTTGAAGGAATGGAGTAAAAAGAAGTTTCCAAATAGCCATAATCGTATAACAGCCCTAAAGCAAGAGCTTCAATCCTTAACAAACAGCGCAAGTGTGAACCAAAGAGCAAATAGGATGAGGCTCTTAAAAGAAGAAATTGAAATTTTATGGAGGAGAGAGGAGATGTTTTGGGGTTTAAGATCCCGGATTAATTGGCTACGATGGGGAAATAAAAACACGAAATATTCTCATGCAACAACTATTCAAATGAGACAAAAGAACAAAATTACTATGCTGAAGAATACATCAGAGCAGTGGATAAGGGACAAACAACAAATTCAACACCTCACCATATCCTTTTTTAAAGATTTATACACCTCAGTAGGGTCCAAGAAACCGCCAACCAGTACTAGATCAATGCCCAACACTAATTGGAAATGATATCAATGAATGTCTGGTGGCGGACGTATCCTTGGAAGAAGTTCACACTACTGCTTTTCAACTTGGAGCACAAAAGGCTCTTGGTCCAGATGGTTTAAATGGAATTTTCTACCAACATCATTGGGATATCATCAGTATTGGTGTTTTTGAGGAAGTTAGGGGTTTTTTTTTTCGTTCGGGAGTCCCAGAACCAGCACTAAACAGAACACATATAGCCTTAATTCCCAAGACACCCCATGCAGAACGACTTGACCAATATTGCCCTATTAGTCTTTGCAATTTCTCATATAAGATAAATATCGAAGATTTTGGCAAATAGACTTAAAAGATGACTGCCTATGCTGATTCCAGGAGAACAAAGTGCATTTGTTAGTGGAAAACAGATTTAAGATAACATTTATATTGTACAGGAGGTGCTACACCAATTGAGAATGAGAAAAAGGAAGAAACATTTACAAGTTGTACTGAAGTTAGACATGCAAAAGGCCTATGATCGAATTGAATGGGATTTCTTAGAAGGATGCTTGCTAAGAATGGATTTCTGGCAAAATGGGTAAATTGGATCATGCAATGTGTCACTACAATTACTTTCAACATTAAATTGAATGGTGAACATCTTCCTTTTTTCAATCCTACTAGAGGTATTAGGCAAGGGACCCCTTATCACCCTATCTTTTTATTTTGGTGGCAAATAGTTTATCTTCTTTGATGAATAAAGCTCTACAAGATGGGAGTATAAAAGGGATCAAGTTGAACAAATTCTGCCCTACTTTGACTCACATTTTATTTGTAGATGATTCCATTTTCTTTTTAGATGGATCCATACAAGAATGTCAAAATGTTGCAGCAGTTCTTAATCAGTATTGTTATGCCTCGGGACAAGCTGTAAACCTAAACAAGTCCGGTATTTTCTTTAGTAGAGAATGTCCCCAACTATTAAGGGATATTATGACAAGAGAGTTGAGGGGTCCTGAGCTTGATCAGACTGGCAAATACCTTGGGATCCCTTCTGACTGGAGAGCATAAAAAAGACAAGTGTTTGCTTGGATTTTAAATAGAGTAAACATGAAATTGGAAGGCTGGAATGAGCAAATTATATCAAAAGTAGACGAGGAAATTCTTCTGAAATCAGTGGTGCAGGCATTACCTCAATATGGCATGTCAGTATTCAAAATTTCAGTTTCAGTTTGTAAGGCTATAGAGAAGAAAATAGCCAATTTTCAGTAGAAAAATAGTGAGACAAGAGCTGGTCTACATTAAAAGAGATGGGATATCATGAAATTCAGGAAAGATAGGGGAGGTATGGGCTTTAGAGACTTAATTACTGTAAATAAGGCCCTTTTGGGTAAACAAGCTTGGAGATTGGTAAAGAATCTGGAAGCCTTGTGGAGGAAATTACTCAAAAGGCTTTATTTCTGTCAAAGATTTTTGGCATGCTGATCAAGGAGCTAAGGCTTCATGGGGCTGGAAAAGTTTACTGTTGGGAAGGGAGGCCATAACGGATTCAGTGAGATGGTCGATTGGAAATTGTCAAAATATCAATATTAGAACAGATAAATGGCTACAGAGATGACTAATAGGAGGGCTAGCAAACAGAAATGACCCACAAAAAGTATATGAGTTGATGAATTTTGAAACAGAACAGTGGAATGAACCACTTTTGAACAACCTCTTTGATGAACAAACTACTCAGGAGATCCTTGCCATACCAATTAACCGTCAAATTACAAAGGATGAACTGATATGGACAAGAAATAAGGACGGGTCTTTTACAGTAAAAAATGGCTATAATCTGTTAAGAGAATGAGCGACAGCACACTTTACAAAGGAATACGCCTCTTCTTCCCACCAAACACCAAGAAAACTATGGAATGCTCTATGGAAGATGCAAACCAGCCCTAAAGTAAAGATTTTCATTTGGAATGCCTGTCAAAATTAGGAGTGAGCATCGGTCCAGGGTCAACCCTGGACCCACCTTGGACCGGCCCAACCCTGTCGGTCCTGGTCCGATTCCTAGGGAGATTGGGTCAATCATTGGTCCTAGAATTCCTGGACCAACACTATGCGGGCTGGTCCTCAGTTCTGAGAGTTCCAGGTCGGTCCAACCTGAACCAACCCCGATTATATATATATATATATATATATATATATATATCAAATACATTACTTATAATTTTTTTATATAGAGAAAACCTTAAAATAAATGGCGTCAACAATATCAAACAGCTTTTTAATGAAGAGTTCAAGTAATTTTACATTATTCTTTAATAACTTAGATTTCTAATGCCTTTTACAATGTCAATAGTTATAATTTACGAAGGAGGAAAATATTTTTGTGAGGAGTCCTCACAGTGTCCAAAAGCGCATAAATAGCTCATTATGGCATCATCCTCTAGTTTTCATTCTCTTCTGTTTTATTTGTCGTCTTAGTCTTCAATATGTCAAAATCGAAAAAAACAACTTCTTCGCTCACCACTTGACACTCCCCTCGCTCATTTTGGGTCATTTATGCTGCTCGCCACTCGATGTTCGCTTGGCTTGTTGTTTCCCGCTCGACATTTGATGCTCATTCTGTTCGATGCTTATCCCACTTGACCCTCACCGCTTGCCTTTCTTAGCTGACCTCACTCATCATCGAACTCATTAGATTAGTATGGTCCTCAGTTGCCCTTTTAAGGAGTACAAAAAATGAAATAAAAAATTATTGGTTGGTCTTGGGTTGATCCTGAAATCAGACCAAACCCATTGGGTCAGTTTGGTTTTCAATCGCTTTTTAAAGAGTATAAAAAATGAAATGAAAAATTATTGGTTGGTCCTAGATTAACCTTGAAACCGAACCGAATCCATTGGGTTAGTTCGGTCCTCAATCGCTTTTTTAAGGAATACAAAAAATGAAATAAAAAATTATCGATTGATCTTGGGTTGACCCTAAAATTGAACTAAACCCATTAAGTCGGTCCGGTCCTCAGTCCCAATCTCAATAGGGTCGGTCCTCGGTCCCAAAAATTGAGGACCATTACTATGCGGGTTGGTCCTAGGGTTAGGGGGTGGACCGGTCCAACCCAGACCATGCTCACCCCTAGTCAAAATGCCATACCATACAAGGAGAATTTATGGAAACGAAATATTTTACTTGATCCGGTATGCGATCTATGCAGAGAGAGTATGGAAACAGTCGAACATCTCCATCTTCTTTGCCCCTAGACCGCACGAGTATGGAGCCACCCGAAAATCAACCTACAAGTGTTCGGACAAGAGCTTACACGAATGGATGCATGGCTAGAGCAATTTATTAACAATGGCTCGAACCTACCTTCTCTGGAAACGATCTCAAACATTCTATGGCAGATATGGAAGGAGCGAAACAACTACATATTTCGGGGAACCAAGCCGGATGCCTGTCAAGTGGTAGATCTGGCCCGATTTCAGCAAAATAGTTACAAAAAATGGAGTTCGGGGCATCTTTGAGCAAGAAAAGAAGAGGAAAACGAGATCTCACCAACCTAGACAGCATCGGTTGCTGGTTCTTTGAAGATTAATGTTGACGGATCCATTTGCAAGGGGTCGACGGAAAGAGCCGTGGCCTGCATAATCTGAGACTTCTCCGGCAGCCTCGTGGATGGCTTTGTGAAACCAATTCGGGCGGTGTCAAGTCTTCAAGTGTCACGCCCCGCTCCTCGGGCACGTGCACATCCTTCACTCTCGGTCGATTTTATAATGCGATATCCCAGGACAATGTATCGCCGACCCTTTCATTTTTAAGCACATGCGGAAGCAGTTAAAATCCCCAAACAATAAAACGATGGGATAAAAAAGCAATGCCATATTTTTCATATTGAACTTTATAACCAAACTTTTATACAAACCACAAACCAGAACACTTCACAACTTTTTATTCTAAACTCTATTCACATCAAAATGGAGATATCAAAGAAGATAAAATTTCAGTCCATCTAGGCCGTACTCACGGCCCCTCTCGAGATTGTCTTCTTCTCCCAAAATCCTTCTCCAACTCTTCCTCCTCAGCTCCTTAGCGGTCCTGAAATGGTTTTCCCAAACCGGGATGAGACTACGTCTCAAAGCGAGTTCTACCCCACTAAGCCCGATTAGTGAACCATTATACTAAAGGCTGCCTAAACACGCATAGGTCAGAAGACGTACCTTAGCATCAGATCCCACCTGCAAGTCAGTACAATTTATAACAAGCACTCAAGCAATCATATCACTGATCGAAGCATCGATCAAATCGACCTAGTCGATTAAATGCCAACAAGACCACTCACGGTCATTTCTAATCAGTCAATCAATTCACGACATCAAATCAAAGCAATGATCGATCGACCTAGTCGATTACATGTCAGGCAAACCATTCTAGGTCAGTACTCTCGGGTGCCAAGCTCACCAATGTGATTTATCCACTAGACAATTGCGTGCGTTCTTTAAGGCGCCGTTTTCGCCAGTGACCTCCTTAGTCACCGAACCACGCATGCCTAAGACCACGTACTCAAATAGACAATTGTGTGCGTTCTTTAAGGCGCCGTTTTCGCCAGTGATATCCCCAATCACCGAACCACACATGCCTATAACAATGTATTTAATAGACAAGTGTATGCGTTCTTTAAGGCGCCGTTTTCGCCAGTGATATCCTTAATCACCGAACCATACATGCCTATAACAATACGAGTACTAGACCCGATACGATATCCCCATCACCGAACCACATAGGTCCACAATAATGTATTACTAGACCGCGTGCGTTCTTTTTTTGCCAATGATATCCCAATCACCAAACCACGTAGGTCTATACACCGTATCGATTGATTCAATCCCGAGTATTTCCAATTTTCTCATAACTCCATCCACTTTACAACTCAATCAAAGCATTATAAATGCTAAACAAACATACTCGGCCATCTACCAATCAATCATTCAATCTCAATCAATTCCAAATCAATTTAGGGTAAATCCCTAAAATATCACAATTTAATTAATTCCATACAACGTAGAGCTCAAATAAATAAATGAACTACACCACGATGATCAGCACGAGATTTCGGTCATCGGCCATCAAAATCTTAATTTCCGAAAAATAATTAATTTATTTATTTATTTCGAAAATTAATTAATAAATATTAAAAATTTAATTTAGCACAAACTAAAACTCAATTAAACAAATGGACTTCACCATAGTCATCAGCATAATTTTTGGTTCCAGACCATCTCAGTTGAATTTTCGGAAAATAAATAATTATTTAATTTAATTTCGAAAAATAATATTTAAATGCCAAAAATCCCACTTATGCCCGAATCATCAAATTGAAGCCCGATTAGGCGTCGAAAAATTCCCGAGATGCTTCCAATAAATAGTAGACCACGTCTACTTGTTAATTGCACAATCAATTTATTTAAATCACATCACAATTAACTAATAATTGCTAATTACTTCTAATCTAACAACATAAACATAATTAATTAAACTAAACCAACCTAAAGCATAATTAGCCAACTAATCATGGATTAGTGAGATTACTCACCAAATCGCACGCAAATCGGATCAATCCGACGGCGGCGACGTGAGGAACGATTGTTCCCAAAGCACGGCTCGAGTTCGGGGCCGGAAACGGCCCAAAACGGCCCAAAAGCGGCTGAAACCCACTCGTGGGTTGCTGGATTAGCTGCGAAATAGAGGAAAACAGAGATGGTTAGAGGCGGAGAGGGGCCGGCGGGAAAGCAAGAGGCGGTCCGGGGAGGCCACAAGGCGGGCCGGCGGTGGCCACGGTGCCACGGAGGGTGGCTGGACGAGACGGAACGGGGGCTGGGTCGGCTGGATCGCGCGGAGGGAGGAGCGGACGGCTGGACGGCGACGGCACGCGCGTGCGCGAGCGCGGGCGGCGGTGCGGCGCGGCCGGACGAGCGGCGCGGGCGGCGCGATCTCGTGCGCCGCGGCTTCCGCGAGCTTTTTGAAGGAGAAGAAAGGAGCTTGCTTCAGCGTGCAGAGGAAGGGAAGAAGAAGAAGAAAGAGAGAGAAGAGAGAGGAAGAGGGGAGATAAACATTGGACCGGTCAAATAGAGAGAAAGGGAATGGGCGGTGGGGGAATCGCACGAGGGGGAGGGAAAAAGGGGAGAGGAGAGAGAGAAAGAAAAAGAGAAAAGGAAAGAAAAGAAAAGAGAGGGAGAGAGAGGAAAAAGGAAAAGTAAAAAGTTACAATTATTTAATTTATTTTCCTTTTTTTTTCTTTTCCTTTTTAATTCTTTTGGTCTTCAATTTTTTTCTTCCGATAATTTCTTTATTGAAATTTCGGACTCGTCAATAAATTGACGAGTGATGAGACAAAATCCTAAAAATAAGAATTATGACGCGCTTAAAATTCGATTCCCGAAATCGAGTTCAATTTCGTGGTTAAAAATCGATCGACGTGATTTTAGCTCAATCCAACCAATTAGGTAGCTTTTAGGGATTTTACGGCCGATAAATCCCTTAACGGCTTCACCCAATAGGTTAGTTAACTCGTGAGTGATCAGCTCAGAGAAAAAGGCCATAGGCACGCCGACGAAATGCCCATTTCACTTTATCGAAATAGGGGCAAATTTCAGGATGTCACAACTCTTCCCCTCTTATAAAAATTTCGTCCTCGAAATTTAAACCATTACACTTTGTTCAAAAAGGTGGGGGTACAACTGTCTCATCGATTCTTCAGTCTCCCAAGTCACTCCTTTAGTGCCGTGGTGTTGCCAGACCACTTTGACCAACGGGATGGTCTTTGTACGCAGAACTTGCTCTTTACGATCGACAATCTGGACCAGGCTTTCAACATATGACATACGGTCATCCACGTCCAATTCCTCGAAATTGAGCACGTGGGTCGGGTCAGGCTCGTACTTCCTTAACATCGACACGTGAAAGACGTCATGCACTTGCGCCAATCTTGGCGGCAATGCAAGACGATACGCTAGGTTTCCGATTCTTTCAAGAATCTCAAACGGACCTACGTACCTCGGACTCAGTTTGCCTTTCTTACCAAAGCGCGAAGTTCCTCTCATTGGTGACACTTTCAGAAAAACGTGATCACCAACTTGGAATTCCAAAGACCTTCGACGCTTATCTGCATAACTTTTCCGCCTGCTCTGCGCTGTCTTCAATCTGTCTCTGATCACTGCCACGGCATCTACTGATTATTGAACCAACTCTGGGCCTGTTATCTTCCTTTCTCCGACTTCATCCCAACACACCGGAGTTCTACATGCTCTGCCATACAACACTTCAAATGGAGCCATCTTGATGCTCTGCTGATAACTGTTGTTGTAGGCAAATTCCACCAGATGAAGCTGATCCTCCCAACTTTCTTTGAAGTTTATTACACACGCTCTCAGCATGTCTTCAAGAGTCTGAATTGTCCTTTCTGACTGGCCATCCGTCTGAGGATGATATGCCGTACTGTACTGAAGCTTTGTACCTAAAGCACTATGTAAGCTCTTCCAAAAAGCAGCAGTAAACCTCGGGTCTCTATCAGATGTTATTGTAACTGGCACTCCATGCATACGAACCACTCGACGCACATATAGGTCTGCATGTCTATCCATACTCAGGCCCTTTCGAACTGCAATAAAGTTAGCCGACTTTGTCAGCCTGTCGACTACTACCCAAATCGAATCATTTCCCCTTTGACTCCTTGGTAGTCCAGTCACGAAGTCCATCGTGATATGCTCCAATTTCCACTCTGGGATCGCGAGAGGTTGCAGAAATCCTCTCGGCTTGCAATGCTGAGCTTTTACTTGCTGACAAGTCAAACACTTGGCCACATGCCTGGCGATGTCCGCCTTCATACCTGACCACCGGTAGTGTTGACGCAAATTCTGATACATCTTAGTGCTTCCAAGATGAACGCTATAATTGCTACGATGTGCTTCAGATAAAATTTCTTCTCTAAGCTCTACATCAGGTACAACCAAACGTCCACAAAATCTTAGAGTCCCATCATCGAAACTTGAAAATAGCTTTTCTTTTGTCGCGTATCCTCTTGAATAATTTTCTGTACGTCCGGATCTGTCGGTTGAAGTTGCTTGATTCTAACCTGGACATTCGGCTCAATTCTAAGGGTGGCCATAAAACTTGAAAGGTGGCCTACCTCAAATTTGAATTCCGAATCTCGAGCTCTCTCAATTAAGTTCCACTCCTTAACCAAGATCTGTGCCACTGAAAACTTCCGACTCAATGCATCGGCGACCTTGTTCGCCTTTCCCGGGTGATATAAAATATCACAGTCGTAGTCTTTCAACAATTCCATTGTCTCATGTTCAGCTCCTTTTGAGAGAACAAATACTTGAGACTCTGATGGTCCATGAAGATCTGAAACTTTTCCCCACACAAGTAATGCCTCCAAATCTTCAACGCAAATATGATGGCTGCGAGTTCTAAGTCATGCGTCGGATAATTCAATTCATGAGGTCTCAACTACTAGGAAGCATATGCAACAACTCTGCCATGTTGCATTAGCACGCAACCCAATCCCCTAAATGACGCATCACTATAGATCTCGAATCCTTCAGGACCAGATGGAATCGTCAGCACAAGTGCGGTAGTCAGCTTTTCCTTCAGCTCTTGAAAACTACACTCGCACTTGCTGTCCATATGAACTTCTCATTTTTCTTTGTGATCTTTGTCAGAGGTGACGCTATCGATGAAAATCCTTCCACAAACCGTCTGTAATAACCTACTAACCCCAGAAAACTTCTGATCTCTATCACTGATGTCAGTCTCGGCCACTTGATCACGGCTTCTATCTTGCTCGGGTCGACGGAGATTCCTTCTCCGGAAATCACATGACCTAAGAACGCAACACAAGTCAGCCAAAACTCGCATTTGCTAAACTTAGCATATATCTGATGTGTTCTTAAGGTCTGAAGCACTAATCTCATATGATTCTTGTGCTCTTCATTACTTCTCGAATAGACCAAGATATCATCAATGAACACGATCATAAACTGATCCAGATATTCCTTGAACATTCTGTTCATCAAATCCATAAAGGCAGCTGGAGCATTCGTCAATCCAAATGGCATCACTGTGAACTCGTAATGCCCATACCGGGTACGAAATGCTGACTTAGGAATATTCTCTTTCCGAATCCTCAGCTGATGGTATCCTGTCCTCAAGTCAATCTTCGAGAATATTGACGCTCCTTGCAGTTGATCAAACAAGTCATCTATCCTCTGCAATGGATACTTGTTCTTGATCGTTACCTGATTGAGCTGCCGATAGTCGATGCACAAACGCAACGAACCATCTTTCTTCTTAACAAACAAAACTGGTGCTCCCCAAGGTGATGCACTAGGACGAATAAATCTTTTATCCAGTAATTCTTGCATCTGCACCTTCAGTTCCTTCAACTCAGATAATGCCATTCGGTACGGTGCCTTTGAGATCAGTTTTGTCCCTGGTGCTAGCTCGATTACAAATTCAATCTCTCTTTCCGGCGGTAACCCTGGCAATTCTTTTGACAACACATCTAGAAATTCTTAGACCACTGAGACGTCCTCCATCTCTAGTTCTCTAATCCGTCCTACCCAAGACAATCGCCAAGCAACCTTGGCAACCTCCGTCTAACAAACAAGTTGCCTTCAGCCAACGAGATTAATGAAATCGAATATTCTTTTCGACTCCCAATAACCTCGATACTTTCACATGCTAATGGATTAAACTGGATTATTCCATGACCATAATTCATTACCACAAGATGCTCCATAAGCCCACACTATTCATGATGCATCAAGCTCACACTTAGCAACTAATCAAGCACAATTGTTGCTAATGATTTCTCCTCTCTTTCATTTTTACTTCAACAATTTAAGTTCTACCAACTCAAGCACAAAACTCGATACGTTACTCCGATGAAATCACTTCCAACACATTCTTTCTCCGATCGATGCAAGGTCCATTTTATTCCCATTTCTTTCGCCATCTAATGGCGTTTTGGCTGCGTAACAATGTCTATGTCACCTTAGACTTCCACCGACGTCCTTCACTCGATAGCCACGCTGGTCATCATCAAAACAGGTTCTAGTCATATTCAAACACCGGATTTATCCATGCTTCCTTCTACACCTTCGACTTCTATCTCCTATCAAGTGAGTCTATTTCTTATCTATCCCAAAATTCCAAGTGACAATGAAGCACTTCTTCTTCTCGGTTGCCCCATCGAACAACCCATAACTCGCTAGGACCACTCTCAACCTCGATCTACCATTTCCATGGAACCGATTTTCATTTTTCGAACCGGATCTATTTCCTATTGAATGGAATAGAATACTCTTTTCTCAATGACTCACGACCAAATTCGGATCACATCTCCACTATTTTGGATCATCCTTTCGGAGTTGAACGATAACAATGGTTGTGGCAATGACAATAATTCGATCGATCTTCTTGGATCTTCCGGAACCCAAGGAACACTTGCATCAGAATGATATTATCGGACTTAGGAACATTCGACGCTACTACACTAGTACCAACAACCGGTGGCACTCTTACACTCGAGCTGGCCAGAGTCGACACTCTGCCACAACCACCTCGGGTACCGACCTTTGTCAGTGCTTTATCCCGAGTCACAAAGGACATTGTCCTCTTACTAGGAGTTCTCAGCTCCTGCTCGCTCATGGTTTAGTCTTTATACTGAAACCCGTCTTCCAAATCCACACTGGATTAGAAGGTGAGCGATCCACACACAACAAACAATTTTAGCATTCAGCTAACACAGACATGCACTGGCATGAATTTAAAGGCCATCCTCCTAACTATCCCATTAACCATCGTTCCTTATCACTCCAATACATAACCATTGCTCTGATACCACTTAAACAGGATGTCACGCCCCGATCCTCGGGCACGTGCACATCCTTCACTCTTGATCGATTTTATAATGCGATATCCCAGGACAATGTATCGCCGACCCTTTCATTATTAAGCACATGCGGAAGCAGTTAAAATCCCCGAGACAATAAAATGATGGGATAGAAAAGCAGGGCCATATTTTTCATATTGAAATTTATAACCAAACTTTTATACAAACCACAAACCAGAACACTTCACCACTTTTTATTCTAAACTCTATTCACATCAAAACGGAGATATCAAAGAAGATAAAATTTCAGTCCATCTAGGCCGTACTCACGGCCCCTCTCGAGATTGTCTTCTTCTCCCAAAATCCTTCTCCAACTCTTCCTCCTCGGCTCCTTAGCGGGGTCCCGAAATGGTTTTCCCCAAACCGGGATGAGACTATGTCTCGGCGAGTTCTACCCCACTAAGCCCGATTAGTAAACCATTATACTAAAGGCTGCCTAAACACGCATAGGTCGAAAGACGTACCTTAGCATCGATCCCACCGCAAGTCGGTACAATTTATAACAGGCATTCAAGTAATCATATCACAGATCGAAGCATCGATCAAATCGACCTAGTCGATTATATACCAACAAGACCACTCACGGTCATTTCCAATCAGTCATTCAATTCACGACATCAAATCAAAACAATGATCAATCGATTTAGTCGATTACATGTCAAATGGACCATTCTAGATCAATACTCTCGGGCGCCAAGCTCACCAATGTGATTTATCCACTAGACAATTGTGTGCGTTCTTTAAGGCGCCGTTTTCGCCAGTGACATCCTTAGTCACCGAACCACACATGCCTATAACCATGTACTTAAATAGACAATTGTGTGCATTCTTTAAGGCGCCGTTTTCGCCAGTGATATCCCCAATCACCAAACCACACATGCCTATAACAATGTATTTAATAGACAAGTGTATGCGTTCTTTAAGGCGCCGTTTTCGACAGTGATATCCTTAGTCACCGAACCATACATGTCTATAACAATACGAGTACTAGACCGATACGTGCGTTCTTTAAGGCGCCGTTTTCGCCAGTGATATCCCAATCACCGAACCACGTAGGTCCACAATAATGTATGTACTAGACCGATACGTGCCAAATGATATCCCAATCACCGAACCACGTAGGTCTATACCTTTGTGTCTAATTGATTCAATCCCGAGTATTTCCAATTCTCTCATAACCCCATCCACTTTACAACTCAATCAAAGCATTATAAATGCTAAACAAACATACTTGGCCATCTACCATTCAATCATTCAATCTCAATCAATTCCAAATCAATTTAGGGTAAATCCCTAAAACATCACAATTTATTTAATTTCATACAACGTAGAGCTCAAATAAATAAATGAACTGCACCACGACGATCAGCACGAGATTTCGGTCGTCGGCCATCAAAATCTTAATTTCAAAAATTAATTAAAATAATTAATTAATTAATTAATTTCGAAAATTAATTAATAAATATTAAAATTTAATTTAGCACAAACTAAAACTCAATTAAACAAACGGACTTCACCACAGTCATCAGCATAATTTTCCGGTTCCAGACCATCTCAGTTGAATTTTCAGAAAATAAATAATTATTTAATTTAATTTCGAAAAATAATATTTAAATGCCAAAAATCCCACTTATGCCCGAATCATCAAATTGAAGCCCGATTAGGTGTCGGAAAATTCCCGAGATGCTTCCAATAAATAGTAGACCACGTCTACTTGTTAATTGCACAATCAATTTATTTAAATCACATCACAATTGACTAATAATTGCTAATTTATTCTAATCTAACAACATAAACATAATTAATTAAATCTAAACCAACCTTAAGCATAATTAGCCAACTAATCCTGGATTAGTGAGATTACTCACCAAATCGCGCGCAAATCGGATCAATCCGACGGCGGTGACATGAGGAACAATTGTTCCCAAAGCACGGCTCGGGTTCGGGGCCGGGAAACGGCCCAAAAGCGGGCCCAAAGTCGCTGAAACCCACTCCGTGGGTTGCTGGATTAGCTGCGAAACAGAGGAAAACAGAGATGGTTAGAGGCGGGAGCTAGGGTGGGAAAGGAAGGCGGTCCGGGAGGGCAAGGCGGCTCCGGGGGGTTGGTCGGCCACTCACGGTGGCGGTGGACGAGACGGGGGGCTGGTCGGCTGGATCGCGCGGGGGAAGCGGACGGCTGGACGGCGACGGCGGCGCCGATGGCGGCGGCGCGAGCGCGAGCGGTGGTGCGGCAAGCGGGACGAGCGGCGAGCGGCGATCTCCAAGCTCCTCTTCGTGCGCGAAGAAAAGAAGGAGAGCTTTTTGAGGTTTCGCTTGCTTCAGCGTGCAGAGGGGAAGAAGAAGAAGAAGAAAGAGAGAGAAGAGAGGGAAGAGGGGAGATAAACATTGGACCGGTCAAAAGGAGAGAGGGAATGGGCGGTGGGGGGAATCGCACGAGGGGGGGGGGAGGAAAAGGGAGAGAGAGAGAGAGAAAAAAAAGAAAAAGAAAGAAAAGAAAAGAGAGGAGAGAGAGGAAAAATAAAGTAAAAAGTTACACAATTTTCTTACTTTATTTTCTTTTTCCTTTTCCTTTTTATTTCCTTCCGGACTTCAATTTTTTCTTCCGATAATTTCTTTATTGAAATTTCGGACTCGTCAATAAATTGACGAGCGATGAGACAGGATCCTAAAAATAAGAATTATGACGCGCTTAAAATTCGATTCTCCAAATCGAATTCAATTTCGTGGTTAAAAATCGATCAGACGTGATTTTAGCTCAATCCAACCAATTAGGTAGCTTTTAGGGATTTTACGGCCGATACATCCCTTAACGGCTTCACCCAATAGGTTAGTTAACTCGTGAGTGATCAGCTCAGAGAAAAAGGCCATAGGCACGCCGACGAAATGCCCATTTCACTTTATCGAAACAGGGTCGAATTTCAGGATGTCACATCAAGTGGAAACCCTAGCCATGCTTGAAGCCTTGGAGTACATAAAGCAGAAGAAGATGGAAGTAGTTTCAGTGTAGACAGACTACAGAGGCCTCGTGGAATCACTCAAGTACACGAAAGAATTCACTTGGGAAACACGTGCGACTGGAACAAAATGCTCACAACTCCTGCAACAGTTACCGCAAATGGACCTGCTTTATTGTCCACAGGCCACCAACACAGTTGCAGACTGGGCCGCGCGACAACAAAGGAATAGGACGCTCCCAATCAACTGGCTAGCTTCTCCTCCTCAAGGCCTGTGGGCTTTGTTATGTAATGATGCCCCATCTGTGGGGTAGTTTCAATTATAATATAAATAAAATATCACTTTTCAATAAAAAAAAATAGAGAAGGGAACTAAAAAAAATAAGAGGGGAAATGGGCTCATTTTGACTGAAATAGCGGAAAAGACGTGAGGGTATTTTGAGTAGGTCTGGGCTTAGTTCTGTCATAAGATTAGTAAGCTTTGGACTTGAGTTGAAGTCGAAAGAGCGGGCCGCAACTCTGGTGATGGTCCGTTTGGCCTTATTCTGTTCCGATACAAACTAGTGGGCTACTGGTGATTTGGGCTTAGCTTTCTTTTAGATCAGGCTTGAGTTATTTTGAAAATGGATTTAGTATCAAAGCCCAACTGCACCGAAGGCCCCGTGTTAGTAAAAAAAATAAAAAATTATAAAGAATTAAAAATAGTTAATTAATAATAATAAATCCGAAAATTTTAATAAAAATTTTGGAAAAATTTTAGAAATTAAATTCGAACTAGTTTTATGGGATTTTTTTAATGTTGATTCTAATTTAGCATAAATCTATATATTATGTATAAAAAGTGAAAAAAAATTTATCAAAAAAATTGTGCTCGCAGTTGAACAAACTTTTAGGGCTTCACAATAGGGTTTGAATTTTTTTGAGATGAATGCTCTTGATTGTGCACTTTTGATATGTTGATTGTTGTCTACCTCTAGCCTATTTATGAATGGCATTTTTCTTATTCTTGAGCATTACATTCTTTGCTTTCTCTTGCAATTTATTTAATACTTCCTTTGTTGCTAATTGCTATCTCAATGATTGCCCACTGACATGGTCATTTCACATGTTAGTGGCTAGGTTTAAAATCAATTATGGCTGCCTAATAAAAAAAAATCGTTTTGAAATTAACAAGATTAGGTACCGAAATGGCATTGATTAGGTACCGACATGACACTAATTGATTAATTAGTGTATTCAAATCCCCGAGCCTAAATTCTGTAATTGTGTAGAAAGTGAGGTATACTTTCATACCTTACTTGGTTTCTAGTTTACCCCCATAGGCTAGTGGTAATTTCTTATATAGAAATTCACGTAGGATTAATTGAATAAAAGTTGAATGTCCAACGTCACTCGAGGTATGGATTTGGAAGAGTCCATGTTTGTGATCAATGAAATTGTTTGCAGTGTTAGCAAATTATGGTCCATCTAATATCATCATTTATATGAACCATTCAATTCATCTCATAAGAAAGTACCTCTAAACCTATTTTCCTCCCTACCTAGGAGTAAATGCAACGCTTCAAAACATGAGTTTTACAAAAATAAAAATAAAAATAAAAAAATTCAGCACGACTCACCTGGGAATGCACAAAACCAAATGACATAGGTATTTGAGCCGACAATCTCGTAGTCATATTAATTAAACACGAATCGACGTCAAAACCAAGGAAAGGATTACCTCAATAACAAATCAGCAAAACTAAACGTAATCACTAACGAAATGACTCCCACATGTCAACAAATCACTTGCCCAAAATAGATATTCAAAGCTGTCCGCATTGCGGAACTCACGAGCAAAACTTTAAAATTTTATTTCAACTATCACTTCAAATTAATTCCCGTCAAACCCCACGGCTCCATATTGCCCTAATTTATGATTTCTATGTAATCACAACTTAACAACTCCAAAATCAAACCCCATAGTTCAAGTTTCGCATAACTTCAAATTTATGCCCTAACTTAAAAAATTACTTCGATTAGATAAACGAAGAGTGCAACCTTGCAAAACAGAGCTAATCCAACTTGACGAGGTTCTCATGTACGCCCAAAAACCACTTTTCCCTTTTCCTTTCCCTTTCTTTTTTTCTCTTTTCTTTGTCCTTTTGTTCTTTTGTTCTTTTGTTCTTTTATTCTTTCACTTTTCTTTGCGCTCCTTGTTTATTAAACAAGCTAAGCGTCCACTTTTTCCTTCTTTATTGACCAGTCAATCAATATTTTTTTGACTAGTCAATGTTGACTAAGTCAAAAGCTAACCGTTACATGTGGACTTCATGAAATAATATCATTACCCTTCTACCACCCCCCAAGAAAAAAAAATGAGGATGAAATCGTCAGGCCAAACTTGACCAAACTTTATCTCTACCTGAAAGGCTTAGCAATTGCATCGAGTGTGGTAGCCAAGTGGTTGTTTGGAGGGAAGGTAACACAGTCTTCCATGAGGTCACAAATTCAAGTCGTGTTGTTAGTGAACTTTTAATTAGCTTATGTCTTGAGCATTTGCTATTTCATATGGAGAAATACTGCATTGATATCCCATTCCCACCCTTTTCACTAATAAAAAAATAGCTTAGTAGATTATAGACAACTTTGATAAGGAGTGGAGTAAAATGAGTAATGATACCTATGCCAAGAGTTTACTAAGACATCTTTTACAAAATGATATGGCAAGTCGTGTGATGTATGGAGTGTCATCAAGTATGTGAAGAATAAGCAATAATGTTACTAAATAAATTGAAAGAAAATAAAAATTCAAAGGTTTTTCTTTCCCTTATTCTATTTTTAGTTTTCGTCAACTTTAGTGAAGCGGAAAAAAAAAATTCCAAGCTTCAATTATTCTACTAGAAATAGAATTAAAGGGGGACTGAGTATGATTAACTCACATCTTATGAATGTCTCTTTTGTACCAACCTAGTATAATTAAGAAAAATTTTCAAAACATTACGACAGAGGGCTCTCGTAGTACGAGGATATTTTATGAATGGAAAGACCTCGTATAACTGGGGAGAAAAGGAGATGCTGGGACTAGACCCGGTTGGCCTATCTAATTTGGAAGACACTTTTGTTCACGGAAAGAGCTAGGCAACATTCTATTTGGAGAAAGGGAGAATACAGGATGTGGGGTCTCAACTAAATAAAGAAAAGGAGTTGCTGGGGTCCAATTAGAAAGAGATAAATTTGATACTCGACAAGAGATATCACATGAACCAGATGCCACAGGAATCTGTCTTAACATATCTTTAATGCTATGATTATGCCTTTCAACAGTAACACTTACCTCATCATTGGAACTTAGATATTTAGACATCAATTTTTAGAAATTGTCCCGCGAAACTAATACATCAGTTAAAATTCATAAGATTGATGCAAACTAGGAGATCTTGAGCAGTCTTCCATGAGGTCACAAATTCAAGTTGTGTTGTTAGTGAACTTTTAATCAGCTTGTGTCTTGAGTATTTGCTATCTCATATGGAGAAATACTATATTGATATCCCATTCCCATCCTTTTCACTAATAAAAAAAAATAGCTCAGTAAATTATAGACAACTTTGATATGGAGTGGAGTAAAATGAGTAATGATACCTGTGCCAAGAGTTTACTAAGACATCTTTTACAAAATGATATGGCAAGTTGTGTGGCGTATGAAGTGTCATCAAGTATGTGAAGAAAAAGCAATAATGATACTAAAGAAATTGAAAGAAAATACAAACTCAAAGGTTTTGCTTTCCCTTATTCTATTTTCAGTTTCCATCGACTTTAGTGAAGCGGAAAAAAAAAGATGCAAGCTTCAATTATTTTACTAGAAATAGAATTAAAGGGGGATTGAGTATGATTAACTCGCATCATATGAATGTCTCTTTTGTACCAATCTAGTATAATTAAGAAAAAATTTCAAAACATTACGACGGAGGGCTCTCGTAGTACGAGGATATTTTATGAATGGAAAGACCTCGTATAACTGGGGAAAAAAGGAGATGCTGGGACCAGACCCGGTTGGCCTATCTAATTTGGAAAACACTTTTGTTCACGGAAAGAGCTAGGCAACATTCTATTTGAAGAAAGGGAGAATATAGGATGTGGGGTCTCAACTAAATAAAGAAAAGGAGATGCGGGGGTCCAATTAGAAAGAGATAAATCTGATACTCGACAAGAGATATGATATGAACCAGATGCCACGAGACTCTGTCTTAACATATCTTTAATGCTATGATTCTGCCTTTCAATAGTAATACCTACCTCATCATTGGAACTTAGATATTTAGACACCAATTTTTAGAAATTGTCCCGTGAAACTAATACATCAGTTAAAATTCATAAGGCTAATGCAAACCATGCAATCTTGAGTAGTCTTCCATGAGGTCACAAATTCAAGTCATGTTGTTAGTGAACTTTTAATCAGCTTGTGTTTTGAGAATATGCTATCTCATATGGAGAAATAATGTATTGATATCCCATTCCCAACCTTTTCACTAATAAAAAAAAAAAATAGCTTAGTAAATTATAGACAACTTTGATAAGGAGTGGAGTAAAATGAGTAATGATACCTGTTCCAAGAGTTTACTAAGACATCTTTTACAAAATGATATGGCAAGTTGTGTGGCATATGGAGTGCCATCAAGTATGTGAAGAATAAGCAATAATGATACTAAAGAAATTGAAAGAAAATTAAAATTCAAAGGTTTTCTTTCCCTTATTCTATTTTTAGTTTCCATCCACTTTAGTGAAGCAGAAAAAAAAAATCCAAGCTTCAATTATTCTACTAGAAATAGAATTAAAGGGGGATTGAGTATGATTAACTCACATCATATGAATGTCTCTTTTGTACCAATGTAGTATAATTAAGAAAATTTTTCAAAACATTACGACGGAGGGCTCTCGTAGTACAAGGATATTTTATGAATGGAAAGACCTCGTATAACTGGGGAAAAAAGGAGATGCTAGGACCAGACCTGGTTGGCCTATCTAATATGGAAAACACTTTTGTTCACGAAAAGAGCTAGGCAACATTCTATTTGAAGAAAGGGAGAATATAGGATGTGGGGTCTCAACTAAATAAAGAAAAGGAGATGTGGGGGTCCAATTAGAAAGAGATATATTTGATACTCGACAAGAGATATGATATGAACCAGATGCCACGAGAATCTGTCTTAACATATCTTTAATGCTATGATTCTGCCTTTCAACAGTAATACCTACCTCATCATGGGAACTTAGATATTTAGACACAAATTTTTAAAAATTGTCCCATGAAACTTAGATATTCAGAAAAAAAATGAGGGCTTATCCTAGCAAGCAAACTTGAGAAAGAAGATTATAGACCAACAAGTATTTTCGCAAATCGTGTAACAAGTATGTGATGTCCCTTTTGGGTAGGAGGGAGTTTGATCAAACACCGCATACATCAACAGAACCAGAGTCAAAATACTTGATAAATCTCCTGTGACTTTGTTAGTCTACCATGAGAATTGACAAAATCACTACGGATCTCTATTTAACCAAATTACAAGGGGAGAGTCAAGTCGCTTTTGGTGACCATGGGTTCTTCATTTGTGACAGAATAATTGAGACTCTAAGAAGAGAGAAGACAACAAAATTAGGGTCTGAATAGCATAAAATGACTCAAATAGAATTTGCGCTAAGTTGTCGACTTCCGCTGTCAACTAATTAAAGAGAACCCAAATCGAAGACGAGACTACACTGATAGTTACATAATCATCATCACTCCAGCTAAGAAATTGTGAAGAGCACTTGGAGTAAGTAAATTCTGCAATAGAGATACAGTTTGGGATATTGGTAATGCGAGAAAAAACTTTGGTGTATTGATACCGAAACAGACATAAGTTGAGGTTTTTGGTAAAATCATTCGCATAACTTCCATTTGTTTATAAGCCCTTACTTAAGATATTTAACAATCGTTTTGGACAGAATTGTTACAAAATGCATCCTTATCACATTGGTATAAGTTTAAAGGTTTTGGTGATATAATAAAAAGTTAAGAATATTTATGTCATAGTAAATATAGTTCAGCTAATTTAGAGTTTTAGGTGATATTTTCCCTTTTCCCGGTATTTAATTTTATTACCTTGAGTAACTCATCACGTTCGTTTTCTCTCGCTGAGTCCGGGATTTAATTCGTCTCTTTCATGTCCATATGATAGATATCATTTGCATTCGTGAATCGTAAGAAAAGTCAGTTACTAGAGAGCTAAAAGACAAACATAAAGACGAGTCCTACATTAGGTATAGGGAATCTTTTAACCTCTGTCCCGATCCATGACAAATGTACATTCACGTGTTTCTTGAGGCCTTGTCAACGAATGCCTCTGCTCAAAGCGGAGTCCCTATCGCCTGCCTGTACCCCAACATTCAATGCAAGGTAGAGATGCAGCAAGCAAAACTACAAGCCAGGAGGCAGGCAACAAGCTAAGCTACAAGCCCCTTTGGGAGGCCTGGCTCAATTGAAGTCCCTGCTGTAGTGCTCTGCCATCCAAAGCAAGAAAGAGACCATACAGGATGCGGGGTCTTACTGAAGAAAATGGAGATGCGGGCCCACTTAAGAAGAGACTGGTAAGATACTGTTAAGGGTGCATAACCGATTCTATTTTTTTATTCTCGGGAATAAGAGAGTAGATTTAAAACTGAAATCCTTTTAGTAAATTTTTTGTTCCTCAAAACAAAAATATATCTTTTTGTTTTCGGAAATAAATTTAGAATAGAATCAATAAGTGCAAAAAAAAAAAAAGTTATTTTTGGGAACAATTCTAGAATCAACCTAATTTTTATTCTTTTTTTCTCTTTCATTTTCTTCTTCTTCTTACTTTTGGCCGATCGCTGGCCTTGGCCATGTGTACTTTTCCTAAAGTGATAATTCTTAAGCTATCATTAATCATTTAAACTTAAAAGTTTAAACTTTATCACAAAAATCAAAGACGAACACAAAATTTAGAAATTATTGGAGAATTGAAAGTTTAAACATTACCGGGCTATACTTCAAAGACGAACACTAAAAATTTCATTATCAACTAAATATCCAAAGAGAACTTTGGCTTTTAGGGATCGGCTTGGAGCCAAAACCTATTTATATGATGTTGGCCAAGTAATAACATTTTATTTCTCTCTTCCGGTCAGGAATTAATTTGTCGTGTTCACTGTCCACGTGATAATGATATTATTTTTTATTTTCCAGAATCAAGAAACGTCATCTCCTATAGAGCTGGAACACAAACAGACAAATTCAAATCCAACCTGAGTTATGGAGAATCTTTTTATAAATGTCGCGTTCATGACAAACGAATGGTCACGTTTTTAAAAATGATATGCAGTCCCACTTGTTGAGAGAGAGTTTCTTAATAATTCGCATTTTCCTCGGTTTTGCAACTCATGAGCACTCGATCTAAGAGAAGAATCACATGTTTCAAATGTTAGAGAAAAAGAATAATATAAAAATTGGAGGAGCGTGGCTGGCGAAATGGATAATGAAAGGGTTGGGTGAATGAATGGCTGGCTACAGGGACATTGAAAATTAATGGCATTAGTTAATTGACTTAACAATTCATTCACCGGCACGTTAGTGGTCGTTCGTCCAAGCAGTAAAATAACTAATTGAAAACGGCAAAAAAGGGGAAAATTGGGGAAAAACATATCAAATACCCATTTTTACTTTTAACCTAAATACTATTTCCCCCTTTTCTGTTTTTCTTTCCTCAAAATACCACCCAGTATTCTAACAATATAGGATCTTATGGATAAAAAGACCAAATTATCCTCCTCTTAAAATATATATATATATATATATATATAGCACACTATAATTAGCGAAAAACACCAAATCCCATCTAAGAGATAACTTTCAGTAAATTCAGTAGGATAAGTGAGTCATTGTCCGCTTTATCAGCAACAAGTCAAGTTTTACAACTTGTGGATGTTAGAGTCCACTTGGCCGCCTGAGTGTGAAGGGACCAATTTACGGGCAAATGAGTTGTGGTGAGCTTGAAGAAGACTTCAAACAGACGCACTACAATGCTTCGAATTTATATCTTTCAATCCTGGAGTTAATTTGCGGGAAGGGCGCATGTTTGGTATTTGGTATAAATTTCTCTGTGATATGGGAACATTTTGCTCCTAGCATAACTTTACTAGATATAATTTATCCCTTCTAAATCAAGATGGTCACAATCCCTTTATATGTGTGTGTTTTACAAGTTATTTCCGAGTGTGGGCCCTACTTGCATGAAGCATACCTGCAATAAAACCTTAAGCCGTAATTACCCTTACATCTGTGTGCATCCTATTTTTGTATTGCGCGCTTTAGGAACGACTAAACTCAAGGAATATTTCAGACAAGCCGTTATAATTGAGCTAATATAGGCGACAAAGTGAAAGAAAAATTAATTCAAAGGAGTAAACCAATGCAAAGTACATTTTTTTAGAGCAGGGGATACTTTTCTCACAAAGTGATAATTCTTAACTATGGTTAACCATTTAGACATAAAAGTTTAAACTCTATTTTGTAATTTGGAGACAAACACTAAAATTTAGAAATTATCGTAGAATTGAAAGTTCAAACATTATCAGGCCGTAATCGAAAAACGAACACTAGAAACGTCATTTTTAACTAAATATCCAAAGAGACCTTTGGCTATTAGGGATAGGCTTAGTTTCAAAACCTAGTTGGATAACGTCGGCTAAGCAATAACATTATATTTCTCTCTTTCGGTTGGAAATTAATTCATCGTGTTCACTGTCCAAGTGTCCATGTTCGCTGTCCACGTGATGGTGGTATCATTTCCATTTTCCAAAATCAAGGGAAGTTAGCTCCTAGAGAGCTGTAACATGAACAGACATGAACACAAGTCCAACCTTGGATATGGAGAATCTTTTGACCAATGTCCACGTTCATGACCAATGAATGGTAGGGTGTTTAAATATGCTGCGCTGTCCCACACGTCGAGAGACAATTTAACTTAATAATTCGCATTTTCCTCGGTTTTGCAACTCATGAGCACTTCATCTGAAAGAAGAAACAAATACTTAAAACATTAGAGAAAAAGAAATAATAGACTAATTGGAGGAGCATGCCTCAAGAAATGGATAGTGACAGGGTAGGTGAATGATTAGCTGGCTACAGGGACATTGAATATTAATTATATTAGTTAATTGATTTATCAGTCCATTCACCAGCACGCTAGTGGTTGATCATCCGAGGAGTAAAATAACTAATTGAAAAGGAAAAAATAAAAAATAAAAGTGAGGATAAAAACATATCAATCCATTCACCAGAGTTAATTCGTTAGGTTCACAGCCCTTACGATAGTAGTATCATTTTCAGCTTTCAAAAATTAAGAAAAGTTAGTTACTGGAGAGCTGAAAGACAAACAAACATAAATACAACTCCAAACGTTAGGTATAGAGAATCTTTTAACCATTGTTCATATCTAGGGATAATTGTCTAAAAAGCCATAAATTTATTGTACGATTGTAAATTCAATTTTAAACATTTCAATTTTGTTAATTTAATTATAAACCTTTTAAAAATTTGCCAATATATTCATTTCGGCCAGTTTTGATCGGAAATCGCTGACTTGGTGATATAGTTAGTGCTGGCCATTCCACGTGGCACGGCCACCCTCATTGATGATTTTTATAATTTTAATTTTAAATCTTCTAATCTTTATTGTTATTTTTCTTTTTCTTTCTTTTCTTACTTCGTCAGATTTCCAACAAGCGAGGTCCATAACGCCCTCACCAAGAAATCCAAGAGAGGAAAAAAAGAAAAAGAAAAAGAAAGAACACAAGGAAAAGAAATAAGAAAAAGACAAATTCATAATAAAGATTACAAAAATCGTCCACATTAGCATTGTCAGCAATTTCCAGTTATAATTTGTCAGAATAACTATGTTGACAAATCATCAAATTAGATTGGCAAAATTGAAATGTTTAATAATGAATTAATTGTCATATAATAGTTTAGAATCTTTTAGATAATTTTCCCTTCATGTCTATTAGCGAGTACCTCGGAGACATTTATTAAGAAAATGTTTCAATTTTCAATGCATTAATTACACATAACACAAAACATCCTATCCAATTGCATTTGTTCAGATATATTTTGATTTAATAATTCGCATCTTCCTCATAATGCTAAGTTATGGCAACTCATGAGCACCCGATCTAAAAGAAGAGCCACATGCTCAAAACATCAGAGAAAAAGGAATAAAAAATAATTAAAGAAGAGTTCCCTGAGAAAATGGACGATGAAATATTCAGTGAATAGCTGGCGATAAGGACGGGACAAATTAATTACATTAGTTAGTTGATTTATCAATAGATAGATCAGCACGCTAGTTATTGATCAGCCGAGGAGTAAGATAACTAGTTGAAAAGAGAGAGAGAGAGAGAGAGAGAGAGAGAGAGAGAGAGAAAAAGGCCGAAAAAACATTTACGCACGTTAAACTGAATCTAGAAATATTTCTATTTATGCAAATCTGTTCTCCATAAACTAATAAATGAGACCGACATTTTGCTAATATTCTCAACGTAGTTTGACTTATACCCGTGCGAGGTGCATAGCACGGGCTCATCCTCTTGTTTGTAACAGTATTTGAGGGAAAAAAATTCAAATTATATCCAACATATTTACTGTGAACTTTTTTTATGATATCAAAAATTTCAAGATATGTCTACCATGATATATTTATCCAAAAAATTTTCTAATAACATAAAAACTCCAAATATAAGATTCTATTAGATAATTTTGCATCAAAATAACATTATTTTTATTTCTCTTAAGTCATGTGAACACCATGTCAATATTATTTGCTTTCTAAGATCTATGTAGATAGATTATCAACGGTTTTCATTGATAAAATTTTGACGGAAGGTAATTGTATCATGGATATATAAGTTTGAAATTTTTTGTGTCATAAAAAAGTTTAAGATAAATGTATTATAGTAAGTATAGTTTAGAGTTATTTAAGGTTTTTGGCCAATACTTAATAGCAATTAGGCTGATTTTAAAACCTTGTAGCATTTACAAGCTTTTATCATTTCTTTATGGCCTCTTCCATTTCATGCGTGCACTATTTATGATTTCTTTTGGGTTTTATCAGGAGGACAAGAGAGGCAAAGGCCGCAAAGCATGTCCTTACACGTGCTGCCCAATATTCTTTTTTTCTTTTGGAATATTCCCCTGTATTGAATTTTATCAAAGTATATTGCTTCAAAATAACAGCTGTCATGTAAATTCATAAATAATGAATTCGTTAGAATGGCAAAAGTTGGTAGACTTGTCGATGGACAGTACAGGGCTCCTGCGTACTATCAAACTGAAGAAAAAGACTTCGACCAAAAAAAAAAACTGAAGAAAAAGACAAAACCATGTTAAGTTGACGGTTTAGACTGAATCAAAATCTTAGGAAAGAGGGGACAAGCTGTCGGAAGAAAATGACAAAACCAAGTTATTTAAAAGTTGAGACTGATCAATAGATAATAGATTTATCTAATAGATGACATGAAGTGCGAGATCATCGAGGACGAGAAATATAGATTGGAAAAAGCAATCCTATAGCTTTTCAGATTTTATCGTTAATTTGAATTCTTTTGTTTGGTGGTTAATTTTTCTTAATCGGTCAACTCCTAATTTAGTGTAAAAGTGCCTTTCTAGGATTAGCTTGATATTATTTGAGATTAGTCAATGACTCTGTGGATGGATCAATGATGGAATGGATAAAATCATTCATATTATGAAAATTATATCAGAACTTGTGTGCTTTAGATAGTGTGGATCTCACTATTTTTTAATATGCAATTGACATTGAGTAAAGTCTTTTTTTTTTTTTAGTATTCTTCCCGAACATTGAGTAAAGTCTGCATAATAGCTTCTTGGGCTGATGCTAATTGACTATCGGGTCTAAAATCAATGACATTGTTTGAGATGAGTGGCACCTGGAGTTGGGTTGATGTGAAAACTTGACCTTTATAAGAGTGAGTGCTCTCTGCTTGCTTGTTTACTCTGTCCCCATTTCCATTGTTCCCTCCGTAACTCTCCTTGCTTGTTTGCTTCAAGAAAGACTCCCGCAATCTAAATGGAGCACACTATAAGCATCGACGAGAGTCAGATATGGGCAATGCGACATGGAAGGCTTGAATATCTGAAGACGAGAAACCTCTCAACTCCAGATAAGCAACAACCCTTTGGAGAAGGTGATATGTACAAAATTATGGATCATGACCTATATGAAGCCGCGGAAAAAGGGGACACCGATAAATTCGTGGATGCATTAGAAAAGGTGTCTCAGTCGAGGAAACTAGCTTTGTCGCTAATCTTCGACCAAGTCAACCCCCTCCGGGAATTTATTGCTTCATGTAGCAGCAAGCTGTGGGAGAGAAGACGTCATGGAGCTCATTCTCTTTCATTACCCTTACCTTGTGACTCGGAAAAACTCTCGGGAGGATACTCCGCTCCATGTTGCTGTTCAACATGGAATGTTCAACGCAGCAAGAATGCTGATTCGCCTGAGAAGAGACTCAGAAATTATATACTGGAAAAACAAGGATAGTAAATCTCCATTGTATTTGGCAGTTGAAAACTGCAAGGTGTCGGACTGGGAAAATCGCGAGGGAGCGGTCTCTGAAATTCTTCAGCTTCTCTTGCAAGAAACCGCTCGAGATGAAGCGTACACAGTCAAGATACAGGGCACATCACCAGTTTTGGCCGCAATTCAATCAGTAGAAACAGGTAATGGATACTTTTATGTGTAGTTCGAGTCCATAAATACATAGATTTAAGTAAACTGCACTTCTTTTTTATCTTTTTCAAAATTCATGTTCGTCCAATTTAAAGAAAAGCTTGATAATAGCATTTGGTCAACAAGCATATAACTCTGCAGGAGGTAGCAGCAATAATTATTCAGGTATGTCGGTAGAAATTATACTTCGGCTTCCGAAGTTACTCCACGTGCGTGATGAAAACGGGGGACACCACTGCACGTTGCAGCATCGGTTGGAAATTATTCTGCAGTGGAGCTCCTGCTGGACAAATGCCCTCATCTCGCCCTTCAGACGGACGAAAACGGCTCCTACCCGGTTCACATCGCTTGCGAAGGGCGGGCCGTACCTGTAATCTACAAATTAATAAAAGGCACGTGGTTCGACCTGGGAGAGATCAAAAACAAAAAGGGTCAGAATATTCTGCACGTTGCAGCCAAGGCCGGGCACAGGTTCACGGTCCACTGGATATGTAAATATTTCAGCAAGTCCGATATCACCGAAAAGCTGGTGAATTCGAAAGATGTCGATGGAAACACACCCCTCCATTTGGCATCGATGCACAGCCATTGCGAAGTTATGCGCTCTTTGACGAAGAACGAAAGAATTGACTTGTGGCTTCGGAACAATGATGGATTGACCGCCCTGGATGTGGCCATGGAATCCAGAAGCTTGTCGACGAGAAATTCAGCGGTAGTGTAATTTTGGTTGCAGGCTGTATTTACTCTTAACTGAATTTAATGCGCTCAGGATTGATGACTGATTCTCTGATTTGACATTTGCAGTTAGTAGGACGTGCAATTTTGATTGTTGCTGGTGTGCCACGAAGCGAAGGTCGAGACGTTCTGTCGCCGAGAGAACAGGGCTCTGGAGCGAGCAAATCATCTCCTGCGGAATGGATCAAGGACCAGGTCAATACATTATTGCTAGTGGCCACGCTTGTGGCCTCCGTCACTTTCACCGGGGGCTTAACCTTGCCTGGTGGATATAATGCTTCCAGTGATCCGCACCCGGGAACAGCGACCATGTTGCACCACAGAATGTTTCGAGTTTTCATAATTGCCAACATGTTAGCCATGTACAGCTCCATTCTTGCAGTCGTAGTCCTCCTCTGGGGTCTCAATAGAGATTACTATGTTGCAGAACTAGCTTATCACTCAGCAGGTCCGTTATTGTTGATGGCCCTCACCGGCATGTCAGTGGCTTTTTTTGCGGCCGTAACCGTAGCAGTGAGCAAACTTACTTGGCTCGGGAGCCTTGTTCTATCTGTCGGAGCCCTTTACCTTGTGATGGTCGTGGTGGTTTTAGTGGCCTTGATATTCCCATCCTCCAAGACTACCATGCGTATTGTGGTCTTTTATTATATAGTGGTATCTGCAGTTGAGAAATTTGTTGAATTCTGGGATGACTTTAATTATTTTATCAAGTATAGAATAGTCCAACCCTGTTTTTGGGCGGTAGTCCGAGTCTGCAAGCGTATATTCCAATTATGAGAGTCCTTCTAAGAACTTCGTCAGACTTTGTACTGATTATGAATGTAATGCAAATCTTCTATTTCATCTGATTAATGGTTCTTTTCATTAGAAATTCTTTACAATCTTCTGTATTCCCTTCAATAAAATAGGAGTTCCCACTCTTTTCCTTTCTTTTTTCCCTCATTTTCTCCTCAGTTTCCCCAATAATACATCCATATATTTATATATCTTCTAATGCATTAACACGGGACATCAAGAGAGAAACCCGTGAACATCCACCATATAATGCCATGTGTCAGTTGAGTCGCCCGCTCTTCAGCCAATTTTTAGTTTTTTTTTTTTTTTTGTCACCTTCGCAAAGATGTTCTCGCCCTTCATTTGCCAAACAAACGTAATAATTTTACAAAGTTGAGTTTTTCCTTTTTCCTCTATATTATTTTATTTTTAAATAAAGAAAAAATTATTTTATAAGCATTGAAGCGTACTTTTAAATTCTTGTATATTTTCACGTCAACCTATTAATGTGCCGTTTATTATTATTATTATTATTATTATTATTATTATTATTATTATTATTATTATTATTATTATTATTATTATTATTATTATTATTATTATTATTATTATTATTATTATTGTTTTTGTTTTTGTTGTAATCTGTTAATAATTCTTTCTTACTTTTGGTGCGTGTCATTTTGGAATGCCTATTTTTATGGAATTAGGTTCTGAGTTATTAGTCTTTTTCGTTGTTCTAATAATTCTCCCCAAAGTTGTATTAATTGAAATTTTAAATAACAAATTTATGTATTCATCTTTACAAAAAAAAAAAAAAAATTATGTATTCATGTCCTGACAGTATGGATAATTCAAATTCTCGATTTTTACTTTGCAGCTACTAGAATCGATATTTTCTCAATATTAATTTGGATATGTACAGTTGTTTTCCTAACACAGGAATGCGGTGAAAAACTGTAAATTCTAGTTTCAATAGTCAATAAATTTTCGGTAGTATATTAGATGCAAATTATCTTAGAGATTGTTGGAAAACCCAATTTACAGCGAAAACCACATGTGTATTAAAACTATGTAACACATGGAATTTGATAATGGACGCACATGTAAACTAGAGCAAAACTTGACTCTGATTCCATATTAGAATATCCGTCTCACTATCTCAAACCAATAAGTGGAAAAAAAAATCATATGTATATACAGAGTATATAACCTACATAACATGCAACTCGGGATATTTCAATAGCTTCTGTATTATTCAATTTTTTTATTCTCTTTAAATGGTAAATATATTTGTTGATTGTTTTAGTAAGCTTGTAGTTCACTTCTACTCCCATAGCGATTTGGAATATGGTATTTAATTATGTTAATTTTATTTCGTTCTCGGCTATTTCATTTTGATATCAAGACTTTTAATTGGTACATTAGATGCGTTACTGAAGGACATCACATGTCTAGTTGAAGAACTTAATAGGAAAGCCATCCGATCCTTTACTTTCACTTTCTTCTTATTTGAATTCATTCAGTAATCATTTAATGACTATAAAAGAGAGACCTTGTAGGTCATCAGTGTTGAGCACATAGTTGAGTGAAGCTTCGATGTTGATGTGCGAACATGATGTCATTGGAAAACATTTTCTAATAAGTCATTATTCAGAAAAATAGCAACGTCATTTTATGTTTGGTGAAAATTTAAAAATGAGTTGAAAAGCAATTCTCGCTATTGGAATTGAAAATTAGTTTGTGATTTTTGTTATGAGATGAATTATCTTTTCAGGAGCACCTTTTTTATATAGTTGTGTTTTAGGATACGTAAGATACGATTCAAGTTTTAAAAACTAGAAACTGGTCAGACAGGCCAAGTTCTAGGTTGGGTCAGAACCACTCACCCCTAAAGCTGTGGCAAATGGTCTCTGTGTCATTTGCTGCTCTGCACTGGGCAAACAAGGAAGGAAAATTCCCCATTGTATTTGGCAGTCAAAGCTGAGCACTCGGTGATCCTCACACTTTCGCTTGCCGTGCCATTTGGTCAGCCAAGGATTCAGGCATGTCCCCTGTTGTGCCATGGTAAGCCCCAGTGATTTAGGTATAACTAGGCTGTTTGGGATCAAAAGGATTGACTGATTTCGCGACCCGGCAAATTGACTCCTGGAATTTGGGTAACTTCAGTTTCAAGTTATGAAATGAGATGTTGTCGGTACTTGGGATTAGAAAAAACCCAAGCTATGTCTGCATGAAAAAAAAATTAGCGTAAGTTCCAACATATTCATTATCACGCAAGAAAGTAAACCATCAGTCATGGTCGTTGGGATCCTCAGCGCCTTTAATGCCAGTCTGCTGAAAGAGATGGCAGAAAGGAAGGAGAGCTTTTTCCATTTGAGAGATGCCGCAAATTACAAACAGCATCAGCATCTCAATCACGGTGACGGAGTCCAGTTTATGCTGAGAAAATCCACCACTAGTGCCGATGACAGAGATGGCAATCTTCTGCTTCATTTCGCTTGCAAGATGATTCAGCTAGGGACAGTCAAGGATCTACCTTCGCAGTAACTGAGCAAGTATCTAAACAGACGGGCATAACATTCCACATGTTTCAGCAAAGTATGGCATATACTCGACTGTGGAATACATATTCGAAAGTCCCGAAGCAGAGAAGCTTGTGATTGAAAGGGACAGTGTGTTGGAAAATCACCGCCTCTCTCTCTCTCCTGGAGTTCTCTAGATCTCTCTCTCTCTCTCTCTCTCTCTCTCTCTTTGCTCCTCCAGATTTCTCTCTCTCTCCAGACAATTCCTTAGCCGCAATTATTGACAAATGGGTCAACAACTTGCAATAGAATAATAGGAAGAAGATGGTGTGGGAAGTCGGTGGATGTCTGCCGACTTTGCACCCTATAACTAGGGGTTCTTGCCCCTTGTGTGAGTGTGCGTGTGTAGTGGTGTGGAATGCATGAGGTGTGTGTAGTGTAAGTGTAGAGAGATAAAAAGTGAGTGGTGGGTGTGTGCAGGGGTCTTGAGAGTGTGTTGTGTGTTATGTATGCATGTGAGTGTGAGAGAAATTGTGTAGAACTGTTCGAGTATTGTATGTGGTGTAAGAAAATATTGTAATAGTGAAAGTCATATTTCATGAGTTATATTTGTACCATGTTTCCGCAAGATTCAACAAGTGGTATCAGAGCAGGTTGTCAGAGACTGTGCGAAGACAATGGTCGGGGACCATTGTAAGTGAGTAGGCAGTCAGGGATCGTCGAGCCAAGGAGCGAAGAAGCGAAGGACGTCGGAGTTTTGTCAGTGCTCAATCTGGGATTGTGAAGTCGGTTGGTCTGGGACCAGGCTTACTTGGTATAGTGCTAGGCATTATACTCAAGTCACAATGGTAGATTTCTTGAGTTCGGTGAATGGCATGGAGAAGCTCAATAACTTCAATTATAATAATTGGAGTACCCGCATGTAGTATTATTTGCTTGGACAAGATTTATGGGATATCGTTGGCGGCAACAACACCACACCACCCACAAATGATAGTCATTTAAGAAAGTGGAGCGTCAAATTAGGTAAGGCTCTTTACGTTCTTGCCGTGACTATTGAAGATGAATTATTGCATCACATAAAGAGTGCGAAGACCCCGAAGGAGGCCTAGGATAACTTGGCGACGCTATTTGCAAGGACAAACAATGCCAAGTTACAATGTATGGAGAACGAGCTCCTCTCAATCTCGCAACAAAGTATGACGGTAAGTCAATACTTTTCTAAAGTTAAATCTATTTGTGAAGAAATTTCAAAATTAGATCCTCAGAATGCCATCTTTGAGACAAGAATGAGAAGAATAATAATCACGGGTTACGTCTGGAGTATAATGATATTGTTACGGCCACCCGTGGATGGGCAAATGAGCCAACTCTAACTGAGTTGGAAAATATATTGGCCAATCAAGAGACCTTAGATAAACAAATCTCTAAGGTCACAATTAAGGAGGATGAAAGTGCCCTCTTCAGTAACAAAAGAGGGTTCAAGGATCAGAATAGAAATAGAGCGAGTACAAGAGATGGCAAACCATGGAAAAATCATGAAGATTGGCGAAGGCAACCGGAAGAGAAGGGTTATCAGCCAGGGGGAGCTCATCAAGATTGTGACGACGATGATGACAAAGATAAGAGCAACAAAAGGCATAGCAAACAGTGCTACATTTGTGGCAAGGTAGTACATATTGCCAGATTCTGTTGGTACAGGCGGGAAGAAGGAAATGTCGTCACTTCTTGCAAGAAGGAGACTGAAAGCGAAGAAGAATGGGACTTTCAAGCGCTTATTACAATGAAGGAATGAGAAGAGCTTGCAACCGCTTGTATAATTGAGTTGGATAATTCGACAGGTTCTATCATGACCCCAAATAAGAGTAGGCCAAGGGAGAACTCAAAGAAGCAACTAACACCGCCAACAAGCAGTCGTGAAAAGAAACTACAAGAGATGCAGGAAATAATAAAGAAATTGAAAGTTGAGAAGGCAAAGATGAAGAATATGATGAAAAAGAGGGACGAGATGCTGAGACAGAAGGATCGAGAACTCAAGGCAAAAGATAGGGAGCTAGAGAAGTTCCGATGTGAGTTAAATAAGCGGCAGAAGCTTTAGGACCTAAAGCCTACTATGACGTTCCGAATTAATCATATCAAAAGAGACAACGAACAAATGAAGGAGAAAAAGAAAGTTTTTTTTTAGAAAAGGAGGCCATCTACACCCTACATCCCGTGGTGTAAGGATCGGTGGAATAAGATCAAGGGGAAGAAATTTAATGAGGAAAAGGATCAAGAGGTCTACATTGAAGTGCTTCGGATGGGATTGAATCGGTTGAAGCAAGAAATGAAAGTCACAAATGAGAGGCTTGATCGAATGAGTTCCAATCTCAAAATTCTTAGAGGAGATATGTTGAATACGAAGATTGAATTGAGTGAAAAGAAGGAAAATGAGACTAGAGCACAAGTCGAATTGACACCGCAGAAATCCAAGCTTCAAAAAGTCCGATGGAAAGTCGCAGCAGGAGAAGCAACTAAAGATGGAGCCATAGAGCCATCCACAAATGAGGAAGCTTTGCAATATGCTAAATGGAGGAAGACAGTTGAAGAGTCCAAAAGCAATATCGGCACGGCTACTATATCTAAATTAAGAGAGAGTAGTCGGTGAGGAGGAGTGTTGGAAAATCACTGCCTCTCTCTCTCTCCTAGAGTTCTCTAGATCTCTCTCTCTCTCTCTCTCTCTCTCTCTCTCTCTCTCTCTCTTTGCTCCTCCAGATTTCTCTCTCTCTCCAGACAATTCCTCAGCCGCAATTATTGACAAATGGGTCAACAACTTGCAATAAAATAATAGGAAAAAGATGGTGTGGGAAGTCGGTGGATGTGTGCCGACTTTACACCCTATAAATAGGGGTTCTTGCCCCTTGTGTGAGTGTGTGTGTGTGTGTGTAGCGGTGTGGAATGCACGCATGAGGTGTGTGTAGTGTAAGTGTAGAGTGATAAAGAGTGAGTGGGTGTGTGCAGGGGTCTTGAGAGTGTGTCGTGTGTTATGTATGCATGTGAGTGTGAGAGAAATTGTGTAGAATTGTCCGAGTATTGTATGTGGTGTAAGGAAATACTGTAATAATGAAAGTCATATTTCGTGAGTTATATTTGTACCACGTTTCTGCAAGATTCAACATAGTGACGGGAATGCATCACTCCATTGGGAGCCATAATGCATCGGCAATCAAGGATTTTGTTCCTTCTCTCGAGGGATACAAGAGCTAATCTTGAGGTGGTGACTAAGACAAGCTTCACAGCGCTAGACATTGCCCAAGAGCACTTGAAAATGGGCCATCCCTACCAAAAGGTATGACCGTCTCTATAATATCTGCAACCAGTGCAAAACACGCTTTTCGTAGGTGACGTATGATTTAGCACTATATGCAACTGAAATCTGATTCAAAGTCATATATGGCAATTTGCAACGAATACCACTGGTAAATAATATTATGAGCTGCACATACATAGATGTAGCACAATGTCTTTTCCTTCGCTTCCATGATAGAGTCTAACACGAAGGTTACTACTGTTTGCCAGAACACCCGAAAGTAGAGATTTGGTCATGTTTATGCCTGAGCGAGAGCATGACACTGTAGTGGGACAAATCCAGACTCCAAGAGGAGACTTCATGAAGGACCCGTAAACACCCACTTGCTCTTGGCAACGCTCATGGCCACTGCGACTATCACCACTAGTCTGGCAGTTCCAAGAGGTTATAAAGTTTCTGGCGCAGAACAAGACCATGGCATTGGCAAAGCATTGAAGAAGACCGGATTTCATGTATTCTCTACATGCAATATTGTTGTTACTGATCAAAACAGTAAACTAGAAACAGAAAACCAGAAGCTATAGTTTTTGAATAAGGAAGAGAAGCACAGAGAAAACAAAACACAAACTTGCGTATGTCAGTTTTCTAAGGAAACTGTCAAGTATAGGACAATTTAAACAAGAACAAAAACTACTTACAAACCACACACACGTGCAGCATATAACTGCAACTAAACGTGTTAATTCACTTCCTCGAAAATAGCAAAAAACACTAAATGCACTTGGCTGTTTTTTAATAAAAAAACAGAGGAAAACAGAGGAAAACAGAGTAAAAAAAATAGAAAACAGCAACTGAGACATTATTAATCCAACAAACTCCTCATTGGATCAGTTGCTGCTGCATACTCCAATTTTCTTTCTTAATACTTCAAATCTTCCAGCTTGAAGTGGTTTTGTGAACATGTTTGCAAGCTGATCTTCAGATCTGCAATAGACCAACTTAACTTCGCCACTTTGTTGCACCTCACGCAAAAAGAAAATTTGACTTTGAAATGCTTGGTTTTGCCATGAAAAATTGGATTCTGTGATATTGCTAAGGCAGCCTGAGTATCCACATTAACTTCAATGCAATTGCTGGAATTCAACCATAAATCCTTCATTATCTTCTTCAGCCACAAAGCTTGATTTGCAACTGCAGTAGCTGCTATAAACTCAGCCTCTGCTGTGGACTGAGCTACAATCTCTTGCTTTTTGGAACACCAGGAGAAACAAGCAGAACCAAAACTGAAACAATATCCAGACGTACTCTTCATGTCATCTACTGAACCAGCCCAGTCACTATCAGAAAATCCTTACAAATTAAACTTCTAACATTTTCTTAAACTTCATACTAAAGAACAATGTTCCTTTGAGATATCTCAAGACCCTTTTTGCTGCAATCAAATGTAACTGACTAGGACTACCAATAAACCTGGATAAAACACTCACAACAAATAGAATATCTGGTCTGGTTGATGTAAGATACATGAGACACCCAATCAGACTTCTATACATAGAAGCATCTACTGCATCTGTTCCATCATTCTTCTGCAGCTTCTCTTTAGCAGCCATAGGAATGCTTACACTTCAACAATCTTCCATTTGAAACTTCTTTAGAATTTCCTTCATGTATTTTTTCTGACAGATGAAGATCTCATATAAAGCTTGTTTGACTTCCAGACCCAAAAAATAAGCCATCTTTCCCAAGTCTGACATCTCAAAAACTGCAAATAGATCTTGCTTCACCTTTTCTATCAATTCAATATCATTCCCCGTCACTAATAGATCATCTACATAAAGTGACAGAATTACAACACTGTGATTCACCTTCTTGACATAAAGAGTGAACTCACTTAAGCTTTTTACAAAGCCAAAATCCTGTAAATATCGATCTATCTTCCCATACCAAGCTCTTAGAGCCTGCTTCAGTCCATATAGAGCTTTCTTCAACCTGTATACACTCTCTTCTTGCCCTTTGATACTGAAGCCTTCAGATTTTCAACAAAAATCTCCTCCTCAAGCTCTCCATTCAGAAATGCAGACTTGACATCTAACTGAAATATAGGCCACCCCTTCTCTGCTGCAATAGCTAACAGTAGCCTTATTGTATCAAGTCGTGCAATAGGAGCAAATGTTTCAGAATAGTCTACTCCCCATATTTGTGCATAGCCTTTCACCACCAGTCTAGCTTTGTGTTTATTAACAGAACCATCATGATTAAGTTTTGTTCTAAACACCCACTTAACCACAATCACATTCTTATCAGATGGTCTGTCAACAAGCTCCCATGTGTGGTTTTTCTGGATCATTAAAATCTCCTCATGCATTGCTGCAATCCACCTCTGATCCTCCTTAACTTCCACAAAGTTAGATGGTTCGAGCATTGCCACATTGCTTCTTTCATAGATTTCAGCAAGTGACCTTGTGCCTCTCACTAGTAAATCATCCACACTGTCTTCCAATCCATCTATAACTTCATCAACCTCTACATCTGTTGCAGGTTGTTTTTCAAACTGTTGCTATTCTGCACTCTTTCCTTCCATCCAATTCCACTCATCTTCCTCTAGAAAAACAACATCTCTGCTTACAGTCACCTTTCCTATCATAGGGTGAAAAATCATGTAAGCCTTTGATTGGAGACTGTACCCAATGAAGATTCCAAGCTCAGCTCTTTTATCCAACTTGTCCCTCTTGACCTGAGGAACATGAGTATAACACAAACATCCAAAAACCTTCAAATTTTTTACATAAGGTTTAACACCATACCAGACATCAAAAGGTGTTGACCTCTCTAAGGCCTTTGTGGGCAATCTGTTCAACAAGAACACTGCAGTATTAGCTGCTTCAGCCCAAAACTTCTTAGGCAACATCTTCTCATGCATCGTACATCTGGCCATCTCCATAATACTTCTGTTTTTCCTCTCACTGACCCCATTCTGTTGAGGTGAATAGGGAGCAGTGAATTGCTGCACAATTCCTACTTGCTCACAATTCAACTTAAACTTGTGAGCAGTATACTCAGAACCATTATCAGACCTGAGCATTTTAATTTTCTTCCCACTCTGATTCTCAACTAAGGCTTTAAACTTCACAAACACATCAGCAACTTCAGACTTGGCTCGCAGAAAATAAATCCAACTCATCCTAGTCATATCATCAGTGAAGGTAATGAAATACCTGCTACCATTGAGAGAAGACTCAGACATAGGTCCACATAGATCTGTGTGGACTAATTGCAGCTTCTCACATGCTCTCCAGCCTCTTCCTTTGAAAGGAAATCTGGCTTGCTTGCCAAGAAGACAAGTTTTGCACTGTGGAAATTCCTCCTCCAAACTTGGCAAGTCATCTCGCCAAGCTATTTCTCTCGCATAAACGACATGCTCTTCCCGTGAACATGCCCAAGTCTTTTATGCCATATCTCGCATTTTCTTCTTTGCACTTTAAAGCCATTTGTTGCATCTCTTGTGGCTTGAACATGAAACTCTTGTCCTTCATTGGGATTCTTAGCACTTCTTTGCTATCTGCATTATTAATAAGACATTCCTTCCCTTCGAACTTTACTTTATAGCCCTTCTCAACTAATTGACCAACACTTAACAGATTATGGTCAATATTTGGCACAAAAGAACATCACTGATCAGCTTCACCTCCTGATTTCCTTCAATAGCCACTGTACCCTTCCCTTGCACTTCGATATACTGTCCGTTACCAATTCTGACTCTGGACCTGACTGACCTGTCTAGAATTCTAAACAGCTTCGAATTGCCAGTCATATGATTGGTACAGCCACTATCCACCAGCCATGCATCATTCCCAACAGAAGATTCAGAAAAAGAAGCTACAAACAAGTGCTCTTCCTTAGTTTCATTCACTACTACCTGGGCTTTTCCTGCTTGCTGGTAATTTTTTTTCTTTGCAGATGGCTTCCATGTGACCCAACTTGTGACATCTTCTCGCATCTAGCATCGCTTTCTCCAACATCTAAAAAGCGATGATTAGTTCCACCACAAAGTATTGACAAGACTTTTTGTTCATCTTCCATTTGCTAGACCCACCAGAATTTCCTTCTTTTGCTACAAACTTGAAGTCACCAGCATTTTCTCTAGACTAAATCCATTTCTTCCCTTTGCCTCCATCATTTGACTTCACTTTAGCTTGCAGCGCACCCTCTACAAACTCTTCTCTTCTCATCAGTCTTCTGTACTCCTGTGCCTGCAGAGCATTTAACAATTCTGCAAGCTTTATATCAGGTAAGTCTCTTGTATTTTCCAGAGATGCTATGGTGGCTTCGAACTTCTCTGGAAGAGACACCAGGATCTTCTGAACAAGCCTTTCATCCTTCAAGTCAATCCCTAAAACTCTGATTTTATCACTTATCCCCACTAGCCTATCAGAGTATTCCTTCACTGACTCAGACTCTTTCATCTGCTGTCTCTCAAATTCTCTCAAGAGATTCAGCACATTCATACCTCTTATCTTCTCATCTCCTTCATATTCTTCCTTCAAGAAGTCCCATATGGCCTTTGCAGAGTCACACTTCATAATTCTGGTAAAGATGGTAGGCGAGACAGCAGCATACAGGCAAGATTTTGTCTTGGCTTTTCTTGTGGTTCTCTCTTTATGAAGTTTGATTTGATTCATGGTCGGATTATCAGGAAGTGGAGTAACTTCATAATCATCCTCCACAGCTTCCCACAGATCATGACCCTCCAAAAATGCTGTCATCTTAACAGCCCATACTTGATAATTCTCTCTAGTAAATACTAGAGAAGCCATTGCAGAGAAACCACTCGACCCTGTCTCCATCACCCTTTAACTTCTTTACACTTCGATACTTGCTTCACTTCAGAGTCCCTCAAGATCATACACGCTATGATACCATTGTTGTTACTGATCAAAACAGTAAACTAGAAACAGAAAACCAGAAGCTATAGTTTTTGAATAAGGAAGAGAAGCACAGAGAAAACAGAACATAAACTTGCGTACGTCAGTTTTCTAAGGAAACCATCAAGTACAGGACAACTTAAACAAGAACAAAAACTGCTTACAAACCACACACACGTGCAGCATATAACTGCACCTAAACGTGCTAATTCACTTCCTAGAAAATAGCAAAAAACACTAAATGCACTTGGCTGTTTTTTAATAAAAAAAACAGAGGAAAACAGAGTAAAAAAAACAGAAAACAGCAACTGAGACATTATTAATCCAACAAATATCCTCTCCATGTTCAACTTGATGGTCTTGGTTGTCATGCTCCTCTATGCACAAATCAATGACCCTCAAGTGGCACTATTTACATATGGAACCATGGTATTGCCACTGTTGGTAGCTCTCGAATGTCTCCACATTCACAGTAGGCTTATACATGATCATCAGCAAACTCAGCCGACTAGCGAATGCTACTTTGGTTATGGGTGTCATTTACTTAAGCATCATCTTCACTCTTCAAGCTATGTTCTATGTGCCACTCAAATTGAATCTAACTTACCTTTGCCATATCTTCAACTACCTAATCTTGACCGCTCTTTTATGGGACAAGAAGTTTCGATCGAAATTGTGCTGACATTGACATTGAAGAGAGGAGGAGATCTCAATGTGATGAATCGAGAAGGCCGAGATATATACTCAGCCTAGTGGTTTGGAGTGGGCTTAGTGGTCAAGGGTACAAAAACTTGGCCCAGGGAAGGATAAGTTTGATAGCATTATGACTAGCCATAGCTACCATAGTTCGAAAGACGAACTCAAGCTAGTTGAAAGTGTTTTTCTTTTTCCAATCCAGCATCATTTAGTAATGTTCGCTTGGTGGAAGGCCAACGTCAAGAAGGCAAGATTGGTGTTTCCATATTTAACAAAAAGGGCCTGACAAGGATGGGCAAAGGGAATGCCAGAGCTACAAGCTGGTCTATTGAATCAAATTGTCTTCTGCTCACACAGTTATACCAATAACGTAAAGGGATAAATCATCTAAGCTAACGAATAGGAATAGATCATGTGAAGAGAGCAGTCAAAGTAATTTCCCACCTAAACCTCAGAAAATCTAGAGCGTGTTAGGATTAAAAGCTCTGCCCTTCACTCTGCTCTGAGGCATCTACAAGAAGTTGTACTTTATTCTTTACCGAAGGCAGCTAGTGAGCACTCAAATTAACCAAAAGAAGAGAAAGAAAATCAAATAAGAAAGAATGGAAAAGTTGCATCACTCGGCAGCGACTGCCCCCGATTCAACAGCTTTTTCTCCCTCAGGGGCTTCATGAACCTCTGCTTTCCCAGGGTCACCACCATCAGGCATGACTTTGGGAGGGTTCGCCAGCTTTTCTGCGGCTGGTTTATCTGGAGCACTGCCAGGAACATCACCAGATGTCTCAACTGTAGGAATTTTCCCACTCTTTTCGTCCTTGCTCCCTTCCTTTCAGTCCTTCTCCTTCCCGTCTTTCGTCTCCTTCCCATATTTCGCAGGTGGTGGCGATGAGGAGGCATCACGTGAGGCGTTGCTCCAAATCTGTCCAAGGAATCTTTTTATGATTAGATGAAACCAGCAAGCGATGCCGACGCTCGTCCATGGCCATCGTTGAAGTCGTTCTTCCAGATCTGGAATTCTGGGCGCTCGCGAAAACATGAAAATCCGAGGTCCATGGTCGCCGGAGGAAACCTGGAAATCCGTGGTCCATGGCCGCCAGCAAGAGTCATCGGAGCTCACGGTGGAAATCCGAGGTCTCTGGCCACCAACAGAGTCGTCGGTGCTCGCAGATCGGGAAATCGGAGGGCCATGGCTTCGGATGGCTGAGGACGGCGTAGAAGAGAGAGAAAACAAGAGAGTGAGATTTTTAATTTTTTATTTATTTATTCCACGTCATTGACATGTGGCATTTTGTGATTGGACATCAACAAAAAAAAAATGCCACGTCAGCCTAATGTGGTGCATTCTAAATACTGAATACTTTGTTCTTTAGTTGAGCTTCATTTCTCATAGAAAACTCGTTTGAGCTCTTCGGCTTCAACGCGATGACATGATTCCGCATCTCCGCCTCCTCCTTATCCTCGAGGTTTATGGCATTTCAGCAGCATTTGGGAAGTGGTTGCGGTTTTAGTCTCTACTAAATTCATGAAAGAAGTGCAACTATTGCCACGGGGTACTACAAATGCAATCTCTATCCAAGCAGAAAGATCAAATAATGCTTTCAGAAAACAAGAGCAGTGAGATTAAACTCCCACCGAAATGTCTAGATAAGAAACCAAATCTTTCCTAGTTTATTACGAACTTTAAATGCTAACCAATGAAAATGGAAATCAACGGATATGAATAGAAATCATATAATTCCTATTCAAAGTTGCACACATGAAGACTTAAAGTCTGTTTGGTAATAACTTATTTTTCTATTTTTCTATCTTTTTGTTTTCCGAATAGAAAATGAACGTAAATCTGTTTGGTAATATCTGTTAATTTTTCTATTCCCGAAATAGAATAGTGACCAGTAGATGGATTTTGAATAGAAAAAATAAATAAATAAAACTATTTTTTTTCGAGAATAGAAATAAATAAAAATATTATTTCTAAATAAAAATTATTTTCGAGAATAGAAATGTTACCAAACATCATTATTCTTATGTAAAAGTTGTTGAAGGACATAAAATTCGACATCTTTATCACTTTCATGAAGCATTGAGATGCTCCTATTGGTGGATGGATACTTAGCGTGGGACAGAGTGAATCGCGATGCGGCGAGCGAAATGGGATCCTTGCCGAAGGCCGTCAAACTGTGGATTGGGAATCACCTCTTGGTGTCTTCGTTACACAAGGCTGTCTGTGCTTCCATTGGGATAGAAGTGAACGCTTGATGATAGGTGAATATGTCAACCAACGAGCCTCACACATGCTTCGGTTCGTTGACAAGTGCCCCGCATGAAGGACTAAGGCAGGGGCCTTCCCCGAAGATGTCGCAGTCCGCAGCAGACAGAGGGGGAGCGTTGGCGGAGAAGTCAGTCGGTGGGGGCGAAGGCGAGGTTCGTAGCCCATGAAGGCGTCGCCATGGAAAGGACTCGAGTGGTGGGCCTGCTAGTCGGGGTCATGGGGGTGCTCTTCGGCTTCGGTGTCCACGGCGTTGAACAACTCCATTTTCTCAGATTCTCTGTAGCTCCAAACATCATGACAGTGGCGCCTCTCGAGAGAGGAGGAGGAGGTGTTTCTGGTTATCTACTTGTCTTGATTTTCTCCGATTTTGTTCTGGGTTTTTCTGATGTCCGTGTCTCTGCCGTTGGGAAGAATGCCGTCTCTCTCTCTCTCGCGCGCGCTCGCTCGCTCTTCCTGCTTTGAAGAGGTGACGCGCCAGTGGAGTTTCAGTGGGAACGTGTTGATTTTCCATTGCGATTTGGAATTTAAAAAAAAAAAACGCAACCCACGACATCGTTTTCAGCGGTTCTGCTATCACGTGATGTTTAGAATTCATTTCCACAGCTATCAGCCGTTCGTTTTCAGACCCCCAAAAAGGTGGCCAGTTTTGCATGAGAAGCTTCGTAAGGGCAATTTCAACCGATGAAAATCTTAAAAGGGGATAAGGTGTATACATGGTGCAATTGGTGAAAGTTCTGCTACGATAGTTTCTTTATTTAAAAAAGAACAAAAGAGGAATACTAATAGGATATGGAGAATAGCATCTTTTATTTGTTTAAGTGCGTCTAACCGGAGAGAAATAGGAATTCCTTAAATAAAAAAGAGAATAAATAAAGCGGACCCAAACTTCAATATATACGCTATTTCTACAACGAATATTTCAAATGTTTTGCTTCAAAAGTCTCACTTCAAGATCAAAGGGTATGCAAGGACCAGAAGTCATGAGAAAGGTTCTCGATTTTGGAAAAGACGCAGCATTACGAGCTATATGTATAAGTGAAAGGGAGGGATTTTTCAATTTAGCTTGTTTCCTAAAAATAATTTCCGGCTAATTGTGGACTATTAGTTTCTTAGACATTGAATGGTAGGAAAATCAACGTCCAAATAAAACTAAGGCTACGACCAAAACATTACGCCTATTGCACATGCAAATAAAAAGTTAAGATACAAATGTGAGCATTTTCATCCTTTCAAGAATCTCCCAAAAGATGACTGATGAGGAGCGAAACATTTATAAATCAATTCAGTCCACGAGCCAATAGTTAAGCTTTTGAATAAGTGATGGCAATGCAATGGCTCATATTGGCTAGGCCAAGCGTGGCCCACTAGACTACCGGTTGAGCCCCATTTTGAGCCTGGGCCAGGTTGGGCCCATGGGTCCTAGTGTTCTGATCGAGGCCCAATATGTTTTTGGATAGGCCAAATCCAACTGCCAATCACATGGGCCCAACCTTAAAGAAGCTCTGGGGTCTCAAGAGGATCATTTGCACGATATTAAACTAAACAAAGGCAAAATATAAAAATCTACCAAGACAAACCCTCATCCATTTTGCCTTCTCTCTTTACAAGTGGCGGGCAATTATCCTTCAGTTGATGTATCATCTTCTCTCTCTTTCCTATCAGACTTACTTTGCCTTTTTTCCAAAAGGCAATCAGGAAAAGCGTGTGTTAATTTCCTAAAAACATCTCCGTCTTGCTCTAAATTTTTGGCTCGCTAAAAAAAATTCTTAACTATCGCTCTAATCCCAAATCTACCAATACGGTAAAAATCATTATTGATTTCTTTAAAATTATATACATCAAACCAATAAGAAATTTATAATTCTTGCCCACACATCCAAATATCCCTTTTGATTTTTTCAAGATTATTAACATGACCTTGTTTATAGGTTTTATAGGGTGTTGATGAAGACGCTCTGACCCTCTATTGACCCTCTATTGACTTTGGTGTCGATAATTTTGAAGAAATTAATAGTGATTTTTAGATGTATGGGAAAATTTGAGATTAAATTAAAAATTTTGGATTTTTTATAGATAAAAAAAATATGGACAAAATTTGACCTAAAGTTGAGATTTTCTTCTTTTAGATAATAATGCCTGAAAAGTGTAACAAAGCGCTAATTTTCCATCTCTTTTCCCTTCTCTTTACATTTGCTTTTTCCAAAAGGGACCTGAACAAATTTCCATCTTCTCTCATTTTCCTTTTCTCCTTACTTAGCCTTTTCTCCAAAAGGTGACCATAAACAATATTTCATCTTCTCTCTTTCTCCAAAGGCCACCACAAAAGGTGTACGATAAGGCCACAATTTCCCACTCGCCGACGTCAGTATGCTACCACCATGGCCCTGACAGAGGGGACGAGACAAAGCACGATAGTCGGCCGATGAGTTAAGCAGTGACAACAAGAGAAGGTGTGACAACAAAGGCATGGCCATCAATCTAGTGACATCGGAGCGTTAGTGGCAAAGGTGTAGGAAGGGAAAGAGAGAGGGGAAATGAGTTTGTTTGGTGTTTGGTATAAATTTCTCTAAGATATGGAAAATCTGGTCCAGTTGTAGCTTTATTGGTTACAATTGTTGGAGAAAACTTCATTGAGTGTTTTGAAGTTGACAAAACGTTTCCATCAGTCTAGTCTGAAGACTTGCAAACTCTTCCATCAAAGTTTGAAGACCTCCGGACTGCCAGACTCAAGACCCAAAGTCTATCCTCATTGACAGTTTCTAGACCGTCGAAGAATGCTTATCCGAAACAGAGTATTTCGTTAAGGATTTGATTCTATCGACTAAAGAAGATCTCTTGGCTAGATATAGCATGTCGGAATCCATTATTCAAATTAAGATTGATTCAGGGATTTTGGATCCGTTGATTGGCAAAGTATACATGGAAGGTTCTACTTATGGAAACCTAGATCCTGATTATATGGGCGAGCAAGATTGGTGGGCTATCGTCATATTCCTTAAATAGCTCGAAATCTTCCTAATTGATTCTATTTAACGGGTAGATTAGAAGAATTCCTTTGGTAAATGCCAACGGGTGTGATGGCATGAAGGAATATATAAGGAAGACGTTCCAGTTGTTCGAGTGTATGCACGATAAAAGAATTCCAAAGTCTGAAGCTCTTTGTTCTTTGTCAATTAAATTGATTGAGCGAAATCTTGTACTCAAAAGAAAGTCTATATTGTTGTGAGACCATGAGGAAGTGTAGCAGAGTCTCTACACTGTGGAATCAATGAAGAGTTTTACTGTAACAACTCTTTTGGTTTATAGTGAAATCCAGCCGGTGGGCTGTCAATGTGGAAGAGTGAACGTAGGCTTAGATTAAGCCGAACCACTATAAACCCTGTGTCCTCATTCTCTTCCCTACGCTCTTTTACTTTGATCGTAACTCGATTTGTTTACAAGAGTCTAATTTCCTTTTCATAATTTATTGCTGATTTAAGTTGCATACGTCACTTAGGGAAATTTGTTTTTACACCTATTCACCCCCCTCTAGATGCTCGTACTAACTTTCACAACAATTACCTACTAAATGTGGCATCCTAGAATTCCTTGCCAGTCATTAGGGGTGCTCAAATTAATGTCTTGTATTAAGGACTATGGCCGAGTTTTAGTGGATAAATCTTGGAAAAGGGTGACCTATCTTTGGCCATATGTATTGTGGATTAGAATTTATGGATTTGTGATATCAAGTGTATAGTTATTTAATTTTTACACTATAGTACTTTGGTTCAATAAAGATCTAATTAGTATTAAAAATGGGTTAAAATTTGATTTAATTAGGCTTGGGTCTTAGGCCCAAGAGTGTGGACCTATGATGGGCCAAAAGGCCGGCCCATGAAGCCATGAAAGGCTGCCATCGACCACAAGGAGAGAGGGGAGAGGCCGGCCCACCTCTAAGCCCATCATGCATGGGTTTTGCCAAGTGGCAAAAAGGGGACTTCACCTATTGGCCATTGTGGGTGGCTTCCAATGATGGCTAATGATTGTATTGAGGGGGGGATAAAAGGAAGGAGTGACCGGTTTAGAGGGGGGCTGTCGACCATAAGGGAGAGAGAGAGAGAGGGTTGCTGAGAGAGTGAGGAACCGAGAGAGAGGAGGAAGAAACCGTGTGTCCGTCCGTCCGCTCGTCCGTCGCCCGTCACCGTTCGTCCGTCGTCCGCCGTGTTGCTTGTGCTTGCTTGGTACAAAGGCAAGTTGTGATCCATATCTGCTCTTGCATGTTGTATTTTGCATATGTGTTTGAGTGTGATGAATCTCGGACGTTTAGGGAGTGAGAAACCGAAGCTTTGAGTGTGTTGTTTTTGAAACAGCATTCTATTTTCGAGTATCCCGCCTGACCCAGAATGTTGTAGAGGCTTGCATGCGGGTTTTGAGTCGGATTTTGGCTTCGACTTCTTCACGAAAGTTGTAGAAAACATCTCAAAGTATAACATAATAAAATTTGAGACAAAATGGCTGAGTTTTGAGGGGTAAAACCCTTCCTCTACGAAAACGCTAGATCTGAAACTGTTTTGTTGATATCTTGGTGGTTTTGTGTGTTGCATGTCACTTTTTACTGAGAATTTCACTTCGACTTCTTCACGAAAGTTGTAGAGAACATCCTGAAGACTAACATACTCAAATTTGAGGTAAAAAAAACAAGTTCAGCCTAGTGAAACGATTTTTCTTTTGAAGACGACAGATCTGGAAGTATCGTACTGGACTCCAGCGACTTCCTGGACTATAAAGTGACTATATGTTGAGAATCTCACCTAGATCCCTTAATAAAAGTTGTATTGGACCTCTTGAGGCAAAACATATCAAAAATTCAGAGGAAATGAAGGAAGATAAGTAGGTGAAAACTTTATTTTTCGGACTGTTCGGTACTAGGAGCAGGGGCTTCGACCGTCCATGGTTAATTATCTAGGACGAATATGACCTGGATGTCTTCATGAAAAATCTACCTTAGGGTCTTGACTATCACCTGGTAAAATTGCATAATTTTTGGAGGCCATTCGGGTATTTAAATTGAAATATTTCAAGAACTGCGCAATCTGATTGTATCCGAATGTTGCAAGGTGGAATGTGTGAGCTATATCTTTTTGTGTGAAGTTCTTTTGGGCATGTGTTCTTCATGGAGTTGCTACCTTTATGTCTTGCCTATCACATGTTCTGATTTTATAATTTTCGAAGATCATATGGATATTTAATTTATGTGTTTTCCGAAATTGTGCAAGCTGGAATTTGGTAAATTTCAAAAAGACATGATGTATGGATTATTCTAAGTTGTATGGACCCCATGGATTGTGTTGTTATAAGTGATTGGATCTTGCTGCATGTATGATGATGATTGGAAATACATATAAGAATCAAATGCTGAAAATGATCTTGTTTGCCATCATATCATATGCCATGTTGAAATTGAGCCATAATCGTGAATATGAACTATGATAAATGAGAAGGCCGTCGGAGGTGTGAGCCGACGATGCCCCGGGAGTGTCAGGATGCCTGGCCAAGAGGTGTAAATGCCGGATGCCCGGTGGCCTTAAATGATGCCGGAGGGTCCTCGGGAGTTTCGAGATGCCCGGGCAGTGGGGGTGCCGGATGCCAGGAGGTGTGAGCTGGGGGATACCTCGTGATGCCAGTTGGGGTACAAGATGCCCGGAGTGTGTGTGCCGAATGCTCGAAGGTTTGTGCCGGAGGTTTCTCGCGATGCCAGGTTGGGTGCGAGCAATAAATGTGGGATGCAAATACTGGTCCCGGGAAAGAGAAATGTGGTGACCCAAAATGAAAGAATAAAATTGGGAAATTGAAATTGAATTATGCATGGTATGGCAACATGTATGCATGAGTGCATGATGATGAGTGCATGGATGTATGTGCACCTATGGCATGATGGTACATGTATGACATGATGATGATGAGTGAATGGATGTATGTGCACCTAAGGCATGATGGTACTTGTATGACATGATGATGGTGGGTGCATGGATGTATGTGCACCTATGGCATGATAGTACATGTATGACATGATGATGGTGATGATTACATAAGGATGTATGTATATGTGGTATGATGACATATGCATGGCTTCAAGGAAAGTTATGCATGGATGCATGAATGACATGTGTTATGCTATGTGTTAAAATATGTCTCGAGTTTAAGTCCGAAGTGAATTACTGATTTTTAAATAAAATAAAATTGGAGAAAAGTTTCCTCTTTTCTGCGGAATCCGAAACGTCGAAGGAAGAAATCCTGCATGCACGTGAAGAGGAAGGTTTCCTCGTAGGCCCAAGATAAAATATAAAAGCTACGGGTGAAGTTTTCTGTACGCGTTCGAAAGGTGGGGCCCAAAGTCAAATATTTGACTTTGGACACACAGTGGAAAGAATGAAGCCTTCGCACGTGGAGTCCCTGCACGTAAAAGCCGAGAGAGGAAGTCTGCCGCGTGAAGCCAAAAAAAGGAAACGAAGGTGGGCCCATGGTCAAAGTTTTGACCTCATGGACACACGTATAAAAGGAAGTATTATTGAGGTCTTCTTTTCTAGTGTGCTATTCAAAAGAAGCTGCCGAACCCTACGTATGTGTTGAGCGAAGCCACATATTGAAGCCCCGTTTACTTTGAGTGCTGCGGGTGTTCTCTGTTTGCGAGAGACGTCTATAGGCGCTGGGTGCTTGATAGCAGGTCTTCGTGTTTCTTGTGCGGCAAAATTTATTCGTGATTTACATCCAAGAAAAATTGGTGTATTTGGTGTAATTGGGATTTGGGAAACACCAAGAGAGTGTTGAGTGACTTGAGTGTGTAATCTCCTTATATCGCTTGATCTATAGTGAAATTCACTGCTGCTCTCCCCGTGGACGTAGGTCTTTACGACTGAACCACGTAAATCTGGTGTCCGATTTATTTTTCTTCTTCCGTCTATATTTTGTTCGATCGCTCGCCCTATCGCAACAAGTGGTATCAGAGCTAGGCTTGACTAAGTTGAAGCGAATCGATGGCGACAGAAGAAGTAAAAGTGAGAATCGACAGATTTGATGGGAAGGATTTTAGTTTCTGGAAGATGCAGATTGAAAATTATCTTTATCAGATGAAACTGCGAGCTATGGGTGTTATTCGGCTGACGTTGGCTCGTAACGTCGCGTTTAACATCCTGAAGGAGAAGACCACTGCTGATTTGATGCTCGCCCTATCGCAACACTATGATTGTTATGATTGTATTGCGTGATGCATTGAGTGGTTTATTAGGTCATTTACCTGTTGAGTGGATGTACTCACCCCTTTAGGGACCAACATTTCAAATTAGAAAGATGCTACTCCCTACTGTCACGCGGGGCGTCTTTTATGGCCTTCCTTCGGACGTGGAGGTCGAGTGTGTGGAGATCGATTGTCCCACCATCCCTAGTCTGACATTCATTCGGGTTCGTGCATTAGTGATGTATGACGTGGGCCTGGCTGGGGGCCCGGTCATATAAGAGTTCATATCTGTTCACGTTCGTCGAGACAGAGTGATGCGGGGGATGTTGCCGCCGCCACCACCTGACGCACCGGGGTGGGTGTGACAGCCCGTGCGTGAGGAGTAGGAGCTACAACTTTTTGGACAATAGCCGACACTAGTAGATGGAGGATTTTGCATGATCAACATAGATGGTCGAATTGTCTCTTTTTGGGGTTATGGCCGAGTATAGTGAAAAGTCTTGGCCTATCTTTTGTTGTACCGACCCAAGAAAATCCATCATGAAAATATGTAAATAAAAGTGTCTTGGTTTTATCTTTTCTTATGGTTTAGTGGTGTGCAATTGTATCATGATTGTTGAAAGGAGAATTAGTAAGACTTGATTATGCTTCCGCAAATAAGATGCGCTGGGACCATTTAAAAAAAAAAAATGCCTAGGAACTAAGGTTCTTCTTTGGTATCTATGGTGACCTTAGGCGCTTCGGGGTCCGCAAATAAGATGCGCTGGGACTGTTTAAAAAAAAAAAAGCCTAGGAACTAAGGTTCTTCTTTGGTATCTGTGGTGACCTTAGGCGCTTCGGGGTGCCACACTAAATCAATCCGAATCTTTTATTTATATGTTCTTTTACGTGTTATTTCACATTCTGGAAAATTATTAAAATTATTTTTCAAGAAAATGGTTAATTTTCTTTTGTTTGTTGATATGTGACTGTAAATGTTTTCTGACGTTTGAATCTCATTTTGAAATTTATTTCATTCTCATGACTTTATCTCAAGCAAAAAAAAAAATTAATAATTTGGTTATTTTCTTTACTTTCTATTTCCTTATTCCTCCTCCATCGGTCGTCGGGCCTCAACGAGGGTTGTTGAGGGTTGACTTGGCTAGTTTCGGGTGAGGTCGAGCCTCATTGGCCTTAGGCAGAGAAGGAAGAAGGAAAAGAAAAAAAGAAAAAGAAAGAAAAGAGAAAAAGAAAAAGAAAAAGTAAACTATTAAAAGATTCAAGAGGAGCAATTCTATAAAGTTTTTTCACATTCTTAGATTTAAAAATTCACTTTCCTAAATTTATGTATGAATATTTTCCTTGACTAGAAAGTGTTTTCGGTTAATTAATTATTTTCAGTGAATCAAATGGATAAACATTCAGAAAACCAATCCAAGAAAGTATTTTCCCTCAAACAAACACACACAACTTTCTAGATCATATTTAAACATTCCCTAATGAGCCGGCTCCTTATCCCCCTATCAAAACTCTTCTATATGAAGCGACCAAAAATGGGGATGCCGACGAATTCATCACTGCATTAGAAAAGGTTTCGCAGTCGAGGGGACTAGCTTTGCCTCTAATCTTTGACCAGATCACCCCATCTGGGAATTCATTGCTTCATGTAGCAGCAAGCTGTGGGAGTGAAGATGTCGTGGAGCTCATTCTCATTCATTTCCCTTACCTCGTGAGCCGAAAAAACTCCTTAGATGATACTTTGCTTCATGTTGCCGTTCAAGATGGAAGGTTAGAGGCGACAATAAAACTGGTTAGCGTGGGAAGAGACTCGGAAATTATTTTCTGGAGGAATAAGCATAGTAAATCGCCATTGTATTTGGCAGCTGAAAATGGGCAACATGGGATTTTTTGGCTTCTTGTGCACGCTGCTGCTCAAGACGGAGCTTACGCAGTCAAGATACAGGGCACGTCACCCGTTTTTGCCACACTAAAGCACTTCAGATCAGGTAATGGATTCTTTTATGTGTAGCTCTAGCCCGTAAATGCATAGATGAAAGTAAATTGCACTGCTTTTCGCTCTTTCTCAAAAATTTTATTCGTTCAATTTGGAGTCAAGCATGATAATAGATTTGTAAAAAATAAATAACTCTGCAGGAGTTAACAGCAACAGTTTTTTAACGAGTAAATTGCACCAAACCTGAAAAACGCTAAGGCCTAAAATCCTAAAATATCAGATATGTTGCAAGAAATTATAAAGTTGCTTCCGAAGTTACTTCACATGCGCAATGAAAATGGGCCGACACCACTACACTCTGCAGCATCGATCGGAGATGTTAACGCGGTGCAGCTCCTGCTTGAAAAGTGCAGTTATCTCGCCCTTCAAACAGACGAAAATGGCTCCTACCCTATTCACATCGCTTTCGAAGGGGGCAACCTTGACACAATCAAGGAGTTGGTGTAACTATGGCCTGACCTGGCAGAGATCAAAAACAAGAAGGGTCAGAGTGTTCTTCATGTCGCAGCCAAGGCCGGGAACAACAACACGGTCCAATACATTCTCAAGGAATGCGGCGGGCCCTGCATCAAGAAGCTGGTGACTTGTAAAGATGTTAATGGGAACACACCCCTCCATTTGGCATCGATGCAAAACCATTGCCGAGTTTTGCTCTCTTTGACAAGGGACAACAGAGATGCCTTGAGGCTTCTGAACAATGACAAGTTGACCGCCCTGGCCATGGAATCCAAAAGCATGTCAACGACATATTCACCGGTAGTGCAATTTTTGGTTGCAGGCTGTATTTACTGCTAACTCAATCAACTGTGCTCATGATTGATGACTAATTCTCTGATTTGAGGTTTGCAGTTACAAGGACGTGCAATTTTGATTGCTGCTGGCATACCGCGAACCAAAGGTCGAGACATTTGGTCACCAAGAAAACAAAGTTCTGTAGTAAGCAAGTCACCTCGCACCAAAGGGACCAGTGACGATATTAACACTCGATTGGTAGTGGCCACGCTTGTGGCCTCTGTCACGTTCACTGCCGGCATCACCTTGCCTGGTGGATATAATTCTTCCAGTGATCGATACCCAGGAACAGCGATCCTGCTGCACAAAAAAGTGTTTCAACTTTTCATGATTTCTGACATGTTAGCCATGTACAGCTCCATCCTTACGGTCACATTCCTCCTCTGGTGTCACGCTACAGATTCGTACATAGCAGAACAAGCTTACCTCGCAGCAGGGCCATCATTGTTCGTGGCTCTCACCAGCATGTCAGTGGCATTTTTGGCTGCCGCAATTGTAGCAGTGAGCAAACTCACTTGGCTCTGGATCCTCGTTCTGTGCATCACAGTTGTTTACCTCACGATGCTCATAATGGTTTTCATAGCCTTAATGTTCCCATTCTCCAAGGCTGCTATGCGTGCCATGTCCCTTTACTATCTGGTTCCGGCCCTACCGGGATATGCAGTCTTGCAAATAGTCAAGATGCACTGGCAAACTTATCGAAATAGGGGGTTCCGTTTCTGTTTCGGTTACTGTTTTCGTTTATGTTTCCGTTTTTTGTGGTCGATAGATGACCTGATACTTCGTTTAATTTTTAATTCCTAGCTTGGGAGGATTGGAAGATTGTACCCTTTCATTTGCTGTCAAGCAACACCTTGTATGTATTTTTGCAGTGTATGATGAGTACACAAGGAAATTACGAATCCTCCCACTTACAAATCCAAATCTTAATCAAGGCATCGTAAAGTTTTGTCCATTTTAATTTTCTTAGGTTGATTATATAGGGTTAATATTACAAAAAAAAAAAAAAAAAAAAAAAAAAAAAAAAACCTTAACTAAATTCACTGTGACGTAAATATTCTGACTTTTTAATCTTGAATTTGATCATTGTAATACAAATACCCTAAAATTCTTTTTAATATTATAAGAAATCCCGAACTTATATATATATGACAAAAATATGATAGATGGAATTAAAATAGAAAATATAATGTCACACATGTATAAGTCAGAAAGCCATTACTTACTTATCGGAGTTAACTTGTTATATCACTTTCTCATAATTATTATTTTTTTGTCAGAGCAAATTGTGTCGTGTTGCGAATATTTTTCCGATACATGCAATCGATTCTAAAGGTCAATCGGAATGAAAACAGCCTGGTAGGAAAGGTGGCGATACCGGAGGCAAGGCAGAAGCGTGACCGGTGGTGCTGCAGCGTGGTAGTGGAGGCAGCTGCCTTCCATTTCGGAGAAACTCTGCTCTCGCTCAGTTACTAGTCCAAAGCTTGAGGTCGCCACCGCCAAGTCAGAGATGATCTCCATCTTGAGCAGGTACTCCGCGAAACAGAGTCCAGCTTCGTTGTTCCATTGAACACCTTCCTTGCAAACTTGATTCCAACCTCCCCCGCCCCCCAAAAAATAAAAGCAAAATGCAACCAATGGCGTTGGAAGACAGCGAGAGGATGGGAGAAATTAAAACGAAACAAAGTGAAACAAAGATTAAAAAAAAGAAGGGGGGAGGGGGGGCGCAATCAGGAAGGAATCGAAAAGTCATACTTAGATTTAATCGGATACGAAACGACCAGGTAGGTGTGGCTCTTGTTCGATGGATTTCATAATCATCTAGTTCATTCCGTTGCCGTTCTTGACCGATGGAAATCCGTCGACCTCAATTTCTTCGTCATATCGAGTCACCATCTCCGAGAGGGAGATGGGCTGAGGCTTTTTATTCCCTATGGGCCTAGTTTCATTTTTTCATGGGCTGAGGTGATTGCTTGCGAATTGGATTGAGCTGAACCGGAGTAGTGGGCCTGGCCCAATTTTAATGGGCTTCCCTTTTGGTCCAATGGGCTGAAGCCTTATCATCATAAAATGTATATGGGATATATTGGCAAAAATTCAGGTGTCAACGGTAATATCAAGAAAAGAATTTCACACATTCTCTACCTTGAACTTTAAGGGACTGCATATATAGAAAGCATTTATTTCTATGTTGGAGGATATAGACTAAATTTGATTGAAAGTCATTTATTTCAAGTAGGAGTCCATACCAATTTAAGCCAACTACGATTTGAATGTGTGTAAGATAAAGTATGACGTTGTAGAAAAAGCTAACGTTAACAAATTTATTGAAACCCTAGAAGATGAATGTGGAAAGCATGGAGTAACTTTATTGACAATCTCCGACTGACTTAGGTTGTCAGGGAACTTGTTGCTTATTGCAATGACCATAGAGAAGGATGGCATTATGAGAGTAATCATCAATCACCATCTTGAGAATCTAGTCACCAGGAAAAGTTTAAGACAAGGAGAAAATAATAGGTAATCCCTTTCTACCACATCAGTATAGTCTCAAGCCACTTATCAAAATAATATTAGCAAGAGAATCCATTTTTGAATTTTACATTTCAGTTTGTATAGATAGAGCCAGATACATGATAATTCTCAGGAGTGAAGCAAATGTCACTAATTATTTCCATCCACAGCATCTAACACAAGGTTACATGGTGAATTGCCTCGATCTGGCAGATTCCGTAAAGGCTTGGCCATGTTCAATGGGAAACATGCATTTCTGTCATCCTTTTCACACCTCCTTGACAAGCTCATCGAAGTCATATGTACTCTTGTATAGTCTAACAAAACACTGCACAGACCTCGACGTCTACGATAGTCCGACCATTCAAAAGTACTTGGCCAATAGCATTGCCTTAATAATCTGCGAGTCGAGACATCTTGGATAAATGATCGCCATGTAATCAATTCAAGCATGACCTACAAAGACAAATGAAATCAACAGTTTCTTTGTTAAAGCATAACAAGAAGAAGAAGGATATCACAAGGCGGTGAATAGCAGATGCTTCTCAACTCTTAACATTGCCAGGAAGCGCTTGAAAGGGGACGATCCCCACCGGAAGGTATGACCGTGTTTCTTTTCGTAGGCGATGTACAATAACCTGTAACAGCTTGTCCCGAATATCTCTTGAATTTAGTCGTTCCTAAAGCAAGTGATACAGAGATAGGGTGTGCACCGACATGAAGATGATCAAGACTTAAGCCTCTAGACTTGTGGTAGCTACGCTTCATGCGAAATACAATTTTTCGCAGCAATGTCTACTTTCCTCCAAGGGATAATTGCTCAGCTATATAGTAAAGCCTTTAGCACACTGAGATATCTAAAGGGACATTAGGCTATTAGGGACAGGCGTAGAATCAAATTTGATATGTGAAAAAGCAATAATTTTTTCTTAAAACTTTCTTTAATACTTAGAGGTAATCCAACTCCTTTTTTCCTTTTCTCCCTTTCGGTCAGGGAGTTCATTTGTTGCCTTTTACTGTCCACATGGCAGTGATATCATGTCTATTTTTAAAAAATTAAGCGAAGTCAGCTAGTAAAGAGCCAGAAGACTAACGAACATATATTATACAAGTTTGACGTTAGGTAAAAAAAAAATCTTTTAACCACCGTCAATGTCTAAAAAGACTTGTTAGTGAGTACCTCTAAGGTATTTGTTAGTGATCCTTAATAAGAAAATATTTTGGCTTCCAATATATTGAGTATACAATACCCCAAAACATCCTACGTAATCCTATCTGCTCAAGAACATATTGATCTCTAATAATCCGCACCTTTCTCATGAAGCTAAGTTATGGTTAGCAATTAATGAGCACCCAATCTAAGAGAGGAATATATTCAGAACATTAGAGATTAAAAGAATAAAAAAACGATTGGAGGAGAGCGCCCCAAGAAATGGACAATGAAAGAGTCAGCGAATAGCAGGCAATAAGGACATGGAAAATTAATTACAATAGGTAATATATTTAAGAATTAGCTTATGGATCCATTCATCAGCACACTAATTGTTGATCATCCGAGGAGCCCCACTCTCATTGTTTTCCTTTGAGTTCAATCTCTCTCTCTCTCTCTCTCTCTCTCTCTCTCTCTCTCCTTCCACCCCCTGCGCCCGACCCCGACCTTAGCACCAACGCATCACCACCTCTCGGCCACCCTATGGTACACGGCCTCAAGATGGTCGAACTTCCACCCCTATGAAAGTTTTGAGGGGCAAAAGATGGTGCGGCTGTCACGTAGGGAGCCAACATGGAATGATTTCCAAATGGGTCGAGTTGGGCCAGTGTACTGACCAAAAACAAAAAAAAACAAGAAGTTGGGCCAGTGTGAAACCCTGTGCCAAAGGCCTCTACTTCTTTTCTTTTAATCTGCAAAGCAATGAGTAAATATTTTCGGTCTGTTGCCTGTGGGTCGCTTAGTCCGGCAACGAAGAGGGCGTGAAAATGAAATTTTCTGAATCCCCTTCCCGAAATCACCAGTTTTATTAGCAACGTCATTGTTTCGGATATTCCTGCCGCCAGGGCTATGTAGCAGACATTTGTGGCGTTGCACACCGAAACCAACAGAAATGGGGCAATCACAAGGGCATCTTTTCCAGCTAAAAGACGCAATCTCAAATAGAGCCCAACAACCTATTGTCAAAATATATATCTCCATATATACAGATATATAAAAGCCAGTAGGTTGGATACAATATTAAAGTTTCCATAATATATTTTAAAAAAATTGTACATCTTCAACTAATAACTAAACCTAGCAAACTCATCTTAATCATATATAGCTCGGAAATGTACAACTAAGTTTATATCCAAAGATCACCCTATCAAAATGCCCTTGTGAAATATTAATGCACTCGTCTTACTTACTGCTACTTGAAAAATCTGAAAAACAAGTAAGACGTATGAATGAGTAATCAAAAACCAGTGAGCAATACAAATCTCTTATATGCAAATCAATCATGCACTATGCATGTTTAATACACAAAAACATAACTCATTTATGCCAAATCCAAAACATAACAAATTTCAAGATAAAAGAGAGGCATATATTACTTCAACACAATTATATTCACAGTAGAAATACCTATTTCGTCAATAATATCAAAAAAGTATAATCGTTCATTTCACTAATCAATTTCATTAAATCACACATCAATAGTCCATTCTGTCGACTACATGATTACGCTTAATACTCATGAAAAAGGTGATTAAGATTTCCCATCTTGACTAAGTCTCCATCTATATTGTTGATAGTCACTCACAAGGATATCCTAAAATTAGTATGCATATGAGTTCTCAGCCAAATCTATAATTTAGTCACCAAAATCATAATTTTTGTTTTCCTTGTTTATTCTTGGACTCACTGCTTCCCCAGCCGGTCAAGCAAAGATAGAGACTTTCTAGTCAATCTCAATTGGAGACTATCGATGGCGTAGCCATTGAAGCATACGACAGTGGAGTGAAGGTCCATTGCATAAAAATACAAAGTTGTGATCTTTGAAGGCCATCAAATATATCTCTGTACAGATCTGGATATGGGTGTTGCTCCAAATTTGTCCAACGAATCCTTTTATGATTAGACAAAACCAGCAAGCGATGCCGACGCTCGCCCATGGCCATCGTTGAAGTCGTTCTTCCAGATCTGGAATTCTGCGCGCTCACGAAAACATGAAAATCCGAGGTCCATGGCTGCCAGCGAGAGTCATCGGAGCTCACGGTGGAAATCCGAGGTCTTTGGCCATCGACGGAGTCGCCGGCACTCGCGGAGATCTGGAGATCAGAGGAAGATGGCTAGGGATGGCTGGGGACGGCGTAGAAGAGAGAAAAAACAAGAGAGTGAGATTTTTAATTTTATTTATTTATTCCACGTCATCGACATGTGGCATTTTGTGATTGGCCCTCAAAAAAGCCACGTCAGCCTATAATGCGGTGCATTCTAAATACTGAATACTTTCTTCTTCAGCTGAGCTTCATTTCTCAGAGAAAGCTTGTTCGAACTCTTCGGCTTCAGCACGATGATATGATTCTGCATCTCCGCCTCCTCCTTTTCCTAGAGGTTTATGGCATTTCGCCTGCATTTGGGAAGTGGATGCAGTTTTAGTCTCTACTAATTTCATGGAAAAGTGCAACTATTGTCACAAGGTACTACAAATGCAATCTCTATCTAAGCAAAAAGATCAAATAATGCTTTCAGAAAACAAGAGCAATGAAATTAAACTCCCACAGAAATGTCCAAAGCAGATAAGAAACTAAATCCTTCCTGGTTTATTAGGAACTTTAACTACTAAACCGATGCAAATGGAAATCAATGAAAATGAATAAAAACCATAGAGTTCCTATCTGAAGTTACATCGAACTCAAAATTATAAATCTAGTCGATCCATGAATAAGTGCGGCTTCCTATTTTGTTTGATTGTATAGTGTTGAATGTATTAGCGTTGGCCTTACATGGTGATTGTTGAATATATCAACTAACAAATCTCGGTTCGGCGACAAGTAGCCCGCATGAAGTTAGGACAATGGTAGGGGCCCTTCCCCGAAGATGTCACCCTCCGCAGCAGACAGAGTGGGGAGCGTTGGCGGAGAAGTCAGTTGGAGGGGGCGAAGGCAAGGTCGTAGCCCGATGAAGGCATCGTCATGGAAAGGGCTCGGCTGGTGGGCCTACCGGTTGGGGTTGCGGGGGTGTGCTCCGGCTTCGGTGTCCACCGCATCAAATGACTCCATTTTCTCAGCCTCATTTTGGGTCTGGGCCAGGTTTGGCTCTGGGCCTCAATGCCCTAATCTAGGCCCAATTTATTTTCTTGAATAGGCCGAATCCGACAGCCGGTCACATGGGCCCAACCTTATTGAAGTTTTGGGTCTCAGGAGGATCATTTGCACGATGTTTAAATTAAACAAAAAAAAGATATAAAAAATCTACCAAGAGAAGCCCTTATCTATATGGCTAATGTTTGGGAAAGCACGGGGCTTATAATTCACCGCAAGTGGCAGACCCCATTATTGTCCTTCCATTTCATGTGTCATCTTCTCCTCTTTTCCTTACTCTTTCCTCTTTTTTTCCAAAGGCTGGCATATAGATGTAACATAAAGCCATAATTTTCTGTCTTCTATCTTTTTCCCATATTCCTTACTTTTCTTTTTCCTAAAGGCGATCAAAACAATTTTGTATTTTTGTCTCTCTTTCCTTTTTTTTCCCCCTTTTTCGTAGGACCACCACATAAAGTATAAGATAAGGTCACAATTTTCTACTCATAGTGCAAAATAATCTTTTAATGGAAAATTTTTCATCGGCCAACATATCAGAATCACCGTCCACTTACCAAGGCTACACTACATCCAGAACAATGACGGGACTTATAATTCACCACAAATGGCAGACCCCATTATTATCCTTCCATTTCATGTGTTATCTTCTTTCTTTTTCCTCTTTTCCTTACTTTTTCCTCTTTTTTTCCAAAGGCTGCCATACAAATGTAACATAAAGCCATAATTTTCTGTCATCTCTCTTTTTCCTATTTTCCTTACTTTTTCTTTTTCCAAAAGGCGATCACAAACAATTTTCCATTTTTGTCTCTTTCTCCTTCTTTTTTTTCCCTTACTTTTCCCTTTTCCATAGGACCACTACATAAAGCATAAGATAAGGCCACAATTTTCTACTCATTGTGCAAAAGAATTTTAATGGAAAATTTTTCATTGGCCAACATATCAGAATCAACGTCTACTTACCAAGGCTACACTACATCCAGAACAATCAATTTAAGACTACCAACCACCTCATTACAGCTCAGACAACAGCATCAACGGCATAAGGAATGTTATAGCGGCTACACAATCTCTGGTGTTCGCTAGACAAAATCAACTTTATGCTCGATTGTATGATGTTACATTTGAGTTCCAACAGTAAACATTATTGTTTTATGTCATATCTTATTTTCTCATAGTTTCCTTTTTATGAATCAAACGCTGGAAAATTCAGAAATCTTCTTTCTTGGAAACTATTTTTCGTGAAACAAATGTAGCCTAAAATATGTTCGGTCCTAGCGTAACTTTACTAGCGACAATTATCCCCTAAATTAAGAGAATCCAAATCTCTTTTATTTTTATGTTGTTGCACAAGTTATTTTGCTTCTTCATGAAACTTAGAATGTCACAAAACAAACTATCTAATAATAGCTTTCTAGATCATATAAAAAATTTCCCTAATGAACCCCGCTTCTTGTCCACCATATCAGAACTCTTTAGAATAACCCAAATTAGAGAGTGTTAACCCCGTAATCCTGCTCGCAAGTCCAAAATAAACCATTCAGAGGTCCTGCGTAGGCCCTGGTTTTATGAAGCGTACCCACAATAAGTCCATGGGCATAAGCTGTAGTTATCTTTATATAGGTATACACCCTCTATCTGTATCGCAGCCTTGAGGAACAACTATATGCAATAAATATTCTGGAAAAGCTGCTATAATTGAGCTAAGATAAGTGACAAAGTGTTTTTGATGCAAAGCGGTAATCTGATGCAAAGTACAGTTCTAGGACAAGTGCATTTGAAGCACTAAAATTTATCACGAAATTACAATTGAATCCAATAATTTTCAGATAGTGCGATCAAGTCTAACTTGTCAAATTGATACGATAAAATCCCTTTGTCAAACTCCATTCAATTTGGTTAATGGAATATACTAATATGACATTTTTTGTTACTTTCCTAAGACACGTGGTCCTAGTGTGGTGCCTAACAAGCGCCACATTAGAAAAAACTTTGAAAATTCAAAAAGAAAAAAAAAAAGGATGAATGAAATTAAAAAAGGAAAAGGAAAATTGTTTTTGTTCATATCTTTTTAATCACCATGTGGAAATCTTACAAAAACAGTAGGAAAATTACCTACTTTAGTAATTGGTACGGTGATCTTGAATTTTCTACATAGGGCAATAACAGAAGATCTTTTCGGTAGAAAGAGAATTTCATTAAACAAAAGCATAATCCTCACCAAAACCATTCATAGTAGTGGGGGCATACGCCCATCAGCATCAACACTTGGTAGATCATTTAGCAAGAAAGGTATATCACGGAATTCAAAGATAACAAAGTCATTTTCTAGATTCCACAATTAAACTTTGGGGTATTAGTAACGTGACAAAAATTTTGATATATCGATATCAAAGCAAGCATAAGTCGAGGTTTTTGTTATAATTTTCTAGATCTATTTAACTTCCATTAGTTTATAAGTTGTTTTGACAAAACTACAACAGATTGCATTCTTATTATATTATGTTAAGGTTGAAGGTTTTGATGATATGATAAAACATCCAGAGTATTAATATTATAATATGCATGATTTAGGTTTTTAAGTAATAATTTAGAGATTTAGGTGATATTTTTCCTTTTTACAATACTTATCTTTTTTTACCTTGAGGTAATTCATCACGTTTGTTTCCTCTCTCTGGGTCCAGGAGGTAATTCGTCCCCGTCGCTGTCCACATGATGCGGCATCATATTTCCATTTGTCAAAAAGTAAGAAAAGTCAGTCACTAAAGAGCTAAAAGGACTTAGGCATAGAGAATCTTTTAACTTCTGTCGTAAGAAAAGTGACCTTTTCGACAGCTAAAAGACAAACAAATATAAAGACGAGTCCAAGTTAGGTATGGAGAATTTTTTATTTCTGTCCCCGGCCATGACAAATTAATATGCACGTGCTTGTAAAGGTCTTGTCAACGTATGCTCCTAAAATATTTTTTAACAATGCTTACTAAAAAAATACTTTAATTTCCAACAAATTGACTACCACATAAATTAGGATTAATACCTCGAAAAATTATTAATTAGTATATATATGATAAATTTATTCTAAATTAATTTTTGACAACAAAAAACCCAAAACCAGTACTATTATGATAAATTTACTTTGAATAACTATAAAAAATTTCAAATTAATACATTTGTAATAAATTTTCCCAGACTAATTTGTTTGATTGCCACAAATCCCAAACTGATACATTAATTGGATTAATAACATAAAAAATCGCAAAAATGATATAATTGTGACAAATATATAGTAAAATACCAAACTAATACACACCACAAGTCATCCAACTCAGTAATTTGACAATAAAATTTAATAAAAACTAATATAGGATAAATTTGTCACAAGTATATTAATTTGGGATAAATTTGTCAAAAGTGTACTAGTTTTGAGTTTTTAGTAGTAAAAAAATTAATTTTTGGTAAATTTGTCAAAAATATATTAATTTGGATTTATTTAGGATATTAACCCCATAAATTAAAAAAATCCCCACACAATCCCATTTGTCTAGAGACATTTTGATGTCATGATTCACATTTCTCTAGATGCTAAGTTATAGTTTAGCAACTAATGAGCACACAATCTATGAGAAGAAAAACATCTTAAAACATTAAAGAAAAAAAAAGAATAAACAATAATTGGAGAAGAGTGCCCGAGATATGGACAATGAAAGAGTCAGGAATAACGATGAGAATAAAATATTAGAAAAAAAGCCACAGGTAGGACGAAATTAACAGAATGTCTCGATTGTACTAATTTAATAAGTTTTAGGACCTGATTATACTATTTATAAGTTTTATGATTCAATTGCACTTTTGTAATAAGTTTTAAAAATTTCAATACACTTATTCTTTCATAAATATCTCATTTGTTCCTTGTTGGTCCCCTTCCAAAACTCTCCACATTGACAGTGCACTTGATCGCCGTGGATACAATCATATATTTGTAGACTCTGTAAAATAATACTTTTACCCATTTACCACCTCAATGGAAAGAAAAAAAAAGGAGGATGAAGTCATCGTGTGCAAACTTGAGCAAACTTTATTTATACCAAAAAGGCTTAGCAAATGCATGAAGTGTGTAATGATCCAATTATAAAAGGAGAACATTGTCTTCCATTTGATTACAAGATTAAGTCATGTCATGAGGTTTGTATAGTTATGAGTGGACAAAATGGGTATGAATCAAACCGAACATGCATCCTCGGTAGATAGAGAAGATTTTGAAAACTCCTCGGTAGATAGAGAAGATTTTGAAAACTAACATAAGCATTGAGTTATAGCTAAATTCAAGAAAAGTAAAATGAGTAATGCCACTTGTGCTAAGAATTTGTTAAGAAAAATTTCCTAAATGATGTGGCAACTCGTGTGCCTTGTATTATGACATTAAGTCTGCATACAACTAGCAATAATAATAATAAATAAATAATGAAAGAAATTACAAATTGAACAAGACTAAAACCGGCTTATTTTCCAAAAGAAATGAAGTAAAATTCCCAAGCTTCAATTATTTTACTAAGAGCAGAATTAAGGGGGACCGAATATAATTATTCGAATCATCTGATTATCTCTTTTGTACCCAACTAGTAAAATTGGTGAAAAACTGTCTAAAACATTGTGATAGAAGGCTACTATGGCACAAGGTTATCTATGCATGGAAAGACCTTTCATATAATTGAAAAAGAAATTTGTATGGATCAGACCTGACGAAAGCATGCATGACAAAATTTCTAAAACAAAAATCAATTTATATTACCTAGACAAGTTTCTAACCAAAAAAAATTTATTTGATAACAACTCAAAAATTTTTATTTATGTATTAGAAATTCGTTTAATAACATAATAAAATTTCTATTTTTAGGGATGGTTGGAACCGGTGTCCGATGACTTACGGCAGGCGTCTTAGGACATTGGCCATCGATCGTGCGGACATTATTTAGTGGTTGATGGCTGGCGCTAGGCATCCCACAGGCGATAGATGAGCAATGGACAGTAATGAGATTGAATGATAAGAAGAATTTTCATTTCTTATTTTTGTTTTAGAAATAGAAAAATTAAAAAATTTAACTTTAAATTTATGTTTCAAATTTATTTTTAAAATAGAAATTGTTCTAAAAATAGAAAAATAAAATTACGTTATTAAATAAATTTATATTTTAAACTTATTTTGAAGAATAAAAAATAATAATAATAATAATATTTTTTTTTATCATGTGCGTCTTTTGTTCGTGAAAAGACCAAGGCAACGTGATAAAACTTGCTGCAGATGCCTCGCTCAATGAAAGTCCCAGTCCCTATCACCTGTACTCTTATCCTTAATGCGAGATGATAGACGATAAAAAGATGTGGGGTCTCCCAGAACAGGAGATGCAGAGGGGCGGACCGGATTAGTCTCCATTCATGGAAAGAGCTGAGGCAACAAGCCAAACTGCATGCGGAGGCCTCGCTCAACGGAAGTCCGTACCAGTACAGTCCTTTTTCATTCAGCACAAGAAAGAGAGGATAGCATGTGATGTGGGGTCTCACTAAAGAAAAGGAAGATGCAGGGCCTACTTGAGAAGAGAAAAGTAGGATACAGCTAAGAGATATGATATGAATCATGCGACAGGAACCTGTCCCAACTTTTCTTGCACGCTATAATGCCCCCTACAAATCATGGGGAGCAGATATTATGGCGTTGCCCCTCTAGAAATTATTCAATAAATTGAATACTTAAATTACAAATATATACAAACCATGGGATTAGATGCGAACCATGGAGGTTTTTCTTCTTCCGCAACAATAATATCTATTTAATTGGTAAGCTCCTCATCAAATTCGTATCATGGCCGCCAAGATTTTTATTTCTCTACGACTGAAATGGGTTTTGGCATGTCTTCAGTCTAGACACGTGAACGCAAAACAAACCTTTATTAAAGTAACTTTTCTTTTTAATCTCTTTAATCATTAACGCGACAACACAAGAGGACTGGATGTCAAACAAACCTTTATTAAAGCAACTTTTCTTTTTAATCTATTTAATCATAACGCAACAACACATGAGGACTGGATGTCAACTTTATTTCTTTTCCTCTGCTTTTCTTATTCTTTCTCTTTTGATTGGGAAGGTCATTTTACCTGCATGGTAACCTTTTTCCCTCTCCTTTTTGGTATTTGCAAGGTGTTCAATAAATGTCCAGGTAGCCAAGCCTATGGTATTTCTAGATTATTAAATTACAGAGAACTATTATAAGCATTGAATTTTAGCTAATTTGAAGCAAAAAAAATGAGTATTGATAAGTGTACTAAGAGTCTACTAAGAAATATTTACTAAGTGATGTGCCAACTCATGTGAAGTGTGTCATGTCATTTAGTATGTTTATAATAAGCAATAATGATACATAAAAAAAGAAAATATAAATTGGGCAAAATTAAAAAAGCTTCTTCTTTTTCTTTTTCTTTTTTCGTTTTCTCCAAGCTTCACTTATTCCACTAGAAATAGAATTAATGGGGAACTGAGTATGATTAGCTTGCATCATATGAATGTTTCTCTTGTACACAGCTGGTAAAATTAGGAAAATTTGTCTAAATCATTTCGACGGAAGGCTCCGATGGTACGAAGATTCTTTATTCATGGAAAGACCTCATATAATTGGGTAAAAGAGGAGGTGCCGGGGACCAGATCCGATTTAGTCTCAAGCTAGGCCCACCTAATTAAGAAGATATATTTCTTCGACTCAATTAAGGACCTAGGCAACAAGCTAGACCTGATGTAGAGGTCTCGCTCAATCAAAGGTCATCATCTGTACTCTGACATTGAATGCAAGATTAGAGAGAAATTAGGATTCGGGGTCTCAATAGAAAAAATGAGGTGCCGATTAGTCGTGAGCATGGCCCACCTTATGGAAGATATTTTTGCTAAATTATCTAGGTCAGAGGTCTCCCTAGAAAAAAAAAAAGAGTTCTTAAATTAGTCCCCTGATCATTTTTTTAAAATTTTTTTTCCAGTTGCTGCTGTCAATGATCATATAATAATGTAAGTTAATAACTCGAAAGATGGCATCGCCTCGTTCACGATTGCAAAGATCAAGCCAGATAAGCATCGTAGAGAGAGTAGATTTGCTTTAAACACAATTGTCAAGTGTAATTCGTCTTTCTTTCAGAAGTAGCAATGCCATCAAAGGTAAAAATTCTTTTTCCACATGTTGTCCTATCAAATGCAACTTTGAGAATCAAAATCAACATAATCTGAGATATTGAGGGGTTTACTCTTATTAAGACCAAACAAAGGCCCAAATCCTTGTAATTAGATAAATTATTTTTCCAATCTTTCTATCATTATATATATTTTAAAGGATTGCATATCCCTACTTTAATTTTCTTTTTTCATGGGTGAGGTGGGGTAGGGGTGTCTCACTCCCAATGAAAAATCCCCTTTCTGATAAATCGATTCCAATGCAAAAGAAAAAGTAAATGAAAGGACAAAAAAAATCAAGGTTGCGATTGATATAAAGCAAATGCAATTTTTTTAATAAATTAGTATATATAAAACTGAATCGTCTAATGGGAAGTTTGATCTTTAATTTAATTTACAGATTTAGGGATTTTCTTGATCTTGATTAGCAGTCTCTTATTTTTGCATTCAAGGAAATACTATAAATTACTTGGTGCAATCAATAGAATACAAAAAGAAGTCCATCCTTGATCAATTAGTAACCACCCAGGTCATTCCATCCTGATTTCGTGGTTTCATGAAAAGGTGTACTCTAAATAAGTAATTGCACAAGATCGTGAATATTTGGGGTGGATGTTAGCTTCTATATAGCAGGTCATTCCATCCTGGTTTCGTGGAGTTCTCAACGGCTAGAGAAGATAGTCGAAAACTAAGATATGTATTGAGTTATCACTCATTTCAAGGAAAGTACAATGAGTAATGATACACAGGCTAAGAGATTGCTAAGAAAATTTTACGAAATCATGTGATAACTCGTGTGCCTTATGCCGTCGAGTACGTGCATAATAAGCAATAATGATACTTGAAGAAAAAGGAAGGAAATTACAAATTGGGCAAGATTAAAATTGGCTATTTTGCCAATAAATAAAAATTCTGGAGCTTCACTTATTCTACCAGAAGTAGAACTAAATGGCGATTGAGTATGATTAACATTCATCATGTGAATGTCTCTTTCGGATACATCCTAATACAAATGAGAAAAATTGTCTAAAACATTGCGATAGGGGCTCCTACGGCACGGGGATACTTATGCCTGGAAAGACCTTTATACGATTGAAAAAGAAAATTGCAGGGACCGGACCCGATCAGTCTCAAGTTGGGCCTACCTCATTCGGAAGATACTTTTGTTCATGGAAAGACCTAGGCAACGTGATAAGACTTGATGCAGATGCCTCTGCTCAAAGCGAAGTCCCCGTCACCCGTGATCCGACATTCAATGCAAGATGGAGAGAATTCGAGGATGTGGGGTGTCCCTGAGCTGGAGATGGAGGGGCAGGCCCGATTAGTCTTCTTTCATGTAAAGAACTTCAGGTGGAGGCCTCTCTCAATCGAAGTCCGTACCAGTACAGCACTCAGCCACTCAATGTAAGGCGGGGTCTCCCAGAACAGAAGATGCAGAAGTCTTCGTTCATGGAATGAGCTAGGCAACAAGCCGAACTACATGTGGAGGCCTCGAAGTCCGTACCAGTAGGGTACTCTGTCATTCAATGCAAGAAAGGGAGGATAGCATGTGATGTGGGGTCTCACAAAAGAAAAGGAAGATGCGGGGCCGACTTGATCAGAGAAAAGTAGGATACAGCTAGGAGATATGATATGAACCATGCGACACGAACCTGTCCCAACTATTCTTGAACGCTATAATGCCCCCTCCGTACGTATATGCCCATACAAATCATGCGGAGCACATATTATGGTGTTGGCCCTCTAGAAATTGTTCAATAAATTGAATACTTAAATTACAACACAAACCGTAGGATTTGATGCGGACCGTGGAGGATCATTTTTTTTCCATAACAAGAATCTCTTTTTAATTGGTAAGCTCCTCGTCAAATTCGTACCACATTAGCCACGATTTTTTTTTCTCTACGACTGAAATGGGTTTTTCGCATGTCTTCAATCTAAAAAACGTTAAAGCAAAACAAACCTTTTATTAAAGAAACTTTTCTTTTTAATCTCTTTAATCATAATGCAACGACACAAGAGGACTGGATGTCAACTTTATTTCTTTTCCTCTGCTTTTCTTATTCTTTCTCTTTTGATTGGGAAGGTCATTTTCCCTGCTTAGTAACCTTTTTCCCTCTCCTTTTTGGTATTTGCAAGGTGTTCAATAATGTCCAGGTAGCCAAGCCTATTGTATCCCTAGATTATAAAATTTACAAAGAACTATTATAAGCATTGAGTTTTAGCTAATTTCAAGCAAAATAATATGAGTATTGATAAGTGTACTAAGAGTCTACTAAGAAATATTTACTAAGTGATGTGCCAACTCATGTGAAGTGTGCCATGTCATTTAGTATGTGTGTAATAAGCATAAAAATAATGAAAATATAAATTGGGCAAATTTTTTTTTTTAATTTTTTTTTAATTTTTTTTTTTTTTTATTAATTTTTTTTTATAAATTGGGCAAGATTAAAAAAGCTTTTTTTTTTTTTTTTTTTTTGGTTTTCTCCAAGCCTCACTTATTCCAGTAGAAATAGAATTAATGGGGAACTGAGTATGATTAGCTTGCATCATATGAATGTCTCTCTTGTACACAGCTGGTAAAATTAGGAAAATTTGTCTAAATCATTTTGACGGAAGGCTCTGATGGTACGAAGATTCTTTATTCATGGAAAGACCTCATATAATTGGGTAAAAGAGGAGGTGCCGGGGACTAGATCCGATTAGTCTCGAGCTAGGCCCACCTTATTCGGAAGGTATATTTCTTCAAGAAAATATTGGGTACATTTGGGTGCTCCAACGTAACAAATAAGAAAGCATCTCAAATTGTGCCCCACTTTTCTCTCCCCTCTCTGCCCACTTTTTTCTCTCCTCTCTCGCCTGACTCCTCACTTTTCTCTCTCCTCACTCCCCACTTTTCTCTCTCCTCTCTCCTCTCTCCCAAGACACTTTCTCTTCGCCGGTGCGGACGAACAGCCGGCCACCTCGACCTCCGCAACGACCACCTCCTCCGGTATGTCCGGGAATGTGCACGAGTGCTTTATCTGCCACAAGAGATTCCCCACCGGCCAAACTCTCGGTGGGCACAAGAGGTGCCACTATGAGGCGCCCACACCTGCCTCCTCGGCCTGATGCAGAGGTCTCGCTGAATCAAAGGTCATCATCTTTACTCTGACATTGATTGCAAGATTAGAGAGAAATAAGGATTCGGGTCTCAACCGAAAAAATGAGGTGCCGATTAGTCGTGAGCATGGCCCACCTTTCGGAAGATATTTTTACTAAATTATCTAGGTCAGAGATCTCCCCAGAAAAAAAAAAAGTTCTTAAATTAGTCCCCTGTTCATTTTTTTTTTTAAAGTTTTTTTCCAGTTGCTGCTGTTAATGATCATATAATAATGTAAGTTAATAACTTGAAAGATGGCATCACCTTGTTCATGACTGCAAAGATCAGGCAGATAAGCATTGGAGAGAGAGTAGATTTGCTTTAAACACAATTGTCAAGTGTAATTCATCTTTCTTTCAGAAGTAGCAATGTCATGAAAGGTAAAAATTCTTTTTGCACATGCTGTCCTATCAAATGCAACTTTGAAAATCAAAATCAACAGAATCTGAGATATTGAGGGGTTTACTCTTATTAAGACCAAATAAAGGCCTAAATCCTTGTAATTAGATAAATTATATTTTCCAATCTTTCTATCATTATATATATTTTGAAGGATTGCATATCCCTACTTTAATTTTTTTTTCTTTTTCCATGGGTGAGGTGGGTGGGGGTGTCTCACTACCAATGAAAAATCCCCTTTCTGATAAATCGATTCCAATGCAACAAAAGTAAATGAGAGGACTTTTCCAATCTTTCTATTATTATATATATTTTGAAGGATTGCATATCCCTACTTTAATTTTTTTTTTTTCCCATGGGTGAGGTGGGGTAGGGGTGTCTCACTCCCAATGAAAAATCCCCTTTCTGATAAATCGATTCCAATGCAACAAAAAAAGTAAATGAAAGGACAAAAAAAATCAAGGTTGCGATTGATATAAAGCAAATGCAATTTTTTTAATAAATTAGTATATATAAAACTGAATCGTCTAAAGGGAAGTTTGATTTTTAATTTAATTTACAGATTTAGGGATTTTCTTGATCTTGATTAGCAGTCTCTTATTTTGCATTCAAGGAAATACTATAAATTACTCAGTGCAAGCAATAGAATACAAAAAGAAGTCCGTCCTTGATCAATTAGTAACCACCCAGGTCATTCCATCCTGGTTTCGTGGTTTCATGAAAAGGTGTACTCTAAATAAGTAATTGCACAAGATAGTGAATATTTGGGGTGGATGTTAGCTTTTATATCGCTCACTATAGCATCTCCCATTGGATGCAGAATTTGGTATGTCATAATTCATCCATTTAAGTAACTCACATCCTTATTAAAGTTGGCTTGAATCGTTCACTATTTAATATGTAATCTATTTCATTCCTACACTCTTCGTCATTTTAGAAGTTTGCCATAAATCGCACATTATCCGAACCCTTTGCTTGGATGAGCACTCTCTACTCTTGTAGTATCTAGTGTGGGCCTAGTCCGTCCACGAACAACACATATACTGAGTCCACGAGAAACACATATACTGAAGGGGGTCATGTTCCAATTCCATTTGGAATGACTCAAATATTTCGCATCGACTAAATCCACAAAAAAAATAACCATACAAGTTAGTGACTATTTGGATGGGAGTGTTAATTTATTTATCACTCGATAGAATATCTCCCATCCGATATGGAATGTGAAATTCCATTGACCAAACGAGAGCTACGTGCCCAAAAAAGAGGCACGCCTCCGATATGACACATCCCCGATTCCATCAAAAAAGGATCCATCGATGCACCATAGATTTGCTTCGTATGCAGTGATCAATGGCAGGATTCAGAAAAAAAATGAGGGCTTATCCTAGCGAGCCAACCTGAGAAAAGACTATAGACCACTAGATTTTCGCAAACTGTGACACAAGTATGTGATGTCCCTTCTAGATACGAGGGAGTTTGATTAAACACCACATACACCAGAACCATAGAGTGAAAACACTCTAGTATAGAAAGTGTGTCATAAGCTCAAGTTCCTTATCGGCAAATCTCCTGTGAATTTGTCATTCTCCCATGAGAATTTACAAAAGCACTACCGATCTCTGTTCATCCAAAATACAAGGGGAGAGTCAACTCACTTTTGGTGACTTTGGGTTCTTCATCTGTGACAGAATAATTGAGACCTTAAGAAGAGAGAAGACAAGGAAATTAGAGTTTTTTTTTTTTTTTTTTTTTTATACTTAAGATCCGCCGGAGTCTCTTTTCGCTTACGCTATTCGGGTTCACACGACCTATCAGCACCCGATGACACCAAAGAGTTTGATTAAACGCCACATACACCATAACCATAGAGTGAAGACACTTGTAGTATAGAAAGTGTGTCATAAGCTCAAGTTCCTTATCGGTAAATCTCCTGTGACTTTGTTATTCTCCTATGAGAATTTACAAAAGCACTACTGATCTCTGTTCATCCAAAATAAAAGGGGAGAATCAACTCACTTTTGGTGACTTTGGGTTCTTCATCTGTGACAGAATAATCGAGCCTTAAGAAGAGAGAAGACAAGGAAATTAGAGTTTTTTTTTTTTTTTTGATACTTAGGATCCGCCGAAGTCTCCTTTTGCTTATGCTATTCGGGTTCATATGACCCGTCAGTACCTGATAGCACTAACTAGCCTCGTTGTAAGCCGCTATTTAGATATCAGGTACACCTGAAGGAGAACTAGCCTAAGACCTCAACACTAGGGCTCCCCACTTAAGATACTTTAGCAACGAGAGGGTTCGACTTCTTGACCTCATCGAAGAGGGGGAGAACGAATAACAATTGCGTTGCTCGGGAAATTAGAGTTTGAATAGCGTAAAATGACACAAATATAATGTATGCTAATTTGTCGGCTTGTCGGCTTCCGCCAACAGCTAATTAAAGAGAACCCAAATCAAAGCCAACACTACACTAATAATTACATAACCATCATCACTCCAGGTAAGAAATTATGAAGAGCAATTGGAGTAAGTAAAATCTGAAATAGAGATATGGTTTGGCATCAAAGAATGCACGGGATCGGCAGGACGCACTTAGGCTGATTGAGCTCACTGAGGGATAAATTTAAACATTTGAATATATATGGTCACTACACCAAATGAATACATCAGAATGGAAATATCTCGGTTGGTCAATTTAAAGCAAATCTTTGCAATGCTAATGTTGTTATTTCATGATAAATGATGGATCGAAGATTTGGTCAATTCCATTGCCATCTTATTTTCTTTCCCAATAAGAAAACACGTTGTGTTAGCACAAGAAGAATGCATCAAATATGACTGACAATTAACGATTAACCGTCTTCTCCGGATGATCTCCAAAAAAAGTATAAAACATTTTGTTGGGAATGATCGATCGAAAAACCGGTTCGACATTTGAATCGAACCCCTAAATCAATGCGGAAGACGGCCGGGAAAACACGCATCACCGATCGTAAAGACACCACGGATTCGAGCGTACCTTGTTAGCCACATTAAACACCAACGCTGAAGAAGAGGAAGAATTCTGATTCGATAATGTCAATTTGCCTTGAAAAGGGAAACGGCGTCGCTTGAGCGTTTGGGAGAAAAAAGATAGCGTTTTTCTTTTCTTTTCTTGGAATGAGAGAGGGAGAGGAACGTACGTATGTTCTGATTTCCCAAGAGGTGTGTTCTCTCTCTCTCTCTCTCTCTCTCCTCCCTTTTATACATTTCCCCTCCACAGGCCCTATTCCGAGGGCGGGCCTTTTGGGCCCAACTTGAGCGGATGGGCCTTAAGCCCATCTCATAAATCCATCATCTCCCACTCGCACGTGGTGGCCCAAAACCAACATGGGCGGATAGGCCATACTCATCCCCATCAGAAAAAAATCCAAAGATAGACTCTCACTTAACATGGTGGGCCGAACAAAATCCTCTTTTCCTCTCTTCAACATTCATACCGGTGAATAATTCGTGCGATCAAAGATACTTTGAGAGCTCGTTGCCATACATTTGTTAGGAATATATAATGTTTCATAATGGGCATCACACTCCGAGTAGATTTAGTATGCGAGTACCCTAGATCGATCGATCACATTTATATCTCTCATGATCTCTTTTAAACAATGATATATATATATATATATATATATATATATATATATATATATATATATATATATATATATTGTATTCACAATTATGGTTATCCCAAAGACAGTCATAATTGGTTAACCAGTGAATACAAAACTACAATGTGATTATCCAAATTCGATCTTCCTCTTTCCTTCAAACTCTCAATTTCAGTCCAGCTTGCTTTTCTAGAAATGCCCCATTAGATCGAATCACTCATGACCATTAGCAACATCCTAAGATAACAAACACTAAATAGAAATCTTGAGAATAAGTAAGAGTCATGAGGGGACTAAGAAATTGAGGAACTCTCTTCCTCAAGAGTCTCACACGACATAAAAGTTGAGATCAAACTTTTGCCACTCTTATTGGTCGTCTCATGCATACGTAGTATGAAATAAATTACGGTATTAACTCATTTCCCATTGAGCGTATGTCTACACCTTTCAATACCGTATAGATTATAGTTCGACATACCCAATGTCTAACTTGAGTTCACATATCTACTCATTTATAAAATTCATCGAACTCACATCCGGCATCTTAGGACGAGATAAAGTAAAATATGTGGGGTATTTCACTTTCGGACATAGTAAGTATTATATCCTCATCTTAACACCTAGTTAAGGCGACATGCGTGTTTTAAGCTTGAGCACTCGATTATCACCTAGATAATAAGCTTTAAAACAGTCTCATCTCTATTTATCACACGAAATGCAGGCGATTACCCGTGTGAGTGGGCTAATCTTATATCGTCCGACATACTTCTCAACTTAAAGTAATGCACTAAGCATTAAGATGCATAAATATTAAACAAAGATTCATAGGCATTAATGATGAAAACACAAATTCATCAAATTGTGAACACTTAGGGAAATTACAATATTCAAGACATTAACCTCTACGCAATCCTAGAGATTTCATATGGCCACAAAACACATATCTAAGTATTGGCTTTGTCATAGGATCTGCTATCATTCCATGCGTAGTATGTACTCTAAGTTCACATTTTTTCGTGCAACCATATCCTTGACAAGATTATACTTGGTATCTATATGTTCGATCTTGCCATGATATTTTGAATCTTTGGTGTACACTTTTGCCTTTGCTTGGCTATCACGATTAACCAACAATAAATCGTAGCACTTCCAATAACACCTAAATGATCCAAAAATCTCTTAAGCCAAACATCTTCTTATCTTTGCTTTTGATAATGCCACGAACTCAACTTATATCGTGGACAAGGCTATACACTTACATTTTTCGCCTCCAACATATGGTGCAATTATTCGAAGAAAACAAACCCGAGATAGATTTTCTTTCATCTAAATCTCCTCCCAAATCAGTATTAGAATAGCCTTTAAGTTGCGAGATCCTTTCCTTAATAACTCGCGTATAATCGCTAGTCCCCTTTAGATACCTCGTATTCTCTTAACGGCTTTCAATGTGCTTGACCTGGATTGGATTGGTATCTGCTCACCATTCCAACTGCAAAGCATATGTCGGGTGTTGTACACATCATAGCATACATCAAGCTTCCAACAACACTAGCATAAGGAACATGTTTCATTTGTTCCTTCTCTTGTGGAGTCCTTGGACACAGACTATGGCTCAATCCTTCACCCTTTTGCAATAGGAGTGTCTATGGGTTTGCAGTCTTGCATACGAAATCGTTCAAGAACCTTATTTATATAGGTTTCTTGCGAAAGAGACAACGATCTCTTCAAAACGATCTCTTGAAGTCTTAACTCCAAGAATGTATGCAGCCTTACCCATATCCTTCATCTTAAAGTTAGAAGACAACTATCTCTTGACAGTATTAACCAACTCCATATTGCTTCCAGCAATTAGTATATCATCAACATATAATGATATGATCACAAATTGATCATTGGATCTATTGATATATACACAATGATCCTCGTCAATCATTGTAAAATCATATGCCACTATGGCATTATAAGAATGTATATACCTTTGTCTCGATGACTGCTTAAGGCCATATATCGACCCCCAAAGTCGACATACATTTTCTTATTGGCCTTTCATTATGAAACCAGCAAGTCGTTCCATATATTTCTTCCTCTAATTCTCCATTGAGGAAAGCAGTCTTTACATCCATTTGATGTAACTCAAGATCCATACTAGTCACTATTGCCGAATGATGCGAATCAAGGTAAATCTCACTACGGGAGAAAATGTATTTTCATAATCAATTTCTTCCGTTGATTATACTCCTTCGCCACAAGGCGAGCCTTATGCTTTTCTATTGAGCCATCGGCCTTTCACTTTATTTAGAGAACCCACTCGTTCCCAATAGCTTTGTGTCCTTTTGGAAGATCAACCGGTTCCCAAACTTTGGTTTGATTTCATTGACTCATTTTCCTCTTTCATTGTATGAATCCATTTTTCCTTATTAGGGCAATTCAGAGCCTCATTAATATTTATTGGCTCATCCTCATTTTGTGGAGCAACCATAAAAGTTTCCCTTTCAATGTCAAAACATCGACGGGGAATACTTTGGCGACTTGTTCACCGCATGGGAGATTGTACACTTAGCACATTATTCCCCATCATGCTCCCACTTGGATTAGGTAATGATGATGTCGTTACACCAGGTGGTTGCAATTGAGAATGAGTTGAATTCAATTCATTACATCTCATATTACTCCCACTTGAACGAACTCCACTGACATCATTATCTTGATCCAAGGTTTCAAATAGGGAGTAATTTTCCCTTATTTCGCCCATTTTAGGAAATTCATCCACTAAGAATGTGACATCTCGTGATTCAAATTCAGTTATACTCCCACTTTCCTGCTCACCTATGAACACATACCATTTTGAGTGTTCGCAGTATCTCATGAAAATACTCTTCATAATTTTTGGGATCCAATTTCACAAACTTGTGAGAGGACTCATGAATATAGGCGCACAACCCCATGGCTTAAGAAAACTTAAGTTCAGTTTTGTAATCCATAACTCATATGAAGTGGAAATAACCGATTTAGAAGGCACCTGGTTAAGTATATAAAATAGATTAACAACACATCACTCCAAAAAGTGATGGGTAAGTTAGCATGCGCCATCATGGACTTAACCATTCCAAGTAGGGTTGTTTCTTCTCTCCGCAACACCATTTTGTTGAGGAGTATATGGAATAGACAACTATCTTTTTATTCATTTTTCATCACATAATTTTCTAAACTTATCAGATAAATATTCACAACCTCGATTGGATCTAAATACCTTTATTTTCCTGTCTAATTGATTTTCTACCAGGTTCATAAACCTTTTAAAACAACTTATGCTTCAGATTTATGAGAAATCAAATAGACATATCCGAATCAAGTAGAATCATCTATAAAAGTGATGAAACAAACAGCCCATTGCCTTCCGCTCACATTCATTGAACCACAGATACCCAAATGGATTAAATGCAGAGGAAATTCAGCTCTTTTACCTTTTCCAAATGGTTTCCTTGTCATTTTCCCTACTAGGCAATGCTCACATATGGACAAATCGACTTTTTCAATATTGCCCAACAAGCCCTTTTTGGCTAGTTTTTTCATATGTTGTTGGCTCATATGACCAAGTCTAGCATGCCACCATGTTCACATCATTATCACATGAAGTTAGAAGACGTGAAACAAGGGAATAACATATTGACATCATCACAGTCAACATTTAGTACAATAAAATCATTCAGAAAGTGACCACAATTATAGTAGTTTGTACCCAAATACAAATCTACACCTCTATTATGGAAGTTCATATAAAAACCAAGCTTGACCAACACAAAAAATAGACACATAAATTTCGACGAATCTCCAAAACATATAGAATATCAAGATGCGTCCACCATGTATGTTCAATTGGCAAGGTGTGCCAATCCTTTTAACTTCACTCCGGAGTTATTTCTAATATAGGTCCACTTAGTTCTAGTTGGTATTGTCGGAATTCTACAAAGGATCCTCTATCCTTTGCTACATGGTCTGTCGCTCTTGAATCTACAGTCACAAAGGATTAGACTCGATCAAGAATACGAACTCGATACAAAAGTAAAGTTCGAAAAGTACAAGGGGTGTTTACTTTCTTTGGCTCACGACAATTGCGAGCATAGTGACCCTTCTTGTCACAATTGTAACACCTCACTCTTGACATTTTGTTCACTTGAGGACGTTTTCCTCTCTTGTGTTGGTTAATTCTTGATTTCTTGCAATAAGGATTTGATCCTTTGCATTCCCACATATTGAACGAATCAATACGCTTGCGCTTAGAGCATAAAGCCCTTTCTGAGCTAGAACTAGCATAGCAAATGTCTATTTTCGGCTCAAATACCGTTAGGCGATCCTCTACTAGCTCAAGGTCGAGCATGGCATCCCTAAGATCTTCCATAACATGGTCAAGAGCTTCTAGTGCTTCTTGCTTTTTCAGCACATATTGAATCTTCATATTCAATATTTCACAATTATTGCCGTTCATATCAAAGCAATCACGTTCTTAGTTCTTGAACCATCGTTCAACACATCGACATACATGCACGAATAATTAATACCTATCATTTATGCATCCCTATTTGCATAGACCCATCATATTAATGAATAATTTCAAGTAAGGTTTCGTAATCAAAAGGTCACTATGTTTCCAATCATCCTCCAAAAATCCTAACTTAAAACTATAATATGATTATCATATGCAAAATTAATTCTATGAAGTTACAAAAAACTTCTATTACTACCCATAGCTAATTACCCACAGCAACCAGCAATAACAGAAAGCAACAGATAATTGACATACAATTAAAAAACAATAATGCTTTCAATTAACACAATTAGGTAGTATTCATTACATAATTAATCAAAGAAATAAATAGGGAATGTCCCTTCTAATCTATCGCCATAATGTTTGAGAAATTTGAAGGCACATTTGCCAACCATGGAAAAACTTTTGGAGAGCTTTCATGTTGCCTCCAAGGCCCATTCACTCGGCGCCATGTGGTGCTCAATCTAAGGGTTGAAGTTTTTGGCCAACTCAATCCTATATAGTCTTCTCACAAAAGCTTCCACCAGCCTCCTATAACCCGGGACCACGTTGACCTCCCATAGCCGATCCAACACGCTTGCCATTCAGGTGGAAGAGTGTTCATCAAATCGGCACCTTCCGAAAATCCGGCATAAGATAACCATTCGAGATGATTTCCGTATCATCCGATTGACTCCGATCACATGTGATACTAAATCACCGTCATGCCACCGATAATCGCCTAACTCGTCATCGACCTCTTAAGTCTTGCATTTCCCTCGTCCGTTCTCGGGATTGCGGAGTATCCTTGCATAATGCATCATAGTTCCTACAATAAATGCGAGAATTAAAAATGGATCACTTATAATCCATAATTAATATAAGAGAAAATACATAATTTTCCAAAATTCATGCAACAAATGCAGAATTAAAAATGGATTACTTATAATCCACATAGGCATGAATGAAAAAGAAAACAATTTTTTTTTTTTTTTTTTTTTTTTTTTTTCGGGTCAACGGTCAAAGTCAACGGTCAACGTTCGGTCAACGGTCGTCGGTCAACGGGTCAACGGTGGGTCAATGGGTCAACGGGCGCGCGGGTCGGATCGGTCGGACCGGACGGACTGGTCGGGCCGGTAGAACGAACCGACCGCAAGTGCCACGCGCGTGCGCTGGCTGACGTCACGCAGACGTCAGCCGGCACGTGCCTCGCGCGTGAGCATGCTGACGTCACACAGACGTCAGCCGCACGTGTGTGGCACACGCCAGGCTAATCGGGTCGAGTCGGTCGCCGTCGGGTCGGGTCGCCGACCAGCCAACCGTCGTCGGCGATGACGTCATCGGTGACGTCATTCGAGCGGTTACCGACCGTTGGATGACATCATCCCGTGATGTTAGCACGCATCGGTCTGCAGACCGGCGCGTGCCGGTTCGCCAGCCGCTGGCGCGCATGTGCCGGTTCGCCATCGGCGCGTGTGGCGCACGCGCTGGCGAAGCCAGCGCTTCCCAGGTGCGTCGCGCCCACGCGCAGCGGCTTCTGGCCACGCGTGTGGGCACATGCGGCGTCGTACGGCGGCGTGCGACATGTCGCCGGCCTCGTCTCGACGTCGCCTTTCACTTAGTGCCTTCAAAATTTAATTTCAACTTACGAAAACTCAGAAAAATGGCCGAACAACGCTCGGGTGTCGGGATTTCTCGCCCTGATCCGTACGGCCAAAAGTTTTTCGCGAAAAATCAATCAAAAAACATCAAATTGATCGGGAAAACGTGAACTAGGGCTCTGATACCAATGTTGGGAATGACTGATCCCCGAAAACCGGATTCGACACCGAATCGAACCCCTAAATCAATGCGGAAGACGAAGCCTGGGAAAACACGCATCACCTATCGTAAAGCACACCACGGATTCGAGCGTACCTTGTTAGCCACAGATTAAACACCAACGCTAAAGAAGAGGAAGAAATTCTGATTCGATGATGTCAATTTGCCTTGAAAAGGAAACGGCGTCTCCTTGAGCGTTTGGGAGAAAAAGAGAGCGTTTCTTTTCTTTTTTTCTTGGAGGGAGAGAGGGAGAGGAACGTACATACGTTCTGATTTCCCAAGAGGTGTGTTCTCTCTCTCTCTCCTCCCTTTTATACCTTTCCCCTCCACGGGCCCTATTCCCGTGGGCCGGGCCTTTTGGGCCCAACTTGAGCGGATGAGCCTTAAGCCCATCTCATAAATCCATCACATTTGTTTAAGCATGAAAAAAGAAGCACAAGAATGTTAGTATCATTAATTTGTTTGATCATAGCTTAATGATTTTTAACACTTTGAAGCAAAGTTATATCTGTTCAATAATTTTTACTTTGTCAAGATGGAAACAATAATCAAATAATTACCCTTACCAAAAAAAACGATAATCAAATCATTACAAGCAAATGAATTAATTTTTACTCCAAAGCAACTATTGTCATATGCTCTCCCATAAGCCCCCACCATTGTTGCTGAGAAAAATTATCCAAAAAGTTCTAAATTTATTATATGACAGCCGATTGAGTTATAATTTTTTTATTTTATTTTATGAAGCATACCTACAACAGTCCATGAGCATAAGTCATAGTTATTTTTATGCTAGTGTACACGCTCAATCTGTATCACTTGCTTGAGCAATGACTATATTCAAGAAATGTTTAGAACGAACTGATGTAATTGAGCTAGTATAGGTGACAAAGTGTCTTAGAGACAAACGAGTAATTCGATACAAAATATAATTATGGGATAAGTGCACTTGAAATGCTAAAATTTATCACGAAAAAGCAATCGAGTCTAATAATTTCACATGGTGCAATAATGTCTTACGAGTTGTCAAATTGATACTATAAAATATCTCCATTAAACTCCATTCAATTTGGCTAATGGGATATACTGATGTAGCTTTTTTGTTACTTTCCTAAGACACTTGGTTTCAACGTGATGCCTACCAAACGCCACATCAAGAAAATTTTGAAAACTCCAAAGAAAAAGAAAAAGGATAAATAAAATAAAAATGAAAAAGAAAAAAGTGAAATAATTAGTTGTTCATATCCTTGTGCTCACTTATACAATATGGAAATCTACTAAAACAGGAGGAAAATCTTGTACTTCAATTATTGGTGATGTTGATTTTGAATTTTCTACATGAAAAGGTAGTAATCAAGTTGAGAAGATCATTTTTCGGTAGAAAGAGACTTCCATCAAACAAAAACATTCATAGTAGTGGAGGCATGCCCCCATCAGCGTCAACACTTGGCAAGTTATTTAGCAAGAAAGGGACATTGTCAAGTTGAAGATAACAAAGTCATTCTCCAAATTCTTCCCAAATTTGCACCATAAACTTTGGGATATTGATAATGTGAGAAAAAACTTTGGTGTATTGATATCAAAGTGGACATAAGTTGAGGTTCTTGATAAAACTTTTCAAATTCACATAACTTTCATTTCCCTATAAGTTTTTTTTTTTTTTTTTTTTTTTTTGGTAAAGACATTTGCTTATAAGTTGCAACTTAAGATTTTAAACAATCGTCTTGAGCAGAATTATTATAGAATGTATCTTTATCATATTGGTATAAATTTAAAGTTTTTGGTGATATAATAAAAATTTTAAAGTATTAATGTCATAATAAGTTAGTTTGGAGTATTAACTAATAGTTTAGAGTTTTAGGGGATACTTTCCTTTTCTCAATATTTCTTTTTATTACCTTGAGTAATTCATCACGTTCGTTCGTTGGGTCTGGGAACTATCATTTCTATTTGTGAAAATGTCAGAAAAGTCAGTTACTAGAGCTGAAAGACATATGACAAAAAAAAAAAACGTAAAAAGAGGGCTAAAAGAGAAACAAACATGAAGACGAGTCCTACATTAGGCAGAGGGAATCTTTTAACCTCTGTCCCCATCCGCGACGAATGCATTTTAACGTGCTTCTTAAAGTCTTGATCACATTGCACATTGGATTAAAATTCATTGACCACATTAAATAAATTAAAAGTTCATAGATCAAGTTGCACGTTGGGCTGAAATTCGGGACTATTTATATCATTATCCTATTAAAATACATGGAAAAGTGTCTGCTTTGACGGCAAAAGAGAAGACAGGTGTGGGTGAAATCCTGTTAATGGCAGTTGAAACCAGACTTTTCGGGCAACGTTGATGAACCCGAAAGCTAAAAAAGGAGGAATCTTTCCGATTGCTGAAATCAAAGGAAAAACACAGAAGGTGGCCCAATGATCAACGAGAGATTGATAATTGAAGGAAAGTGGCCATTCTCTGGCCAAAAGGAAAAACAAAACATGATATTGAAGCGGCCAATCGGTAGAAATCGTATGGAACTTTCATGTCTACCAATCATCTTTGGTCTCCGTTAAGTATCTATATAGGTCTTGTAACCGTCTGGGGATGACATGTGCTTTTAACTATGGATTTCTTTTGGCAAACTTTACGGTACTCACACTTTAACTTCTATTTAACGTGAAATTATTATATCTTTCAATTAAAAATTTCAATTTAGACGTGTAAAATGACATAAATATAATCAAATTACTCAAAACTTGAATATTGAAGGAAAAAGGCACAAGTAAAATTATAACTAGATAACCCCCTTAACTCCAACAAGGGTCGATGATTGAATGTATTACATGCATGGTCCTCAAAAGGCTAGAATAAGGACATCATATGTAAGTTAGTAGGAAATCCATCCAATCCTTCATTTTATTTTGTTCATATTTGAATTCATCAATTAATCATATAATAATGGTAAAAGAGAGATTTTGCTGGTCATCAGTGTCCTCACACTGACTAGCACATATCTCTCACTATCTCCCGATGAAAAATCACATTTTCTCGATAAATTGATTTCAATGCAACAAAAATAAACATGAAAGTGAAAAAGAAAATCATGGCTGCAATTCCGATAAAGGAAATATAAATTTTTATTAACCGTTTAATAAAAAAGCTGAGTTTTCTTATGCGAAATTTCATCTTAATTAAATCAAGATTTCTTCTTCTTTTGTTGTTGATTTTTTTTTTCCGTTTTGAATTTCATTAAGAATATTGCTTCAAAAATGAAGGCTGTCGTGTAAATTCACAAAACATTTAATTGTGAATTTATTACACTCGCAAAATTTGGTAGACTAGTAATACAGCGCTCCTAACTCCAACAAGACTGGTGGAAGAAAAACGATATTTTGGGAAGATGGGACAAAATTATGTTGGTTGAGAATTAAGACCAACCAATAAATTTATTGAACGTGATTCATGAGAAGTTCGCCATATGTAAGAAACATCGGCCCCATTGTGTGTGAGATCATTGAGGATGAGAAGTATTCATTTGAGAAAAATACCTTTATTTGAGGTTATATATTATTCCCAGTTCAAATTATTTTTTCTCAATGTTGATCACTAATTTAAGATGAAATTTTTTTACGGTTGTCTCAGCATTATTTGAGGTGAGTCCATGACATTCTTTGAATTGATCAAAACAGTAGTGAGGAGACTCGTTTTATTAATGATGGAACGAAGGGATTAAATTATAGTGTAGAAATAAAATTGAAAGTTATATTCTTTGAACAGCATAGGTCTCACTATTTTTGGACACCATAATTAACCTAGTCTATTTGACTAGGACTCCACAACTACATCTTGGGCTGAACACTTATTGACTGTTGGGTCTGGAATCAATGACATTGGCTGAGGTGAGTCGTATTGGGTGTTGGGTTGATGTAAAAGCTTGACCCTTTATAAACGCCGAGTGCTCTCTCTGCTCTTGCATTCTTACTACATAAGGGGGGGAAGAGATCAAGACAGACTCTCGCTGTCCGAAATGGCCTCCGCTATAAGCATTGACGATGGTGAAACGAGGGCGAAGCCAAACGAAAGATTTGAAGCTTTGACGAGGGAAGCCGTCCCACCGGATTACCAACAAGAGCTTGGAGATGATGATTTGCACAAAATTATGGATCGTGACCTATATGAAGCCACAAAAGAAGGGGACGTCAATAAATTCATGGATGCATTAAAAAAGGTGTCCGAGTCGAGGAAACTAGCTTTGTCGCTAGTCTTCGACCAAGTCACCCCCTCCGGGAATTCATTGCTTCATGTAGCAGCAAGCGATGATGATGATGATGATGCAAGCTCTGGAAATGATGATGTCATGGAGCTCATTCTCAAATATTTTCCTGACATGGTGACCCACAAAAACTCCTCAGAGGATACTCCGCTCCATGTTGCTATTCAAGATCAAAGGTTCAAAGCAGTAGAAATGCTAATTCACCTGGGAACAGTCTCGGAAATTATATATTGGAAGAATAAGGATGGTAAATCTCCATTGTATCTGGCAGTCGAAAAGTGCAAATGGGAACGTCGCGAGGGGGCGCACTGGGAGATTTGTCAGCTTCTCTTGAACGTTTATGCTGGAGATGAAGCTTACGAAGTCAAGATACAGGGCATGTCACCAGTTTTGGCCGGATTCACACTGGACATGTCAGCAGTTTTGGCCAGACTCCAGACACAGGACATGTCAGCAGTTTTGGACAAACTCGAGATACAGGACATGTCACCAGTTTTGGCTGGAATCCAGAAGCTGGAGAAAGGTAATGGATACTTTTATGTGTGGTTGTACTTCATGAATACATAGATGTAAGTAAACTAGCCTGCTTTTTGCTCTTTTTTCAAAATTCATATTCGTTCAATTTAGAGAAAAGCTTGATAATAGCATTTGGTCAAAAAGCATATAACTCTGTAGGAGGTAGCAGCAATAATTATTTAATGAGTTAATTGCTCCCAACCTAAAAAGTGCGATGACCTATGATTCAGATCTGGTGGAAGCAATTATAGATCGGCTTCCGAATTTATTCCACGTGCGTGATGAAAAATGGGGGACACCACTGCACGCTGCAGCATCGGTTCGAAATCGTGATGTAATGAATCTCCTGCTGGACAAATGCCCTGATCTCGCCCTTCAAACGGACGAAAACGGCTCCTACCCAATTCACATCCTTTGCGAAGCGTTCGAAGGGAATGACCCTACTGTAATCTCCGATTTAATGGACCGCACGTGGTCCGACCTGGACAGAGATAAAAACAAAAAGGGTCAGAATATTGTGCACGTTGCAGCCAAGGCCGGGAAACACTTGGCGGTCTGGTGGATATCTGGATGGTGCCATGGCGATATCGCCTGGAAGCTGATGAATTCGAAAGACAACGATGGGAACACACCCCTCTATTTGGCATCGAAGAACGTCCATTGTGAAGCTATGCGCATTTTGACGAACGACGAAAGCGTTGACTTGTGGCTTCGGAACAATAAAGGGTTGACCGCCCTGGATGTGGTCATGGAATCCGGAAGCTCGTCGACGAGAAATTCAGCGGTAGTGTAATTTTGGTTGCAGGCTGTATTTACTCTTAACTGAATTTAATGCGCTCAGGATTGATGACTAATTCTCTGATTTGACAATTGCAGTTAGTAGGACGTGCGATTTTGATTGTCGCTGGTGTGCCACGCAAAGTGAAGCTGCCGAGATGATAAATCATCTACCGCCGAATGGATGAAGGACCAGGTCAATACCTTATTGCTAGTGGCCACGCTTGTGGCCACCGTCACGTTCACTGCGGGCTTAGCCTTGCCTGGTGGATATAATGCTTCTGGCGATCCGCACCCAGAAATGGCGACCATGCTGCACCACGGAATGTTTCAGGTTTTCGTTATTGCCAACACGATAGCCATGTACAGCTCCATTCTTGCAGTCGTAGTCCTCCTCTGGGGTCTCAGTAGAGATTACGACATCGCAGAACTAGCTTACCACTCAACAGGGCCATTATTGTTGATTGCCGTCACCGGCATGTCAGTGGCTTTTTTGCGGCCGTAACCGCAGCAGTGAGCAAACTTACTTGGCTTGGGAGCCTTGTTCTGTTCGTCGGAGTTCTTTACCTTGTGATGGTCGTGGTGGTTTTAGCGGCCTTGATATTCCCATCCTCCAAGACTATTATGCGTATTGTGATCTTTTATTATAAAGCGGTATCTGTTTACAAGATCTGTTCTAACTACGTCAACAAAATAAAGTCCCCCGACACCAAGACAAAAAGCAGAACGGGAAAGATTTCTCAAAGGCTTCAAGTCCTGTTTCAGCCGAGAGCATTGATTCCCCTCGAACCTCTGTCGAACGCTGCATGTTAGAAAAGCACCGCCTCTCTCTCTCTCTATCTCTCTCTCTCTGAAGTTATCCAAATCTCTCTTTACTCCATATTTTTCTCTGTCCCCAGACAATTCCTCAGCCGTAATCTATAGCCAAGTTTCCTGTCCAAAAGAAGCCGCATTGTTGACAAATGGGTCAACAAGTTGTAATAAAATAATAGGAAGAAGAGATATTTGGTGAGGGAAGTCGGTGAATGTGCCGACTTTGCCTCCTATAAATAGGGGCTCTTGCCTCTTGTGTGTGTGTGCGCGCGTGTAATGGTGTGGAGTGCATGGTGTGGTGTGTGTAGTGTAAGTGTAGAGAAATAAAGAGTGAGTAGGCGTCAGGGGTCTTGAGAGTGTGTTGCGTAGAGTGTGCTATGTATGCATGTGAGTGTGAGAGGAATTGTGTAGAGTTGTCTGAGTATTGTATGTGGTGTCAGGAAATATTATAATAGTTAAATTCCTATTTCATGAGTTATATTTGTACCACGTTTTCACCAAATTCAACACTCTGTACTTATCATCAATTTAAATACGAATCTTCTATTCTATCTGATTAATGGTTCTTTTATTAGAAACTCTTCACAATCTTCTATGTTCCCTTTAATAAAATAGGAGTTCCCACTCTTTTTCTTTCTTTTCTTTTTTCCTTTCCTTTTCTCCTCAGTTGCCCTATTAATGCATCCATATAAGTATATATCTTCTAATGCGGTAACAGGATCATCAAACTCGTGAGCATCCACCGCAAAATGCCACGTGTCAATCAAGCCGTCAACTCTTGCTCTGCCAATTTTTAGATTTTCATCTTCCCAAGATGTTCTCCCCCTCATTTGCCAAACAACACAAGATTATTACGAAGTTGAGTTTTTCCTTTTCCTCCATTTCATTTTATCTTTAAATCTAATGAAAGAAAACAATTCTATTTTCAAATTATTTTATAAGCATTTAAGGGTACTCTTAAATTCTTTCATATTTTCACGTGAACCTATTAATGTGCCGTTTATTATTTTATATTCTTTTTTCTTTATTTCTTTTTATTGTATTTTGTTAATAATTCTTTCTTATTTTTGATGCTTGTCATTTAGAATGCCTTTTTTTTTTAATAATGGAATTAGGTTTTGAGCTTGTTGAACAAGAATAACCTTTGTAATTTTGAAGAATTAAGGACCTTGCAATTTACTTTATATGGCTATCTATATGTCAATTAATGATTAACGTGTTCAAATTCGGATTTTGAGTAAAGAGCGATCATCTTTTATATTCCATTTTACAAAATTCAGAGTTGTCTGCCTTTTCGTTGTTCTAATAACTCTTCCCAAAGTTGTATTAATTGAAATTTTAAATAACAAATTTTTGCATTCATTCCTCACATTATGGATAACTCAAATTTTCGATTTTAACTTTGGAGATAATGGAATCGGTATTGTCTTAATATTTATATGGATTTGTACAGCTGCTATCATAACAGAATAACACAGTGAAAACTGTAAATTCGAGCTTCAATAGTCAATAAATGTTCATAGTCTATTAGATCCCAATTATCTCACATTGTTAGAAAGTCCAATTTAAAGTGTAACACGTGGAATTTGACAATGGAATTTGACAATGGGCATGTAGACTATAGTAAAATTCGACTTTGATATCGTATTGGTCTATTCAACTCAAAATCTTAAATCAATAGATGGAAAGAAACCATACACATACACACATAAAGAGTATATAACCCACATAGCATGCAATATGGGATATTTCAACATCTACCATATTATCAATTTTTTTTCTCTTTAAATGGCAAATATATATGTTGATTATTTTATTAAGCTTGCAGTTCACTTCTATTTCCATAGTGATTTGAAATATGGTATTTTGTTAATTCTATTTCGTGCTTGGCTGTTTCATTTTCATATCAAGACTTTTAATTGGTGCGTTACATTCCCAGGGACATCACATGTCTAATTAAAGAACTTAATGGGCAATCCATCCGATCCTTTACTTTTGCTTTCTTCTTATTTGAATTCATTTAGTAATCATATACTAACCATAAAAAGAGATCTCGTTGGTTATCAGTGTCCAGCACATATCTGAGTGAAGCATCGACGTTGATGTGCAAACATGATGTAATTGGAATACTTTTTTCTAATAAGTAAATTTTCAGTAAAACAGTAATGTCTTCTTATGTTTGGTGAACAATTCACAAATGAGTTAAAAATAATTTCTGCTATTGGAATCGAAAAATGGTTTGTGATTTTTGTTGGAATGGGATGATTATCTTTTTTAGAGCACCTTTTTTCTTTAGATAGTCATGTTTCAGGATGTGCAAGATAGGTTTCAGGTTTAAAAACTGGAAACCGGGTCCCAAGAGGGCAGGTTCTAGATTGGGTCGGAACCGTTCACCCTCTAAAGCTGTGGTGAATGGTCTTTCTGACATTTGGTACTCTGCAATGGGCAAACAAGGGAGGAAAGTTCCCCATTGTATTGGCAGTCGGAGATGAGCACTCGGAGATGCTCACACTTTCGCTTGCCATTCCATTTGGTCCATCAAGAATTCAAGGATGTCCCCTGTTCGTGCCACAGTAACTCACTGGAATCTGGTTAACTTCAGTTTCAAGTTCTGAAATGAGATGTCGTCGTTTTAAGCATTGATCCAAGGATAAGAAAAACTCAGGCTATGTCTGCATGAGAAAAATTTTAGCGTGAGTTCCAGTACATTCATTATCACCTAAGAAAGTACACCATGACTCATGGTCATTGGGATCCTTAGCGCCTCTAATGTAACTCTTGTTACAATTATGGTTAATGGATCAACGAAAGCCAACAAATTAAGATATGCCTTTTATGTTTACGTATCTATTGAATTCATGAATTTCCTAGATTCACCTTTTTAAAAAAAAAATTCATATATTTATTGAGTTCACAAATCTCTTGACGTGTCTCCAGATTCATGAATCTTTTGGATTACGCATATTTCTTTAACCGTGAATTTCTTGAATACGTATGTCTATTTAATTCATGTATCTCTTTTGTGCATAAACTTTAAGCTCTATAAATAGATAAGAGCATAGAGCTTCATTAATGGATTTTTCTATAGAACAATTGAGACAACGATTCCAAAAAGATTTGAAATACTACGTATTCTTCTAATTTCTAGTGTGTTAGTTGATTAACAGAGCAGTTGACGAGTTATTTTGCTGTGGTCTTGTCTAAATAAGTTGAGTGTTGTATCTTAGGAGGCATATTTAGGTAATCTAACGAAACACCATTGGCAAAGAACTAATAGCCTTAAGGAGATTCGAATAACCGTACCTCACCTCCAATTTTAATGTTATTTTTCCAATGATATCTTATTTTCTTCTTCTCCAAGAGTTGTAAGTTTACATAAAAGAAGGATATTATAAAATTGTTATCGTCTTCTTTACATTGACGTTATGATTACAACAAGCAGTTTGCTTTCTGGATTATATTCCAGCAATCTTAAAGCGATTATAGCACTCCATTGTTCTTGTCAAATTATTAAGATGGCTGAAAATAATCAAGTACCCTTCAATGTCTAGAATGTTTCGAGACGTTCTATGGTCAGATTCTGAACATTGCTATTGGAGATGTTCAAACCTCGGGGTTTGAATTTGTAGTAGCCAATCTTGTAGGCACTTAGGCCAACACCAATTTCGGCGGCGCCGGTACAAGTCATATGGTGGTATGCTTGGGGCCCATTTTGAGAGCAGTACGGGCCAAATGGCTTTTGGCTCCGTTTAGGAGGGATAGTTCAACGAACCTTGCCTCTTGTGATGGCAACACCTCTAGTTACAACTAATGAGAAACCGAGAAGAAATTCACAGTGGGCTTTAAATAGTGGCAGTGGAAGATGTTCTTCTATCTAACCATGCTAAATCGACAAAATATTTGTCGGAGAGTGTGCTGGTAATTAGTCTAGATGAGCACGATGTCATGATGCTCGGTGCATTAGAGCTTGGAAGCATGGAGACTTCTTATGCTGAAAATTATATTCTTAGCTTTGTTTAGTGAATTCTCTATATAATGTTTATTGAAATATTGAATGCCATAATGATTATGGAAGTCTTTAAAGAAAGAAAAATACAAGGTTGAGGACGCTAACACCAAGAAATTTGTGGTTGCCAAGTTCTTAGACTACGGATGGTGGATTCTAAATTTGTCATGAGTCGGGTTTAGAATTGCAATTAATTCTTAGTGACATCTCTACTAAAGGAATGGTACTTAGTGAATCATTTCAGCGGCATCATGATTGAGAAATTGTCATCGGAGTTTGGTTAGACTTCAAAAATTATTTGAAGCACAAACGGAAGATGAGCCTTGAAGTTCTCATTTTGCTTCGAATCAAGGAGGACAATAGAGGAGTGCAAGCCATTCTTCTAAGCCAAAGGCCAACGTTGTGGAATCTTCCAAATCCAAGCAAGATAGAAAAAAGGAAGATGTCCTTTCAAGAAAGGCAAGCAAAAGGAACAATTTCAGAAATTCCAAGGGACATGTTGTATATGCAATGAGCTTTGGCCATCGTGCTAAGGATTGCAAGAAGCACCCGAAAAAGGCAAGAACGATGGTGCAGCCCAATAACTGAATTTGATAAACATGACAATATTGAGGAAATCATGCTATGGTAATGTTTGAGCGTGTCGAGACACTAATGGCTAAAAGAAGATGAGAAGTTTTATAGGACTAACTTTGCATCGGCAAATATTGCCGGAGGAAGGTGATCCGAAGTTTACATCTAGCAATGAGGTTGCCCTGCTGAATGTGCTACATGTGGGGAAATGGTACTTATGTAATGACTTGTTTTAAAGCCGAGTGTAGGTTGTCATTGATGTAAACTCGAGATTATGTGTACCCAAAGACTATTAATAAAGAAAAGTCTTCGGTTACACTGTTATGTCTCTTATCTATGGCATGGTAGATTATGACATGTAAACTATGGTACAATGAAGATAATAACAAACTTAGGGTTAATTCCAAGATTTGAGTTGGATGCTCATTACAAGTGTGAGACTTGTTGAGCCAAGTTTGCCCAAGAAACCTTTTAAATTCGTTGAAAGAACAAGTGAACCTTTACAATTAATCCATAGTGTCTATGTGATTTAAAGTTTATGAAAATAAGTGGAAGGAAGTACTTCATCACATTTGTGTATGACTGTACTAGATTTTGCTATGTTTATTTACTAATGAGCAATGATGAGACTATGAACATGTTTATCAAGTATAAAAATGAAGTTGAAAACCAATTTGATAAAACGAATCAAAGTGCTTAGGTCGACAAATGAGGAGAATACGGTTCAATCAATTTTAAAGGGTTTTGCGATAGTTTTGAAATAATTTTTCAGCGACTACACCTTATACTCACAACAAAATGGAGTTGTTGAATGATTGAACATGATACTAAGAGTGCGTTTGGTAACCATACTTTCCGAGAACAATTTCTAATCATAAATGATTCTTTTTTATTATGTTAAGACATTTTTTGAGGAAAAAAAACGTGTTTAATAACTACATAAAATTTCTATTCCAATTCTAAAAATTTTATCAAATCATGAAATTCCTATTGATTGATTATATTTATACTAAGTAATAAACATATTAACTAATCAATTTTTATTAAATAGTAAATAATAAATTATAGTATAAACTATAAATATAAATACTTAATAATAAACTAGGATTGAATTGCTTGGATTCGTGGCTCACGGATCTTCCATCAGGGATCACGACGCAGCTGAGGATGCTGAGTGCAGCAGCTCGTCCACGACGGTGGTCTCGCAGCGTGGGGGCGGCGTTGCGAGCATGAGAGCGCGGCGATGTGGCCAGCGGAGGTGGCCCAGGAGATCTCGGCCAAGCTTGGTGAAGCACTCTATCTCTCTCTTATCTCACGGTGTGTCTTTGTGTATTCAGGGTGCCCCCCTCAATGTGTTATATATCAATGTGGCCTCCCCAAGGCCCTACGTATGTTTTATTATTTATAGGGCACATATTAGGTTTTTTAAATTTTCAAATCCATATCCACAAAGATTTCTTTTCGAAACACAATATTTGTTTTTTTCAAACGTAATATTTCTTTTGAATTGAAATCTCACAAAGATAAATCCGTAAAATATCTCTAGGATACGGGCTTGGACCGATTTGCTTTACAAGTGGGCTTAGACTCATCAACTTAAAGTTTCCGAACATCAATTTGAATCCATTAGGCTGCCTCAATGTAAATGCAAATAAAAATAAATGCACCTAAAACTATATGCTATGCGATTAACTATTTTTTTAGGGGTAAAATTAACCCCTAATTTTTTAATACGATAAATGACTAAACGGGTCGCAAAATTTAGGTGTCAACATTCCCCTCTTTGAAGGTGAGCTCGTAGAGGTTGCCTTCAAAGACAAATTGAGACCTAAATTTTGACCATGCACATGTAGTGAATGATTCTTTTTGTCAGAACATGAATTCCATTTTTTAATGCAATTCGTATGATGCATGGAAATGCTAATGCAAATGATAAATGAACTAACTGGAATAACTTACCTTCAAGGAAGATAGAGTAGTTTGAGGCGGTTGGTATTACATGTCTAAGACCCGTATCATTTTACGGTCGCAAAAATAATAACATGGCTTTGTAAACGGCTTTCCCAAGACTCGTACCATTCTACGGTCGCCCAATAAGACAGTATTTGGTTGTGTCTAGGACCCGTACCATTCTACGATCGCCTAAGCGGATTTACCTTCCGGGACTCATACCATTCTACGGTCGCTGAATAGGAAAATAGGTTTTGTCTAGGACCCGTACCATTCTACGGTCGCCTAAGCGGGGATTCACTTTCTAGGACCCGTACCATTCTACGGTCGCTTAAAATAGGGAATAGGTGTTGTCGATGACCCGTACCATTCTACTGATCGCCTAAGAGGTTTGCTTGGCTAGGACTCGAACCATTCTTCGGTCGCCCGGCCTTGCGGCGAGTCATCCGACCAGGACCCGAACCATTCTTGGTCGCCCCTTGCGACAGAAATCATCCGACCAGGACTCGAACCATTCTTCGGTCGCCCAGCCTTGCGATAGAAATCATCCGACCAGGACCCGAACCATTCTTCGGTCGCCTTAATCGATTTAATCTGGAGAAAAATCTTTGGGGGACAACTCCATCGAGTGTCACATATTCATTATCTTGATCTAAGGTTTCAAATAGGAGTAATCTTCACATATTTCGCCATTCTTAGGATATTTATTCTCTAAAAGTGACATCCCGTGATTCAAATTCAGTTATACTCCCACTTTCCTACTCATCTGAACACATACCCTTCGAGTGTTCGAGTATTTTATGATAATACTCTTCTTTTCCTCTAGGACCCAATTTCCCAAACTTGTGAAAGAACTCATGAGTATAGACAGCACAATCCCATGACTTAAGAAAATTTAAGTCCAGTTTTCTATCTGTCCATAACTCATATGGAGTTGAAATAACTGATTTGGAAGGCACTCGATTAAATATATAGGCAGAGTTAACAATGCATTACTCCAAAAAAGTTATAGGTAAGTTAGCATGCGCCATCATGGACCTAACCATTTCCGTAGGGTTGTTTTCTTCTTTCCGCAACACCATTTTGTTGAGGAGTATATGGAATAGACAACTGTCTTTCTATTCATTTTTCATCACATAATTTTCTGAACTCATCGGATAAATATTCCATCGACCTCGATCGAATCTTAATACTTTTATTTTCTTGTTTAATTGATTTTCTACTAAGTTCATAAACCTTTTGAAACAACTTAATGCTTTAGATTTATGAGAAATCAAATATACATATTTGAATAGAGTATAATCATCTATAAAAGTGATGAAATAAATAGCCACATGCCTTCCTCTCACATTCATTGGACCACAGACATCAGAATGGATTAAATGCAGAGGAAATTCAGCTCTTTTACCTTTTTCAAATGGTTTTCTTATCGTTTTCCCTACTAGGCAATGCTCACATATGGGCAAATCGACTTTTTCAATGTTGCCTAACAAGCCCTCTTTGGCTAGTCTATTCATATGTTGTTGGTCAATATGACTAAATCTAGCATGCCACTCATTCACATCATTATCATATGAAGTAGAAGACGTGAAAATGGAATAATAAATATTGACATCACCACAGTCAACATTTAGTACAATAAAACCATCCAGAAAATGACCACAAGCATAGTAGTTTGTATCCAACTACAAATCTACACCTATATTATGAAAGTTCATATTAAAACCAAGCTTGACCAACACCAAAACAGACACTAAATTTGACGAATCTTGAGCATATAAAACATCATGTAGGAACAAGGTCGTCTCACGCATGTTTAATTGGCAGGTGCCAATCCCTTTAACTTTAGCTCTAGGGTTATTTCCCACATAGATCCACTTAGTTTTAGTTGGTACTCATGGAATTCCACGAAGGATCCTCTATCCTTCGCTACATGGTTTTGTTGGTCCTGAATCTATAATCCACAAAGGATTAGATTCAACCAATAATGCAGAACTTGACATAAGCAAAGTCCTCAAATGTATAAGATGTGTTTACATTTTTCGGCTCACAACGATTGTGAGCATAGTGACATTTCTTGTCACAATTGTAACACCTCACCTTTGACATTTTCTTCACTTGAGGACGTTTTCCTCTCTTGTGTTGGTTAACTCTTGATTTCTTACAATAAAGACTTGATCCTTTGCATTCCCATATATTGAACGAATCAATACACTTGCGCTTAGAGCTTAAAGCACTTTCTGAGCTAGAACTAACATTGCAAATATCTATTTTCGGCTCAAATGCCGTTAAATGATCCTCTACTAGCTCAAGGTGGCGCACGGCATCCCCAAGATCTTCCATAACATGGTCAAGAGCTTCTAGTGCTTCTTGCTTTTCCAGCACATATTGAATTTTCATATTCAATATTTCACAATTGTGCCGTTCATATCAGCAATTATGTTCTTAATTCTGAAACCATCGATCTGAACACATCGGACATATATGCACGAATAATTAATGCCTATCATTTATGCATCCACTTTGCACAGAGACCCATCATATCAATGAACAATTTCAAGTAAGGTTTTAGAATTAAAATGTTACTATATTTCCAATTATTCTAAAAAAATCATAACTTAAAACTATTATTAATATAATTGTCTTATGCAAAATAAATTTTATAAAGTTACAAAAACTTCTATGAACTACCCACGGCGATCAACAATAACGGAAAACAAATAATATTTAACATACAATAGAATAATAATGCTTTCACATAATACAACTAACATATCGGTTGTCACACCAACAACCAGGTAGAAAACATTACATAAGATGTCCACAAAGCACACCAAATAAAGACCAGCCAAAACATCTAACACTAAGTCAATACACGCGAGAAGATTATCTTTTATTCAATTTCTTGATATTTTCCCTTGTAACAATTTAGTAATAATCATCTATAAAAATCCATCACAATTTTTTTATATGAAGTGACTTTGTTGACATCCCATAAGCGATTCAACACTCCTTGCTATTCTTGTAGAAGAGTGTTCATGAAAAATCGCACCATCTCAGATTGTGGCATGGGACGACCATTCCATACAACCTTTTGTATTTTCCCGTTAACTTTAAGAACATGATCAATTAAGTCGCCTCTCTCCCATCGATAATCAGTCAGCTCGGCTATCAACCTAGAAAGCTTTTCCTTTTGTTTATCGGTAATTGCGTGAATAGGTGTGTGCAATTTAAGGACGTTGTCTTTGATATAGCTAGTACGAGTACCTAGAGGGGGGTGAATAGGTATATAAAAATTTTTCTTAATAATTTCTTGATAATTGCGCAATACTTAGACAGTTGAAGAATTTGTGATAAGTAATAATCAACGTAAAACTAAGTAAATGAAAGAGAGAATTGAACACACGGTTTATAGTGGTTCGGCTTGATTCAAGCCTACGTCCACTCTTCTGCACTGACAGCCAATTGGCTGGATTCCATTATGAACAAAGAGATGTTACAGTGTTGATCTTCCTTGATTTCTAGGTGTAGATGATCTACCGCACTCACTCAAGGTATCACCAAGTATGGACACTCTCTGTGTATACAATTTCGCTCAGAATGAATCGACTAATAATCAAGATGCTTCAGACTCTGGAATTTCTCTATCGATCACGTCCTCAAACAACTTAGAATGTCTTCATTTTTATACTCCTTTATGCCATCATACTTGTTGGCACTTTCCAAAGGAATTCCTCCAATCTACCCGTTGGATGGAATCAATCAAGAAGATCATTCGAGCTATTGAAGGAACCTGACGATAGTCCATCAATCCTGTTCGCCCATACAATCAGGATCTTGGTTTCCAAGAATAGAACATTCCAAGAATATTTCGTCGACCATCGGATCTTCAATTGATCTAGATACGAACAAAAGAATCCGTTATATTTATCCAACCAAAAAGATCTTCTCCAGAGAGTAGGATTAAATCCTCAACCATATACTTCGGCTCTGGATTTCCTTCGTCACTGGATCAGAAAGACTGTCAATGAGAATAGTCTTGAGTCTTAAGTCTTGAGTCTTGGATCTTGAGTCTGGTAATCAAAAAGTCTTCAGACTTTAAACTCGATGATCTGTAGATATCCAGACTAGACTGATAGAAACGTTTTGTCAGCATCCAAAACAACCAGACTCTGCATCCACAGAAAATTGGTTAGTCTTTCATGAGTAATACCATATAACAACACTTGATATAAATGCAAACAGTCAAGCATCTAAATCCACAGCCAATTCAGTCAAATTCAAGTTCACACCCAAGTTCACTCAAGTCATACTAAAAAACAAACATATTCAACCACAAAAATAAATTTAAAGTCAAGGAAGGTTGGTTGGTTGGTTCAAATTGTTTCTCCCCCTTTTTGTCATCATTAAAAAAGGTGAGAAAGAAGTCAGGTCTGCTTGGGAATGCGCACGATCTGAAAATCTCCCATGGACTGGACTACGCCTTCTAGCCTCTTCAAGTCTTCCCTTAGTTGAGTTACCTCATCTCCTTTGGCATTGGCTTGAAGTTGTAGAGCGAGGTCTTTCATTTTGTCCTCCAGGGTAATTGAAGATGCTTGTCCAGCATTCTTTATGGCTTGAATCTCACAGTCCAGAGCATAGATTTGGCCACGCATTTCCAGAAGAACATCCATAATACGATGAAAATTTGCAGAATTGTCCGTTTGTGTACTTGCATTTGCTTTCTCAGATGGAGTGAATGCAGACGATGGCGCTTCTGTATAGTCTTGCAGATTTGGTGATGACGTATCGTGTTCTTCTTCAGGCAATTGAGAAGCCTGAAACTCTTCTGGGTCTCCTGGAGATTGTCTTAGACCTTCACTATTGGCAGCATGAGGTGTGGACCTTTACTCGCCAACTCCCCCTGTCTCTAGGACATCAAAAGGGGAAGAGTGATGATCATGCTCTTCTGTATCTTGATTCCCCTTCTCTCTAATTCAGCTGCAGACTTTTCTTGCTCTTCTTCTCCTTCTTCTTCAGCTTCTTTTTCCCTCTCTCGCTGCTCTTCTTCTTTTCTGTTCTTGGCTTACTCCTCTTCTTCTCTCTGTTTCTTCTGATGTTCTGTCGATTGGGGAACATAATGTCTGGTCCTTATCAATGCAGTGATTGTAAGATCTTCCTCCTCATCTTCATCCTCCAAGATGAGAGTTCTCTTCTTTTTGGATGGGGCACCAATGGCCTCCTTCCCTTTTCTCTTTGAAGCAGACGGAACTGGAGTTTTCACTCTGAATTTCTCCATTGCCTTGGAAAGTTCTTGCAGACGCATCTTCATTAACATCTTCAAACCTACCACCATCTTATCGCATGGTCGAACACAAAGTGTGTGTGGCGGTTCAATATTCATGTGTCTGAAGATCTTGGTCACCAGACCTGGGTAAGGCAATTGTCCCTTGTCCTTCGACATTGCTCTGTACATGTGAAAGAGAATAGTGTGAGGAAGAGAGAACTTCATCCCTGAGTTGATTGCGTACATCAATTTTGCCTCTGAATTAGACACATCAGTCTTTGATGTAGACTTGGGCCTGATGCAATTGATCACAATTTTGTGCAGCACAATATTGATGGCACGCATCCTTGAATAGATGATTTTTCCCTCTACAACTCTATCTTTGACAAGTTCCAATGAGGCACGAGCAACTGAGACTTTGATTGGTTGATAGCGTCCTCATTCAACTCCAATTATGTCCGCCAACATGTCCACGTCTAACACATAATCCTGGTCTCGAACACTGAATGATATTCTATTCGCATCTATAAAGCTGAGATTCGAATAGAAATACGCAGTCAGTTGTGCATAACCATCTGTGATATCAGTGCAAAAACGTTCCAGTTGAAGCAGACTGAACTTCTCCCTTAAGTTCACATTAACAGCATCCAAGAAATCGAAATCAACACTCTTAGGGTTTATCACCCCTCGTTTCAGCAGTTTGAAAAACAAATTCTCCTGTTCCTTTGATTTGAATAACTCCATTCTCTTTCCCTTCATCTTTGCAGCAATACCCATTCTAGGTTGAAAATCAGTGAACATTTTATCATCGTCGTTCCCATCAGTCAGATTCGGTCCCGACATACGAGGGTCACTGGGAATATTTGCAAGTGCTTCCTTTGCTTTACCCTTGGGAGCAATTCCCAAATCCTCCATTCTTTTCAGAAAGATATACTCATTCCCATAATTCTTATCTTTAAGAAAATCATCCACGTATTTCAACGGAGTCCCAGTACTTTTTAACGCACAGTAAAGTTTGTAAATAAACGAGGGTTTTTGGACTCTTACTGGGTTTGCGTCCTCGATTATCTCTTCCTCTGGTTGTTGACCTGCATCATGTGGGGTAGATGGCGTTGAGTGACGTGGTGGAGAATGAGTCGGGTTCTGTTGCTGACTCAATAATTCTTCCTCTTCTGTGAGATCGAAGTGGGTAGGTCCCTCCTTCATCCTCTGGGGTCCCCTGTTCGTGATTCTTGAAGACTTCCTCGAAGAAGACATCCTTCTTTGTCGCTGAAAGATTCCTTTACTTGCTTTCCCAAGAAAAGATGACAACTTTCTCGAAGATGAACACGAAGTAGAAACCAGATTGGGAGGAGAATGCTTTTTAGGGTTTTGAAGATTGAAAATGAAAACTGTATATGTATAACTCAGTTTTGAAAAGGGAAGTTCAATCGGCACAAGGAAAGTGTACGAATACCTCTTTTCGAAATCAATAACTGCCAAAATTAATTCTTTTGAAAAGACAAGTTTTCGTTTTTCACGGAGACTACAAAATAACTGAACGAAAGATCATACCTTTTCGAATAACAACTTACAGTCTATAGTCATAAATGTCTGAGTCTGAGGATTTAAAGTCTGAGAAATTAGAGTCTGATGATCATCAACTTTCTGAGTCTGAAGATTGGAGAGTCTCTAGACTTTAACTTCTTCGAGCTTCAAAATGTTGAGTTTGGAACGGATAAAATCGAATTGATTTTTCTCCAAAGGCTTTGTGAATATATCCGCTAGTTGACTTTTTGAATCAACAAATTGAATCGAGATTTCTCCATTTTGAATATGATCTCTAATGAAGTGATGTCGAATCTCTATATGCTTTGCTCTTGAATGAAGAATTGGATTTTTGGTGAGATTGATTGCTTTGGTGTTGTCACATTTGATTTACGTGCATGAGTCTTCAATCCCATAGTCTTGTAGCTGTTGTTTTATCCATAGAATTTGTGAACAGCAACTTCCAAGGGCTACATACTCTACTTCTGTTGTTGAGAGAGCTACAGTGCTTTGTTTCCTTGAAAACCAAGACACTGTCCTGCTTCCAAGCAACTGGCAAGTTCTTGAAGTACTCTTTCTATCGACTCTGCAGCCGGCTAGATCTGCGTCTGAATATCCCAGAAGATTAAAGTCTCCCTTCTTAGGATACCAAAGACCAATGCTTGAAGATGAAGCAACGTATTTAATAATACGTTTTGCAGCACTGAGATGGGATTCTCTAGGATCTGATTGAAACCTAGCATAGATGCAAACACTCAACAAAATGTCAGGTCTAGAAGCAGTAAGATAAAGAAGTGAACCGATGATGCTCCTGTACAGCTTTTGATCAATTTTCTTCCCTTATTCATCTTTGTCTATCTTCAAAGAGCTTGACATTGGTATATCAGTCTTCTTACAATTTTCCAATCCAAACCTTTTGACAAGATCATTAGCATATTTTTCTTGGTAAATGAAAGTTCCTTCCTTCAATTGCTTTATTTGAAGACCAAGAAAGAATGTTAATTCTCCCATCATACTCATTTCAAACTCATCCTGCATAGACTTAGAAAATTTCTTGCATAGACTTTCATTAGAGGATCCAAAGATAATATCATCCACATATATTTGAACAAGTAAAAGGCTTTTGTTTTCCTTTTTGATAAATAAAGTAGTATCTACTTTACCTTTGACAAAACCATTATGTAATAAGAACTTACTTAGTCTGTCGTACCAAGCTCGAGGTGCTTGCTTTAAACCATACAAGGCCTTTTTTAGTCTGAAGACTGAATCTGGCTTCTTTGGGTCTTCAAACCCAGGCAATTGTTCCACATATACTTCCTCTTGGATAAATCCATTTAGGAAAGCACTTTTGACGTCCATTTGGAATAACCTGAAATTTTTATAACAAGCAAACACAAGTAATAGACGAATAGCTTCTAACCTTGCTACAGGAGCGTAAGTCTCATCATAGTCTATTCCTTCTTCTTGCATGTATCCTTTGGCCACGAGTCTTGCTTTATTTCGTACGACTTTTCCTTTTTCATTCATCTTGTTTCTGAACACCCATTTGGCTCCAATAACAGTTTTACCTTTTGGTTTATATGTCAATTCCCAGACATCATTAATGTTGAACCGTATGCGAGCTCCTCTTGCATAGCTTCGATCCAACTTTCATCGAGATAAAGCTTATTCTATGCTTTTTGGTTCAATTTCAGAAATGAGAGCCATAACACTAGACTCTTCACGTCTTTTGGATGGTTCGAATTCCTTCATTAATTTCGCCGATAATGAGATCTTTGGGATATTTGGACTTATGCTTCTAGTTCTTGGTTGATTTGTCTACGGATGATGATCTCTTTCTTTATTTGAATCTTCATGAACATCTTGATCTTGATCTTCAGTCGAGACATTTCTTGAGTTGTGAGCTTTGGAAGGTGCGGAGTAGATTCGAGACTCTTCATCGAGTCATTTGGATTCATCTTGCGTAGAGTCTTGAAATTTGACATTCATTGACTCTTCCACCGACTGGCTCTTCTTGTTATAGACTCTGTAGGCTTTGCTTGATGTAGAATATCCAAGGAAGATGCCTTCATCTGATCTTTCTTCAAACTTACCAACTTGATCCTTTGCATTTTTCAATATAAAGCATTTGCAACCGAACACATGAAAGTATGAAACAATGGGCTTCTTACCTTTGAATAATTCATAAGGGGTTTTCTCAAGAATAGGTCTTAGGAAGACTCTATTGATGATATAGCATGCTGTTGAAACAGCTTGAGCCCAAAATCGTGAAGAAATTTTACTTTCAATTAAAAGAGTTCTAGCCATTTCTTGAAGAGATCTATTCTTCCTTTCCACAACTCCATTTTGCTGAGGAGTGTATGGAGAGGAGAACACATGCTTAAATCCAGATTCATCACACAATTTTGTAAAATCTTGATTTTCAAATTCTTTTCCATGATCTGTTCTTATACTTGAGATAACACATCCTTTTTCATTTTGAACCTTTTTAGCAAATTTTTCAAAATACGAAAAGGTTTCTAACTTACTTGCAAGGAAATATACCCAAGTAAAGCGGGAGTAATCGTCCACAATTACTAGGCAATATTTCTTACCTCCAATACTCTGGGTTCTGGTTGGTCTGAAGAGATCCATATGCAGCAACTGTAGTACATGATTAGTAGAGACATGATTTATTGGCTTAAATGAATTTCTTACCTGCTTTCCCATAATACATGGTGTGCATGGATCAGACTTTTGATATGGTAAGCTTTGATAAGATTTTGGCTAATTGCTTCATATTGACATCACCAAGCTTTCTGTGCCATAAGCTTGCTTCATCTTGAATTGAGATTAGGCATTGTGATTAATTTAATTTCATGTCTAAGAGGTAGATATTTCCATGTCTTCGACCCATGAAAGACTGAGTAGAGTCTTTACTGATTCCATAGCAAATTCCTTCTTGAAATGAGATCTTGAAACCAGTATCACACAATTGGCTAATGCTGAGAAGGTTATAGTTAAGTCCTTCCACTAGAGAAACATTGCTTATTGTGAGATTTCCAATTTTCACAGTTCCAAATCCCACAATGCTTCCTTTGCTGTTTCCTCCAAATGAAACATTTCCACCGTTTACTTGAACAAGCTTTATGAAGCACTTTGAGTCTCCTGTCATGTGTCTTGAACATCCGCTGTCAAGATACCACTTTACCTTTTTCTTGACGGAGACCTGCATTTAAAATAGAGTCTCAAGCTTTCTTTGGTACCCAAATTTTCTTGGGTCCTTTGGTGTTAGTAGGATAAACATTATTAGGCCATACTTTCTTAACAGGCTTCCAAACCATAGGACACTCTTTTTCAAAGTGATCCTTACTGTTACACTTTAAACACCTTAGAGCATTTCGACCTACAGACTTTACAAAAACTTTCTTGAAATGATTTTTGTAAGCCTCTCTCGACGGTCTTTTCTTAATTCTTTCTTTTACTTTAGGAAAATCAATCAAGGGAATTGTTTTCTTTGTCATGCCTAGACCAGACTTATTGAAGTAAGGTCTTTGAACTGAAAGAACTTTTTCAAGCTTTTCGGATCCTATCGAAAATTTCTTTGAAATATTTGATAAGTCCGTTTTTAAGAAAACATTTTCTTTCAAAAGATTATCTTCTTTTTCTTTAAGAGCAGAAACATTCAAGTCTAAACTTTTAACTCTTTCTTCTAAAATGGTTTCCTTTTGTTTTAGAGCTGAGTTTTCCTTTTTAAGTTCGGAAATCCTTTTGAGAGAAGTCTTAAGACTAAAACACAGTTCATCAATGTATTTAGAAACTTTGACAGGAATTTTAAAATCACTTACCTCAAATTCACCGTCTGAGTCTGATCCAGAATCTGAGTCTGAGTTTGAATGTGCCATCAGACATATGTTGGCATATTCATTATCACTTTCTTCACATTCTGTATCACTCCAGATTTCGGCTTTGAGAGCTTTTCGAAACTTCTTAGCTTTTCCTCTTTTCTTCTTCAGAAGAGGACAGTTGGGTCTGATGTGTCCCTTTTTCTTACATTCGAAGCAGACTACATCTTTGTTTGGTTCCTCATCATCAACAGACTTGGTCTGCTGTCTTTGGAAACTTTGTTTCTTTGAGTTGAACCTTCTTCCTTTTCTATTCAGTTTTCTGAATCTTCTTATCATGAGAGCAAGCTCCTCGTCGTCCATATCATCTCTTGAATCTATATCATCAGAATCATCATTTGATTTTAATGCAATGGATTTCTTACCTCTTGGATCTTCGTCTTCATTAATTCGTTCCACTTCATAAGGCGAAGAGTTCCAATTAGCTCGTCGACGAGATAGAGGCATAATTCTTTGCGTCTCTCTTATTGAAGTCTTTATATGATTCCAATCCTTGGAGAGTCCACGTGATAGCTTGTTCACCTTCATGGGATCATAAATTTTTGTCCTTGGTTCTCAAGACCATTGACAATATCGTAAAACGACTAAACATGTCGGTTATAGATTCTCCTGGTTTCATTTTGAAGGCTTCATATTGACCGAGGAGAATGTTGATTTTGGTCTCCTTCACTCGATCTATTGTTCCTTCATAGGTGATATGTAATCTGTCCCATACTTCTTTTGCTGTAACATAGGAAGATATTCTGTTATATTCAGTTGGAGACAAGGCACAATATAAAGAGTAAATTGCTTTTGCATCGAGTACTTGTCTCTTGTTTGTCTCTTCCTGAGTCATTCCGCTGGTCTCAACAGTTTCTTTCCCTCTTTCAAAGACTGATGCAGCAGTAGGAGTGATTCCTCTTTCCACAACGTCCCATTCCAGAGGATCCTTTGATCATAGAAAAGCTTTCATCTTGTTCTTCCAAATGTTGTAATCCTTTCCATCAAAGTAGGGTGGTCTGGTATTGCTTTGCCCTTCCACCAGCCCTGGTGCTAGCATACTATGGATCTTTTACTCTGAAGTAAAACACTTCAAATAAAGTAAAAACATGGGCTCTGATACCAATTGATATAACTAGTACGAGTACCTAGAGGGGGTGAATAGGTATATAAAATTTTTTCTTGATAATTTCTTGATAATTGCGCAATACTTAGACAGTTGAAGAATTTGTGATAAGTAATAATCAACGTAAAACTAAGTAAAGGAAAGAGAGAATTGAACACGCAGTTTATAGTGGTTCGGCTTGATTCAAGCCTACATCCACTCTTCTGCACTGATAGCCAATTGGCTGGATTCTACTATGAACAAAGAGATGTTACAGTGTTGATCTTCCTTGATTTCTAGGTGTAGATGATCTACCACACTCACTCAAGGTATCACGAAGTATGGACACTCTCTGTGTATACAATTTCGCTCAGAATGAATCGACTAATAATCAAGATGCTTCAGACTCTGGAATTTCTCTATCGATCACGTCCTCAAACAACTTAGAACGTCTTCCTTTTTATACTCCTTTATGCCATCATACCCGTTAGCACTTTCCAAAGGAATTCCTCCAATCTACTCGTTGGACGGAATCAATCAAGAAGATCATTCGAGCTATTAAAGGAACCTGACGATAGTCCATCAATCCTGTTCGCCCATACAATCAGGATCTTGGTTTCCAAAAATAGAACATTCCAAGAATATTTCGTCGACCATCGGATCTTCAATTGATCTAGATACGAACAAAAGAATCCGTTATATTTATCCAACCAAAAAGATCTTCTCCAGAGAGTAGGATTAAATCCTCAACCATATACTTCGGCTCTGGATTTCCTTCGTCACTGGATCAGAAAGACTGTCAATGAGAATAGTCTTGAGTCTTAAGTCTTGAGTCTTGGATCTTGAGTCTGGTAATCAGAAAGTCTTCAGACTTTAAACTTGACGATCTGTAGATATCCAGACTAGACTGATAGAAACATTTTGTCAGCTTCAAAATATTCTGGAAAGATTTCTCCAACAGTGTCTTCTTCAACCATAAGTTCACTTCCGAAAAGAACATCAAGGTCGAGCTGTTCCTTCACATTAGCCGACGATTTAGTAACGATTACCAACTGGCGTCACGAAGTGCGACCCTTCTCGATGACTCGACTTGTAATTGATCTTTGGACCGTCTTCTGCAAGTCTAATGGTACTTTCATGAAACTAAGTGGCGTGAATTGGTTGAGTCCTCTCAAGTATGCCTGAAACACAATGGGTCTCGGTGAAATAGGGTTTCGACTGTGTTCCTCTTCTCACTGGTTATGACTTGGGACTCCTGTTCAGCATGCCAAGTTGAGCTGAATCCGAGCGGCTAACTCAACTTGGAAATTTGATGGTCCGTAGTATAGGCAAACCAGAATAATCTCGGCATTTTTCCAGATTCTAGTTTGATTTCAATTGAGTCTGTATAGGAACAGACAGATTTTGCTTTAATCTCCAACGATTGTCTCAAAACAAGTCAACGATCTGTGAACGTGAACGAGTGAGTTGCTGCTCGAGCCATGTAGCAATCGAGCGCGAGCTCGACTTGTTTGTCACTAAAATCAAAAAAGAAGCTAGGACGCATGAGCATGCGTGAGGGATTTTTTTCTTTAACTTGTCTTTTAACATGAACGGAAAAGTCAATATTGTAACGTCCCTTGATTAACTTTAGGTATTGTCCGCTTTGGTCGGTCCTATACCGAATCTTATGGTTTTATCTTTTGGTGTATGAGTGGGCATCTTCCCAAGAGGTCACTCACGTGGGGAGTGATCCCACCTAAATACAATTAAGGAATGCTGTTACGTCAAAAGACACCTTTATGAGTTATATCCAATTTTCATAATATACATATATGTATGGCTCTCCTCTTCAGTTCTTTCTTACACCTTTTGCCATCCTAGAAATCTACTAAGAGCCACTCCTTATCTAAACCCTCTTACCTCAGCCACCTCCCTGCTCTCGTTGGATGGAATCATTACAAATGGACCTCTGGTCCTTCCTCTTTTTCGTCTCTATAAATAGCAACTTACCCCCATGGTCTGTAGAGAAAAGCAAGAAACTAGCATCTCACTCGCTCTCAAGCAATTATGTCTCAGCCATGGCTCATACTTACAGTGATCACCTGCTCAATCCTCATGCAGGCATTCAAGCCAGTCACATCCCTCTCCAGTAGAATCCTGAGCTTGCCTGGTCAACCGAGCGTCGGTTTCAGCCACTATTCAGGTTACATCACAGTGGGTGACCACCCACCAAGAGCTCTCTTTTACTGCCTTGCGGAAGCAGTTCAGCCCTGCCTCTAAGCCTCTTGTTCTCTGGCTAAATGAAGGTAACTAGATTGCAGATCCCTCTGTTACTGATGAAAACTTCAATACTGTTTCCTCCGTGAGTCTTCTCTTGTCCTTCATTCTCATGCTAAAGGATCAAAGACATTTCATTAAAGAATGCAATACTGCTATTTACTTCATCCTTCATCAACATCAGCAGAATGAACATCAAATCTTAATTATTATGGATTGTGATCTGTTGAACAGATACTGACAAATTGCTCAATTATTTTGATGCTTTGTGTTGTCTTTTCTTGTTCTTTTCTCCTAATGTAGGGCCTGGCTGCTCTCCTTTGGGTACGGAGCTTTCGTTGAGCATGGTCCTTTCAAAGTGAACGGAGGAAGACTAGTTAAAAATGAGCGTAGCTGGAGCGAAGGTATCTTTACTTTTTTGAATTCAAATCATTCAGCTGATATCACGAACATTTTTCTGGTCTACGCTCACGTTGTTAGCAACTAGGTAAATTCACAAACAAGCAAACCTAGCGATATCGCTGAAGAAGACCAATTCATGATTGTGAATATAACTAACCTCTTTTGATATGATATTGTTGAAGTGCTTTTTACTGAGGAGACAGAAGCTGTGCTTCCTTATCAGAAACCTTTCACTCGCATTCCTAGAAATTTGACAAACTGAATTGGCTGGAATGTTGCAGTGGCAATATCCTATACTTGGAGTCTCCAGCAGGAGCTGTCAGCTTTTTCTTACTCAACTAATCAGTCATTTTACAAGGGCATTACTAACAATATAGCAGGTACAATGATGGGCTTTTGCTATTTGATGGAAACGCAAGATGAAACTTCGGTTATTTATGATTATAGAGTATTGTAAATGTGACTGATAAATGGTGTCGCTTCCTCTTATAGCACAAGACAATCTAGTATTCAGAACTGTTTGCCAAATACCAACGGTAACAAAGGGAGACTTCTTTAGAGTTTGAGACACTGAAGTCATAACGATGGAGAGAGATCACTTTTAAAATCATAACTTTGGAAATATACACTTAATTTTGGAGTAAAATGGAACACTTAAGTGCAATTTCGCCAAAATCTAGACAAATGGCTGACGTGGACAATTTTCCCCCAACGAAGTTGGGTGCAAAACGCGTGCTTTTGCATGTTGATGTTGAGAAAATACAAAAACGACATCGTTTTTATTATACAGTAAAATAATTAATTAAAAATTAATTAAATCAATTTAAACAATTTTTATTTAAAATATTCTAAAAATAAAATTAAAAAAAACTTAAAATTTAAAATACTTAGTTTTTAAAATTTAAAAACTTTCATATTTAAATTTTAAGTTTATTTATTTTTTTTAATTTTAAATTTTTTAAAATTTACTCCTAAACTGCACTTAAGTGTATTTTTATAAAGTTATGGCACTCAAGTATCGTTTAAATGCAAGTTATGGCACTTAGGTCATTGTTCTTTGTCGATTTTTTATTACCGGGAAAGTAATGTAGGTACCATTTAGTTGGACATGCATGTAGATGTTAATGGGATCGGATTATGAATTGATTTCAAATTATGCAGTGTCTAGTTAAATTCCACCATTTAGGCGAATGTACCTGCAGATTTTTAAACATGTATCTATTTCAGGACTTCTAGAGCAGATCTAAAGAAGCCAACCAGAAAACTGATTGACTCGATCGTTTTCTATGCCCAGGTCACTATGTGCCTGAACTTGAACGGCTTATTGTCGAGTCCAAGGTGGAGATCAATTTGAAGGGCACGGCAGTGAGTATACTTTATTTCATAAATATTTCTATAATTCAGAGTATCATTTCCTATTTCATCCTTTTGAATTGCATATTCGAAATTATGATAAGATCTATTCAATTAAAAAAAAAGATTTCAGGAGACCGCTATTACCCCTAATCGACTATTATTCCGCTTTTGCCCTCTGATTTGAATATTTAAATGGCCGCAATTTCATTTGCAGATTGGTAATCCTTTACTAGATTACGAAGTCGACACGAACTCCCCGAACACATTTCACTAGTCCCACGGGATCATATTGGACCAATCTAAGCTACTCTTCCAAAATGTCTGCAACCTCAGTCGGCTTTTCAGTGAAATGAGGACACATCTGAGTACTGAGTGTGCTTATGTCTTGCTAAAGGTAGGGAAAGAACTTGAAGATACCTTCGTGATTGATCGGTATGACATCCTCGCCGACATTTGCCTGAGATCGGTTCAATCCAAATTGAACCCTTTCTATAAGATGCTCACCTCAGGGCAATCATTTTGCCGTCCTCCTTGCATCAAAAGACTTGATCAACTACCAGATGAAAGCAAGACCGAGACCAAACTTCGAATCAATAACCGCTAGACAGAACTCCTATATCCACGTTCAAGAAGCTCATTCAACTTGTTTTTGCATTCTGTATGTTGCCTACCTCTAAAGATCCCTGCAAAGGACAGGATGTCATTAAGTACTTTAACCGTAAAGATGTACAGATTGCACTCCACACCAAGCTTGTCGGAGTTGGACACTGGAAGACGGGCAACGAGTACTTATGCTACTCTCTTTTTGCCTCTCCCTGGAAGTAGTGGCATAGCATTGCAACTTGTTCCAGTAGAAGTAAAATTAGAATCAGCAATTCTTTCGAGCTCACTCAATTCTTCTTCAAAGGAAGCTTTCTTGCTGAAGAATTAAGGACTAAATGGACTAGGAAAATGATAAACTCGGATTGATTGAAAATAGATGATCAGTCATCAAACAGCATGAGCTTCTTCTGTCATATTTTGTTCTAATCATGGTATCAAGAGCATAGGTAGAAACACGAGAAGATTTTACGCAAATGTCTACTACCATCGCTATCACATAATACATTCATCTTATCGGCTAGGCAAGAGTCGAGAAGATTGGCATCTGCTGACTGATTAATCTGTTCTTTTCTTCTGCAGTGATGTCTTTGAAAACTACAAATTTGAGGATCAGTATATAAGTATGATCCCGATCTTGCAGGAACTTGTCAAGTCTGGCCTCCGAGTCTAGTTTATGGGTGCATCATCAAATATTCCTTTAAGATTGATTGGCTTTTACAATAAGATCACATTTAACTGACAGATAACATTGTGATCAATCATCTTTCTTTCTTATAGCAGCGGGATCTAGATGTGATCATCCCCTTCCTCGGAACTCGGACTTTGGTCAACACCTTGGCGACCAAGGTGCTGAAACAGAAGACAACGTTGTCCTACAGAGCTTGGTTCACTAGCAAGCAGGTCAATCTATTTATTTCTCACTCAAGGTGAATCCGGGCCGTGTTCTTATGTCCCTCTCATCTAGACAGATGGATGTTGAAATCGTTAAATGACGCCAAATCACGGACGTGTACCATAAATTGTTCGTGCGTTTGGCAATTGGCGATTGATGATTACAGGTTGCCGGATACACGCAAGAGTACGGAGAGTTGGCATTCGCGACCATTAGAGGAGCTTCGCACGCTGCGGCAGCCACGCAGCCAGAGAGATCGTTGCAGCTCTTCACCACATTCCTGATGGAAATCACTGCCTACCAAACCAAGAGGTCCGGCGAGGCGTCTTCGATAAAGAGCCTGAGACTGAATGGATTATTTAAGATGACAAATGCAAAGCGGTGCTCAAGGGTAGGCATACAGGGTCCCGATCGTGGCGCGGCAAACTGAGCGGCCCGTGGCCCTTTTCCTCTACTTACCGTGTGCGATCAAATAAAAGGTGGTTGTGTGACGTCCGTCCTTCTAAGCATTTATGTCTTGGTCTTGTTCTACTCTGATCCCATCCCCTTGTGCCTCACTTTAAATTTGTTTTCTCTACATTTCTTGTTGTTGTTGTTGTTGTTTTTTTTTTTTTTTTTTTTTTTTTTTTTTTTTTTTTTTGGTTTTGGAGGGCAAAGCTTGCGGTCAATAGCTTGGCGTCGTAAACCCTCAGGTGACAATAGCGGGAGGATCACCACCTCGGTCACACTTAAAACATCCGAGCGCATCCTGGATTTTGAATCATTCACCTCTAGGTTGAGGATTGAGTCTTATCTAGGCGAAGCCATAGCAGCCGGTGATTACATTTTTTGTTGTTGTTGGATGCAAATACTTAAAAAGATAAAATTGTAATTCATGTTGGGGATATTACTATCATATCTTAACACAAGTTCAAGATGGTTGTCGATAATTTCATGAAATTTCATCCTACTGTTTTTATAACCACCTTTTTCCAACTATAAAACAAGGATTAATACTACGAAAAATATTAAACCGATACATCTCACGACAAATTTAGCCTAAATTAATTTTTTGACCCACCAAAAACCCCAAAACCAGTATAGTTATAAAAAAAAACTATTTAAAACTAAATTTTTTGCCATTAAAAATTTCAAATCGGTATATTTATAGCAAATTTACCCTCCGTTAATTTTTGTTAAATTAGATTAATATCACATAAAATCACAAATACATCTGTTAACTACCATGTTATTGCACTTAGCAATTTGATAGTGTAATTTAATGTAAATTAATGGAAGATAAATTTGTCATAAGTGTATTAGTTGTGGATTTTCAATGGTCAAAAATTAGTTTTGGATAAATTTATCACAAATGTACTAGTTTAGGGTTTTTCATTATATTAACCCATAAAATAATTTAGAACTACATTTCCAAAGTGGAACTAATTTACAATTTTATTGATTTTTTTATAAATTTTAATATTTTCCAAATAAAAAAAAAAAGACACCAAAAGAAGCGAAAACTTTTGTACAACAATTACTTTGTTATCATAACATTCAATTGATCTCTAGAGTGCCATTATTATTAAAAAAAAAAAAACATTCATCACAAATCTCAAAACTTTTGAACACTTCAAGTACCATATGTTTTAATACCATATAGGATTTTTTAGCAAAGAAAATCACTACCGTTACCCCCAATGAATTTTTTTTTCAAGTTATGACATTTAAATAATCGATTGAAATATTATGAACATCAAAATGAATATATCGTATAAAAGTTATGGCACTTATGACATCATTTCTTCAAGTTCTACTTGTGTAGGGTATATAAAGGTATAGAAATTTCATTTCACTTTATTTAATAGAAATTTTGAACGTATAGGATGAGTTATATTAACGTATTACATTTTTTTTGGTCAAAATAGAAGGATTATTAATGAAGAACACTCCGTAAGTAAGGCAATCCAATATAAATAAAACATTCAACTCAAGTTCACTATACACTATATAGATTCCCAAAAAAATTGACCCCTAATTAATCAAATGGACAATATGTGGAATCAACGAATTTGATTATGGTCAAACTTCTTTACTTAAGTCTTCCTCTCCAGTCTCCCTTTTACCTTGACAGCTCTCAATGATAGAACAATAAAGTATGTACATTAGGAAATGAAGGAAGACCTTAGCCATATCTATATAGTCGCGTCTAATGAATCCATCTATCACCAGTCACTTCTAGAACACTATGCTTATAGTAAGCCGTCCTACCACATCTTTGATGTGTGAAGCCAAATATAATTCAGTAATCTAATTTTACCTAAGTTTTCATGCATTGCCTAATATATTGTAAAAGCCTGTTCAAACTCACCTATTCCAATTATTAAGTTGAACAATACATACAACCCTCAATATTATTGTTAGGCAGTGGTTGATTGAGCTCGCCAGGTGACAGTTTTCGAATCGGAAACAGATTGAGACATAATCTTGGGTTTTCAGTAACTTTAAAATAGAAATCCAAATAATAATAATAATAATTCATGTGGACTGCATCAAATTTTCATAATCATTAGGCAGGTAAAATCACTGACGTTTTCAGCAAGCTCGATTTCACGAGGCGGCGAACATCGTAACATTACCTATTACGTGATAAACCGAGTCTAATTTATACTTCATCTAAAGCCACACAAGAAAGATTCCAAACCACCAAAATCAATGAAAAATCATGAAGCACGGAGAGCATTACCAAATTGGAAACGACAGAACATCCGCACGACTCCAACGATGTAATTTACTCCATAATCTTTGGACTGGACTACAACACAAGCCACGATATACTAAGTGTCTAGTAATGCATAGCTATGACCTTATATTCAACTACAGCATCGCCAGTGGTCAGGTTGAGAAAGTATGTCTTTGCTGTCACGACCCCACTTGCCAGCCGGAAAATGCCAGTCCCACCAACGATGGGCATCTCCCGATAGGTCTCGAGTGCCGGGTTGCGGCCCAATATGCTCAGGGTGCTGCCGTTGTACTCGGGAGTCGTGAATACAAGGTTCACGTTCATGTGGAGGGCCACTGACTCGAGCCCAACCGAACCGTAGAACCCCTGTGCCCGGCCAATGAGTGGGGACTCAGGCTCAGGACCCTCGGTTAGCGGGTCATCAATCGTGTTGACCACCCCGAACAGCGTCGGGGACTTCTCGGACATCGCAGCCTCAGCGACGCGCACCGCTGTGGGGTTCTTGCCCGAGAGCGTGTCGTGGAAGTAGTGTTACGAAATCGCACCTTGATTCTAGAAAAATAACACTTTCGCGAATAATTCACTAGACAAAATATAATAATAAAATAACAAAATCAGATAAACACACCAAAAAATTTGTTATCGAAGTTTACCCAAGCCGGGCTACGTCTCCGTGTAGAGGCACTCTGCGAATTCACTAGACTTCAGAAAAGTTGGAATACAACGATGATCTTCTCTCAAGATCGAGTACAAAGAGATTGAGAGCCCTCATCAAGAAAAAAAAAAACTCACTTTTTTCTTCTCTCTTTTTCTTATCTCTCTATTTCCTTTTTTAGCGTCTTGACAACTAGGTTTTTTTCAATGCTAATATAAAGGTATCACTTTTAACCTAAAAGCAAATATGATAGAAAACGCAAAAAAAAAAAAAAAAAAAAAAAACCCTAAAAACAAATATTTTGCTTCATCTACAACAATCTCCCACTTGAAAACAAATATACCCAAGCACCAAGTAACTTTGTATCCATCTTCTTCAAAAAAATAGTAGTTAAAAAACTTGTGCCTCTACAATACTCCTCATCAATCAACATGAAGTAATACCAATGATAGTAGTATAGAAAATATGCTTCTCTCTATCTACTACCTTGGTCATCATGTCGGCTGGATTCTTCGAGACGTTAATCTTACGTAGCTCTAATTCATTATCTTTCAAAGATGACTTTGATAAAGTGATAACGCTTCTTGATATGTCTAGTCCTTGAGTGATAAGCTGCATTTTTTTGCTAAGTGTACTGCACTTTGACTATCACTCTAAAGTGTATTGACTGGCTATTTTTTATATAACTCCTCCATATAATCTTGTAACCACATGGTTTCCTTGGAGGCTTTTGTGATCGACACGTGTTCATCTTTGTCATTGATAAAGCCACTACTTTTTGTAGTTGAGATACCCAACTCACTATTGTACTTGCAGCTGTAAAGACATATTCGGTGATACTCTTACCACTATCTTGATTACCCGAATGATCGCATCTACATAATCTTGCAACTCTAGAGATGTACCACCATAACAAAGTGAGTAATTGGAAGTACCTGCTAGATATCTCAATATTCATTTTACTGCATTCCAATGCTCTGCATGGGTTCTGCATATATTGACTCACAACTCCTTTGCATGTGCAATGTCTAGTCTCGTGCTCACCATGGCATACATCAAACTCCCCACTGCTGATGCATATGGAACTATCACCATCTCATCTTTCAAAACTTGAGTACTCGGACACATATCCTTTGAAAGTTTGAAGTGATTCGTTAGAGGAGTTGCAACCGGTTTTTGCTTTGTCTATGTTAAATCTCTTTAACACATTGTTCACATAGTCTTCCCATGACAACCATAATTTCTTATTTTTCCTATCCCCGATGATTTTCATGCCTAAAATATTCATAACCTCTCCCAAGTTTTTCATAGCAAATTGTGATGATAACATCTTTTTCACTTCTACAATTATCTTCATATTGGAACTAGCCACCAACATGTCATCCACAAATAAAGAGAGATGCAATCTCACCATCGCCATACTTGCGAAAATAAACACGGTGATCGGACTCACGGTGTGCAGTAAATCCTTTTTCTTGCATGAAACCATTAAATTTTAGATACTATTGCAGCAGACTTGTTTCAAGACATACAAACTTTTCTTCAAGCGACATACCATGTGCTCCTTATGCTGACTTCAAAACCTTTAGGTTGTGTGTCACGACCAATTTTGAGTATGGACCACCTAAGAGATTTGGCTATTAATGGATTGTTAAGCCTAAACTTAACTAGAGCTCTCCCAAGCCCATGCCAATTAGTGACTTAATGTTCAATTTTTTAACATGCAAATGGATTTTATCTAGGAGTTGCCACTAATATATTTTTTGGTGGGTCGATTAGAAACCCAAGTAAAGTAATGGGGTTCACTTTACTCCCTCTGAACCAGGAATTATAGGTCGAGACTTGGTTACACTAGATTTCTCTGTGCTCTTTAGGTACCATTCTTTTATTTTAGAAAAATGTTTTTCGCAGTGCAGCTTAAATTGATTTTAAATCTATTTTCCTAACATGTGAGATGATCAATAGGATCGCCAATCCACCAATTTAACACCCAGATAAACAATAAATAAATTGCAGAAACTGACGTCAAAACAATGAAAGCATCTGCAATGTTAAGTTAAAAAACCACATCAACAACCCTGGATATGATTTCTAATTAACACACAATTTCTTTTTGTTTTCACTTAATTAATGAAAATCATGCAATATGCAATGCACTAATTCTAATGACATGTGATTTCTAATTAAATGGACCTAGCAACAATTACTAAATGACATGCATTTCATGAATTTAATCCTATATGACATATACATGACATTTTTTTTTTTTTTAAATGAGCATGCGACTTATCCTAATATGCAATGATGTGCAAAAGAATGCCTAATTCAAATTTTTTATTTTTCTTTTATGAAATTCGAAATTAAAATTGCCAAATAATTAAACATACAATTCAAATTTAAAAAAAAAAAAACTAAGATACTGAATTAATGCATATTTTTTTGATTTTATGATTTTTCTAAATTCGAGATAAAATCCCTATTCTAAATATGCTTTTATTTTTTTTATTTTAAAATAACTAACCTATCATGCAATCAGTTCTAATTTACATGGGATGCAAATGCAATTTTTTTGTATTTTCAGGATAAATATAACAATTAAAAGATAAACATTAAATCATCCATGGCCATCAAAGATGTCATTGACCACTTTCGAATTGAAATTCAAATTTGATTATTTCGCTAATAAAATCGATAAATTGATCTTAAGTCACCCAAATATCAAGATATCAATTTTACTCTCAAGTGAATAATTATTCCATCTAAAGTCTTATAAATAAAATAAAAATTGAGCGATTACAAATTGGATACTATATTATGGAATTTCAATCATGCATTGGAAAATATTTCAAACAATGAGATAAAATAAAAACTAAAATAAGATAAAACAAATCTACTAAATATAATAATAAAATGAAATAAATCTCTCACCTAAATTCGAATGTTTCTCCAAATCCAAAGGCAGTGGGGTGGATCTGATAGAAGCTTGGCACGGCTAAGAATAGGGCTCGGCAAGGCTGCAGGGAACACCTGAGGAATCTGCAAAGACAAAGAATTCACAGGAGTGGTTCTTATGATCAATGAATTCACGGCCTACGATAGCTCAGCCGTGATGAGTGATGCTCGGTGGGACTCCTTGATTGAGCCACAAAGTCAAGATCTCCCCTTGCTTCAATTCCACGTGCTCTCTCTTGAGAACTCACAGCCGGTTCTCCAAATCTCACCCTCAAGGAGAGACAAATTCCACCACTTCCTCTACATCACAACCCAGAATTCTTTATGTGGGTGTGTCAGATGCCTTGGTACCCTAATTTTCTCTTACATTGTGCATGGGATGAGAATGCCATCTGCTCGTCGGAGGTAACCACCGAAAATTAAATAGATGAAGATGCTGGATGTGGAACACGAGAAACGGTGATTCAGATAGACGGCGACTGGAGCTCGAGTTGCAGTGGGCGTCACTTGAGAATAGAGCTGCAAGGTGTTGGATCTCAACGACCAGTCCTGGGTCGTGGCCAAAGGCGTTGCGGAGGCGCTTCGTCGCGGCATCTGGGCTTCGGTGCAGATGCCGATGACACGAGCAATAGCAGCGTGGGCACGGGGCTGGCTATCAGGCACCGAGCGGAGGCGGTGCGGGCTCCAATGGCGTTGGGTCGCGGTAGGGACAGAGACGCAGCGTCGCGGGCGACCCAGCGTGATCGGCGGGTGGCGTCACGGGGGGAGCAAGGGGCCACGGCTCGACACAGGCTCGCGGGTGGAGGCTCGGAGCCGCAGTCTGGTGTCCTGGGTGTGGCGTAGACGGAGGCGAGCAAACCAGCGAGGTGGCGAGGCGCAGTGGTATCCGACGTTGCGGTGCTGGCGCAACGGCCGGCGTGGGCAGGGGAGTCCTCTCGAAGAAGAGGATACTTTAGCTTTTTTCTTTCTCTCTCACATCACTCCGTACACTCTCTCCCTCTCTCCTGCTTTTCGGTCACTTATGTTCCTTTCTTTTCCCTCTTTTTTTTTCCTTTCTCCTAAAACCAAAGAAAACCCTCCGCTTTTTGCTCTCGATTTTTCGGATTTTTCCCCTTTTGTATTTACGAAAATTATGGCTCCTTTTTTAGTGATTTTCATATGGCCATTTTTATAGCAACTTTCGATTTCCATTAACATGTTCGTTAAATCATCTGAAATCGAAGGCGTGATTTACATGATCATTTCGATCCGCTCCGTATTTCTTCCATTTTGAAATTATCGCTCTCTTATTCACTTGATTTTTAAATTACTTCTGCATTTAACGAAATCTGAATGCTCATCAAAATCAAATTTCCATGCATAATCAATCAAATAAATTTCCCCAATGTTTTCATTTTTCCTTTTATTTGTTCCAATGCAATTTTATTTCTTATTTTCCTAGATTTGCTAAAAATATGTGTCAACATTGTGCCCATGTATAGTTCTTCATCTAAGTCACCGTATAAAAATGTTGTTTTTAAGTCTAACTGCTCCAAGATGAAGATCCCCAACTGCAACTATACCTGCCAACTCTAATTGATGTCATTTTCACTACGGGTGAAAATATCTCGGATTAGGTGATCCCTTCTTTTTGAGAAAAGCTCTTGACTACAAGTCTCACCTTGTATCTAATACTATCACCTGCTTCATTCTTAATCATGTACACCCATTTGTTTAATAAAGCTTTTTTTACATGTTGCAACTTGGTCAACTCTCAAGTTTTGTTTTTGAAGTAACAAGCTCATCTCGCCTTTCATAGTACCTCCCATTGCAAGTGGAGACGTGTACGTCTTTTTTGCCTCATTATAAGTCTCGGTTCTCCTAAATCTGTATATAATACATGGCTGGAAGCAGAGTATTAGCTTATGGATCAAAAATTACCTTTGACTTTCTCACACGTAGACCTCCTCAAGACGGTACTTGTGGTTATTAGTCTGCTTTGAATCACTACGCTCTTGAACTACCTCTTCTTGATAATAGGCTCATCTTGAACCTCTCTTTCAAGTGCACTTTGATCTACTTGAAATATCTTCACGGGCATTGTGTCTAATTCAATATACTCTGGTTCTACTACATTCTTATGCTAATTCGACGATCTTTGTACATCTTTTCTTCATGGAATACAACATTATGACTGCGGATGACTTTGTTATTCTTATAATCCCAAAACCATAGCCATACTCGTCACCACCGTATCCGATAAAGACGCACTTTTGGGACTTAGTATCAAGCTTTTTCTATTCTCCATGTCAATCAAAGTATATGCAATACAACAAAACACCTTTAGATGTGAATAATTAATATTTTTACCTGACCACCGTTCTTGTGGTATTTCTTCATCCAATGCACTAGATGGACTTCTGTTGATAAGATAAACAACTGCATCAACCGCTGCGACCCATAAGTGTAGCGGAAGACCACATAGCCTCATGCATTTGACGTTCTAGAATAGTCTTGTTCATTCTTTCGGCTATACGTTCTCTTGAGAGTTCTAGGAACGGGTCTTTAACCCATGCATGCCTTCTTGACTCAAATAATCTGCAAATTCTTTACTTGTGTATTCACAACCATTATCAAACTTCAGAGCTTTAATCTGATAACCTGTTTCTTAGTCTACCATAGTCTTCCACATTCTAAACATCCGAATACTTTTGATTTTTCTTTAAAAGCATAGACCCAAGTCTTCCTTGTTGTATCATCAATGAAGGTGACAAAATATCTCCTTACCACCATAAGAGAGTTCCCGAGCGAGGTCCTCATACATCAATATGAATCAACTCTAGCTTATGGCATTTATTTTGTCACTCATTCAATTGAAAACTAAACAGCCTCTGTTTTCCATTGCAATTCTCACAAATATCTAACTCAACTTTTTGCAAACCCGAGTAATTTCCTTGAAGTGTAATCACACATTTTCACCAAGATGTCCCAAACGATAATGCCAAAAAGTAGACAAATTACATGTAGCCATTGTATTTGCAACTATATCACTAATATTGTCTCATTGGAGAAGGTAAAGTGTACCGTGACGCTTTCCCCTTTGCTACTACTAAATCCCTGAGGTTATCTTCCACTTTCGCATCCAAAGGTTATTACTAAACCTTTTGATCAAGTTTACTGGTTGAAATCAGATTTTCTTTAATTCCTGGAATATACCTAGTTTCATAAAACTAGACGTCCTCCACCTGAGATGTTCACACTCACGGTTCATTTCCCAACAATGGGACACATGTGGCTGTTTCCCACAACCATTTGTCCGAAATCTCCACTGACATAATCATCAAACATATTCTTTGTGAGGAGTGCAATGGAAAAAGCACGGAAATCAATAAACTATTTATCTGTTGTCAAGTCAAACCCTATAGACAAACACAAAGTTATCTAGCAAAGATTCATCGCTAACTACATTAACTCCTTGATTCTCATCTTGCTACTTCTTTTTGTAGGCTTCACATTGAAACCTCCGGTGTCCGGTTTTGTGGACAAAAAGCAACACTCATCTTTTACAACTTTATCTCCACCTTGATTATGATCCACGCCGATAAAATTTCCTCTACTTTTACTTCTTCCATGGTTCTCTCTTTATTGAGTGCCGTTGAAGATGTAGATGCAAAAAAAAAATTATCTCGACTTGAGACTTTCCTTCGCATCTCTTCATCCGCATGATACTGCTCATAGCATCATCAATAGTTAAATCATCCTTCATGATGTCGAAATTCCTTGCATTGCGGTATTGTAACTCTCGGAAGAGAACATAAAAATAATAAAGCTTGAAGCTTCATATCTAAATTTATGCTGTAGATTCCAATTAACTCCGTGACTGCATGAAACTATTAATATGCTTCCGCCACAAAACCTCTATCGGATAACTTCATATTAACTTGATTTCTTCAGCAAAAATACATGATTTGATGTGGGACGACTTCTCATAAATATTCGTTGGAATATCCATGGCTTCTTTGTAGTTTTTGCTTTCACAAGTGGTACCCTGTCTTTTCGTCAACCCTGGCAAACGCACAATGCCTTTCAATCAAGCTAATTTTCCATTCGGCTTTTGCTATCGTATCTACTTCCGCCATCTTGGGTTTCCAACCCTCAGTGAATTTATAGAAATCTTTTGATAAAGATAATCATCTATTTGTAGTTTTCCACCATCTGAAATCCTCCCCATTGAACTCGCGCCGATTCTGATTTATCTTCTATCATACTATTTGCTTTCAGTGAGCGTCACGAAAAACCCTCGATGTTCTCGATTAGCCAACCTAGGCTCTAATACCAATTGTTACGAAATCGCACATCAATTCTAGAAAAATAATGCTCGTAAGCGATTCACCAAACAGAATATAATAATAAAATAGCAAAATCAGATAAACACGTCAAAAAATTTGTTGTCGAAGTTCACCCAAACTTGAAGCTACGTCTCTTGCCTGACACTCTGCAAATCACTAGACTTTAGAAAAAGTTAGAATATAACGATAGATCTTATCTCAAAATGAGAGTACAAAAGAGAGTGAACACTCATAAAAAATATATATATAAAATAAAATAAAAATCACTTTTTTTTCTTCTCTATTTTTCTTGCCTCTCTATTTCCTTTTTCAGCATCTTGACGGCTAGGTTTTTTCATCACTAATGTTGACACATATTTTAAAATTTAATTTATCTTTTGAAAATAATAATAGAGCATTTAGTTGTGGAGGGAATTTTTTAAAAAAATTGAACCAAATTTCAAAATTTAAAAATGTTGAAAAATCGTGATTTTGGAGCTGCTAATTTGTTAAACGATTGAGTGAATATCTCACCTACAAAAACAAACAAGTTTTTCTCATAGAGAAAAAAGGGAGCTTTGGTTCAAGGGGCTTCTCTTCACTGTTCGTCTAAGGAAAAAGTAGCAAACCGAAGAAGGGGAGAAAAAAATCGAAAAAAAATTCAGAGCAAAAAGTGAGAAAATGGGGTTTTCCTCTTAGTAGAAGGGACGAAAGAGAAAGGCAAAAGTGAAAAGTGAGAGAGAGAGGAGAAAAGTAAAAAGGAAAAGGTGATTTGACCCCTACTGTTCATCATCTTCCCCAAATTCCGCTACCCTACCTCTGCAACTTCCATCCGCGAGGCTTCCGCCACCGTGCGTCCGCCACAACCGCTTCGTCGGTCTCCCCACGAAGCTCGCCGCGACGACCTGACGCCACGCCTCGCCCACCGACGCTCGCCGCGCCGCCGAGATTCCCGACCCGAAGCTCCGACGCTCCACCCTCCGCGAGTAGGCGAGCCGTGCCACAGCCGAGCCTCCTTCCTACGCCGACGTAGCCGCCGGTCTCCGTCCGTGAGCCCCGACAACCCGCGCCACCATGACAACCCGAGCAACGCCTTTGCTCCGTTCGCGGTCTGCCCAGTGGAGTATCCAACGTCTCCGCCTACGTCCCTGTTCAGAGCCCGATCTGCTGGTCTCGGCCCCGACTCGTCTGCAACCCACCGGTTCGCGATCCAGCCAGTCATCGCCGTGATCCGCTTCTTCCGCGCCGACCCGCAACCCACCTGTTGCTCGCGGCCCTGCTGTCCGACGACCCAGACGCCAGACCGTCCCTACCACTGCATGCTCGGAGCTCGATCCGCTGCACCGGAACACCAATCTTACCCCCAACTCGTCTGCAACCCGCGACGCGCAAGCCTACCGTGCCCACACCGCGGAGCCCTGAACGCCGACGATCCAAACCCCCTGCTTGGTGTTGACGAATTGGCTACCCCTCCATTTTCCTTAGGTTGTTTATTTTTTCTTTTATTTTTATTATTTTACTTTACTTTTAGTTAGCTTTATTATTATTGTTTAAGTTTGAATATTGTGAGTTAACTTTTAGGGTATGAATTGTAAGCATTACTACATGGAGGAGTTATCCTAAAATTATTGTAATTATTAATTTGACCCGTAAGATGTCGGGTCATTTTTTTTAATTATATTAATTCTTGGGGTTTTTTTGATAGTATTTTAAGTGTTGAATCAATATAACTATTAATTTTATTCCTAAGAATTCGAATCAGATTTTTTAGTTATTTTGATTTTTTTTTGTCATGATAATTAGGTTAGGATAATCGTTAATTTGACCAGGAGACAACAGGTTATTTTTTTATTATTCTAATCCTTTATTTGATTGAATATCTCGCTTGTTTAGATTTAATGTTTTAGTTGATAATTGCTTGTTTTGAAAAATCACTAAAAAATCTAAAAAAAATTTGAATTAGGATTCAGTTTGTTTTAGAATATTTCTCGTTATCTTGCATATCTAGAATATGGATTTTTATTCCGAATTTGAAAAATATAAAAAAACAAAAAACAAAAAAGTGCATTCATTTAGTTGTTAGTTTTATCATTATTTGAATTGCATGTGAAATTTTAATTTCGAAATTAATATAAAAACACAAAAAAAAAAAATCATCATGCATATATCATGTCGAATTAGGGCATTATTTGCTCGTCATTGCATATTAGATAAATTGTATGTTAGATGAAGATAATATCTTAGTTTAAATTAAGATTTAATGTGACTTGATCCTTAGTTTAAACTAGATAGAATTTTAATTTCTTAGCTAGATCATTTTTGCATAGAAATATCAAATGCACGTCCATTTAGTTTTTATTGGTTTCATTAGAACTTCCTACGTCATTAGACTAAGTCATTTAATAAATGCCGCATGACATATAACTCAGTGATATTAAATGGTATATTGCATGTTATTTTAGTATGTCATTGCATCGCATTACTTGTCATCATTTGATTAATTTAGATTGCATTTAATCATTGCATTCTTCATGTCATATAGTTTAGGTCATGCTGCCATGTCATATTAGATTACATGCATTGCATAAGTCATGATTTTCATTAAATAAGTGAAAACAAAAATTGAAATTGCGTGTTAATTATAAATCATATCTAGCCCATCGATGTGAATTCCATTTAACAATGCAAATGCTTTGTTGCTTCTAGGTATGTTTTGCAATATTAAATTGCTTTCTTGAGTGTTAAATTGGTGGTATGCGCACACGTATGATCACCTCATATGTTAGGAAGTTAGATTAAAATCAATTCAATTGCCAAACATTTTTTTGAAAATGAAATAGAAAGGTACCAAAAAACCTTAGGATAATTTGGGTATATGCATTCTCCGAACTCATGAATCTACGGTTAAGTAGGAGTAAAGTAAATCTCTCGTTATTTTACTTGAGTTTAATGGGCCCGCTAAAAATAGATTAGTGGGTGCAATTAAAAATTGTTGACACCTAAATTTTTGGGGATTAATTTTTGCTAAATAATGTATAAAAAAAAGAAAAAATCAAATCATGGCATATAGTTAGGCAAGTTTTATATTCCATTAAGATTTTAGGTAATATACACTCGGATGTGTTTTTGCAAAAAGGGAATTTTTGGGATAGAATATGTGAAAAATACAAAGAGAATATACGCAATAATATATTCAGAGAATTATGCACGAGTGAAATTGGAAATAAAATATGCTTCAAAGATCTAAAATTTTCCCCTATAAAAGGCGTTGTGCACGTACGAACAAAGGGGTGGAAGGATTTTCAAAAAATTTTGGAGCAAAAGTCCTTTCCGCCGAGTGAAAAGGTGAAAAAAGAGAGAACACAAAAGTAAAAGGTAAGGGAGAGAATAGTGAGGTAAGAGAGAGAAAAAAAAAAAAAAAAAAAGAAAACCCCTGCTACTGTTCATCTTCCTCGTGGGAGGGGGTGTTGCCCTTTCCGCTCGCCACCGATTTCGCGGTCCAGCCGAGCCACCGGAGGTCAAAGTCGCGCCGTCCCGTCGCTGCCCCGCTCAGCGCCACTCGTCCTTCGTCACCGCGCGGTTCTCCCTCCCCGATCCGTCCGTGAAGCCGCTCCGCCCGCGAACCAGCGCCCTGACGCCGCGTCACCGCCCGAGCACCTGCAGCAAAACCCGCAATGCCCACGCCAGATCCGGCATCCGCAAGAGCCCTCGCCGGAACCCGGAAGCCCGAGCTTCGCCCGCGGCGCCTCTGCTCCGACGACTTGACGCCGCCGCCGCTGCTCAAGCCGTCGCTCTACCACACCTCCATCGTCCCGACGACCCGCGGTCCGCGGTTCGCGATCCTAGCTCCGTCGCCCCTCCGCAGTCCGCGACACCGCCCGTGCCGACACACTCACCGCTCGCTCGCTGCCGGTTCCTGTTGAGCCCTCGCCGGAACCCTAGCCGGTGATCTTCCCCCTCACCGGACCCACTAGCTTTATTTTATTTTATTTTCTTTTTCAGGAAAAAGGAAAAGAAAAAAAGAAAGAGAAAAGTAAAACGAAATTTAGGTATTTTCTTTATCTTATTTTTGTTTTATTATTTTTGCTATTTTATTTTATCTTTTTAGTGTAATTATCCTCTTATGTGAAATTGATAATTCCATGATATAGAATTGCCTTGAAATTAGTGATTGTCGGGTCCGATTTTGTTGTACAAAATGTTTCGCGATTCTTAAAATTGCCAATCTGATCATAGAGATCCGATTAAGTAATTTATGTGAAATTGACCAACCCGATCTCAATGCGCGAGATACGGTTCGTCAATTTTGGTATCAATATTGCTTGATTTGTTGTGGTATTACTTAGGTTAGTTTTCTTAAAAAACAAAAATAAAAAATGTAGTTTTAGGGTTTGCATTCATAATAGGAATTTTATTTCGAATTTTCAAAAATAGAAAAATCAAATCAATTAATTTAGGTTGTTAGTTCTTTTTTATATTTTGGATTGCATGTTTAATTATTTGGCAATTATTAATTTTGAAATTTAAGAAAAAGGGAAAAAGGAAAAACACAAAAAAAGTCATTATGCATATGTCATGTAAAATTAGGGCATCTTTTGCACGTCATGGCATATTAGAGTAAAATTGCATTTAGTTTAATTTTAGATCATATTTTTCTTAATTTACCATAGGTTTAGGTATTTTAGTAAATAGA